>PVKZ01000409.1:0-655000 GCA_004027375.1 Macroglossus sobrinus
TTCCTTCCTTCCTTCCTTCCTTCCTTCCTTCCTTCCTTCCTTCCTTCCTTCCTTCCTTTCTTCCTTCCTTCCACCCTCCCTCCATCATTCCCCTCTCCTCTCTCCCTCCCCATCACTTTTTAAAAATTTCTTAATCCTCAAACTTCCACCTGATTCTACTGTTCACTCAGAACTCAGGTAATTAAAAATAAGCAAATAAATGCTTTCAGACTATAGAAATACATATACATATTCAATCGATATTTAATTTCTTCAAAATTTGTTATTATTGTTGCAAAAAATTTTTGACAGAATGATTGCATAAGTATACCTTTGGAGGCAAGGTGTTAAGTTTGTTTTTTACTTTAATTTATATATAAATTATAGAAGCAATTCATTTAAAAAAATGATTGCAGAATACATACAATAGAATATTATCCATCTTTAAAAAGGAAGGACACATTTTAACACGTTCTACAACATAGATAAACCTTGAAGACGTTATGCTAAGTGAAATAAGCTAGTTACAAAAGAACAAATATTTTATGATCCCACTTACATGAGGCTGTAGGGGAAGGAAAATATCATTTTCTCTATTCTTTTTAGTTCTCAGCCAGGGGCCCTATAACAAAAGACATATTAACAAGAGAAAAGCAAATACATTTATTTAACATAAGTTTCCTGTGACACAAGAGCCTTCCTAAGAAATTGAGGACCCCAAGAAGCTGTGAACCTGAGCGTTTGTATGCTAGGTTTGATGAAGAGTGGAGAGTCAAGGAAAAATGTGGTAGGAAGCTGAAAGAATTTGAGGTGCAGGAAGGATTTTCCGAGCTCTGTCAAGGGACCACAAGTAATCAATTTCATAGACACAGAAGGAACTGTGGTTTCCAGACACCAAGAAGGGAGGGAAATGGGGAGTTAACATTAAATGGGTACAGAGTCTGAGAAAATGAAAAAAGTTATGAAAATGGGTGGTGGTGATGGTTGCACAATAATATGAATGTACTTAATACCACAGAATTGTACACTTGAAAATGATTAAAATGTGAAATTTTATGTTATGTATATTCTTCCATAAATTTAAAAAAGTATTTGCAAATTTAAGTACAAATCAAAAGTCTCCCTTTATTTGTTCCCTCCATTCCTTAATCTTACTCTCCTCTTAAGGAGTAATTCCTATAATAGTTGGCTTTACTTTATTCGGTTAATATATCTTGGATCTTTTAATAATGGTTTGGAATAGTCTACATTCTACATAAACCATATTTTTTTCAGCCATTCCACACTCGACAGGCATTTAGATTGTTTCCAACTTTCCATCACTACAAAATACCATCATATACATCTTCGTACAGGAATCTCTGAGCAAGTATGTCATATTTCTATAGTATAGATTCTTAGAAATTGAATTGCTGGATCAAAAGCCAAACACTTTTAATATGAAAAACGATGCAAAAATTTCTTTAAAAAATGCTATCCATTTGTATCAACAAGATATGAATGAGCTCATGTCTGATAACACTGGATATTCACCATCTTTAAAATTGTTATAAATCTGTCAGGTGGAAGTAGTACAATTATTCTTCTAAATAAAAAGTCACTAAATATTACTAGTAAAATGATTATATTTTCTCATGTTTATTAGGTTTACCTTTTTTCTATACATTCTTTTGTCTTTCCCCTCATTGTTTACCTTTTTCTTATTGATTTACAAAATATTCTTTATATATTAAGGTTGTAAAATATTTGTCTATTATAGTATCCACATGTATTTAATTCTGATTTGCCGCTTATCTTTTCTTTGCTTATCGAGTTTTCTGTACAAAAATTTATATGGAATTACAGCATCAAATTTGTCAGTGATCTGAGTTTTTTTTTTTTTTTAGGAATTCTCTACTACCCTTTATAGTAAAAAAATTTTTAAATAATGCATATAGTTTGTTTTAATGTAGTTAAATGTCATCAATTTGTATATTTGCAGATGTATAGAGTGAGATAGTATCCAATAATTTTGCAGTTCCTTCAGTTTCTGTCTTTATTATGATGCTTTAAATTTGGTTTTACCGTGGGCTGAGGAAAAGTCATGGTTTTGGACTTCTCCCCATTTAGGGTCTCGTGCTGCAATTCCTCTTTGAGTGTCTATTTAATTAAGCAGCTATTGAAATAACCTTCTCTGGCACGTTCATTTCTTCTCTTGCTACTTGAGGGTGTGTTTGTGCTTTTTGTGTTTGTTTTTATTTTTAGAAATCATTCAGGGGGAAAAAAAAGGTGCTGCATTATCCGAGCAGATATCAGAAGAACAAAGTGTTTCTATAAACAGCTTTTGTGCTGGTGACTGCTTTGTGAAGAAATTTCATAACCAAAGGCCTGTGAACAGGACTGATTATTTCAGACAACTGTGGTTCCTGTGTAGATTCCTCCTGCAATGTGTGAACCACACTACTAATTTACTCTTTGACCAAATGCTCCTCCTCCGTAATATGCAATACTCCCCTAAAGCTTGGGAAAACAGCTTTAAGCTTCTCACTTCTTTAGTAAAGAACTTCTCAGTTGATTTCAAGTGAAATGCCAACAGTCTCACTTTTTTTCAAACACACTTCACAGCCATGGCTGTATATCCACTTTAAAAGTGTATGTTTTGTGGGTGGGGGTGCGGTGTGCTTTGAGCAGTTGTCAGATGTTTTATTTTTGGAAAATTCTAAATAGCATTTTGTAAGATAATTAAGGGTTGCTCAAGTTTCTTTCAGAATAAAAAAAAAAGGTATATTTTACCTCCTTTGCGCATTTTTGCACTCGGTACTTCATTTGTCACCTCTTTCTCTGTTTTATAAATCTTTTAATTAATGGTGTTTATTCTCCTCTCAGTCTGGTCTGAGTCGTGTTTTTATGATCATATTATTAGGAAGTGATAACATGTGTGGATTTTTTTTTTCTTGTATCTGGGCTTGTTAATCACTATGGAAACAAGCAAATATTTACACGGCCCAGATACTGATTCATACCTACTGTTTATTTTAACATTATAAAGTTACTGTTTGAATGTAAAGAATTCCTCCTGACTAGTAAAGTGGTCTATTGTACTTTATTTACATTTGTAATTTTCCCATTAGAAATTAATCCAGTAACTAAAGCTCCAACAAATTATAGCCATTTCTGAAAGAGTCATTTTTGCCAAGGAATGACTCAAAATCAAGTGCTAGATGTTTAAAAATGGTTGTTTTAAATTTTAACAGGAACAACTTTTCTAAAACAAAAAATTCACCTGACATTAGTAACACCGATATGTCGCATGAGATAATATCAGTACTGCCCTGCATACAAGATGTTGAATCTCAAAAGGGTTCCTTAAAACACATTGTATTGTCTAGGGCCATGCCACCCTGAACAAGCCTGATCCAGTCTGATCTCAGAAGCTAAACAGAGTCGGGCTTGGTTACTACTTGGATGGGAGATCACCTAGGAAGCCCAGGTGCTATAGGCATAAAAAATGAGAGATTGTAAGCTGACAAGGTCCTTGCAATCTGTGAGATCAACCAACGGTTACCTCACCTAAAAGAAAAAGGAAAAAGATATTTTATTAGGATTTCAAAGAAATAACTAGCTAAAAATGTAAGCCCTGAAATTCAGCCTCTTGGGGGCATTTGATAATTCCCTCTGATAAAAAAAATTACTTCACTCTCTCCTTCACTCTCCATTTGAGTTGTCTTCTTTTTCTAGGGGTGATTTATTTTATTATTATTATTGTTATTTATTATTATTATTATTTTATTTAAAAAGTTTTTTTAAATGGAAGATCCAAAAAGTTGTAGTCTATATTGCAGAACAGTGGCTCTCAAACTTGCATGAGCATCACTCACTATCACTGGACAACTTGTTACAACACAAGTTGCCAGGCTCATCTTCCCGGAGCCTCTGATTTAGTAGGTCTGGGTGCGACCCTAGAATGGTCTAGGCACCACACTTTAAGAAACCTTACCCTAGAGTCTAAGATTTTTTTTCTTCTTGTTAACCAAGTTGGGAGGTTTTCATAAACACTACAGAATGTTTAGAAACAATATTTAAAATGACTATGCAACGTATTTAGAGATCCAAGCCTCAGAGTGGTCCATACAGATGGGTCAGGAGCCCAACGATAGCACAGCCGTCATCTTTTAATAAAAAGAGTTTCTCAAAAAAACTGTGGAAGCATCTCATCTTATTAATCGATTCAACTGAACTCTTAAATAACACAAATGCATAATTACATGGTGTGTGGGTTGGGCGAGCAGAGATTGAATCTGTGAAGATTGACTGTTCTTACATTTTTCATTAATATTGCCTTATCCTTCAGAAAGACTGATTAGAGTTTACCATAGTACTCATTTCTATAGAACTGATCATGAATCTTAGTGTCTCATTTTACCCAAAAACATCGTTAGGGTGGCATAACTTGGGGAAGCATGGTTCTAGTAAGAAAATATCAAGATTTGGGATCAGAAGATTTGGATGCTTTATGGCTCTGTTTTTTACTTACAAAAGATCTGGGACCCACTCATTTTTTTCTCTATATCTTCACATTCTTACCTATAAATTGAGGCTAGTAATATTTATTCCATTGAGTCAACAAGTAATTATTGAATGTTTACCACATTCTGTGCTATGCTGAGATGATGTTAAAAAGAGTAAGGACACGCTTCCTACCTTCAAGGCATCCACAGAATTATTTTAATGAATAAATGAGAGTGTGGACATGAAGGGTTTAGGAAACTATAAAAGCCTAATGTTTAACATTATTGTTCCTTGCATAGCACTTGGCCCTGAACATGGACTGAAGGTGCCTCATCTATTCATGGAAAGAAGTAAGACAGGACAACATTCTGATGTGTGGAATCCTTTCCTGGGAAAAGTTGCTGCCCTTGATTTTGACATCAAACTAGGGGGTTGCAATTGCAACAGGTATTTGTCCTCAAACTACTTTTGACCTCTGGAGAAGTTAAATTATATTTTCATTTCAAGAAAATATTGATTTTGCTGAAAACCAGAGATTCTAAAAAGAATGGTTGGAATATTTGCTCAGCAAACAGCATTCAGATCTGAATGTGATGTGAAAAGTAAACTTAATAAAGTTTAACTTAGAAAAAAGCATCGAAGAAACACTTGTTAAAGATTTTTTAACATCAAATGATTTGAAGTCATAACAAATAGTTGTTTTTTTCTGGTCTGTTCTGGTTTGTTTTGCTTTGCTTTTTAATAAATAGGATTCTTTGAAAGTACGGCTCAGAATAGAAGGTAGATTTCTTCATATCTAAGGAGGCTGGGCACTGTGGTAGCATCGAAAGCCCTGAGTTTCACATCTTATTGAATTTTATTCTGGTAAAGCAATTTCATTCTTAAATTGAACATGTCATTCCTTCCTTATTAAATTTCCTAGTTATTCTTTCACCTCAGGTTTTTATGTTGCCTCCTATTTATTTCTGGACTCCTTCACTCAAAATGTAGGCACAAGTATTTATATCAAACCCCATGTACCCTGAACCTGTCACTTAGAACCTAACATAAATGGACAGAACTCACAACCAAAATGAATCATACTGGGGAACTCGGGTGAAGCTCTGAGAGAGAGTTTACGTTTGGCAAAGAGAAATGGCACTAACGTGTCACCACATCTTATGCAGGTCTCATTTCAGTGTATTTTAGGAAAAGGTGACACAAACATGGCCTTGCTCTGCCAACATTATTTTGCAAGATGCCCAAGGTCTTCCTGTGAAACACCAAACAATAACTTAAAACTTAAAAGAGAAAATTGTCTGAACTACTTGTCTAATGTGTCCTATGTTTTGAAATGGTTCAGCTAGGTTTCTGCATTTTTTTTTTAGCAATTATTTTCCTTTAGATTCAGTTTTTGTTGTTAAATATCTCCTTTTTTTTTCCTGTTTGGAATTCTGTAATCCTTTCTCCTTTATCCCTATTACTCACAACACATCTGTAACCCTTCCAATATATCCAAATTTTTCCTGAATTTGTTGATGTTTTCCCTATGTACAGTCAGTTCTTAATGCCTTTCAATAAGTAATCTTTGATGCCATTGTTTTATTCCTTAAGAAAAGACATCACGCTCACAATCTTCACTGCGGGCTTTGGGGCCAGCTGTTTGTTCTCTCCTACAATTCTGCCTCGCTTTCCCACTGGTCCCTGCTCAGTACCTCTCATCTGGTTTAACTAGTTTGCTTTCTAGAACTGCTCTCAATTGGCTAATTTAAGTGTTATTTATGCTATCTATTTTCAATAAGTCAAATCACTTTAGGTCTCCTAAATCCAGCATGTCAACTGCTTCCTCTAGAAAGACTTCTGGAGGGAGGCAGATATGTAGACCATCCTTGGTAGATAATGTGCAATGCACAGTGTATCAATACAGGGAAATCCTCATGTGTTTAATTATTTAATTGCATAGAGTTACCTTGACCTCTTATTATGTTTTTTGCTTCTCTTCCTTCTCCCTTTCTTCTCACCTTCCTCTCTCCCTCCCTTCCTTCCTTCCTTCCTTCCTTCCTTTCTTCCTTCCTTCCTACTTTCCTTCCTTCCTTCCTTTCCCTTTTTTTCTCCTTCTCTCCCTTCCTTTCCCTGTCTCTATCTCTCTATTTCTCTCTTTCTACTACCTACTTTCCTTTTACTTAGACTCCCCAAAACATGGATGGGGGAAGAAAAGAAGGAGCAAGCTTCATCCATCTGTTGTTTTGATGATTTTGTTAGCACTATGGCCTACACATCATTAAGAGATTTTTCTAAAAGAATAAAAAATTTAAAAAAAAAAGACTAAAATGAGCTGTATTATTCAGAATATCCGGATTTTGGTAGACAGTGAAGATTTGATCATTTATTTTAGTACCTCTTCATGTAGAACAAAGATTCTTAGCAATGTTATAAAATTATTGAACTGCTAGTTTAAAAATATATTCAAATGCAAAAATTGCACAATGAAACTTTAATAATAACAAAATTTTATGTCTGGTGTTGGTGGCACTGACTTCCTCAAAAGAAGATGGGTCGTGACTACAATTAGATCAGGACAATTCTATCCACACTTTGGACAAACAATTCCAAATGAATTCCTGCTCAGTGTCATCATCACGCACAGGTGTGTATGCCTTGACGTCTCCAGTGGATTTAAGGCAACTTCTTAGTTTCTCAATCGTAAGACATTTTTCATTCATTAAACAAAATTTTATTGATGTCTACTAAAGTCAGGCACTGTGCTAAGAACTGAGGTAACAGAATTTGAAGATACTTAGATTCCTGTTTAATGGTAGGTGATGCAGGGGTGGGTAGAGAGAAAAGAAGAACAAACAAATGCATCATTACAATACAAGATAATAAGTGCCATCATAGTATTCAGAGAACTGCGTGAGAATAGCGAAACATATTAGAAGCATAAAATTATTATTTTAAGCATAAAAGTATTAATATTAACAAAACAGGAAATACTTAAAAACATGATAAAAGAAATTAGATTGAACTATATGGAAAAAATGATGTTTTTGAAGGGCAGAAAGGTAGGCTCTCAGCAATTTTATCTAGTTCAACCTATTAAAAGTCATAGTTTCTCCACTCAGGGATAACATCTAATAACATATTGAAATATAGATATTGAAATATTAGATATTCCCAGAAAATATGCATGTATTTCCACATTTAAAGTTTTGCTCTTTTCTTTAATTAAAAAATTATTATACTTCTAACTTCTTTGCAACTTTCTTTCACTAAAGAATATTATAAACATCTCATATAGGTCTACATATTTTTTAATGACTGAATATTATCCCACAGTATAAATGAGCCATAATTTACTTATTACATCTCCATTGTTGGATATTTATGGGATTTTTCAGTTTTCACCGTATACATTAAAATCACTATATCCACAATGCTGAAACAAAAACATGATGACCTGGCTCTGAATTATTCTTTCTACTCATTTTGAAAAGTCCACCATAAATTAAAATAATGATTGAATAAAGGTAAGATTTAGCCACCAAATATATTGTCCCTGTGATTTGCGTCTCCCAAAATGCAGGATGTTGTGGAATGTTTAATAAAACCTTTACATCTCGCTGCACTAATTTTCAAGCTCCATGATTTTTTTTTAAACAGGAAAATGGCATAGAAATGGAAGGGTGAGGCTACCGAAGACAGGTCCTGGATGAATAACAACTCTAAGAAAAGGAGCCAGATAAACACCACTTCCCAATAAACAAAGAGCATCATGTTAGGTAACAATTGCCCTGGCCCTTCCCCTGAGGAGAGCCAGGCACTTGCAATTGTTTGGCTCTCTTTCTGCTCCCACATTACTGACTTAGAGCATGACATGTTTGTACGATTGCGACTAAGTCACCAAATGGGAAATATCTAAATCAAGCTGCAATTAATGTGTCGTAAAGTGCTGGATAATAAGCCACATATTACCTCTAGGAGTGACAAATTTTTAGAACTAAACCCCAGCGTAAGTCGAAGCAGCAGCAGAAGACGGGAAAGGAAAAACAATCCTTGCTAGGTTATTGTGGGGTGTGAAAGCCACGCTGCTGAGGAAAGGCAGTGTGAATCCATATTATGCCGAAATCAATGGCAGCCCAATCTTTGCAGACTGCACGAGGCACCGTGTGACAAGGGCACAACGATTCTCCTAATCAAGCAGGTTGTGTGAAAGTGAAGAATCCAGCTGAGCTTGATATATCCAGCTGGACTTTGTTTGCTACTTAATGGAGCAGGTCATAGTTATAACACCCCAAAGAAATCAACCAGTCTCGGCTGGAGGAGCACACGGAAAGTGTGGGAACTCCAGCAGGTCTATGTTAAATCACTTCTATAGGTCATCTGCAGAGAAAGAACTTGGCAAAATAATAAAGGAGCGTCATTCTGCTGTCTGTGTTTATGAGTCTCCCCCAGGGAAGGGAGTTGGGTGAGGAGGGAAAGCAACGTGGCTGGAGAAACATTTTGTCTTTTTTATTCTATGCATTATAAAGCTCTTGGCAGGGCATCGGGCACTGAACTTAGCTCCCCCTTCTTGAAAGCCACAGGTTACAGGGGTTTATAAGCCAGAGTGACAGTGATAAAAGGCCAATTCAGGGCTTGGGGACAATTTTCCCTAACAACATGCTTTTGCCTCTTTGCCTCCTTAAACACCTGCTGCTCTCCACTACAGCCTTCAGGGCAGCTCTGACTCTGAGCCAAGATGGTGAAGTTCAAAGTTAATGTCCTTCTCTACTGTCACTGCCAGGGTGTGTGGATGACCCATAGCTCTGCCCTCACCCTGGTACGAACAAGGCCATCCTCAGAATGCACCTGGAATTCAGGAGGGTCACACGGGGTTTTTTAACCTTTTTCAACCTGGGGCCATTTTTTTTGGAAGCATTGAGACTCTTCTTCCATTCTCAAAAGAGTCCCCAAGAAAGAATGAGCTCCACAAAAGCTCTTGGGATTAAAGTATGCAGTATAAAAGGTGCCTGGCAAATGGGCAGAGGGATCAGACAGAGGAATGGTGGGCTTTCTGAACACAAGTATGTCTGTGCATCAGGGCAGAGGAACTGATGCTGTGTTGATCTGAACGCTAACTACATTCTCTCTCTTCTCGCCAATCCTCACTCACTGTGGGAGAGCGGGATGCTGGCAACCTGCAGGGCAGCCACGAAAATTTGGTGAAGACTCAATAGGAAAAACCTAGAGCCCTAACAATTAGTACTGTTATTCTGTGATGCTTCATGTCTGCAGGGAATGTATCAGACTCACCAAAGCCAGTTTGCCTGCTGAAACCCTGTGTTCTAAAGGTGAGTTTCCTCTTGAGTACCTGTGAGGGGCAGCATAGGAGGAGACAAAAATGAGATAGTGGAGGCACCCACCCTTCCAAGTCTAAAGTCAAGGGATGGCAGCCACAGTTAATTTTGGTTCACACGCTGTGAGAAGGGCAGAGTTTTAGGTGGACTGCTACTTACACCTAGTGGGAAACTTGAAAGTTTCTTCTTTCCTAATGGATGGTAACATATGAGAACCCTGAGTCCTTGGGTCTGGGCGGAATGACGTGCTCATCTTTTCTATATGAGCCACCATGGCGGAATGTAGAGCACATGGTGCCACAATGGGAAGAGCTGGGTACAGATCTTGGCTCTGCCACTGTCTCGCTGAGAGCCCCTTAGACAGTCACCTCCCCGTCCAGGATGGTGGGTCCTCACCGTCAGAGGGAGAGACCCACAGCCCGTGGTTTCGGAAGCCTTGCCTGACACCCTGTGATTATTCCTTGGTCCAGCCTGTCTTACGAGTGCCCTCCTGGTAGAACTGGGAAGACGCTTTCCCAGAGTGGGTCTTCCCATTCCAATGCCTCTCTTCCAGGAAGGCCAGTCCTGCTTTCCGGGCCCCAAGCATCCCTTCCTGCTGGAGGACAGCATCAGGCAGTGTGGGAACCTCGGCCACTCTCCTCTGAGTCCTGGCCACTGGCAGCCTGCTATAGTGGGGTATCCCCATTCCCGGCTGGAGCACAGCTTTGCACCTTTAATACTCGGCAGTGAAAACACACTGTTCACAATAATGATTATGGACGCTGAAAAGTTTTGGATGGCAAAAATAACTCTATGTTTTTCAGCATAGTACTTAATTGATAAGGCAGGAAAGTCGAATTATTTAACCAGAAAGATTTAGAAACAGCAATGGTTGCAGAAGAAAAAGTTGACTTGAGCCATAGGCCAAATATGTCCCTAATCCTAATCCTTAGAACCTGTGAATGGTATCTATCTTACAGAGCAAAGGGATTTGGCGGATATGATTAGGGATCTTGAGAGAGGCAGATTACCCTCAATTATCTCAGAATACCCAATGTAATCACAAGGGTCCTTATGAAAGGGACACAGGAGGCATCAGAATGAGGCGGCCAGGTAATATAATGACAGAAGCGGAGGTGGGAATGATGTGGCCCCAAACCAAGAAATACCAGCAGCCTCTGGAAGCTGGAAGAGGCTCAGAATAAACTCTCTGCTATATTCTCCAGAAGAAACCAGTCCTGTCTACACCCGAGGTTTAGTTCTGTAAGACTTATTTCTGACTCTGACCTCCATATTTGTTGTAGCAGCAATAGAAAACTAATACAATTTATCAGGAGAAAAAATTAAATTTTCAAAATGAACTTTCACTGAAGAGTTTGATTAATTTAGATGTTATTTGAAAGCGATTCTTCTAATGAATTAATGTTTTCCTAAATCTGTTTTTTCCCAACTAGACCTAAGAACTCACAATTCACACTCCTTTTCTTTCTATTTCTTTCTAGGCACCAGAGGTTTATTTACCATAAATATTCTCCCATGTCACGGTGGGCAGCTGCCAACCACAGAGCAGGGTGACCCCAAACTGGGCCTGTTTTTCCCCATGCAGAGCAGTCAGTAGTTCCTGTCCTCAGTCTATCAGTAACGTGGGAGAAACAGCTTCTCAAAAGTCTTTAAGTCCTTAATCTTTAAGCTGCAGGTAGGAAAATTTGGCCTCTTCAAACTCCCAGAATCCCCTGAGAAATACAAGCATGAAGCGTTGTTAGTTCTGTTCAGAAGAGAAACCGTGGAGTTATAACTATCAAGCAAAAAGGACCACAACGCTCAGATGTCTGCATTTTCTGCTCCCACTAAGTTATCGCTTGGCTTTTCTTTGCAAGCTATTTCTGACGAGCTTTCCTTGACTACTTAATTCATCTCGATGTGGTTAAACTGAGAGAGTGTATGCTGATTTAGGGTTAGAAGTCTAAGGCTGGTATAAAGACCAATTGTAAAATAACTGAAGAGAAACAAATTTTAAAACTCCCCTTTCTCAAAACTTCAAAAAGGTCAGCATCCTTAACTGGAGAGGCAGGTGGTAGATAACAGTGGTTGCTGCAAATTCTTTGCAGATGTCAGCTTATAACTCCGCCAGAGCAATTTTCAGTTAATATGGGCCTTGAGACGAAATAGTTGCGTCCGAAAGCCTTGTGGTTGATTCTAAATTTGATGCTCTGTCACAAAGTTGCACGCAGATTTTCACAGTTGATCATCTGCATGGGTGAATTTTCCACTGGGAGGCTGATTTAGGAAATTGCTATCTGTGGAAGGATTGGACAGTGACAACATAATTAATTTTAAAGGTTATATATAAACCGAGGAAAAGGTTAAGATCTGAAAAACTTGTTAACTTGTTTATTTATTTCTTCTCTGATGTCCCTTTTTTCTTCCTCCTTCTTCTTTTTCTTCTTCATCATCTTCTTTAAACATTTGTTCAAAGTCTGTTGATGCTTAACATATCATTGTTTAACAGACTCCTCCAAAATATGGTGCCTTAAAGTAACAACCTCCCTCATGTCTCTGGGATGGCTGGGGCTCAGCTAGGTGGTTCTTCTGCTGGTCCTACAAAGTATCTCTCTTATGGCATCTAACATTGGGATAACCTTGTCTGGGGCTGTGGTGTGGGTGGCTTAAAGTTTAGAATCTCAATCTCTCTCTCTCTCTTTCTCATGGCTAGCGTGGTCTTCTTTTCATGGCAGCTGGATTCCAAGAATGAGCATTTCCCTAATGAGCACTTATTTATCTCCTGTACACATTGCGTTCTTGAATATCCCATTGACCAAGCCCAGGGTCGAGGTTGGAGGGGACCACACAGGCACAACTCACACCGTAGTCTACTATACTTCAGATCCATGCTGCTGTATCAGAAGAAAACCCTGTTTTTGTCCCTATATCAAACATGTATTTATAGTATTTATTGGAAATAAGAATAGATCTACAGTTTAGAGTCATTCTTCAGCCATGAAAGCAGATTTATTGAGCTGATAAGTTAATTATTCAGTTGTAATGTTTTATATTTGGTTGTGACATTCATAGACTATAATATTTTGAGGCTGAAGAGAGCACAAGGTGGGAATCAGAATTTCAGATTGATCACTAAGAGTCTACATGATTCTCACTCAGTAGTCAGAGTTAATTTTAAGGTCCAATTGAATAGTGATAATCAGAAGTTGTTAATACAAGAATCCTGGTCAAGTGCACCAAAGTTCCACTGCTTCCACCCACTTCCCATGAGGAAGAGTTTCCTTCTTGGTGTCTTGATTATTGCCACCCATTCTTTATGTCTGCAGACATGAATCTTCTTGGATATCATCTAGTTGTCATTCCAGTGCATGTCTTTGACTTGCACTTGCCCTCAGCTATTTCCTAGGGATAGGCCGTCTTCCTAACAATTGGCTCTAACTGAGTAGCCCTTAATGCAGAGCCTTGAATGTAGTATGTGCTCACTGAATAATTCTTGACCAAATAAATAAAACACTAGGCATAACATTTCAGTATATGCTGACTTTTCTGTTTGGTCCAATACAGTGAATTTTTAAAAAACCATTAAATCTACTTTGACAATATTGCATTTCGATTAAAATGAAGATAACATTTTTTGTGTGTGATAGAATGAGGCAGAAGTTTGGAAAACTAACTACGCAATACTTTTTTCTTGAGGAAAAACTTTCCCTTTGTCATCAGTTAAGTTTATTTAAAATAATCAAGTAAAAAAAAACTTGCTAAAATTAAAAAAAAAGAAGTCACCCAAAGTTAGAACCTGAAGAAAATGTGGTGACCTGGACTCCACTATTAACAAATGACATGCTATTTAAGGTCTTTGTAAGACATTACTGTACAAAGAAATTGCAAACCACCATGGTTTTTACCTGTGACTTGAAACACGCTGATAAAATGCTCTCTCATCTCCCTCCCTTTCTTGGACCATTAGTGTTATTCTGCTATATTTGGAGATGAGCTCCAAACAAATCAATAAAGTTGTTTATTATAAAGAAAACTGATAAAAAATAGCAAGCTCAAACTATGAATGCAGTGCTGACTGAAGGATTTGATTTACATGCAGTACAAAAAAAATCTAGTAAACGAAATGGAAGTTTTTATTGTCTTGTCTGTAAATGACTGTGCATAAAAATTATTATTTATTAAAATAAATTTAGCAGTTTACTGTAAAAATGGCCATTGTAAATAACAACCCTTTATTATCTTCCACTCACAACACAGCCTTTTAAATTTTAATCACCTCCGTAAAGTAGCTGCCTCAGTTTGCCAAGATTTATGTAAAAATAAATATCCGTTTATGAGTCCAATTTATGCCTTACAAATTACTCACAATGTTAAAATGCTTTTGTAGGCAAGGAGCAAGGGGGGATATCCCATGTCAGAGATACCATCTGGTGTCAGGAATGATGAATCTTGATATGAGTTATAAATGTCTACACCACACTGTGACTTCGAAATGCTGAAGTTATTAGCAATTCAGTTGGAGAGGGTTAGGTTCTTTTATGGATGAGGATAGGATGTTCCCTATGGAAGGTGACTCCAGGGATGAGGGAAACTCCTTGTTGCAAAATATTTCCGTTATCCAGCTACCCAGAGACTTGGAATTGTCCTTTTTGACCTCCTTTTTTCTTGTCTTCCTCCTGGAACCAGGAAGAGCATGTAAACAGTCCTGGGACAGGAGGCATCAAGTCACATTCATGGTAAAGCATCACTGAGATCTTCCCTCCGAACAGAAAATCTCAAGGCCATGGCAATAGATAGAAGAAGCCCAGAGATGGAGAAAAGACAGGAAGTCTCAGAAAAAGCCTTAATGACATCACAGTGCAAAGGTCAAGGATACTGATGACAAGCTGGGCTTTCTATGTGGTTTTGCCAAGACTGACCCTACAAACCTGTCATCACTGGCATTATCACTTTATTGAGGGTTGACGGTCAGATAAAAGGATGGGAGACAAAAGAGTCAACGGAAGGCAACATTCCTCAAATGCTGGCATATTTTGCTGATACACTAAGAGAAAGAGCTGAGACTTTGTAGCCCTGAGCTCTGATCTCAGAGTAACTGTGACCAACTCCAGCCTCAGCACTTGGCCTTGTAGTCATTTACTATAAGGAATGATGACGTTGGTGCAGGATTGACCTGCAAACTCCCCATCAGCTACCATAAAAGATCTCCTTGTGATTAGAGCAGCAGCTAAGTGATTTCTTCATTAAGATCATTGTTAAGCTTCATGAAATCACTATTAAGAATTATCAAGTCCTCAGAAGTTAAATTAGCAATTATTTGTGCATTAGACTTTTATCTTCCTCTTCCCTTTTCTTCTTCTTCAGACTATCTGTCACCTATCTATCATCTATCTCTATTATTTATCATCTATTGATCTATCATCTCTGTATCTAGATAGATATTATACATCTATCAGTATGAATAATAGTATGAACTATTATAAACTAAATTAGTTCATACTAATTTAACTAATAAATTAGTTATTAGTAGATAACTAATTAGTTATTAGTAAATAACTAATTTACTAATTTACTGTGATAAAAAAAAATCTTTATTTTCATTCCTGGCACTTGTAGTTGTATCATTTAGGCTTCAACCAGGAAAACAGAAACCAATCTCAGTATATAAAATTGATGAAATTTAATCAGATAATTGGTTACCTGGTTACAAGAGTGATGAAGAGTCAAAAAATGCTGGTGAGGAATGCAGATCAGCAGCGGCAGGAAGCCCCAACTCTACCTGTGAGGACAAAGGGTGGGACTATGTTAACAGGGCCCAGGAACAGAGACCATCCGAGGGAAGCTTGCCCCAGTCCACGGGGCTGTGGAGCTGGAATCTAGAAGATGGATATGAAGAGCTGGAGATGAAACTGTAGCTGGGGACTCTGCCCTAAACTACTGGGCAGGGGAGATACCTTGACTTTACCCTTCCTTCACCTTATAATTTCCCACCAGTGCTTCCCATTGGAAGGGGGCTGGGGCCCTCTCACAGAGAGCCTGGAAATACAACTTTCAAAGGTGAGCTACCCCAACCCACCTAAGCAGATGGGGAGAAGGACAGATTAGAAGGCAGATAGGACCAAGCAAGAACAATGGTCTTTTTTGCAGTTTGTTCAGAAGTGCAAAAGTTCTTGCTGATCATATCTGTGGGTTATGAAGTTGGCAGGTAGATCAAGTTCAACAGAAAAGACTTGGTAAGTGTGGTGAGAGCCAGATTCAGACAGGACCCATAATACACAGACCCATACAACTGAACAGTAGCTGAGGGGGCCAGCCACCTGCAGGCCGTCAAGTCCTCCAGTTTCAATGTCCAAGGTCCCTGAACATGACTCCAGGAAATTCAACACTGTGTCCACGATTTGTAAGGTGTGCTTAATATTCCATGGTCACTTCTGGGTCCCAACATTTGACTTTTCATTTCCAGAAGCATTCTCTTATGCATGGCATTTGCCCCTCCCCAATCTGCCATCATGGACACTCCTCCTCCTCCACTCCCCAACTATAGTGGGTTGAAGAGTGTCCCCCCAAAATTCATATCTACCCGGAACTTCAGAACATGATCATATTTAGAAATAGAGTAATTAAGGTAAGGGTTGAGATGAGATCATACTGGATTAGGGTCGGCCCTAAATCCAATGACAGTGCCTTTATAAGAGACAGAACAGGACAAAAAAGAACACAGAGAAACTCAGAGGAGAAAGAGATGTGAAGATAGTGAGAGAGATTGGAATGATACCTCTACAGTCAAGGAGAGCCAGTGGTCACCAGGAACCGATGGAAAATGGAAGAGGCTAGAAACAGTTCTCTGCCAGGGCCTCCAAGGAAAGTCCAGCTCTGTGGACACCTCGGTTTTGGATGTTCGGCCTCCAGGGCTGTGAGAGAGTAAATGTCTGTGGTTTTCAAGCCAGTCAGTTTGTGGTACCCACATAACCGAGTGCTAACATCAAGCTGTGTCGGTCTCCCTTGCCTGAGAGTGTGGGGAGAAGCAGGTTACTGAAGCTAAGGTTTCAGGGGCCCACCCTTGCATAGGCCTCCTCTAAGGCTCTGACAGGCTGCTCACATAGTCATATTTTTAAAAATTAAATAAAATAAATGTTTGAATTATTTAAGGTATTAAAATATAAGTAGCTTATTGGCAATTGATTGTCTGCTGACCCTTCTCACTCAAGCATGCATCACCTGAAATCAGGAGGTACCGAGGTGTCTGTGAGCACTTTTGGATTCAATTCAGGGAGGATTTAAGTGGAGAGCTTAGTTTGTGTCTAGAGGAATTTAGTGTCTGTGGTTCATAGGGACTTCTGGGTTCAGGTTAGTGATTGTGGGAGGGTCCAGTGTTGGATTGGCTCTCAAATTTCCTCTACTGCCCACTTTGGGGAAGGGAGATTCCGAGACCATGTATATGGGAGGTAGATTGCATTCTCTTCTCAGAAAGTCAGTGTGTTTTCCTCTGTATCTTTTCTGCCATCATGAGAAAGGAACAGAATAAATGTGCTCTGGAAAGAGAGAATATGATGCAGGAGAGATTATTGCTGTGCAGAAAGGGAAAAGTACAATCCATTTTTGTTAGTACAAGATGGTTGTAGGGAAGGGAAGGGAGGCAGAGATCAGATATAAATATGGCAGATTCGCCTTTCATATCCTCCTCTACCTCAGTGGGAATCACAAAAATTCTGAGTGCCAGGAGCTTCCCCTATTCCTTATTTGACATTCTGAGAATAGATCATGTCATAAGCTCCTACCCTTTCTTTACTAATCTATGAATTGAAATAAAATTGCTGCTATGGCATGATTAGAAAAGGAATAGGTTGAAATTAGTGTCCTAGAACCAGGTCCCTTATCCTGTCTAGTTTCCTATGCCTTCAAAATTACCTATAAGTTCCAACTTGCTTCTGGCTGGTGCGATCACCCAGCATCGCCCTGCAGTGATGGCGAAGCGGACTGTTGCTACGCCTGCTGAGGAAGTTATCAGGCATAAATCATTTTCACAGGTCAGAGATAAAAAAGATGAGCAAAAGTTGAGCTGGGACTGGGTCACTTGAGAATGCCACCAGGTTCTTGCTGAGCCAAGAAGGAAAAGACCACAAATCTACTGATTATAGGTTTCAGATGCAGATGCCAGCAGGTCCAGCAGTGACTAGTAGAACAATTAGGCCATCACAACAGGGACCAAACCATGACCCACCTGTTAATCCTTCTGCTGCTGGCATAAGGATTTGGTGAGCTACCTCACTCAGGCATTCATCCAGAGGTGATATTTGAGACATTTAATAGTAGTATGGCCCAGGTAGTGACACCAACCCTAAGATGGGTTAAATCTTTCTTCCTTGCCCTGAGATCATGAAGATATTTTTCTGTATTGGTTTTATGTCATCTATACTTTATACCTAGTCCTTTCAAATTCAGTTATTTTAATACAACTAGAATTTGTTTTTTGTGTGTGTATGGTGTGAGGTAGGGATCCAAGTTAATAGTTTCCCCATTATCTATTTGTAAGACTTCCAAAAGTTCCTAGGTTTTTTACCACGCAAGAGGAGAAGTTTTCTATAATAGAATGGGTTTGATGGGATGTTGGTGACCATTTGTATATGTGGATTATTTGTAAGTCAGGTGTTTGTTAGTTGGTTGTTTCATGTCTATCCTTCTTGTTGTCCATGAATGCTCCATGTACCTTTTTACCTCCAGGCTCAAGTTTTTATAAACTGACAAAGTCAACTACATTAGCTGGTGTTATAATACCAGGACATATCATGTTTGTCCAAATTCCCTGATAGAACTGAAGTAGAAAGTAATTCTGTCTCAGTATGTGATACATTTGCCTTTCCATATTACTTTCATTGACAGAAGGGAAACCCAAGGCAGAGAAACTATGAATCAGCAAGCTTGCAAATAAAATCTCTAAAGCCTGACACTCTTAGGAATTTCTTTGCACAGAGGCCATACATTTTTGAGTAAACAATAAGCATTTATTCAGCATCTATGAAATAAATTTTAAGTTTGCAAAGCTTTAAAAAATGGCAAAATCCCTAGTTCCTTGCAATAGGCAAACCAGAAATTCACTTAATTTGTTACTCATTGTTTTGGCCTATAAACTCAAATACTTATTAACGCTGTAAATATGCCTTTTTACTGGCTGGCTGACAGCTCCCATGCTTTCTGTGCTGTCTCCTTAAACATTTATGAGTGTTCATGAATATGCAAATACACAATCTAATGTCTGCAAATGGTTGCAAGTACAAATGCTATGTTAATATTTCATACAGTGATGGGAACAAATCAACAATCATAAATTTTGAACAAATATGTTGCCTCATTAATAACTAATGAAGCAGTGCATAATGCTGAGGATTTGGCATTTCATACTAAAAGTGGTGTTTAAATAGAGCCTTTTGGGCAAGGCCCTGTATCCAAAAATTTTACTAAAATCTGTTCCTTCCAGGGTGGTTTCTTTGTGGTGGAAGGGAGTAGTCGAAAAAAGAGGGGTCCATAATAGTTGTTTTAAAAACTTAATCTCACATTAAATGATACAAATAAAAATAATGTGACTAATGAATTGTCCTATAAGTGGACCTTCATGCACAAAGCATGTGCTTGATTTGGTGTTTCCACTTTCCTGAGAGCTGATGAAGACAGGCAGTAGCAGCCAGGACTGCTTAAATACTTCCTGGGAACATAGACATATAGCATCAAAGGACTTTGATGGGTTAACCCATTAGGCCCTCATGAGACTCAGAGAGGCAAAGGATTTGTCTTGAGTAGCAGGGCCTGTGCTGGGACTCATAGTTTTTGGTTCATGGTGTGTCTCCTGCCACACTTTGCCAAGCTGCCATCTCTCTGAGGTACCAATTTCTTAAGAAATCCAGTGTCCTGCTGAATCAAATATTAACATGAAAACTCGCAATTACTGTATATTTGAAAGATTATGTCAAAGATTTAGAATAGAATAGTATTTCAATAACAGATTCCGAAGTCATTGTATATTTCTGGGTGTCAATATAGTTGTTTGTAAATTGGATTAAGAGCTTTTATATCTCCAAAATTTTGAAAGCTTTCAGTGGGATATTCTTTGGATGAAATACAAGATGTTTCAGAGTTTTTCAGCTTCCCTGAATTATCATAAAGAGCATCAGTGACCATTTTATAGGCCTATAGGAGTAGGATGCATACTAGATAAGATAAACTAAGTATAACCATGTAGTAATATCCTGGAAGTTTCTTTTCAAAAATAAATTCTTGATGCTGGACAAATTATTTATTACTTGTGTTCTCGTCATGGAAATCATCACAATACTTTTCGTAGTAGAAGTACTTTACCATTTTTAAGTGCTTTCTTTCATATTATTTTATTTCATATCTACAGTTTCCCCACAAATAGGTATAATCATCCACATTTTACAAATGAAAACTCCATCTGAGAAAAGTTAAGTCATTTGCTGAAGGAGAAAAATATTATAAAATCTGGTTATTTGAATGTGTGAAAATTGGAATGAATTATTATATACAGCTTTATAAAATAGTTTCTTAAAAAAATTCTTGACTTTTTAAAATGGGTTCCTTGGCCATTTATGTACCTGGACCACATTACTTTCATCTTTTATTCAGATTCTATTTTCAGATAGCTCAGATCTTTTCATTGCTCGAGCCCCTATCCAGGTAGAAACTCAAGTATTTATGGACTGGCGATAATTTCTTTAGTTATGTGGTTCATGCTAAGTGGTAGTAATGTATTAAAACACCCCTTTCTCAGGATCTCCGTGGTGATGAAACTATTATATCTTGACTATGGGGGATTACAGGAATTCATACAAGTGATAAGATGGCATAGAACTAAATACACACACACATATAAGTGCAGACAAAACTGAAGAGATCCAAATAAGATTGGTGGATCACATTGATAAGGCCCTGGTGGTGGCACTCTGCCACAGCTTTGCAAAGTGTTAGCATTGAGAGAAACAGTAACAGGTTAATGAGATCTCTGTACTGCTTCTTATGACTGTATGTGAATCTATAGTCATCTCAAAATTAAACTACAGTTTACAAACACTATAATTAAAATACAATTAAACCATCTTTTTAAAAAGCTTTTGTGGTTCGTTGACATGAGATTGTTCCCTCAATTTTAAAGCATTCTTTGGACCCAGAGGAGCCTCGAGGGTATTTCAATGAATGATGATATTAGCAATTCCGTTTGTCTAAAGGGCTGATTTCTGGAAACCTCAGTTATTCTTAAGAGAATCCAGAGAGGGAAAGAAAAAGAACTCGACTTGCAAGGAGAACAAGTTTTCTAAGCTCAAACGTGGAGCCACCTTTATTTACCTTGAGACCTGGCAGCGAAGGTAGTGAGAGAGGCCGCAGGAGCTGAGTAAGAACAGCAGCCGGGGGCCATGTAGGGTGGGGACGCATGGGGCTTTCATCCTGAGGGCCACCCTGTGTTACAGACGTAAAATGGAGTCACGCTTGGCCCATTGGCAAAAGAAAGAAAACAACATCGAGCCAGGAGAGGACAGGAAACGCTTCGGGAGCCAAGAACACGGTTTAGTCACGCAGGTGATAACTTGAGTGTGGACAAATGGGTCTCGGTGGAGGAGAACAGAGAAAAAACTGAGTTTGGTGAAGTTAAGATCCAGCTCTCTCTCTCTCTCGAACCTGAACTTGCCTGGGAACCTTGGAAACAGACTGTGTTTGGAAGACAGGGTATCTAAGCCAAGAGCTGCCTGAACCAGCCCAGGACAGGGAGCCAACCAATCTGTACAGGATTTTTTCCCCTTGCCTTTAACGATGTTGTTTGGGACTCTGGACTGACATAAGGTCTGGTGGGTGGCAATAAGAGATGGAGGATGAAAAAGCTTTGGGATTTTTCTCATCTGAGTGAGAAAGAGAACAAATCGTGGCCACCAAAGATAGTGAATAGAGGACAACAACATTTTCATAAGGCATAGACTGACCACTTATCTGGATGTTGGGGTGGGGAGTATGTTCAGAATTACCAGGATAACTTTATGAAACCACAGGGTTTAATACCACTGATGAAGACTTTTTTTAATCTTTGCTTTTCAAAGTAATGAATTCTTATTTTGAAATTATAGAGCCCATGACTCCCTGTCACCTAATTGTTCCAAAGTTTTTCAGCTATGCCTAAAGCTTAAACTTCATGCTCGTCACTTCTTTCAGGAAAGAATTAAAAGCAAGAAAGAGAACAATAATGAAAGAGCATCTTTTTTTCTCTTAGATTCTTCCTTCTATTTCAAACTTCTTTGCTTCCACAATGGGTCTCCAATTAATCTGCTCTAAATTGTTCTCTTGACTGTGAACTATCAACTTGTTCATGCCCTTGAAGTCTGAGAAAGTTTTTTCTTTTTTATTGCTAGACTAAACCTGTGTATATTTTACAAGAGGTATCTTTTTTCTTTGTAAACTAAACAAAACAAACTAAAATAATGACAGCACAAAATGATTAGAATAGAAAGTATGAAAATCATCCTTAAGTTAGCAGCCAGACAGCAGATAAGGAGGAATTTCCTAAGGGAAAATAATCCAGAGGGCATACACTGTTGTTTTCTGAACCAGATGGTGCCTTTTGGGGCCAAGAAGCCCCAATTTACTCTGCTGTAGCCGAATTTACTATGAAATATATTAGTGACCTAAAAAAAAAAAAAAAGTGGATGCAGCTTCCAGAGTTCTTATTATGATCAGGTTAGAGAGCAACTGAAAATGGAAGCATCCAGAATGACATTTGAAGAACGTGTAAGCAAGATTCATCCACCCACCTAACATACCTCGATGTCCCTTTCCTTCCAGCCAGGAATGTCACCACTGAGCCAGACCCTCTGAGCTCTCTGCTCTCGCTCTCCCACGCTGCTTCTCTGAGCATCCACCCAGGACAACAAAGCTTTTTCCAAATGTGGAATCCAACTGTCCAGGTTTGCAAAATTGGCTCCTCTGGTCTTAGGTGCTTTTCCTGGCTCGAGCTATTTATATTCCCTCCGCCTATTGCCTCATTTGTAAAATGGGAATAAGAATGACTCCCTCGATGGGTAATCATGCATGTGAAACTAGAGCACAGTATGTGATTCACTAATCATGGCCATTATTACTTATAGAGATGATAATGTTAAGATAGATCATTTAGGATCTAATACAGACTCAGGGGTGATATTCAACATATTTAATAAAAGTCAGAGCATGGGCGCCATCCTATCAGATCAAACAGTTGTCCTGGTCCCAGAGCACAGATCTCTGTTGCGCCTAGCGTAAAGTCCTCAGTTGCCGGATTGTGGGGCAATGAGATGGCTGTCCAGACAGAGAGTTTGAAGGGATCTGAGCAGCAGATGGAGAACTCAGCAGGTTTAGAGCACTGGTTCTATACCGCCCAAAGGAGAAGTACGAAAATGTTTTCATTGCAAGTACCCTTGCGGGGAGAAAAAAACAAAATATTAACCCTGCATATAATACCTTATATTATCATGTCACAGTTTCAAATAGATTACAAACTAACCATTGAATGCTGAAACTAAACCTTGTACTTCTGACTCTCCAAACAACAGTATGGACTGTCAGAGGTGCTCAAGAAACATTTACCATTTGATGTTAAATAGAAGATACTAGTGTATATTATTTCTATGTACCACTCATATTTTAATTACTTTCTAAATCAGATTTTTGGTGATTTAACACACAGGACCATGGATGCCTTAGAATCACATTAGGTCAAGGGCATCTAGGAATAAAATATGGTGAGCCAAGTTGTGGTCTGTCTACCTCAGAGCCCAGAGCTTTTGTGACAACTGAGTCAAAAAGAGAACTTATTTGTTGCATAGATTCAATTATTTAATAAAAGCAAATGTGTAAGCACACAAATATTTCACTCCATGGTCTTCCACCCCTTGGAGGCTTTGTAGAGGTAGTTCTTCCATCTGAAATTCTCTTCTCATTTTTCCCCTCCATCACACAGTTCAAATTTACTCCCTTTTTGACACCTGTCCCCATCAGACTGGCTCAGTGACATGCTCCCCCCATCCCATCTCACCCATAAACTAGGCCACCTATGCCCACTATAGTCATTGCAGTTCAACAATTAGATCAAGGAATTTATCCCTTCTGGCTTCGATCCACGGTTTCAAACCTTTATGCTGCTATCTGGATTCCATTTCAGAGCCTGGCACCTGGGTTCTTTCTAATTTTTAGTGGAAAATTCATGCAGAGGCTGCTGGGTTTTGATTTTGCTTCTCCCCAAGGAGAAGGTGGCCTCTCCTCTTTGTATCACATACTGCAGCTTCAGGAAGACGTCAGCTTACCTTGGTGTGAATTAGAAAAAGCTGTCCAGAGGGAATAGCCAACTTAGTGACCTGAGAATTGCATGTTCCATGATTTTCCTTCAAGCAGACAGTACCTCTTGCCAGGACACATGGCGAAGGGAGTGTAGTGTGGCAGAACCCTGTGTTCTCCATATGAACTTCACATCCCTGAGTTAAAGTCCCAAGTGCCCAATTCCTGGGGCAACAACTTAGCCTAGGCTCAGAATGGGAAGCAAGAGATACAAAGTTGTCTCTTGTTCTTTCCTTTGGGCTGACGTTCTCTTAGACACGCAACTTCAAAATATGAATCTTTGCTTGCACATCTGATTCCTAGGAGTATGAGACAGAGTCATCTGTATATGTCTAGAGCCTTTCATTTACCTATCACTGCTCCACAACCTTATTTTAAATGAATCAATTAATACACAGCAGGACGTTTTAATGGATCCCCACCATTTTCTTAATTAACTCCTTTTCACCAACAATAGTCAACAGAACTGTAGTTACACTTAAAGTCTTTCTGTTCACCAGGCAAATGTTAGATCAGGAGGCCCTCAACAGACTTTTTTTTTTCATGTAGAAGCTGGAGTCAAGTCTAGACAGGATACTCAGCTGATTGTCAGGTGAAATTTTTGCCAAAAGAAAGAGAATGTCTCTTTATTAGCAAGTTAACTAGAAATAAATCATTGTGTGAGGTGGGGGTACACCACTTAGAGGAAGATTTAAAGAGTTCTGGGTGAAATTTTCTTCCTCTTTCTGTGACTCATGTCATGTCTTAAATGCTCTCTAAAACTGTGGGGCTGCAAGGCCAGAGAAATTGCTCACTCAGGGCTTCCCTTTGAACAAGAGTGGTGCCCACGACTGCAGATATTATGGGACCCAACAGCTAACACTTGTACTCACAAATGAACCATGAGGCCTAATACTAAGCAGATACATTTGGTCCAAGGAAGTATATCCATATATATAGATATCTTGTCACAGAATACTACTTCCTTGCTCAGAAAAAGCCAGTTATTTAAAGAATAATATTCTAAAGTGATTCTGGAGGTTTTAGGGAGGCTGACTAATGTTTAGGTTTTATCAACCAAGGGAAAAGGGAAAGTCAGTCTGGTAGATTGCTTAGACGAGGTACATGACAATCTGTTATCAGTCTGAAGTGTTTCGAATGATGGGGGCCATTACTTGTTCAGAGAGCTCTTTCCTCTGGTTTAATCCTCTTGATATACCTGTAAAATTGCTCTTAAATGTTTCACAGTGATCAACACGGTGCCTGGCACATCGTAGGAAATGCAGATGTGAATGAATGAAAATCATGAGCTACAAGTGAACAGCATTAAACTGTGATTATCAAATAATGTGACCCCATGGCTAGTTTTAGAAAAAAAGCCTTATGCAAATTAAACTCTGTATTTTAGTCTTTATGATACATATGCATCAGAAGATCCCTTCATCACCTTGCTATTTCTGAATCTTATGATTGCTCAGTTCAAGAGATTCTAAGCTTGGCTTAGCTTTCTGATAAATTCCCAGGTTTTTGTTTTTGTTTGTTTTTTTTTTTAGAGGGGGTAGGGGGTGGAATTATATAGAAGTAGAAATAATAGTAATGATAATGAAAGCTACTCTTGATTTTCTATTGTGTACCTCTCCCTGTATAACCTCGAAATACAGATTTGGGTATCCATTTTTATATGTGAGGCTAATTCAGAGAGTTAGGGGATAAATCTCAATTTGAGTCTATGTCTTCAACACAAAACCCATGTTCTTTCCTCTATATTTGCACCAATAAGAGATATGTCTCCTTTAAAGGAGTCAGATTAAAATTTGGAGTAATAAGGACAGGGTTTTCCAGCCAGGTGACTTAGATACTTTCTTATTGATAGTAACCAAAATCACTGTGATCAGCCCACCCTTTCATCTATCGAAGTTACATTTTCCTGTCACTAAACAACAGCAATACCACCTCTATCACAACAAAAATATCTAACACCCTAGAATGCTAAATGAGAGGAAACTTGTCTCCTAAAACACAGATCTCTCATGAAAAACTAGTGTTAAGTCTCATAAGGAAAGATTATCAAATTAGAATATTTGTCTTTAGTTCTTTGTTCTGCATCATCCATGCAAAAGCTTTTTTAATGGAGTTTTATGTTCCATGATGTCCTCAGAATCTAAACGAAATGCAATTATCCATCTTTGAAATAAAATTGAGTAGTTCTATGGCTTCTGATTACCCAATAATGCTTGAGTAGGATAAGTCTAGATGATCATGACTCACCAATTTTCTCATGAGGGCAAGAATTCATCTGCTGACTGGAAAGAGAATTGGCTTCTACAACTGGGGAGGCTGAAATCTAATATAGCTAGATCAGCAAGAGAGGGATTTTGATGGCATCACAATGTAGGCCCTGAAGATAGAACTATCAAATCAACTGGCAGAATTTATAGATGATCTATAGTAAGTACCCAGTTGATTAGTCATATTCAGATGTTGCTTAATGAAGAGCATATAAAAAGTTTGATTAAAAAAGTTATAAGATTTAGTATATTAATTTTGAGAAAAATGAGTCCAGGTTTCCTACCGTGGGCAATTAGATAGATAGTACCATTAATCCTAGATAATAGGTTCTCCATTAATGGCAAGATGAATAAAACAAAATAAACTGAAAGTTTACTCTTTTGAGCAAAGGAAAACAAAGTTAAACAAAGCAGAGATAGTAAAAACATAAAAACATATCTTAAGATCTTTATCTACATCAGAAATAACGAAAATAATTATACCATAAGTAAATGCTTAATTTGAGTTTTAATGGCACAGGTATTTCTTTAGGATAATGGAAGAAAAAGTTCCTGTCCTTTAGCAGATCCCATGCCAAGTCGTGCGCAATGTTTTGTGACTTCTTGTGCAATTGGCTGATACTGCTCCCAGGAAGCCACATGCATACTCGTGCAAGCTTCCCTACTGTTACCTCATGTTGCAATTTAGAGCTAAAACCTTTTGAAATCCATTTATGAGCCTTTGGCTTCTTTATTTGTTTGGTAGATATTATTTTAGAATTTTGTCAATTGTACCCTAATCAATCGAGATTGGAAGAACCATTAATGCTCTTTGCGTGTCTAGCACTGAGGACATTAATCTTTCTAACCCTCAAAATACTTATTTAACCATAGGTCATCTACTCTTTTAAAAATGTTCTTTGTTGGATTTCTCCCAATGAAACCCCTAAGCTCTCTCACTATCCCCTGTCTCTAGTATACCTTAGAGCAAAGAATGGGAATGACAAGTAGTTTGTGGGACCTCTACCATCTACAGCCTAACACCAAGGAAAGAACAGTGTTTAGGGAGATGGGAAAGGTTTTCGGCAGTGTGTCTCAGAATGAGCTATCAAAGGAAGAAAAAGACAAAAGAGAGCAGAAAGTATAAGGGTACAAGAAATTGCAGATTGGAGTATGAAAATTGAAGAGCGGGGGGAAAAGTATTCAAATGTTTGTATGTTTTAATATTATAATATTAAGAATGAAAAGTGTAACTTTGACTGGAGTTCAAGAGAAGGGAGCTTTTAAAAATGACGGTAAAATGCTGATGAAAAGGAATTTGGAAGAGAATTTCCGACAATGATCATTTATTCTAAAATAGAAGAAAGAAGCTCGTATATTTGTATTGCAAAAGCCTTTATGATAAAACATGTCTCCAGGAAACATCATAAATCGGAAATGGGTAAAATGTAACTTGTGTGCTTTTCTGCTTTTAAAATGTGTAGATTTAAAGTGATGTTGTTTTAAATCAAGATAGTTGCCCTCGGCAATTCTGGAGACTGCGCCTCTATGGCAAATATCAAGTGGTAGATAAAAGCGATTATCGGAGAAATCATGTGTCTTATATTAATAGAGCATAAACCTTTAGGGCAAGACTTTGTAGAGTTAGAGTATGCAGTCATTGCCTCCTCCCAGAGTGGTTTAGGAGCCAAAAGACTTCATCTGCCCCAAAATATCTCCCTTATTGAACTGGAATTAATATCCTTGAGGACCACTCTTTTTAATCAAAATATATTTAGAGAGCTCCTGCTAGAATGTGCATCTGCTACCCAGGAGGGAAACACGATACCAAATTACCTGTTATTGTAGCAATATTAGCTAACCTGGAAATTTGGGTGCAGAATCAAAAGAATCTAGTACCTGGATAGAGCCATTTTACAGACTCATTTCAAAAGTTACAGACCTGAGGGAGCTGCTCAAAGAGGGTAAAGCTGAAAACTTTACCTCCAATGGGGCTTCATTAGGGCACAGAGCATCTTGGAAGAAGAGCCCCATAGAGAGGTGTGGAGTGAGAAATATAAATTTTGTCTTTCTCATAATTTTCTTCAGGGGTGTTTCTGCTAGACTTTCTGGATCTTTAACCCCTTTCTCTATAAAACAAGACATAGGATAATTTGGTCTGTCTTGGTCTTCATCCAAACATGTGCCACTGCTAAAGTATTGAAATGACCTTGAAGTAGGTCTAGTCATTAGACATTGTCTTGTAGCTCAGAGATTTTACCATTTTTGGGATTTGACATTCAGGTAGACTTAGAAAGTTGACTTGAGTGGTTCACGTCCACCATCACCCTCCTTCTCTGACAAACAGAGAAGAATTAACAAAAGGCCAATAAGAGGTCATCCAGTGACCAATGAGTTAAAGAGCCTCATTGGACCCATAGGAGAACAGCTTTCCAATGGAATATCAGGATATACTCTAACCAGGAACCCAAATTCCAGCTATAGAAATGAAGACAAAAAAGAAAAAATGAGGTTCTTCATGTTGGTGACTTCAGTGAATGCTGCCTGGTACCTGGGTCCACTTCCTCAAGAAGTGGGTTTGCCTTTCAAACTCTCATCAGTAAAAAACAAAAACAAAAACAAAAACAAAACAGCAAAACAAACAAACATCTCAGTATGTGTCTCTGAGCACCATATTTGGGGAAGGGTGGTGTGACTTTGCAAGGATGAATTTGGCAGACAGCAAGTTTGGGGACTGTGTTGGTAACACAGACTGGAAAACTGCAGTGTGAAACACTTCTGGCAAGGAACTTTATGGGTTCCCCAGTTCTCCCCCACTCCCTCTTCTAGCAGTGGTGGTTGGGAATGACAGAAGCAATTCAAGGCTGTGACAATCCCTTAATTGAAACATTTAAGCAAGAATGGAGCCGATGTGGCCTTAACTTTGACCATTATTTATTACTTCATTATGATTTAGTAAATTTTTCTAGTATAATAACTGTAATGAAGACATTCTTGGTTTGATTTGATATTTTCTCTTTAGGGACTGTTAACTCTGACATTGTTTCTTAGTAACCAGCCAAGTTCTCTGGTAGCATTGTGGTTACCTAGTCTAGAATCCCTGGAGAAAGAGGACAAGATAATCATGAATGTGTCTGAGGCCAACACTTCCTTGAGTATGACTTGATTGGGAAGCAATTTACTTTTTATTCTTTCATCAATATTGAAGTAACCATAAGTACAAATCCATCCCCAACTCATACTTTTTATTCATCCCAGTGGATTATTTAGGGGAAAAAAAAGGTATATAGTTTTGTTCCAGACAGTTTACCAAAAAAAAAAAAATTGTGTGTCTTTTGAGGGCCTGTTATAGAATAAAAGTTTTTAGAAGTGAATCTATTTATTTTATTTAACTTTGTCGGCAGTTCTATAATCCCATTGTGAAAGCTCTTTAACTCTTAGGAGAGATACTAATAAAAAAGAAGACTGTGGTTTTTAATCTTATTTCCCTCCCTTCTTCCCCTCTGTTGCTGAATGCTATTTGTACCACAGAGATTGAGTTCTCAGTTCAAGTACATTCTTGTTAATAAAATAATAGACGTGAGCGAGTCTTCTAAATCCCTGCGCATATTCCTCGCAGATAAAAACCAGTCTGCTTGCTAAGTATCCATTTTTTCTTTTCTGTTGGCACTCCCTCAGCCAGGACAGTTCACAGCAGGGTGAGCTGCTGCAGTAAATGTCAGAGGAAATGGAAAGAGGTCAAGGGGAGAGCTCCTTTGAACCTACTGGCTAGTTTTAAATTGACCAGTGCTACAGCAAAAAATTCCATCATTACTCTTAAGGGGGAAAAAAGATGGTGACAAATAGCAAGAGTAGGTTAAAAAAAATACCAACGCCTGTCAAAATGTCTCCCTTTTTATGGTTGAAGAGTGATGGTTGGGAGGATGTATGTGAACCTTCTCCAATTTAGCAGAGCTGCTCCACTTTTATTTTTATTTTTATTTAAAGGCAACTGCCATCCTTGGCCTAACCTGATAGAGTGATGTGACCGCTAACGTCCATCATTTTTACCCCTGCACACTATTTGTCACGTGACAAAGTGGGCTTTCCTATGGGTCTCTTTAGATTCCTTCCTCTGCATTGCCACTGGCATTTGGCACTTTCATTTAAGCATAGTTAAAAAAAAAAAAGTAAAAGAAGAGATCATTCTTTTTCCTACCTTGATACAAAGATGATCTAGTCAATCATTCATGGAGTACCCTGCTCACATCTGATGGCACAATTTCGGATGTTGATAATTTACTTTTGATGCTAATTAATTACAAGTAATCATAAAAACAAATTAAAACCACTATACTTATTGCAGGTTTTCTCATGCTCCTGAAATAATGCATTTTTATGCATCTGTTTACTTGCTTTGTAAAAAAATGTAATAATCTATATTCATAGAAAAACAACTTTAGTGCTTTGCGTCAAAGCTGTAAACTGTTATTGGTTATTTGGGTTTCTTTTCCCCTAAGATATTAAAATGGAAGAATGAAAGTGAGCCACATCAAGTGAAAGAGATTAATGCATTTCAGGACTAACCTAAATGTGGGTATTTAGGATTTTTTTTTTCCATTTCTGTTTGTTTATTTCTCTTTTTAAGGAACAAAAGTATTATTTTGCTCCTGAAAATCAGTAGGAAGATGGAGTACCAGCTTCGGCTTACAGACATACAAGAGACATAAATCTCTAAGAGACCCCTCTGTAGGGGTAGAGAGGAAGGGGCGGGGGAATTACTCTTTGGGTTCTGTTCTCTCCAACAAAGAGGCCTTTTCACCCCCTTTTGAGAAATGCAGTGAATGGAACCACAGTGTATCCTCAGCAGAATCACTATTTGTACTCTGATTTCTCGTTCCACTCCTCCTCCTTTCACCTCCTTAAAAGTTCCCCTGGGAGGCAGCAGAGAATAGTGGAAAAGAGATGGGTGGGAGTCAGGAGATCTGGGGTTTCTGGTGCGGACTCCTGCCATCGACCTCACAGGGTACAACCCAGATGCAATGAAATAACATACCTGGGAGTGCTTTGCAAGGTGCCATGCTCATCTCACTGTCATCATGAGCACGATCATGATCATCATTATGATGATCATGGTCATAACCATGATCACAATCTTGCCTAATATGCACTGAGGGTTAAAGACCGACCCCTTTACCTGTAACATCTCACTTAATCCCCCCGCCCTCCCCCGCTGCAAAGACAAGTTCTATTTTCTGTAACTCTGCACATATCTGCCTTATCTAGCGAGAGTGAAAAAAAAAATCTCAGAGAAGAGACTCTCAGGGCCTGGTTTGCGGGTTTCAGCCTCCTCCAGGCCCGCGTTTTCTATGGAGTTCCTTTCTGCATCATGCTTCGTTTGTAAGGCATTGCACACCCATTGGGGAGCAGCTGGAGGAAACATTTATTGCTTTATGGGGAGATGTGGAATAACCTTCCAAGATTTTCACTCTTTCCCAACTCAGCAGCCAGTCCCTGTTTCTCATCCCAAACACTCTGAATCCCACCTTCTCATTATTTGGAGGCCTGTAACCCTTAGGAGGCCAGGTTATACTTGGAGATGATAGGAGATTGGGATTTGTCAAGGAAGATAGTTAAATTTCTTCCAAATATTTAAGTTGCTTAGTCCAAAGACCACCTCCAGTGAAACATAATTTCTGTGCACACACATTATCTAGCTCCCACCCCAAACCAGATGCCATCTCAAGACATGTGTTATATGTTAAGCGCTGGATAAGTCTAGTCTGACCCTGAAGAGGTCTCTGAAACCTGTTCACTTGATGTGTAAATCTTAGGACTATTAAGAAGCTGTTAAGGGTCAGCCAGACTTGGGGGCTTTAGTTTATATTATCAGTATATTAGGTAGCTGAAGCCTCAGTTGTTAGTTTCAAGCCATTGTTTAAAAATTATTACCATTTAGAGTTTTAATTGAGTTTCACACACAAAAAAATGTATTTGGCTTACCCACCTAAATAACTTGCACTTATGAATGTTTGAGCTGCTCTTTTTTAGTCCTTAAAAATCCAAAGGGACAACACGGCCAGGCCTATGTCCCTAACCCTATTTCTAGACTTGAAAAAATATCACGGAAGTGAGAGACACCGAGAGGCCATGGGGCAGAGTGCTTCGCAGGCAGGCACACCTGGTCCAACCTGGCCGCCTCATGTGTGACCTTAGGTAATTTAACCACTGCCAACCTTGGATTCTTCACATGGAAGGGCTGGGATTAAAAAACCTACTGTGATTCCTAGGAAGTTCAAAGGAGGTAAAGTGACAAGTGCAAGCAGAATGTCTGGCACAAACTGGCACGTAGGAAATGTTCCCTCCTCCCCTCCCGCCCCCTGACTTTTAGAACATGTAGCAAAAAGGAGGAAGTATTCTCTGTTCCTACGGATCATCTTTGAATTAGTCCCCGATATTCTTTTAATATCCACAACTTGATTTTCTCCTTTCTCTTTCTTGTTCCCCTCCCTTTTTTCTTTCCTCCCTAGGGAATCGGGCCCATAAAGTCCCTTCAAGTGCCCACCAGACCCTACTCCCTTCTTCTTGTGTCACTTTTGTCCTCCCATGCTCACCCTGCTCGGCTCATGCATTCACTAAGCACAAGTCCAATCGCCTCCTTCCTGCTTCCGCCGGGGGCAGAGAGGAATGGGGTATGGACCTGTGGATGTCGGGAGGAGGAAGGGTTTGTACCTTTGCTTAAAATCTCTGTGGCTGGTCTGGGTAGTGATACACGCAGCAGGGAAGTATCACTTTGACAACAGGGCAGCTTGTAGCTGGACTCTGTTTCCTGGTTAGACATTTTGGAGGCTCCTGCTCTTCCCATCGTTACGGTAGGAGGTGTACTTAATGACGGTTTGCAGCCTCCCCTTAACGATGATGGAGCGGCATCAACCAGGAGCCCAGGGATGCAGAGCATAGGGGATGCCCTGGGTTCCACTCTCACACGGTGTTTCATATTCAGGGGTTTAGACTTAATAATGCCACAAAGGCATGTACCCAGTGCCTTACCCTCTTAATCTTCAAATGTACGTTGTAGGGAAATTTGATCACCATAGGTCTCATTCATTGGCTGTGAACCTATTTAAGTGTTATTTTAAGGATCTATCGCCATTAATTTTTTAAAAAAAAATCACATAGAGTAACTGTTTCAACTGTTTCAGTGTCCAGAAAATTGATCTATACCTAATGACTGGCCTGGAAACACCTCGGCCCAGGGCAGAGCAGACAGAATAGGCCATTCAATTTCACTGTCAAGCTCCTCACATCCCCACCTTCACCAGGATACACATTCAAACGCCCTAACTAGACACAGTTATGTCCTGGTCCGGAGTCATCCTCACATGGGCCTGACCAGTGAAGGGCGAATTTCCAGTTCACTGTCAGCAGCCGGCAAGAGGCAGAAAAATTACAATTAACACTGTAACATATGTGCAGTGTTTTTCCATTTATAAGGCTTTTTTTTTTTTTTTCGTATACAACATCTTGACTAATACTTAAGCAATTTACAGTGGTCTCTACTGTTATCCTAATTTCAACGATGTGGAAACTGTGTCTTCGAGAAGAGACTCAACCACTTGAATGCATTCTCCTCTGACTCCAAGTCCTGCACTTGACCATGGCACTATGTGTCTTCAGTCATCGAAAGATACCACAGCCCAGGTACATGGCACAGGTATTGAAGATTTTGCTTGAAGTGGGAGGACAGGAGGAGCAACTCCAATCTGCTCTCTGGTCTGACAGAGACTTGGGAACCAGCACCACACAAAATTGTGACATTTCCTTTTTCTGTAATAATTTCCCTCCTATTTGCTCTTTTTTCTTCTTTGTTTCTTTGTTTTATTTCTACTGTAGGTACCCAGATAAGGGGTAAAGGAGTGTGAATGGGGGAAGAAAAGCCGTTTGTTTTTTTACCTTCCTCCTGAAATCTGATCACTTACACAGCCCTCCAGGAGAATTTCATGTATTCCCTGCATCTGACTGCCTGATTATTCCTAATCAGAGAAAAAAGGGCACACATCCTTTATTGAATACCTATATGATTTAAGCAACTTCATGAAGACAAATCAAAAGAAAACAAAAACATTATCTTGCAGGCAATATGGCCTCAATTAATGATTATACTTTTGTGAAACAGGTAAATGTTAGCACTTGTTTAAGGTTGCTTGGCTGATCCCAAACAGCAATAGACCCTTCATTGCAGACTCTCAAAAAAATAAAATAGAACAAACAAAACAAAACAAAAAACCCTGTAATCTTCTAGAGAATTTACACTCCAAATGGAAAGCAGATTGTAGAGATGACAACAGTAAACAAGTCAACTGAGCAGACCTAGGCCGAGAAGATGAGAAGATACAACTCAGAATTCTGCTGTTCTGTTATCAGGGTGTTCTCAGCCCAAGGACACTCCTGGACTTGGTCAGGCTCCTTTGAAGTCTGGGAGAGAAAAAGTAACACAGTTGAATAAAGGAGAAAGAAAGAGATGCACTCACAAAAAGCTGCTTTCTGCATAGTATGTTAAAGGTCAGTCCTGCTTAAGGAGAGCCACAAAGCCAAAGCAAAACAAATAGAACAACACCCAAAACACATACACACACACAAAAATGGAACAGAAACTGCAAGCCTTCAAAAGGGGAGGCCATTATTCAGAATTGGTGAATTGGCAACACTTGCTCATGCTGAGCTTGGAACTCAGATGAATAAGAAAGGCTGACAGGTGAAACGGATGAAAATGGAGCGTGAGTGAAAGAAGCCAAGGTTTTAGTTTGTTTTGCTTTGGACAAGGTGTGAGTAAAATTTCCACAGTAAAGAAATTTGGGGGAGGACTGGTGAAAAGGCCAGGATGTAGGCAGGAATGAAGAAAGGACTGTAGTTGGGACGCAGGGGACGCCATGGAAACAGGCCTAGAAAGGGGACAGTCATATTTGACAGTGGAAAAAAGAGAGGGGTCTCATTGAAGCTTGTGATGTCTGTCCAAATTGTTGTTGGTGGTGATAGGGGTTTAATTACAGCAGCCTCTGGAAGGAGCTGGCCCAGGACTTCTTAGAGGGCCCCATCTATGGTCCTCGTCTGATAGGATACCCTGACATAATCCATATCCTAGGACTGAGTTATGAAACAATGAAGTGGAAAGCCATCTGGCACATTCATTCATTTATTCATCTTTTTTTTTTTTCTTTTGACAAGGAATTATTGAGTACATATCTCATGCCAGGTACCATACTAGATGCTGGAAATATAGACACAAGGAACAAATGGTGCCTGCCCCTGGAAAGAGAGACAGCTTTGTATACAAAAAAACTATAAAATACAGTGAAGAATGATGGGAAAAATAGCTGGGCTCTATTAGAGTAGATGATAGAGTCACAAAAAAGCCGGGAGGATCTGTTTCTTTTTTGCAAAAGAGAAAACAAGAAGACCTATCTCAGGAACATTTTGTAAATGCTTGCTGAAATAACATATTTTGTAAAATTAACTCTTAACTGAGGTATGATAAAGTTACAGTAAATTTCACAAATCTCAAGTGTTCAGCTAAGCTTTTATGTACATATACCTGTATCATCATTACTCAGATCAAGATATAGAATATTTCCACACCTCAGAAGGCTCCCTGGGCTCTGTCTCAGTCAATACCTCCCCCTCAGGGGTGACCACTGACCTGACTTCTGCCATCATAGGCAGATTAGTTTTGACTGACTTGACCTTCACACTTGAAACGGAATCATACAGTATGTATCCTTTGTGTCTTTCTTCACCCATCAATTCAATGAGATCATCTAGATCATGCAAATGTTTTTATACAGAAATGAGGTAGCAGTGGAAATCATTCCTGGATTTTAGGATTTTCTTGAGGGGAGTTAATTGGCTGGGAATGGGGCAACAGATGGTGGAATGGAAAAAACATAAAAGTTTAGATTCAGTGGGGGTGGGTTTCAGTTGTGAAGAGGCCACTTGCTAGCTGTGTATCTTGAGAATATCTTTCTCTGAACTTCAGTCTTCTTCTCTGCAAAATGAAGATAGCACTACCGCCTACTTTATGGAGCTGTTAGTATAATGTATGTGAAAAATCGCATTTAAACTGTAAAGTGAGACACAAATAGATTTTTTTAAAAGTATTTTTCTAAGTTTTTGTTTGCTCACAAATTGATGTATGTGTGTATTTATGAATGGCTAACGATATGTAAAAGAAAACTTTTTCATTCCAGCTTTTATAAACATGCTCTTAGTAATCAATGCAGTTTTATTACTCAATTATAATTTAATTAACACTCAACAATTGTCTTGTTAAATTTAAAGTCTTATTCTAGTTGCGTGTAATCCGAAGCTAAAACACGGGTCAGTGTTCTAAGTCTTGGGATCTGATTGCCAAATCAAACAATACTCTGAATTTACCAGACTTGCTAACACCTGTAATAATGCACATTAAAAAGTACCCTACCTCGAGCATCTATTTCCTTCTGTTACAAGTCTTGCATTGTAAAAAAGCAAAAGCAAACATTCCACAGAAGGAAGGAAAGGTTTTAGATTTCTTCCTAGTTTTTCCCTCCTGATTTTCAGTTTGTTACCACAAAGAAAAATGCAGAGATGAACACCTCTAGAAATGAGAAGTGACAGGAGATGGCTAGAACGAAAAGTTTCCATTTGAGTTGAGTTAGAGAAAGTAACACTTTGAGACTGACTTTTCAATTTCTCGAATTAATCGTTGAATACCTTACTTGCTCTTCAGTGAGATTATGAGTTCAAAATTAGAAAACAGATTCATTCAAATTCTCTACCAACTGTTGTAAATTTTCTTGCTGATGGGAAAGAGGGGGAATTCATTTTCTCAATGGCTGCATTGCCAGCCATCATCTGGAGCATTCTGTCTATAAACATGAAACCAGAAACGTTGGCGGGAGGAGACATTAACCAATCCCCTACCAGGCTGTAAGTAATACCACATCCTCCACCTGGCACCATTAATAATCCTATTCAATGAACCCTTTATTATTAATATCACTGGTATAAAAAATGACCCCACACTTACAGGTGTAACTTAATGAGGCACATGTTGTGGCCAGATGTCTTACGAGCCTGGCTCCGCCACCACAGAACACATCTTTGTGCATGTTTCATAAAAAGAAACCATCTGAAAGCATTCATTTCAAGAGCATATTCATCACGTAGCATGGTCAGTTCAGGAGTGACGCTCTTCCACTTAAGTTTAAACAGATGGAAAAAACCTGGGAATTATGTTCAACATACCTTTTTTTCTTTTCTTTTCTTTTTTTTTAAAAGTAATTATCTGATTAAAACTGCCAAATACATTTTCTTCTTTTCACTTCCTTCATGAAAATGTTGAGGAGTTGGCAGCCTTGTCACAGCCTCAAGTTAGGAGGGACGCCTGCCATTCAACTGGCCTCCACCTGCTGCCTGTTAGAGACTGGGTTTTGTGATTATATTTCTTTTTCCCTTCGCTGCATCTGTGAATGTGTAGAACAGACTCTTGTCAAAACTCAAGGGCCGTTCAGAAGTTGACTAAAATAATAATAAGAATTTTTAATAGTACCTAATTGTGATAATGGAGAATTCTTGTTTAAACCTTCTGGCCTGGGTCTGCCAGAGGAAGTGAGGTGTAGTATGGACATAGAGTTTCCTGGGTGTCCCTACAAAGGAGACAGACCTGCCTTCTGCTGCCAGCTAACAGCATGGATGACCTTGGGTCAGCCAGCATTTGCAGAGATCATATCCAGGGTCCAGATTTGTTAAATCTCTAGCTCTCATTCACCCTTCTATAGAGGATCCAGTTTCGGTCTAAGTGGTGGTTTAACAGAACCACTGTGGATTAAAACAGAATTTTATCTAGTCCTTTAAAAAAAAACATTATGTGAAAAAAGGGGTTAGGAGCCTAAGAAAAGGTACAGAGAAGGGAACTATTACACAGGCTCAGATGTGTGGGTGCCCTCACTAGGCTAAAATAGGGGCTCTATGGGCAAGCTTTGAATCTGGCACTTCTTCAAACTGATATTCTCTACATTTGTTCAGAAAAGAACAAGAGTAAGAAGTTATATAAAGGGAAGGGCGGGTGTGAGTGGCGGCACTCAAAGATCTTCATTCTCAAATAAATTCAGCTTTGGCTCCAAACACATATACCTCCCTCGGCACAATAAAAGCCCTGATTTTAAGATGATCTAACCTTGTTTGAAGGTTATTTTAAGCCCACCTGTGGAGCCTCAAGCACGTCTCATAGGGGGAGGGTGTGTCTTCTGTCACTCTCTGCTGCTTGTCGAAAAATGCCTTCCCTCCACAGGTAGGAGTCCTCCTGAGAAAAGGTTTAGAAATACAATTTGCTCCATCTTGCTACATTTCTAGTGTTGTTGGAATAGTACTCCTGGGGCTATTCTAGTTAGTATTTGTAAAATATCCCTAAGAATATTTTAATACATTTATAGGGTGGCATACCATGTACCCACTTGGGTGGTCCGCTTCTCAGTCCAACTCTGTGCAGTTGACATGGCGAGGCAGCAGTGAAGTGGGCAGAACTAGCTGTCTAGTTCGACCACTCTGCAAAGCTTGGGCCTCCTCCTATGTCCTCTGCACTGGTCTGTGATAATATTCCTCCAGGGAAAAAATGCTTTGATTTCTCCTTTCCTTTCTTCTCATCTCAGTTAGAATATCTATCAGTTTCTCTTTCTTTTTCTTTCTTTCTCTCTCTTCACTCCTCTCCCTTTGCAGACAAATGTTCTCCTTTCCAGGGTTCACATGGCAGCTTCCAAGGTTTACATATCACTCCCTCAGTCATATGGAGAAAGAACAGTTTTCTTTCTTGGTTCTACTTTCAAAACTTCTCAGGAAGGACCCTAGTGAATTTTCTGCCCCCAGTTCTCCTTCTCTAAGGGAGAATGGTTTGGATGACAGTTTGGAGATCAACAGATAGTTGTAGCCAAACTTCAAGTAGCAGAGTCTCGGGAGATCACTGGGAATTCAGGAAGAAAATAAAACTGACATTGCGGAGGCTCTGAGTACAGCCAGAATATTTGATTATCCTGTTTTCAACAAAACGTTGTTTCCAGAAGAATAATCTGCCCAAATCAGGAGTAGATTAGATGGATTAAAGCAGAGGGAGACCAGAGCCAGGGAGACAATTTAAAAGATATTATTTATCTACAAGGATGTTCACTACAGAATTATTTATAATGGTGAAAGATTAGAAATATAAATTGTCTAACAATCAAGGATTAGCCAAATAAATCATTATGATAAATTACAGCAGAGACATATGAAGGGGATGCTGTACACTCACTAAATTTCTGTTATGAATGTTATTTAGAAAGCATATTTCAAAGCTCATGATCTCATATTATCTGGCCTCTTAGGAGACATAGATATCACATAGCACATGTTGAAATCATTGAGTCCAGAAATAGTTGAATTCCAAACCTGACTTTGCCAAACCAAAATCAACTTTTCTCATAAAGTTACTATCTAACCCTGATTAGCTAAGACTACTAAATCTCTTATTTGTTCCTTTTCCAGTAGAATTTATGGTGACATTACGTTATTTGATCAAATGCACATATGCAGTATAAAATAACTGTCATTAACCACTTAGACAAATTAAATTTTTAACAATTCAAGTCAATCAAAAACATTAAAAATCATTTGGCATGGACTACCTTCAGTGTAACCTACAAGATTGGCTTCGTTTGAACTGAGTTAGGGAAAATGCACTGGTGAGGAGATTGACAAAAATCAGGCCGTCTCTGCCTGCGTTGCACCTTATCAGTAAAAAAACATAGCATTTGAGATTCTACCACTATCAAGTTCAGGATTCTCCTGCAAGCACTAAGCTGTTTTATGGACTATTAGCTGTTTGAAGGAAGTCATGCTTTAAGTCATTTTTTTAAAAAGACAGTCTTAAGAAAAGTGAGTAAAGCACAGTAAATGAGTAAATAAAGTTCAAAGAAGGCTTTGGTGGCCAATGAAATAACTATTTGCTGATAGAGCCCTTACAATACCCAAGTCTGGAATCCTGGCACATAGTTACATCCTCAGTGCAGTTATGTGCTCTGCAAAAGCAGTGTCTTTTGTGAGACATATTTGACTAGGGTTCATGGAACCGGCTTACACAGAAGCGTCACTTTAATTGTGTTGCAAGGAAGAATTGTGCTATGATCTCAAAAGGACAGAATACTTGTAAAATTTATGAAGCTCTTTAATACAATGCACTTTGGTTTAAAGAGGTGGGGGATTTACATGTGTTAAGTGCCCCTACAAATCTACTTTACCCTTTCTTGGAAAAGGGCAACACAATAATAATAGTTAAATTTATGCGTAAGATGTCTGTATGTTAGAGCTGCTCCAATCAGTAAATATTACACAGTAGACTAACGACTTCTGCTTTTAATCTGGAAACATCTTCAGCAAAATGCTCTCTGCAGAGTGAGGGACGCTTAGCCCACTCTCTTTAAGCCCTCGTGGTCTGCTTTGATATTATGAGCAGAAGATTATAAAACCCAAACTCCAAATGGGCTTCCTGCCCACTGTTGTTTCCAGATTCTGCCCACCCTGCATAGAGATGTCAGAATATTCTTTTTAAAATAACATTTTCAAAAAGAGTTCTTTTCTATTGAATTTTATATCCTATCTATTTTCATCTCCCTGTCCTTACAAGCCTCCAACAACTTTTTCTTGCTTTTATTTTTCCCCTGGAAAAGAACCTCAATTCTTACTTTTCTTTAGCATAAAATTTTATAAGAAATCTTCAAAGTATTAACTTGCTCACTTGCTCATTAAATACACACATATACACCCTTTATGTAATCAATATAGTTTTTTGAAAATTAAATGTATACCCCCTTCCTTTAGAATTCCTCCCATGCCAACTCTCTGCCCCAGCTGAAGGTCTGGGCCCCTCCTGCCTTGTTTTGTTATGGGATTTTTACCCCTCTTTGGCCACAGTGGATGGGACCAGGACTGGACACATGACCCATGACCTGGGCCATTCAAATTCTCTCTCTTAAGAATTTAAACTAAGAGACAAGAGACCAGAGGTCACAGTGCTCCCTGGCCTGTGAAAACTTGGTGCAGAGAGAGGCCGTCTGCTGAGAAAAGCGAGAGAATGGAGCAGATGGTAGATCATGTGGCCCCAGATAGAAAAAAGAGACTGAGAAAGTAGCTGCTTTTCCTGCTGATGGTTTTCCAGGTCCTGGTTCAGTCTTCTGAGGACTAGCTGTACTTCTCACACTGAGCTTCTATGTGACATCCCAGTACTGTGATATCCGATCTCTCTGATGTTGAATTAGGTGCAATAGATACCTGTTCCTTAAACCCAAAAGGCTATTAAGGGAATGCACATATGTCCATGTGGATCATACATCTGTATTTATATTTTATATATATATATACATATATATATATATATATAATACACACACAAGTGTAGATATCATTTTCACTTCTATATTATACGTGTTATGTGCGAAGAGAGCAGATTAAAACAGTGACAAAGACTAGGACTTGCCCCTACTATTATTTCACTCTTAATTAACAAAACAGGCAGTAAAAGTGAGAAGAAACCACTGCAAAGGCTTTAGGGTATGTGGAAGAGGAAACTCTTCTCATAGACTGTGTTTGTCAACTGAGGAAGGACCAGGAGGAGGAGGATAAGCGGGGGCCTCACATCACAGCAATCAGATAGGTAGGTTTAGACAGGTGTCAAGGACAAAAGGGAGAAAGAAGTCAGAAAAAGAAAACAGGAAAGTAAGAAAGCAACGAGGGTATTTTTTTGGGAGTTGGCAGGTGATTGAATAATCTATTCTTGGGATTCTAATCCTACTGCTTACTTGTGTCTTTTGACTCCTCCTGTAGAATTGTTTCTTCATTTTTATAATTTTGAATTGTAAGCTTTCCTTCAGCAAGGATTTATTTCTGGCTTGGTTAGATGATGTGTTTTTCTGGAGAATGTGAACTTGCTTCAGCCTTAGTAGCCCAGAAATATTACCAGTCTGTCTGCATTTTATTTTAATTCTTTAGTTATTTCAAACTTTGAGGTTACTAAGTCAATGCTTCTACTCGTCATTCCCTGCAAACACTAGTTTTTCAATTCCCTTTGCATTTCAGCAGCTAGAAATTTCCTTTCCTCTTTCTCCTCCTCCTCTCTTCCCTCCCTCCCTACTCTTTCCTTCCTTCCTTCCTTCCTTCCTTCCTTCCTTCCTTCCTTCCACCCTTCCTTCCTTCCTTCCTTCCTTCCTTCCACCCTTCCTTCCATCCTTCCTTCCTTCTTTCCTTCCTTCTCTCTCTCTTTCTCTTCTTTCTTCTCCTCCCCCTCACTCTCTCCCTCTCTCCTTTTTTCCTTGCATAGAGGGGGATGTCCTATATGTTTTCCCAGTAACATTTTAGCTAAGAATTTCTCAGACTTCCTGGAAAACAGCCATACTCTGGCCCTTCTCCACCTGATCTACTGTTCTCATGCAGTCCCCTATGCCTAGCCATCCTGCTCTCTGGACTTTTTCTTGAATGTGCTTCCTGCTGTTCCCCCTGTTTAGTTTGGCCTCACCTGCTGATCTTCACCTGTTAAAATTCTACCCTCCCTCGAAGTCCACTTTGAATGCCTCCTTCTTCTATGAAGCAAGTGTAAATTCTCCTTCCTCTAACCTCTCCTACTACTCCTCACTTTTATTATAGCACTTAGAGTAGCTTATTTACGAAATCACTTTATTCTTCAACTAAGTTTTTTTTTTTTAATTGCTTGACAACAGAAACTAAAGTATTATGTTTCTATATTCCCTATAGTACCCTGAATACTGTTTGGTGTTCAAAGAAAATAAATAGTTTTTTTAAAAAATCGAATCTATCTAACTAAAAGAGGTTGGATGTTGTAGGAGGCTGCATGTTCTTTTGAAGTATTTCTTTTATCTACTTGCTGTGTTTGACATTCTCCCAGGCTACAGTAAGAGATAATAGTTAAACCTAAAAACATTTCTGGAAGCAGGATCTCCATTAATTTCAATACACCACCAGGTGAAAAGGATGACACCATTTCCTTTGAGAAGGTAGTGGTGGTGGGGGGAGGAGGGGTAGTAGATGCACTCTTTTCCTTTTTGATGCAGTTTGGGGTGAGGGGTTGCTATCGGGTAGGGGAAGCATCTTCATTGGCAAAAGCAGACATCGAAGAGAAGTTGAGCTTCACAGAGACACATTTTTCTGCACCCTCAGTCCTGTGGTGGACTAGCCTTGAGCGGGGTCGCCAAGGGCATGACCTTTGCCCCTGGATGACAGTATCTTAGGGAAACTTTCCTTGGGGGGATCTGGAGAAAACTTTTTTCTTCGTTATTTTTTAAACTTCTTTTAATTCTAAAGTTAAAATTCTACCATCACTGTTAAGGTACTGGTATGGGTTCTTCTAGACTTATTTTTATACATATGATAGCATAATTTCATTCTGACAAAAATAAGATTATGTTATACGCTTTTTGCTTTCAGTGACCAATATGACATGGATATCATTCCATATCGGTACATTTTAATGTACCTATTTTAAAACAATGCCATTGTAAGGTGATACGTAATTTATTTTAACAATTTGAAATTCACTCCATCAACTGTATTTCAAGCTCTATAATTCTAAACTCAGTAGTTCAGAATTAGTCCAGAATTGTTATCAAGAATTTCGACCAAGAATAAAGGGGAAGAACCCACAGGTTCTTGCCCTTGGAATCATCAGGGAGGTTCACTGGCACCAGGAGAGGTCGGGAGATACAAGTCAGAGCTTGGGATTTTCTAGGTGCATTTGCCGTCTACCTGGAGACCTCTGCAGGTGGTTTCTGTGAGAATACTCTATCATGAAAGAAATCCAATCACTGCTGCCTAGTGGAAGTCGGCTGACAGAGAGGCAGTATAGCAAAGCGATGGAAGTTCAACCCCCAGGGTTCAAAGTCTAGCTCTACCACCTACCAGTCGTGTAGTGTAGGAAAACATTACTCAGCCTCCTGTGCCTCAGTTTTCCCATCTTTAAAATGGAGATAACAACAGGACCTACTTTACAGAATTGTTACAAGGGCTGAAAGATTTAAAACCTGTAAAGCACCAGGTCCTGGGGCCATCCTGGGCATTACAGGACGTTAAGCAGCAACCCTGGCCTCTACCCACTGGACACCAGTAGCACCCCCTTAACTGAACCAGCAACAAAAAATGTCTCCACACTTTGCCAAATGTCCTCTGGGAAACAAAATTGCCTCTGATTGAGAATCACTGATGTAACGTCATCCTGGATACGGAGATTGCATTTTCTAGCTCTTTCTTTCATATAAATCTATTCTACCAGACTCTAAGAATCTGCATGCAGGGCCCACCCTTATACCCCACCCACACATCAACACAGTGCTGGATACTCAGACTTCCCCTAAATACTACTGCTCAAACTCAAAGGAGACAACCAACCTAGTTGGTTAACATTTTAACTTCTGATTTGTACTAAGATTGATTTAAATAGAGGTGACATCAAGACTAATTGTTTCTGCTAACTCTTAAAATGTCGATTACTTCAAAACACATCCTTCTCATATAATATGTAACACCACTCAAATTGGGTTGTTTTGTCTTTCTCTGATCACAATTCTGTACATACTTCACATTTTAGCTGGGATATATAAAGGTTGGTTTTAATTGCTATCCATTTCTTTCCTTCTTTACAATGAACTGGAAATATCTCAGATGCACTGAGGATGCCTTTCTCGAGATCCCATTGTCACTGGTGTCATGATGCCTGAATTTTAAATCACTAGAAATGTTCAGCCAAAGAGGAGGCATGAGGGATTTTGCTCTGTGCCTCACACCCGGCCTGGCAGGCGGGGAAGCTCAAGGAGACAGTTTGTTCCCTTGAGAGGCTTATTATCCTGGCATTTATCATATCCTGATAAACATAAATTTTGCACTTCTACTTTTGCTGTAATTTCCTATTTTATATTTCTTTTTGTCTTGCAAATGGAGGCACACATGTGACTATAAACACCAATATGTATCCATGGGAATAAATATGTATTGCTATGTTATCCCTTACTGAAAACCACAGCTTACTGTACCAAAGGCATAAAGCTTGGACTGAGAAACACACCTATTGTGACTTTCTACTGGAGTCATAGAACACTTCATACCATGGACGAAGAAGTTTAAAGGAATATATGTATGGGGTCCAAGTACAAAGGAATGTCATGAGGACTGATGACAGGCACTTCTGAGAAACCCCAAGAAGAGCCATTTACATCATGAACTTGCCCTGGGATGGGGTGTGGCCCTTGGCTTTGGGGCTCAGGACATGAGCTTTGTAATTGTACTGATGAGGAATGATTCCAAGGACAGACTCACATGAGCACAGCTCCTGAGGGGATGCCCAGTCGGAATGCCAATCACTGGTCTGCCATGAGAAGTGTAGCTGTAAGGTGTACTCATATAAGCTGAACGGCCCCTTACCCCGCCTTGTAGGCACTGCCACGACAGATGGAAGTTCAATTGACTTGGAGTAAACACAAAGGGCTATAGCTATCTGGTCTAAAGACAGACTGTTTAAGCCAAGACATCCATTCTCCCTCAGGACACACATGCCACCATAGCAATCAAGTAGAATTTTGCCCATAGGATCCCCCCTTCTGGCTTGGGCTCCCATAGGCACTGTGATATTTGACTCAAGGATACATCATCAGTGTTTTTTTTTTTTTTTTGCCAACCAAACCCCTCCTGATGGACCCAGTTTTACTTAGGCCAAGTTATCGTTAGATTGCTTATTCTCTTCTGGGATTCCACTTAGGAAACAGAGGATGTGGGTGAGCCATGAGGCAAGGGAAACCCAAGGGTTGACCATGCTGAGAAGAAAATGATTTTAAAAACTAGGTCCATGAAGAGCCAAGGAGAGCAAATTAGGAAGTCTTTTATTTTTTAAATGACTTTGAATATCTTTGCTTTGACTCTTCATGGGTAGATGTATAGTTTAACTCCCAGAAAATAATCTTATTTTTCTCTCTTTTAAATCTTCATTTAAAAGTGAAGGTGGGGAGGGACTACATTATTTACTTGTATGGAAATTAATGAATGCTTGAGGAGAGGTGAAGTTCATAAAGTACCTCTGAGGAAGGCTGCATGCAGAGTAGGGAAGAGTGTGGACCCTGAACTGGGCTTTCTGGTTGTGAATTCTGGCTGTCTTGCTCCCTAGTTTGGGCAAATTACCCTTCTGTGTCTCTGTTTTTTCATCTCTGAAGTGGAACTAACAAGAATTGCAGTGAGGATCAAATGAGTTAATTCAAATAAAGGGCCTGGATCTGTGCATAGTAAACCTTTCAAAATGTTAGCCAACATCTTTTAATCTGATTAATTGAAATATATGAAAATTTTGGTAATTTCTTTATCAAAATAGAAAATCCACCACGAAAGGTTTTCTTCAAGTGTACAACACAAGATTTGATATTTAAATATATTATGCAATGATTGCCACGGTAAGTCTGTTGTTAAAAGTTTTTAAAAAATGTTTATGTATGAGCTCAGATGTACGTGCTGGAGAGCGTGTATGTACCTCAAGAGAGGTGAGGGCAGTTGTCAAAGGTCATGGAGCTGGAAGCCAATTTTGACCGCCCTCCAAATAATCATTTCTTCTTCCATTGATGGTTATGTCTGGTAGAGTGCACAAAGAGTTCTACCAGAAAAAATCAGGATTTTAACAATTTTCCCCTTCCTCTTTATTTGACTAAGACAAAAAAGATGATGATAGACAGACAGACAGGCAGACAGAGAGATGATAGATATAGAAAGATGATAATAGATAAATGACAGATGATAAATGAGAGAGAGAGACAGAGAGAGACAGAGAGAGACAGAGAGAGACAGAGAGAGACAGACAGAGAGAGAGAGAGAGAGAGAGAGAGAGAGAGAGAGAGAGAGAGATGATAGATAGCAGACAGGCAGTCAGATAGACAAATAGATAGATAAAGCTAACTTAAAGATTTCTCATTGCAGCCGTGCGAGTTATCTAAGAAATTCACCAGTAGGAAGAGCTACAGTAGAATTTATAATCAAGGAGAGAAGACAAGAGAAAAGTAAGGGCATTGCTGTGACATTGACTCTATAAGTAGGACATTATTACCTTGGGGTTAAGAATGTCAGCTCGTGTCAAGGCTCGGTAAGAGAAAATAACATAAATAGCTCGTTACCTTCAAAAGTTGCATTGAACATTTATTTGGTACTAGGATCTCAGTACCATTTAAGAGACTTTAAGTCTCAAAAACTTTCTGCAAGAAAAAACAAAATCTGAAAAGCTTCTCTTACTAGGAAGAACAGCAGCATCTGCTTAAGAACACATAGCAACCCTACATTCAGATTAGGACAGGAAGTTAAAAAAAAAATAACACATCCAATTGAAACTGCGGGAGGACACAGTAGACAGAATGTAATTAGTGGGGCTGACTGTCAGCCAAAACCTCAGGCAACCACCCCCTTGCTCTTATGAAAACTGCCTGGAGATTTTTAATGATGATGAGCAGTTAGAGTCTCAATTTTAAATCTTCTCTGAAATGCAGGGCGCCATCATCCCCTCCAGCCAACGCTGGGGTATCGGTTCTGGGTTGGCACTGAGGAGCTCTCAAAAAGGTGAACCCTAGCTCCCGAAGCGATGATGACTTCTGTCACAGAGCGTTTGGTTTTGTCAGTACTTTAACCGCAACTCGTCTCGCTGAATGTGTGATGAGTTGGATGATTTCAAAATGAGGACACTTGCTGTATGGAATTGAAACTTCGGGTCTGGGAATGAGTGTCTCCATTTTAGTGTTTTTCTTGGAAGGGTGTGATGAAAGGGATTCTGGGTTGAGAGTCACTGGGGTAATAGTTCCATGTCTGGATCTGAAGAAGCTCTGTGGCACTAATGTGTGGGTAGTTGCTGGCAAATTCTGCTGCTGTTCCTTCTGAAAGAGCCCCTGGAGGGGAATGGAAAGGACCTAGATACAGAAGCCAGAACTGGTTTGGAATCCTAGCCTCTCACCAGAGACATGATCCTGGCCAGGCCGCTTACCCAAACCAAATGTCACACCAAGGAGGGCAAAAAGAGGCTTTGGACTCTCCAATTTCTCAAATTTCTTTAAGTCATAAAATATAATACTATTTGCTTTAAAAAAAAAAATACATGTACAAAAGGTGTCATTGATGGTGCCCTTTCCAGTGCCTAAGACTGGAGGTCCAAAAGACCAAGCTGACCCAGGCCTCCTTCCACAAGGAATGTGTGTTTAGTCTGTCCTGTGGCAAATGACTGCAGCTGCTTCCTGCAGAGTCTGTTATAAGATCTATAAAAGGCCGAGATATTATGGTCTCAGAAGCAGGTAATGAGCATACACAGAAACCACATGGTTTTTTCTTTCCATTTGGATTTTTAGTTTGTGGGCTTTCTGTGCAGGAGTTCGTGGGTTTGGTGCCAACTCTCACAGACAACAAGGATTTATTGTATTAATAATCTGTGCAAATTATGGATTGCAGAAACAAAGACATTTGGGGATTTCATTGAACTTCTACCAAAAAAGGATGCCTCCATGCTGAGGTTTTCAAGTTTTCACTGTGCCCAGTAGAAATTAATTATAAACTATACATCCATTTACATATTAATTATAAAAACATACTATGGAATATATTGAGAATAAAGTACAACAGAAAAAGATGGAAATTTATGAATTTGGATACCAAATCAAATGGAATACTCAATTAAGACTATCTTCCAAAAATAGATTTAAAATATATCTTTCTTCAATGTGGTAGGAATTTTTTCCATTCAAATCTATAAAGGACAAGTCCATTTACATATTCGCTTGATTTTAGGTTGCTTGTGATAGTATGTACTTGAACTATGAGGAGAAACCAATTCCAAAGTCAATTCGAATTTTCTTTTGACTGATGACCATTAGCACTGTCAAATCTCGTTCAGTAGCTATTCTATTGGATGTGGCTCTAAAACGTCTTTTATATGTCTTTTAATCCTTTAATTCCTTCTAAGCCTTCTTACCTGCCTTATCTTTCTACTCCTACCTTTCAATATTCCTGCCTCCAGAGTGTCTGTTCTTATCACTCTTCTCATTTTATATACTCTCTGTGGGTGATCTCATCCATCTCATCCACTATTCCATCAAAAAGTGGGCTAAAAAAAAATGTAGCCCTAAAAATGGAATCCATAATAAAATAAGTTGGGAAAATGCTTGGTTTTAAAGAACTTATTTATTTATTGGCAATACGTATTGAGTGTATTACACAGTGTTTCCTAAATTTATCAGACCAAGGAACACTCTTTTCATAGAGCCTCTCAGTGGACCAGTGTTCTTTGGTTAATCCTGGCTTCGGTGACCTTCACATGTCTCTGTTCTCTGGTTTCTCTGTAGCTTCCTATATTTTGCCATTGTGACCAACCACTTGGGATTGGAGCAGGGGAAACAGAACAGACACAAGCAGAATTATATTCCTTGTTTATTTCATCACAGGTTGGCCTGCTACTCACATTAGTCCTTTCTGGCTAGAGCTTCATGTCCCACCCACACTCTGTTCACCTTCTGACTCTAAATAGCAGAATGGGGGAAGAAGAAATGAGAATATCTGCACAGGCTAAGAGTGTGAAGCCCAAGGTGAGGATGGTTTCGATGGGAAATCCATTGTCATAAGGTGGAACTTAAAGCTGTATCCAACTGCTTCTTACAGCCTTTCTTACAGTCAATGTACCACGGCTGCTTTACGGTTAGTCTCGGCAATTTGGTCCCAGGGCATTTTATCTCCTTCACATTCAAAGCGAAAATGGAAAAGAACAGTGGTCCAGCCCAAAAAGAAAAGAGAAGGAGAAAGGGACAGGACATTATTCGAGCTTCTGTTATGTAATCATTAACAGGGCCAGGCGCTTCACCTATATGATCTCAGTCATGACCTCCAAATTAGGACTCAATTTTAAAAGGCCAGTGGAGTTAAGAAAAAGAGAAAAGGAAAAGAACATTGGGGAAATGAAACATAACATCTCTGTCTTGGGAAAAGAGCTGTAACACCCCTTCCAAACCAAAATTCCATCTGGGCCTTTATGTGTCCCTTCCACTGGAACACTAACACTCCCTCTTCATCCTCATTCCAACCCCTCTTCTCCATTTCTTTCTTTGCCTCTCATACACTAAAAACATCACTCCTTACCATCAATCCACAACCACTTACCTCTCTCCTTCATTCTCAGCAAAATACTCCCATTGACCCTAATTCTGCAACAGCCTGTACGCTCAGCTCCCCGAATTTGACTCTACAATGCAACACCAACTTCGACCAGCAGAATCACCAGTAGTAACTTCCTAATAGCCAGATTCTATGGAAAAAAAAAGTGAGTTCTCCTCTTGATTGAAGGGTATGCAGCAACTTGTATTCTTGACACTTCCCCCTCTTGATTTATTACAATTGTTCTTTTATAGTTCTCTTAACCCTTTAATTCGTTCTGAGCCTTCTTGCCTGGTTTTCTTTCCTCCTCTTATCTTTAAGTATCAGTGCCTCCAGAGTTTCTGTTCTTATGCCTCTTCTCATTTTACATACTCTCCATGGATGACCTCATCCACTATTTCATCTCTAACCTTCTTAATCATTGCGAGTTCTTGTTCCCAGCATGCTGATGCCTCCTGGGCCCTACTCTATCTTTTCAAGTGTTTGTTAGATATTGACATGAGGAAGTCACCAAACCAAATCATTTTATTTCCTCTCAAATATGCTCCTCCTCCTAGAATCTAACTCTAGGTTAAATGGCACCTCACTTTCCCAGCTACCTAAATCAGAAAATCAGGAGTCACCCCAACTTTAGCCAACTGTCACACTGCCCTCAAGCAACTATGATCTTGTCATTAATGCACAGGTTTTAAAGATATCCAAGGTCTCTCCATTGCCCACAGTTTAAGAAGCAGGCATTCCAAACCTTTTAAAAACTGGCTCTGATCTATGTTTCTGTCTCATCTTCTATCATTCTCATCCTCAAATTCCCATCATAATGTACATACTTCGATGTATACCTCACTACTTGCAGCTCTCTAAATATATTGGGTTCCCTCTCATCTCAATGCATTTCTTTAGGATTGCCTTTTAAACTGTGACCATTTTATATATATTATTTAAGACCTATCTCCTCCTGAAGAAACTCCCCAATCTCCTCTTTTCTTTCACCACTTGGGTTGTAGGTCCCTCTGAATTCTTTCTGCATAGTACAGAGAATTCTAGTGTAGGGCTTCTCACATTCACTGGAATCATTTGCCCAAGTGTCAGTCTATCCTATCAGACAATAGATATTCTTCCCTCTGCCCCTTACTGGCCTCCAGCATAGTGCCTAGTTAAATAAATAACTAGCTTAAAGCTGCCTTCCCTAACTCTGTTCTTCTCAAATGTCATTGATGTCCAAATGATACAGATATACCTCTCCTTTTGTACTTTATCTGCCTCACCTCGTTACTGCTTCTCCTTTACCTTAAGTAGATAGAAGACATGAGTTTAGGTGAAAAGAAAGAATAGATATAGGAAAATGCATTTACCTTGAAGGTCAACAAAGAGCTCAGCTTGATTTCAGCAAAGGGCATATTTGGGTGAGTAGTAGGAAGTATGTAGAGATAACTGCATGAATGGTTGTGTTAAGCAGAATAATGGCCTCCAAAGATATCCATGTTCTAATCTCTATGATCTGTGAATGTTAGAATATATGGCAAAAGAGAATTAAGATTGCTGATGGAATTAAGTGTGCTAGGCAGGTGACCTTAAAATAGGGAGATTTTTCTGTGTTATCTGGGTAGACCCATCACATTCACAAAGGTACTTATAAGTAGAAGAGGGAGGCAGAAGAGAAGTCTGGAGTGACATGATGTAGGAAGGACTCAATCTATTGTTGCTAGCTTTGAAGATGGAGAAATGATGTCACAAGCCAAGGAATGTAGGTGACGTCTAAAGGTCAAAAACACAAGGAAATGGATTCTTCCTTACAGCCTCTAAAACATAGTGTAGCTCTGCCAAAACTTGGTTTTAGCCCAGGGAGATCTTTGTTGGATTTCTAACCTCTAGAACTGTAAGATAATAAATTTGTGTTGTTTTAAGCCGCTGAACACATGACAATATTTTACTGCAGCAACAGAAAACTAATACAATGGTATTAAAAAAAAATTTTTTTTAAAGATACAAAAACTGACCAATCAGAATGGATGCTCAACCAACCAACCAGAAGTCTACATTGAACATCAGTTCAGGGTAAATGGGATAACAGCCACTTTACAGTGGGCCATGAACTTGATCCCAGGGATAACACATAGTCTGTTGGTGGCTTGGGTGGAGTTGTGTACTGGTGAAAATGGTAAGATCAGTGCAATCATAGACTGGGTGTTGAATCAGTGGCCTCTCTAACACATCTCTGAGAACACTTGGGGTAAAATGTTCATTTAAAAGCTGCCTGTTTTAAACATACCAGCATCTTTAAAATCTCTGCATGATTCACCTGTGGGACCTGCCAGATCATTTTGTTTGACTATTTGTGTTTAAATTATTAATGCGGCAGAGACTGTTGGTGTTTATTGCTCATACTAGGCATGGTTCTTTGGCAGTCACTTTCCTCAGCAAGAGAATCAACTAAATGAAAAAAAATTAAAAATTCATAACATTTAAAGACTTCTTTTTGGTAGAATAAGTTATAAATTAGGAGGGATGGTGGGGTTTTTTTCCTCTTTACCCAAACATGACATAAATGGTGGAGACCACAGCATCAACAAGAGACTATTTCTGAGTCTAGAAATCAAAAATCACTTGAATCCTTCGGAAAGTTTTGTGGCCCATTTTTGAGAATTATTCTAGGTCAATTTTGTCCACTTTCTTTCCCTTTTCTTCCACATAGTCAATAACACAATCTTTTTTTCAAAGTTGTTTAATGTTATTTATACCCTTAAACAATGAAAAAAAAAAAGCCTTTCAAATTGAAAAAAAAAAAACCCCACCACTTACGTGAATGAAACTCTTAAATATTGGAAGTTGTTTAATCTGTGGGTTCTGTAATGTGGTACATCTATTTCTGTACATTTAATTATTAAAAGGGAAGCCGCATGGAATAACAGGCAGGACATAGACTTGTGGACTCTAATGGATATGGTTTCAAATCTCAGTTTTCTCATTTACCAGCTATGCTGCTGGACCATGTTAGTTGATACCTGTAAGTTTTAGTTTCCTATTTATAAAATGAGAATAAAAAATACCCTCTGAAGGCTATCAATAATAAAGCTTATACATATATAGCTTATGTGTCAAGTACTGTTCTATCCTTTATATCTATTTGCTCATTTAATTCTCACACCACTACCATGTAATCGGTATTATTTTACAAATAAAGAAACTGAAACTCAGAGAGATTCTTTGAATTTTGCCCAAAGTCCATAGCTAGAAAATAGCAGAGCTGAGATTGAAACCCAGGCAATCTTTGCCCCAGAATTTATGATTGTAATTAATTAATCTAATTATTGGTTTCCTTCCTCAATTATTATTTTTAGGATTATCCTAGTAATCCTCAACTTAAATTGAGTTATATTTCAAATTCATCGAAGTTGGTTATTCTACAAAATTTTACTGTAAAATTATAAATCTGTTTTAAATCATTAAAGAAAAGCAAACAAATATATATACAAACATCAAATCCATATTGGAAGTAAATTATTTAACTTGTAATGATAAATAATAGATGAAAAATACCACAGAGGGCAAGAGAAATGGCACCAGGAAGATGGTTTAACATTTCTAGACCTCAGGTGCCCTATTTATGAAAGATCTTATACTTAAGATCCTAACTAGATCAAAATAAGTGAATGGTAACTGTAATGGAGAATCAGAAAGGGAGGTTGGACACATGAATACACTTAAAACTTGACAACATAAACTTTTATTTTTATTTAATTTCCTTCAAAATTTATGAATTTCTTTTCCCTTGAGATCGGTCCATCACTAGCTCTACTCTTACAACATTTTCTCTCTTGAGAAACAAAGAGAGGGAGGGGAAGGAGGAGGAGAAGAAAGGGAATCGATAAAGGAGATGGTTACATGGAGGAGACAGAGCAAGAGGAGGGTTAATGGTCTTTGGTGAGTTGTGGATCAAGACAAATGGAGATGATAATTGGGGAGAGTTGAGGGTGGTGAGAAGAGGAAAGTGGGCGATTATAGCAAATCCAGTATCTCTGTTAAGTGCATTCATATCAATAAATTCAGCTCAATCCAATGTTATATTCGTCATCTTTGGTCTAACACCTTTAAAAATCATTCTCACACATATGCTAGGTTTTGTCATTATAAATGAATAAAATTTTACTTTTTTTTCCTTCATGTAAGCTATCTCCTCCGAGATCAAACTTTGCATTTGTCCTCCTGGAACTCGCAGTGATGATCCTAGTTCTAGGTCTAGGGACAATAAGTACTAGTTGGGATAAGTCTTGTGAATAGAGATTTTTTTTTGGCAAGGTAGCTGCCCCAAGTCAAGTTATTCCTGGGTCTTCAAGTAAAGGGAAGCTGGTCTTTTCAAGTGCAGAAGGGTAGCTACTTCCACTAGAAAGAGAGGTACAGAGAGTTCAAGATTCTCAGCTTTGGCTCAATTAACCGAGATGTGACATCCCAAATGTCAGGGTCCTGCTTCTTCCCAGTCAATGCCCTGACTTTCACATAAGAGTTTTGGTGAGTCTGTATAATTCTGCAATCAACACAATTAAGTTCTTAGTTTGATTTTCAATGAGTTCTACTCTGTGAATGTTTGGGGGTCACCAAAGAAAAAGTTATCAAGTTCTCTGACTATAATTTAAACTGGGAGTTTAAAGGTCCATACTTGTAATTGTCCTTCTATAAGGCCCCCAATTCACCTGAAGAGGCCCTCTTAACCCACCATCCTTGAAATTGTCATCAATTGTCACCATCATCACTCTGCTACCATGAAGGCCAAGTTCAGCAGGCATTGGGTCCCTTAAGACAATTGCTTAATAGGATCTTTATCACGTTCAGCCACAATAAATCAAGATGCTGCTGCATGCCATGAAATACCAACACTTTACCAGGTGCCAGTACTGTGTTCAAGTGCAGGGGTAGAACCAGGCCAACCACAAAACCCCATCTTGGAAGGCTTCTTGCTGGGACTACTCCTCAAAAAATTACTGTACAATCAGGGTCCATGAGGAACATAGAAACTGCATTTGGTACTTAAACGGAGGAATTTAACAAGGGAATTTAGAGTGTGAAAGAACCAAAAAGGCAATACTGTCAGAGACATGGTAGTTCAAATAAGGGGTTATATAGAGATAGGGCACAGATCTGGGGCAAGGGAGTGATGGAGCTGGTCTGGACAGGACTGACAGGAGCAGGAGTCAGGTGCCATTACTGAGACAATGCTCTTGGAACAGCAGGAATGCAGAAGGGAGCTGTCCGCTCTCCACTACTCCTGGCTTCCTTCCCGTACTGCCTCTTATTGCTGAAACTAACTGGAAGCAAAGGGAAAATGTACTTTGAAGAGTGTTAGTCCCAGTATCACAGAACAGATTATAGAAGGCTAGGTTTGGAGTGAGAGACTATAACTTAACCACCACACAGTGAGCGAGGAATGAGAAAGGAGTTCACGGTTACAGATAAAGGACATGTATTGGCCAGACCACTCACCCAGTGTCTATATTTACATAACTATAGTTATGGATTAAGATAATCAACCAGGTAGCAATATGGGGCAAATAACCTGTTAAACCGATTTGGCTCTATTTATGTGACTCTGTGTCTTAGGTCTGAATGTCTAATCACGGCAGAGATGTAACATTCCAGGTATTGCACTCATAACTGAATTACTGCTTTCTTCATTTTAAAGCTCTTTTGGAGATGTATGGGAACAGCAACTTATAGCCACCAGCACAAAACCTTCCACTATAATATGACATAAAGTACCTCCTGCTATGATTCCCTATGGACAACTAAGAAGACATTGGGAGCTGCAAGACTAGGATCTCTGGGACTTCACTCTCTGGCAAAGGCAATTAGATGCCTCAGCTTGAACTAGAAATACTATAGTACAATCCGCTTTATCAGTATAAACCTGGATCTTAACCTAGTCTGCAGTACAGGGAAGGCCTAAATTTCACTGTTAAGTGAAATGTCTGATAAAGACATCTATAAATGAATGAAAGATTTAGTGAATGAATATGTAGTTCTTGTTGCAGATTTCAGAGGCATGTAAATTTGGGACTTGAATAACCCAGGTGAGTGCTGACATTGATTCTATTGCCTGGCTGCTTACTTTTCTGTACTTCTCTAAGGACTAGATTGTTGCAACTTACAGGTTTGTTGGTATTTTTACAAAACCTTCTCAACCTATTTCCTTTTCATAGGAAAGTCAAAGCAAAGAAAATGCCTGCAAATTAATCAGGTCTTATTAGGTACTATCTGTTGTGATGAAATGAGGTAGATTGAGTTGGTGGAAAGTTGTTTTAATATAGTCTTACTAATGTCAACAATCTAGACAACCAAACACTGAATGTTCCAAAGTAAAAGAAAATGACCAATAATCTCTGTGGAGAAAGATCAGCAAAGGATTTAGGACAAAAAGAGAACCCAATGAATAACAGGCTTGTCTGGTTCCCAGGAAGGAGGAAGAAGGTCCTGGAGGTGCCAGATAAAGAAGGAAAACAGATAAGCCAGTCTTTACCTGCTTTACAAATGGGCCCAAGTCAAACTCTGTTTATAGCCATTTGTGGCATGGAGCTTGGCCAGATGAAAGGACCTGAGCAGAGATGCCACAGCCACTTCTGGCTTCCTATATGGCTGATGTTTCCTTCAGTGACAAAGCCTTCATTACTAATGGACCCCAGACTGAATCTTCAGCTTTCTGTGGGAGCCTGTTACAGCAGCTTCCGGCCGTGGGCTGTGATGGCGCTGTATGCGTCACTGGGGCCAGAATCTGGCCACAAGCACTGCGGGCAGAGTCCAGTGAGTGATGTGGTCTGAGGCCATGAGTGCTCTCTTGAGGTCTGCTTTGGTCCTGACCACAGCATCAGAGATGATTTGACGCACTGGGCTTGAACATGTTTTGAGTTATACTGTATTGCATACACATGTAAAACAAATCTGGGAACCCACAAGTGTGTGACCAATTATTTTGCTCCTCTGAAAAGTGTTTATTAAATTTTGAAAAACGAGATGATACAAAGAGGCAAACAACAGAAGCAATCACAAATCCCAAACAGTTTTCAAATCTATAAACAATTTTTGAAAAACATTCAAGTAACTTTCCAACTGTGTTGCCAATGCAGTGCGGAAAACAGATCTTTCTTAAGATTCGGGAAATTTTCAAGTATGTTCAGAATGACCTGCACAAGTCTGTTTGGATGCTCTGAGTGGCAACAAATCACGGAGAACCCTTGCTCCAGAAATTCAGGACATAAAACAGCACGGGCAAGGCTCTGCAGCCTAACGTCCATCAACGATCATAAGTCTCTCAAAATTGGGAGCCCGAAGACCAGGGTTCTGCCCTTCTCATATGGGAGATATTGGATATTGGACAATGCATATTAATTCTTACTTCTTTATCTGTAAAAAAGAAGTGTTTTCTCTCTATCGATGTTTTCAAACCATTAGCAGTGACCCGTTAGGTTTTGAAAACAATGTATTGGGTCTAAATCCACATTAAAAAAGAAAACAAAACAGAATCACATGAAAGAGAAAATATCAGAGTGTGTTGTATGTAGTAAATGCACATCTCGTTTCAAAATCTGTTTCAGTAGTATGTATATTAAAATTGTTTTGCTCCTCTATAATATGCTTATTAAAATTTTAAAATAAAGCAACATAAAGGGGTAGATGTCAGAAGCTATCAAAAGCAAGTCCCAGTTTTTAACAATTTTTGAAAAATGTTTAAATAATTCCATTTTACTTGCAAGTAATATTTCTTAATAATTTTTTTGTACTGGTTTATCTGATAAAATGCATTCTTACTAAGGATTTTGATTAAGAGATTTGTAAACCACTCCTCTAATTTTCCATTTAGCTCTAATATTCTATGATCTAGGAGATGGAAGGGACACACTCGCTAAATCCATAATATAATACCGAGTGCAGCATTATTAGCACTTACAAGGCTTCCAGACACCGTGTTAATTGCTTTCCATGCATCATCTCATTGAACACTCCCAACAACCCTATGTGTTAGGTAATCATGATGCTTTTTTAGAAGGGACTAAGGAAATTAAGCAATCTTGGAGAGGTTCAGAACGTATAGTTGGCAGGAAAGCCAAGATTTAAAACTTATATAGGCTGACTCACAAGTCCGTCTTAATTTTTCTTACAATTTGCTGCCAAACCTGTGAGATTCTGAACATTAGTTAGCAACTCGGCCCATGGTACAGAAGGGTGCCGGTCTTTGCTTGGATCCCCGTATGAAGGATAATGCCAACCATTCCTCTTCCTTTGGACTAGGGAAGGTACACTGTGCACATCGAAAGCCTGTCTGGCCAGAGAAGGCAAGGAGATTAGCGGCTTTACCTCTTTGCATTTCATGTTGCTTATCTAGAAACCGAATTCTCCTCATGGTCTCTTAGCGTCCCCTTAATATCAGAGAAGGCAAGAATTATGGACATGGTTTCATATGGGATGGATATACTAAGCTCTGCCATTTTTACAAGGGTCTCCACTCTGTCTGAGGTTGGAAAGAAGAGTGTAACTATGTATACTACACTGAAAAGAAAACTTTAGCTCACCCGGAGGTTGTAAACGGACAAAAAAGGTTTTAGTAGAAGCACTTACATATCCCACATGACGTCTTCCTTCTTCCCTTGTTGATACTCCTACAAATGCATGGATGCTAGCCTGGCCTTTCAAGGAGTCAGAATAAGCCTCTGTCTGTAGCCCTGACTAGGAGAACAACAAATGTTTCCTTCTAAAGCTACTGAGGCCCATCAACCTGCATGAAATTTCACCATAGATAGTCATTCTTTTTTCTTTAAGGCACTGTAGCTACAAAAATTCCTCATTAAAAAATGGAACCTTTCTATGGCTCACATACGGAGTAATTAAGAGCCTAAGCCATAATTAGGTCATCCTATAATCTAACAAAATTCCAATGGCACACACACAGTAAGTTCAATGGAAGGTCAGGAGAAAGCTCAGTGAGATAGGACAGCATCTGAAGAGGCGTGCTTAGGTAGGGGCAAGTGCAGCACAGAAGCCAGGGTGCAGCGGGTCACAGGAGACCACCGAAGACAGTTCTTGCCACCTTCGCAGTTCTGAGAGAAGCTGGAGCACCACAAGATAAGCACACTGCTCTCACAGTGTTTTCCCATTCATAAGGGGTTTAAACGTTCGAGCCCATTTAACACTCACCATATCCCTTTGAGGTAGCTCTTTTCTGGGAAGGAAACTAAGAGTGAGTAAAGGGAGGCGACTTGTTCGAGGTCACCCTGCTGTGAAGTGGCAGGTCTCACAACTCCTGGGCTCTTCGGACTCCACCAGGTCTCTCCCTGGGGCGGGGCTTCACCTTCCCCGCCCACACCTGCACTCTCAGCACGTCTCACCTCATGACACTTTTGACACGTGTCAGGAAACATGGAAGTGAACTGAAGAAAATCGCATTCTGGCTTTGATCCCTGTCCATGAAATAAATGACTGGGGATGTGTACGTGTGTGTGGCACAGACACACCACGACACACATACAACACATGTAGAGGACCACTAAGAAAAGTGTCTGCTTCTAGCTTCACAATTCTATCAAAAGTTATCAGCGATGAAAGCATTTGAGCTTTGCTCCGATCTCTGATTTTGCCTTGACTTTCAGTTTTCCGCTTCCATTGCTTTTTCTCCCCGCCCACTTTTTAGTGGCCTTTGTTCTCCGTTCCTGAGCCATCTGGTTGCAAAGTATGGTAGGAGCACAGTGCAGCAGGCACATGAAAAAGCAGCACACACACACAAAAAATAGTAGGAGTGAAAACAAAAGACATGAAGATCTTGAATTTTTAATTTTTTTTTTTTCAGATTGAAATATCACTGCTCCTAGTGCTGATGCAAAATTGAAAAGAGGGCATTGGGTCTTTGAATGGGAGATTGACAGACACAGAAAAAAGAAAGGATGGACAGCCCCAGGCCACTCTGTGGGTCAAGGCTGGGCTGGGGCATAACTGGGCAAGCCAGGACAGTCACCTCTAGACCTGTGACATATGTCAGAGGAACTGCATCAGCACACCTGCTTTAAATGGCCCCTGTGCTATAGCACTCAGCCCGTTGCTCAAAATGGAATTTATTTTTTTCTAAAAGCCAACGCTTTGAGTCTCTCTCTTCATATAGAGAGCATGTGTGTTTATGTCCATGTTATCCACCACGTGCATGCATGCAGCCACTACCTCAAATGTCATAAATCCTCTCTTTCTCCCCCTTTCTGTCTGCCTGTTTATCTACAATCTGTCTATTTAAATTCTTTTTAAACAAGAAGGGAATATCTTTATGCCTGTTTGTAGGAATATTCTACATCCATCTGTTATTTACATCATTCGTTTTCCTGAGGTGTCTCCAACAAATCCTGGCTGGATGCACTGTATGTGTTATTAATAAAACAGCTGTAAAAATATTAACTGTACGGCCTAATTGTCAGCCCTGATTAGGAGCCAAGTTTATCCCCGGACGGATGCAGAGACTCAGAATTTGGGCTTCCATCCAGATCTGACCCTTGCAGCTCACTTTACATTTGATTCTTTGACCATTTAAGCTTCTCTGGCTCCCTCCCGCCTGTCCCCCCCACTTCAGCCCCTCAGGGAGCTGTGCACATCCGGCCCACTGGCCTCCTGGCTCCTTCAGGTGGCGCTACTCCAGCTTCCTGAGTGTGCTCATGGCCAGGGCCTCTACCCAACTCTACCTCCACCCCACTGTAGTTAAACTTGACAGCCATAAGCTACATAATCACCTTGCAGTAACTTAAAAGATGAGTAGAAATACTGTCAGCATGGCTTCTCCATACACACTAGCAGGAAATATCATTTGGAGAGTCTGCATTGAAAAACACATTCTTATTATGAGCCATTGGGTTAAAATACCAGGAAAAAAAACACCTTGAGGAAGGGCCTGCAAAGTGATGTTCCCATAGTATTTGGAATGACATCAATCTTTCAGACAAAGCTTCTGGGTATGGAAGATGAACAGAGAGATGAAACTACATCTTATTGTTAATAAAGTGTTCAAACTAAATCAAATGAGGGCAGAAGTTAGCAAATGAGTCACTTGGTTACTGTGCCCCTTGACTGTCTAATACCTAAGTGAGGCCAAGGTATTTACTGAGGGCACTGCATAGGATAAAACCCGATTCTGCCAGTGCCCAGAAAACTCTGGCATGGTCTGTGTCATCTAGTTCTTAGCTGATGGGAGAGCCATAAGAAGACCCTTAGATACGATGGTATGATGGTTTTTGCTTCATTACATATGAAGCACATAAATTTTCTGCCAGTGTTTCATAGAGCATAGGCTTAATAACACAGTTAAAACTATAACCCCAGTAATGTAGCTGTGATTAATTATCAAAAAGTTGGATAGATTTGACGTTTCATGTTACCCTTCTATTGGGCAGTTTCTTTATGATTGCAATACTCTCGCAGAGAGTTTTGGAAATTTTATAGCAATGGCCTTTGAGTTGGCTTGTTTTTCCAGGAAGATGTCAAGCTTACTTCCTTGCCATGTAAGATTATTTCTTAAATTATCTCTAACCTCGCAGGTCCCAGGCTACTCTTGCAAATGTTTCCACAAAGAGAGCATGTGCTGGAGTCGCCTTACAGCTTCTAATTCTCGTGACCATGAGTGCTGACGTGCTTGTTGGATGCCAACCATTTGCTTGACTGTCACATTTTAAAATAATCGCTTGCAAAAAGAAACCACAGTTTTGTCTCTAACAGAGACAGAAATGCTTTCATCAGACATGCTTTCTGCCAATAAGAAAAGAAACCCCAAAACTTCTCATTACCATCTCTTAATAGAAATTGTGGCAGAACCGTTATGAACTCATCATATATGCTACTAGAGAGGTGACTATGACAGAATGTTCAACACTCTACTATCTTTGCTTTAAAAATCCACCTTTTTAAAAGACAAGGTCACCAAATTGTCTGCATTGTAAGATGTTTTTGTCTTAACAATTGGGCTAGATTCAATTGACTTGGAGACAGCCTGTTTTTAGCCTTGAAAGAATTAGTAATTGCTAGATGTTTTAATGGATGCTACTTACTTTTTTTTCTTTGTTTACCATAATGTTACCTGAGTTGAAATGTATTGGTGTTTCATGGTCCATATCTTATCAATGTATGGCAAATTGGATAGTTTTCCAATGCAGCAAAAGGAAAATAGCAATCTTAGCTTTCGTGAGAGCAACACCATACCTTATCTTGCATGTATATCTCCCACAGTTCCTAAGACAACTGTATACAAATTAGGGCTCAATGTTCATTGACTAATGACCAGGTTAGTAAAATTCTCTGCTAGCAAGGAAGGAGACTAAATTTCATACTTCCTTTAGTTTCTATATTTCACAGTCATGATAAAAATGTTTTCAGAAATTCTTTATTTCACTTAGACATTGAACAGAATTTACTGAGTACCTTTTGTGTTGCTCAAATCTATGTTAGGTACAAGGATGACTTTATAATAAACATCAAACATGCTCTCCACCAAAAAAAGAAAACCCCCAAAAACCAAAAACAAAAAAAAAAACACATGCAATTTGTTTGTGGACCCAGGATATCACATGTGGGAGGCATTGTGTAAGCTGGAGTGGAATGGCAGTAATGAATATAAGCAGACAGGACATTCAGTTTTGGAGTAGAGTATTCTGAGATTAGCAAGACAGAACTTCATGTAAAAGTGAAAGCAGGAGCTGGACCATGAAGAAAGAGAAAATGGAAAAAAATGTGTAGTTTAAGACTGAAAACTTGGTATGTCAGCATATATATCATTTTGCTTCTTGTCTTGAAGCCCTAAAGCTAAATAACATTTTTTTTTTTTACCAAATGGAGGTTGGCTGGTAAGCTCAAAGTATGAAAATAAGACAAGCTTTTCTTATAATCAATGTCTATGTTGTGAAAAAAAATCTGCAATGGATTAATAACTGACCCATATGTATAAGACAGACCAAACCTTATATTATAATTAATGCCCATTAAAACTCAGCATTCTACGAGAAGTTAATTTTTGGGGCTTCAGATTAAATGGTCCTTGGTGTGTTTGAGTACAGAAAAAAGGCTACCTAGGGAATGAATTTATCTCTTACCATTCTGGAAATCTCAAGTTAAAGAACTTTTAAAATGACCAACTCAGAAAATATTTACTATTTTAAAACCCTCACTTTCCATTACTTTTGCCTGACAGAGAAGCATAATTATTAATCTCAGAGGTGATGGCATTTTGTTTGGGGGAAATATCCTGATGGGCCTCTTTTTGTATAAATGGTGTCCCCACTATCTTAAAAGATAGAATAAAAAGAGAGAGGCGGGGGGTAGTAAACTGCACTATGCAAAAAATTAACTGGAATTTGGGAATTGGTTACTGACAGCTTACTGTTGGTGAGAGAGAGAGAGAGAGAGAGAGAGAGAGAGAGATAAGCAACTTGGCAAGAGGCTGGCAAAGAGCCTGATAAGAAGGACGGCCAACGTGAAAGTCGAGTGGAATGAATGGCCGTGGGACTTTCAAAAATAGTGGTGATTAATATTCAATTGGCAATTGTTTCCTATTCTATGTTGTGCTGAAAACCACCTTTTCCTAACTCGAAAGCTTCAGTAAAGATCTGTTACCATAAATACGTCCCTAGAAATTTATCAGGGGCGTTGGGATAGAATGACAGAAGTGTGGCAGTGTACAGCCTGGGTCAAAGCAGTGAAGGAAGAAAGTGTTGGTCATTGAAATGTAGAAAGCTAGTTGAGAGGTAGATTGCACAGGGAGCGAGTCAGGAGAACATAAGCCTCCCTTCAGCATCCTCAGAGGCAGAATCGGGGAGAATGTGGAAAACTTCCCGCTGGACGTGGGATGGAGGCTTGAGCCATTTCATTTGTATAGTAAAGAAAAGGGAGTTGTTAGACTTCTGACATTTACATTAATTCTAGCCATGCTAAACCACCTGGTTAAACATAACAATAACAACATAATCATCCATCCATCCATTCATCTCAAAGTACCAAGAACCTACTATATGTGGGGAGTACTATCCTCTACAAGACAGTATTTCTACCAGATTTTAATTTTAAGAATTTATACACAAAGCACATTAAAGAAATAAAAACCAAGTATTCGAGGATTAGAGAGTAGTATGCAACACATGTGGCTGGAATGCAGTGGAGAAAGAGATAGCTATTGGCTAGAGCGGCCATAAAAAGCATCAAGGAGTAGGACTTTCCAATGTGTCTTGGTTAGTGACTTCAATTTGGATAAGAATTAAAGGAGAAAGGACACCATTCATAGTAATTCTTCGTATTTACATACTACTTTATAATTCATCATGCGATTTCATGTATAATATCTGATTTATCGTCACAACTACTCCACAAAGTAGATAATATCAATCCCATCTCTCAGATGAAGATACTGAGGCTCACAGCTTAAGTGAAATATTCAGAAACATAAAATTAGACCATATGGTTGATTCAATAATCAAAGTAATTGTTATTATTAATTTCCTCTCAGATTCTGAACACATTCTTTGACTTGCCTATCATTTTAATAGTTTTTGACGGGTCCCATATTAAAAGAACAGAATACATAATAAAATTTAATCTCATAGAAGATATAAATGAGGAAAGATCACTTATGAAATTATTCATTATTCATCAGAATATCCAATTCCCCATTTTATATGAAGTGGTTTTCAAAAATGCTATGAATATGTCACTTTTCTGGAATGTATCATAGATATTTAAAATGGAAAGGTGTTTGGAGACCGCCAGTGGCTCACATCTACAATAGAAAAAGGATATCTGGACCCTACAAATGCATCTATCACATACCAGCTCTGGGTATTACAATCCTAATGTTATGAACATTACCAAAGAAATACAAACTAGTCTCAGCCCCAAAGAAGTTTCTGATCTGCTCTGTAGATCTTTCCCCCTTTCACGAAAAGACTAATAACTCAGGCTTCCACCTGAGAGCTCAAATATAAAAACATTGTACCAAGTTAAAATAAGCAATTCCTAACATTACGTTACTTAGAACAGAATGATTTATTGCGAACGAAAAGCAATTAATATAAGCATTTCCTTTTTCTATTCTCATTCTGGGTATAAGAAGCCAGTGTCGTATTTCCGAATGTCCAATTTGTCCTTACTCCCACACCTGTAGAGGAAGTGAAGACTTCCCTTTCGTTACTTCATCCCCCTCATCCACTCTCCTTAGGCCCTTGAGTAGCATAAAGCTGAGTAACGGGAGATAGTTTTGAGGACTTTGAGATGAAGAGGTAGGAACAACTGGATCCATAGGAAATACAGGCGATGCCTTGGATGGCGATACAGGGGAGAGATGGATTTTCTCACAATGTGTCTCATGCAAGATGTGCTCCAGCAAAAAATGTTTGTGGGATGCTGTGAGAAGGACCACACACACCATGCCCCTCGCTGGCCTGGAAGGCATCAATGACCTTCGCAGTGGGTGCGACATAGTGAATTTTGTTGACTGCTGAGAGAGCCCCACTTCTGCATCCTCCTGGAATACAGCTGAGGGATGCTAGAGTACTGGTACAGGGCATCAAAATCAGGTGACTTAAAGGAAAAATGGCAATATGGTGACCAACAGGCACTAAGGAAGGAAAGTCCTGTGCATTTTCTCACAGCACACAAACAAATCAATATTTTTTAAAATAAGTGAATGGAATTTCCTACTAATCAGATGTGTGAGCACCGGGCTTTAATTTTATGATGACCGGAGGCTTTACATGTGTTCCTCCTTGCCCTTAAGTAAGTTAAATTCACACGCATTTCTATGTAGCTGATCCTTATTATTTACTGGGTCCATATTTGTGAATTAGCCTTTGACTAAAATTTCTTTCTAATGCCAAAATCAATAATCATGATGCTTTTGTGGTCACTTATAGACATAGAGAGAGCAGCCTCAAATTTGAATCTCTGACACATTTCTAGCTGAAATTGAACAAGGCAACATTGCTTACTGTAAACAAGTGTCCTGTGGTCTATTTAGTGCTAAATTTTTTACATTTTTGAGCTTTTTCTTGGTGACTTTTATGCTAAAAATGGCCCCAAGCATAGTAAAGACATGCTGTCTGGTGTTCCTAAGTGCGAGAAGGCTGCAATGTGCCTTATGGAGAGAATACATGTGATAGATAAGCTTGGTCAGGCATGAGTTATAGTACTGTTGGCCTTGAGTTCAACATAATGGGCCAACAATACATATTAAATAAGGTGTCTTTAAACAAACAAACAAAAAAACACATAGGAAACAAGATTATGTACTGATCGGTTGACCAAAACGTTGTGACCAGAGGCTCACAGAAACCTAACTTTGTACTTTCTCTAGGAACAATGGTTTAGAATTCACCAATTCACTGGTGACTTTATAGGTTATAACTGCCATGAACAATGAAAACTGACTGTTACTTATATATTTGTCTACTCAACTTGTTATGTGCAAAGCTTTATACCAGGCATCAAAATAAAAATAGGCAATAAAGTCTGAAATTTCCACCAGATACTAATATACTGTAATCACGTGTTACAGAGCAGAATTCAATGCAGATTCTCACTCAGGAAGTGTCTTCAGCCTCATCTACTGGGAGGTCATTTTTGGAAGTAAAGGAGACAGTTATAAGCTACTCCCATTTATAAAAAAGGCCTGTATTAAGAACCCAGAAGTCGGCTCTGAGGATATTTACAGTGTGGCTCCCATGTGCTTGGGGTCACTGTTTCTTGTTATAAACACCACTTTAATTTTCCAGGAGGCTTTGTGAGCACCTGAACTTGGATGAGACTTGGCATGCTACATCCTGGCCTGGGAGTTTTTGTAAACAGGTTGTAAAATAATCAGCTTGGCCCTTTCCAAATGCAGGCAATGCTAAATAACAAACACGCCGACAGAAAAACGCACACAAACCTATGTCTATAAAAATGTTGGTTTTTGCACCTGTATAAATGAAAACTGACAAGTTTACAAAATGAATATGGCAAATGATTAGTGATAATTGACTTACAAGGGAGACCAAAAAAGTCAGCCATTTACTATCGGGCCATCTTTAAGTCCTGGAGCATTTTAACTCAAATTTAGTATTTTGTCACAATTATAAAAGTTTGGATAATTGGGGCTGAGTGCTAGCATATTTCCAAGGCCTGAATGCAAAATGATAACTAAAAAGTGATAAAGAACTCTAGAAGGCAAGCACAAAAAGGATGAAGATTTTTGGCTGTTTTGCTTACTGCTGAATCCCTAGAGCCTAGAATAGTGCTTAGCATGAGAAAGGCACTCTATAAATACTTGTGGAATTAGGTCCATTCAACATTTTAATATGATAAGCCAGTGCTTCCGTTTCTAGATAGAAGGCATCCTGTTCTGTGCCGTTTCTTTCACTCCTCAGACCAGTCACCCCAGTCTCCACCCTATTCCCTGAGCAGCCAATGATTTCAGCCCCAGAGGAAAGAAGCAGAAGCCCCAATGCTCTGCAGAAGGACACTAAGCGTCCACCCAATTCATTCCCAGTGGTCCTGGTCCTGACCACTTCTGAAGGAGGTTCTGCAACTTCTGAATTTTTGCCAATCTGATATGGGAGAAATGGCATCTCAGGGTATTATAATTTGCATTTCTCTTATTAGGACCAAGGCTGCACATATTTTCATATGGTTAAGAGCCATTTGCCTTTCCTTTTTTAGGGAACAGTCTGTTCATTTCCCTAGTCCATTTATCTACCAAGTTACAGTCTTTTTCTTCTCTATTTTTAGATGCTCTTTATATATTTGATATGTTAACCCTTTGTGATAAAAGGTGTTAATTTTTCTCACTTGTCATTACTTATACATCACTTAAAAGAATTTTTTCTTTGCAAAGTTTTTTTTTTTAATGCGAACAAAATTAACTATATTTTCCTGTAATGTTTCTGGACTTTGTTAAATAGTTGAGACAGTTTTCTTCATCCTAGTTATTGGAGGAAAATACCCATCTTCTCTTCAAATATATTCATTCGTTTCACATTTAGATCTTTGAGTCTTTTGGAATTTATCCTGGTGTACAATGTGAGAAATGGATCCAATTTTATCTTTTTCCATATGGCTATCCACTTATCCCAACACCACTTATTTAAAAGTCCATCTTTTGCCACCAATTTGAAATGCCATCTTTATTGCGTATTAAATTTCCATATGCAATTAGGTCTATTTCTGGATGTTCTATTCATTGATTTATCTGTTCATGTGCCTACATCATTCTTTATTAATGATAGTGGTTTTAAAAAGTGTTTTAATATATGGTAGGGCCAGTCCTCATCTTCATTGCTCTTCTTTTGCAAGGATTTCCTGACTAAATTAGCTTATTTTTTTCTTCAAAATTGTATATTTTGGAAGACATTAAAGTTATAAATTAACAAAGAAAGAAATTACCCCTGATGATCCAAGAAACTGATATTATTTACATTTCTTGTATATATCTGTCATATAGCTTCTACTTTTAATTTGTTTATATGGAAGCTGTTTATGTTGATTTTTTCCCTCCTATCTGCTACTTTACTAAGTTATCTTATTATCTGGGGTGCTTTTTTTTTCCATTGAGTCTTTTGGACTTCTACTAAAAGAGATATTTTTGCTCTTCCTTTCTATGTCTTACGTAAGGTAAATGTTATCCTATTTGTTTTTCACTAACCATTGCATTATGAGCATTATGTAATATCATTAAATGATCTTTAAGCATAACTTTAATGGTTGCACGTGTTTTATCATATGGATATGCCACTATTTAGTTAGCCATTTTCAACTTGAAATTCAGTTTTTCTCCTTTCTACTTTTGTAAATAATGTTACAGTGAACATTTTTTATATGTATTTGTGCACATTTAATTATGTCTTTAGTGTAAATTCCTAGGAGTGAAATCATTAATTAAGTCAAAGAGCATGACAATTTTTAAGGCATTTAAATATGAAATGCCCTCTGAAAAAGATAAACCAATATACACTTTAACTGGCAATTTTGTCTTCCTTCACCCACCTTCACCAATCTAGTATTTAGGAGCTCGGCAACTCAATAGGCAAACAAGATTGCATTGTTATGTGACTGGTTTGTTGAGAAATCTCAATTCAGTTGTAGGTACATCTATGAAACAATTTTATTATTAGGGAAGAAGAGAGTGAGGAGAAAAAACCAGTGTATTTTTACTTATACGGATACAATGGGAATATTCTTTCTTTGGAGCATGACTGTTTTGCTGACGTAGACCAACTAGATATTGATATCTCTATGTGGTAGGCAGCTAGGTGCTGGCTCTTCTAAGGGGCAGATGTAATGTCTTTTTGGATTTGTTGAATTCTTTGGAAGGCCTTTCAGAATCCCCTCTGCACACTTCTCTGCCTTGGGAACCTGGCTCTATTGCTCTATGTCCTCTCAGTTCCCATCACTTACCCATTAGGCAAGCTTCTTGAGTGTCTCTATAGTAGCTATAATCTCTGAGGTCCATGCTACTTATTCATCCTTGGGGATACCAGTTGGATGAAGTGCAGCCAGGGCCTCTTGTCATCCCATCTTGTGACTATCTTATAGTTCTCTTCCTTGAATAGATAGGCACAGGAGTCAATCAGAAAGCCTGCTTACTTTTGGCATAGAGTTCCAGATAGGGAAGTGATTACCAGTCTGCCTATCTGCTAGCACCTACAATCTCAATGGGTGATTCTCTGTGAAGTTCCTTTGCTATTTAGGTTGAGTAGAATTGGGGAATGGGGGAAGCAATCCCCATGGGAGAGAGGGGTGACCTCTGATGAGTAACACTCTGCCCACTGCCTGACCACTCTTAGCTTTGATTCCTATTCCCTCCTGCCCCCTTCTGGTCCTTAGCTTACATAATGCGGGTGGTGAGGGGCTGCAGGCTGGCTGTTCTTCCACATGTTAAGTACTTAGCACCTGTAGTTTTGGCCCGGGGCCTAGTGTTGATTCCAGAGCAAAAGCAGAAGCCCCCCTCCACATCCTGACGTGCTGGGTTTTACTGGCATTCTTTTGCTTAGAAGTGAGATTGGACATTTTTCGTATGTTTATTAACAATTTTTTTTTCCTTTTTATGGATTGCCAATCTACGGCTTGTTCTATTTTCTTCTATTTCTTTATCTACTGAAGCTTCCTCCTTGTGATAGGCTGACCTGAGTTCTCCAGGCCACATAATTTTATAGTCCTACTGGTTCTGAATTTAACACAACTGCTTTCTGCCTGTAGGGTATCAGTATTAATATTCCAGATACAATGAGCTCAGAAACAGGATACACAGATCCATTATTTGATATTCAGCAGCTGGTTTATAAATTTATGCTAAATATTCATAAACAGTGATATACATATTTACATGTATGCATGAATACCTATTATATAAAGATATGACATGATGTTCAAAATCAGTTTTTGCCTCCCATTTAATTTCTATAGCCTCCCAGTCATTCATTCACTCTAATAACAGCAGTCTTAATCAGAGAATCAATGTATAACCCTACCAGGTGGCAAAAGGCTTCTCCAAGTGACCTCGTGGGGATCCCTTCTGGCTATCTTCTGGAAAATAGGAGATTAAAAACATGTGTGTTCCCACAGTGCTAGATTCTGAAGATGTTCCATCTCCCAGTCCTGCCCCCATGTAAGTTACGTAAGACTACTGAAACCAACAAAGAACAATTCATGCCTTCACTGGGATTGTTGTTGTTGTGATTTTTAAGGACAGACCTAAAAGTGGAAGAGCAATTCAAATGCAAGCAGTTTGTACATACTGTCAAGCTCATAGAAAATTCACTTCTGACTTTTCTGCAAAGGACAGAAGTGGATAAGAATTCTTGGCATTTTGTTTATTAACTCTTTGGGATGGAAATAAAATAGATTTAATTTATATCTTAAAATCTCAAGCTGTCAGAACTGAAACCTGGGAAGCTGAACCTTAAAGGTAGGGAGGGCTAGGAGAATGCTTTCAGAGTGCTTGAAGGATGAGTGTGTGTGGCATTTAGATGTTACTATGGGGATTGCTATAGTAACAATTCTACTCACCCTTCATTTATTAAGTTATTTTGTTGTGGAACCGAAAGGTAAAACAAACATCCAAAGAAACGATGGCTTTAAAGACATTTTGCTGTTCCTGCAGCCTGTGCTGAATACTTCAACGAAAGTAAGTTAAGTGAAAAGGACAACATTGGAAGATAATTTAATATAATTGCAGGAATGAGATTCCTCAAGGTTTCCTCTGAGAGTGGAAAAATAACAGCTGATCTCTGTCATCATGCAGTGTCGACCGTGAGAATTTACCAGCCCTGATAGGCAACTCTCCCAGGCAACAATGGAATTATCCCCACTCCCCACATCCACCTTCACTCTCTTGCTCTTCCTTCATCCCATCAAAAAATAGCTTTTTAAAATTTTTCCATGACAAATTGAAAAATTAAACTCACCAGAAAAATTACCGTCATCTTGATGGGCTTGAAGTCTTTAAATGTAGCAGCGCATCTCCACGAACCTGCGGTTTGTGCTGGAAATGGGACCAGTCGGAACTGGGAAGAGGAAGCCTTGGGAAGCATCCCGAGGTGTGCTTTCTTGGCCTCTGTCCTCTCCTCAGGGCCTTTCTTCTAGGTCCCTTGGGGAATCTCTGCCTGGGTGGGTGAATTATTCTGGAAAATGTTTACAAACTCTCTGAAAGTCAAAAGGGAATAAGAAAAAGCATGTGCTTTGGGGTCCATCCTATAGTAATGGAACACTGTAGTAAAAAACTCCTTGCAGGGCGAAGTTGTAGAAAGGAGCCAAAATGAAAACAGAATAGCTAGGAGAGGCAACTCTGAAAAACTGACCTGCATCCATATGAGATAATTAGTAATAACGTGAAAAATTCAAGCAAATAACCACTTGGCTTGACGCCCCCTCACCCCCACCCCCTTAATTATAAGGGGAATGCTTCCAGCATGCTTCCAAAGGAAAGCTCCACTGGTTTTACGCTTGTCATCATTACAAGTCCATCAATCAATTGTTTTGGTGCAGTAAAGTCAAGGCTTGTGAATAGAGGGAGTCTCCAAGAGAAAATTGGGTAGCTAAGTGGAGATAACATCTATGCAGACATGGAGAACCCACGTTAGTTAGTCTAAAAAAGGATTTCAGGAAACAGTATGAGCAAGTGCTTTCTCACGTCTGTGGCATATGTTAATCCGACAAATTCACACAATAGCCCTCGGGGATAGCTCCTTATCAGTACTCTCAATTTTAAGATGGAGAAACTATGACAGAAATGACAAGTGACTTGTCTACAGTAAAACATTCTGTAAAAAAGAACCTGGTTTTGAACCGAAGCAGCTGATTCCAGGGTCCCTGTTCTAATCCATGACCCTATACCCTATACAAGCCAGCTTGTGCAAAACGGATAAGGCAAATTCTAAAGCTGCTTTCTAATAACTTGAATAAAAGAGCAGCACGAAGAAGTACAGAGACTGGGCTAATGAAGGTAAGCATGCTCTGTGTGCGTAAGCAGTGACAGACAGCGTCCCAGGGGCTGGAAAGCCAGCCGGGCAGAACACCTTGAACCTCAGATGAGGAAAAGCAGGCACAGGAAAGCACCCCGAGGAAGCTCTAAAACGCACTGAGGTCTAAACCAACTTGCTCCTAAAACCGAACTAAATTCCCTGGGTTCCTCTTGTATACTTTGTTTATAGGAGCAGAACAAGACATTATTCCCTTTCCTCTTTCACAGGCTGGAAAAGTCAAGTTCTATAGAAAGAAAGAATCAAGTATTTGGATCTTATATTACAACCATCCGAACGAGCAGAAGCAGCATAGAAATCTCCTCCTGCAAGTCAGTAATAGAACCACATTTAAAGCCTCACGTGCAAATTCCTGGCACCTTCAAAGAGAAACAGAAAAAAACATTTAAAAATCTCAGCCTCTATTATATGTCAATAAAAAGTTGAAACAGGCCCCGGCCTCCTGTTTAGCAAGCTCTCAGTTTTTATTTGGATCACTTTGTTATGTTTGGCCTTTATAAGGTTCAAGGTTTTCTCCACCAATGGCTGAAAAAAATCAAAGCAAGGAAGGGACAGGCTTGTTTGGGGAGCTAAAGATGGAAAGGATATGGTTTACAGCTGCCATTGTTAGGGTCCTCGAAGGGGAGGGAAGCAGAGGGAGAAATGAGCTTTCAAGGAGAATTCACATATGGATGGTGCATGTGCTTGCATGTGTGCACACGTGTGTGCACACGTGGGCAGTGGCAGCTGCTGCTGAGGAAGGAATAGTCTCTCTTGACTATAATTAAGCTTCCTTGAGGCTGAGGCATTCGCTCGGAGGCACGTTTCCCCGTCTCAGAGCTCTAATCACATGAAGTCTTTTGTGCCACAGAGACCCCAGCTCTCCTTCCCACATGACCAGAGCCTGGGACACCCCACATCATGCTAAGGAGGGGGTTACTGATCTCCAAGGATAGGTTAATATGGAAAAAATATCGCAGCACTTGGGAAGTCTCTAGAAGACGCACATCCAAATCCCTGGTGGTGGAATATTGGGGAAAGGGAAAAGGCCAGGACGAGAAGGACGACAATAGAGCATTACACTTGTTAAATGCCCTCACGTTTATAAGGTGCAAACACAAAGCTCGCTATACTTTGCCACCACATAGTAAATACAAGATTACTAGGCAATTATATTTAAAACATTAAAGACCCTCCCAAAATAATTGCCATGTTTAGGGTAGTTTTTCAGTCCCCTGATGACAGTATAGTTTAATGGATAGAAACAACTCTATCATTTATTCCTCTTACATAAAACGCTGCCAACTATGTAAGTACATGATCAATAATCGGAGTTTATGGTGGGCGTGCGGTCGTCCCCAGAGCTGTAGCTTCATGTGAAGTAATAAGAGGTAAAACGAGAAGCGAAAAACAGGGAGAGGAAGTGTCTCTGCAGAGCAAGGACCCCGAAGGCTTCTTGATGCATTTATTTTTATGGCGCATGAGGAACAAAGGCAGAGCTAAACTTGGCACTTTTAAGAGATTTGTAAATCAGCTGTAAAATGTTACCTCTGGATTGGATTTTTCCATTTGGATATAACGGAGACGAGGATTAGAGTTGTAGGGAAGGTCTGGGGGGCTGTGGGTGGAGAGTGAGCACGAGCTGGAGATGAGAACGTTTGTCTTTTGACTTCCGACCATTTTTTCACATACTAGGGCATTGGAAAGAAAATTAAAGTATTGGCTTGGAGGCAGGCTGGGACCCTTTGTAAGTATTAATTTTACTGAAAAAGATATCTCCAGGTCAGCCATTAAGTACTCTGAGTGGTGTATCTAAAATTGATTCAATAATTGACTACTCTTCTTAAAAAAAAAAAGAAAAAGAAAAAGATAAAAAAGACAGCAGAGTTACCAATGAGAGGTCTGAGAGGGGAGTGCTTTGAATGAGGCTAGGAAAGCAGAGGGGAAGAAGGTGACCTGCATCATTCCTTCCTAGAGAGAAACCAACCCTTGTCGGAAGTCATCAGTCTGCCCTGGCACCCCGTCTTCATGAGCCGATGGTCTCTCCGTCCTTAATACTTGCTAACAGTTATGGAGGGCTTCTGATGTTCTAGGCACTGGGCTAGCCATTTCAATTGCATGATCTCATTGAATCTTTACGATAATCCCATGAGGGATGTAATAATCATGATTCCAGATTATGACAAAGCGGGAACTGATTATTTCATGAGGTTATGTGGTCAAGGCTACACACATTTTAGTGGTAGACTGGGATCCAGCCCAGCCCTCTGGATTCACAGCTTTCACTCTTAACCACTCCTGCATCCCTTCTTATCCAATCCAATCACTGAATCCATTTAGGTCGAGAGAGGCCAAGAGGGTCCATAACGTACAGGGATCTACTTGGAGCCATCCTACCATAGTGCTTGGTATCTTATATTTGTGAGCTCATTTAAATGTTAGGAGTAGCCCAGGAAAAATCATTATCCCTACTGTATAGAAGAGAAAACTAAAGCTCAGAGGTTAAGCCTCGCTTCTAGTAGATGGTTCTGAGCCAGCTCTGCTTGATTCCTACCCTCTCTTATGGTCACTGTTAACAGGCTGCCTTTACAAGCTAAATTAGGCAGCTCAGCTAACCATCAAGAGCCAGTTTGCCCAAACTCAAGTTTACATGAAGAAAAGAGAAAAATCTGCCTCTCTGACGTGTATTTTGGGGTATCAGTGAGATACCAGGTATCTCAGAGTGCTCGGTTGGGAAGGTTGATGTACCTCTCAGCTCTGCATTGGCATTCCTGAAGAAACTTTTTGCTCTTACTATCTTGTCATCCCAATAATCCAGACTCTCTTCATGTATCAAGGCTTAGCTCAAGTTTGCCTTGCTCTGTGAAACTTTCTAGGACTGCTCTTCCCATGTTTCCCAAAGAATGCCTATTATTCCCTTGATCTCCTGAAGTATGCAGTGCCCATGAGCAGCATACCGTCTGTTATAACTCTCATTTCTGGCTTCTTATTCCTTAAAGGCTCCAGGAACTATACTTTATACATATATAATTTTTTAAAAATTATATTATATACTATATACATATAATTCAAAAATACTATATGATGCCTATGACAAGGTTGGGTTTATACACGAATACTTGTTGAGCTGGGATTGAATTAATTTGACATCTTCAGAGCCCCAAATATCTATAGAATAAGAACAAATAATCAGTAAAAAAAAACAAGAAATTTATTAATGAACTATATTAAAAAGAGACTACTGGAATAGAAAAGAACATTATTGGGGTTGGATAGAGGAAAGGGGGTCAGATAGGGTGCTTGGGAGACATTCCCAATATCTTGATACAGAACTAATCTATACTCGACTCAGTAGTTCTGACTTGAGTGTGCATCAGAATTACCTATAAGCCTCCTTTAAACATGTCTGTGCCCTTTCCCCTGACTCCACCAGAGTTTCTGATTCAATAGGTCTGGAATATGGCCTGAGACTCTGCATTTCTGACAAGTTACCAGGAGATGCTGGTGCTGCTGGTCCAAAGACCATAATTTGAGAACCAGTGTGATTCTCCAACTTGACCTCACATTAGAATTACCTGGGGTGGGGGTAAGTATCAGAGGCCTGTCCTACACCAGACCTGTGAAATGGAAATCTCTGGGAAGTGATCTGACCTAACACACTATTTACAGAACTATCACAGTTTTGTACCTGTCTCCTTGCTCCACTGACTCACCTCCTAAAACAGATCCTTGAGACTTCCATGGCCACGTTCATTTTCCAGAAATGCATTTGGCAAGTAGAAGGTCTTTAATAACTGTTTACTGGGGTGGGGAAAGGGTGGGGAAGAAACATGGTGGGTCAGAGGGAGGGGCAGGATCACTCTGCAGAAACATGGTAACGAGGGGCCCACCCCTGAGATTGAGGCAAGGGATTACCTGAAAGGCAAGGAAGCCTTCATATGTGTTTGTTTTCTTTGAAAATGTCATTGTGGTCTCAACATACAGATAAACTTAATAGACATTCTGTACATGCCACCCAAACCAAGAATCAGATAATCAAAGTTGTACAGAGTCACCCAGGTACAAATGAGCAGAGCTGGGCTGCTATAAAGTTCATGGATGACTGTGACAAAATGAGCATGTCCTGTCTAGAGGTGGACTAATCATGGTTAAGTGTTGAGTCAGATTCCCTTAGCATATTATTTATATACCCTCCTGGGAAAACAGGAAGCTCAAAGTCATTAATACTCAAATATTTATTAAGCTCAAAAAATACTTTTTGAGCATCGACTCTTACTAAGCACCTATAAACATTTACTGACCATATACCAAGCATAGTGCCAGGCAAGTTCTGTTTTAACCAAATCCATTCATTAGTCATCCCTCCTCAAGGTTCAAATGATGCTGAGACTATGCCTTAATTCTTGACAGTCCTCTCATTGAAAAGATATCTCCTAACCTTCCCCCAATTGGGCCAAGGCATCATTTGGAAACTGAATCAAAATGAATCTTCTTCAGAAATCTTCCCTTTCTGACTAGCTTGGCCCTTACCTAATTACTTCTCCCTTAGCAATTCATATTGAGCCCGTGATTATTGCTTTGGCTCATTGCTGACTGCCTCCCAAGATTATTTCCTATTTATGAGTATCTAGTTTACTAGACTATCCACATTTCTCCAATAGCACCTAATACTGTGCCTTGTGGTTGCTCATAAATGTTTGTTATTGAAATGAACTGCGACCCTGTTGGGTGTCCAGTCAGTTTTCCTGATGAAGAATGAGTCGGTCATCTATGCCCTGCAAAGTCTTTGGACTAGTTTCCTCAGGGACCAATAAAGACAGGTCCCTGAATTCTGAAATTCTCCCTGCTTCATTGGATATATATCTTTAAAAACGACTATTCACTTTTTTTCAAGATTACTTCCCAAATGCATCTTGTTCATAGGTGTATTCATTTTCCTCAAATCATTAGGACATTTTTTCATAAAGATCTGTACCTTCAAAAGTGAACATTTTCTTTGACCAAAATTAGGTGGATAATTTCTACCTAATTGATAGACCTGCTTAGACAGTTAACTTAAAATTACTTCCATAAAAGTTGCAATATATTTCTTTTATTAGGTTCTATACTCACTGCTTTTGGCTAGATTCACACCCTAAAATTCCAATGGGTGTGAGCCAAAGCTGCATAGTTTTGTGGCTAATAATAACAATAATAATGAGCACATTTCAAAAGTGCTAATTACAAATTCAATTGGATTGTGTTCTCATTATAAATGCTACAGGTTTTCTGCCAGGTTGGTACTTCATGACAGTATGTTTTCAAACACCTGTTTACCTTTATTATCACTAGATGTATTCAAAAAGAGAAACTTTTAAAAGCGGAGATGCATATTAAATTTGTAAAATTTGGAATCGTCTACCAGTCCTTAACTGCACAAAGTGAAGCAAAATGAATAATTATCTATACTTCATGCAGACAAAGCGAGAAACTTTTAAGAATTCTCCATTTATTCAATAGCCCACAAAATTTCTTGGGGTATGTAGGGGGTGAACACGTAAAAAACAGAATTATCCTGGTAATTTTCTTGCACCAAACCAAACTTTACTGTCAATTATATTGAAATTTCTGCTCTATGTGTGGGACAATCCATGAAGGTAAATAAAACACAGCCCTTGAGTACTATCCATTGGAGGACACTTTCCCTGTACACTAATGTCATAAGGCTATAAAGTCAGGAGAAGGAAGGTGACCCTGAAAGGGAAAGGCTCAGTGTCGATCTAAGTGTTCAGCAGAGGCGTTAGAGTTAGGGTAGGGTGGTAAGTTTGCTTTTTAAAATCCAGTTCAGTTAAAGTGGTTATGGCAGAATCTTCCTTGGCCCAGAGGCATGAAAACACGCTGATAACGGGCAGCCCTTTGACCTAGCCCCACGTGTGGGCACTGCTGGAGCGACTTACTTGCAGAAGGCAGAAGACCAGAGCTTGATAAAAAGAAAAAAATCTCAGGAGTATGACAGATGCTTTAGATGGTGATTCTCACTCTTGATTACACACCAGAATCGCCGTGGGAGCTTTTTAAAGCACATCATTGCCCCACCCAGGGGAGGGAATCAGTGCCACTTGGGGGGTAGAGACCAGGCGGGAGCATTTTTTAAATCTCTCCAGGTGCTCCTACTGTGAAATGAGGGTTGACAGTTACTATGTTAAGAGATGGGAGATGTTAGGTTTATTAAGTGTCTTCATAATTCTTCATTTTTGCCAATGCTTTGGAAAAAAAACATTTTTGAGTGTATGTGTGACTCACACAAAGAAGACCAGAATGGAGGTCAGTGTTTCTTGACTGGCTGTTACTCTTCAAATCTGGAGGGTTTATTAGGCTTTTAAATAGGAGATAAAACTTGGAGGGGCTTCCATGATTTAAAGATGGGACAATTTGAAGACCATAAATAATGATGACTATGATAAATTGAAGCTTATCAGATATTGTGAAAACCTATGAGTCCATAATGATACTTTAAAAATAAAGATCACCTTGGAGGTTGCTAGGGTACCAACTCATTATTCTGAAAATGTGTAAATTAAAGGAAAATATTAAGTATCTCTCCTATCTTCTCTTACTTGGACTAGAGCTCAGGCTAACTAAATAGTTGGTGAGGAAAATAGTTCTTTAAATAGAAGAACCATGTGTACTAAATGGAGGAAGAAAATTACAGAATTAGAAAATTATTCTCCACCCCTAATGAAATAATAGATCTAGGCAACAGTAATCAATGCCAGCTAAAATTATTATTAGAAAAGCGGAGGGGTAAATTTATAATGGACGGATTAGGCAGATCACACTTACATTAATTTCCTATGACTGCTGTAACAAATTACCACCAACTCAGTGGTTTCAAACAACAGGAATTTATTCTCTCATTGCTCTGGAAGCCAGAAGTCTCAAATCAGTTTCACTGACTGGAAATCAAGGTGTTGGCAGGGCTCTGCTCTCTCTTGAGGCTTTAGGGGGAGAATTTGTTCCTTGCCTCTTCATTTTCTGGCACTTGCTGGTGTCCCCTGGTTTGTGGCTACATCACTCTAGTCTCTGCCTCCACCCCCTCTGTCTGTGTGAAAGGAAAACTGCTTCCTTCTGTAAAAGATACATGTGATTACATTTGGATCCTAACCAGATAACCCAGGATAATCTCCCCATCTCTAAATTCTTAACTGAGTCACATCTGCGAAGACAACTACCCCTCTTTTCTTTTTGTACCATATCAGATAACCTTAATAGGTCCCAGAAATTAAGACATAGATATCTTTATGGGGACTATTTTTCATCCGACCACAACACTGAACCATTGATCAATCTTTATAATAAGAAAAATGGGATAAATACATTATTCCTAATCTACCCACCCTACCCCCATATCGACTCAAGCTAATCAAATCTCTAGCTCTGCTGATTTATGGGGGATGGAAGAACATATTAAATGACACCAAAGAGATATAATCAGCCAAATCCAGCAATTCTTCAAGACAGAAGAACCAATTCTCAATTTCTATAAAAAATGCACCAAATAGAGAAGGGAAATAATTACACACCAGAAGAGATATAAGAGCATATTAACCGTAAGCAATAATGACAGAATCTTGTTTGGATTCTGAAGTGAACAAAACAACTATAAAAAAGGCATATTTGAGGCAATGAGTAAAAATTAGACACAAATTGCTGATACTGAGGAATCGTTGGCTTTTGGGGGAGTTTGATGATAATTTTGCGGTTACGTTAAAAAATGAAAGTTAGATGCCTACTGAAATATGTCCAAGTGAAATGATATTATGTCTAGAATTAGCTTTAAAACACCCAGCAACAAATAAGAACAAATAAAAAACAAATAGCAATAAAAAAAGTGATGGTGGGGGAATTGATAAAATAAGAACAACAGATGTTAGGTGATGGATAGATGAGGGTCTGTTACAATAGCCTTCCTATTTTCATGCATACTTGAAGATGTGCAGAATCAAAAGTTTATATATGTGATAGTGCAACATATCCTCAACAGGCCAGGTTTCACTGACCATCCTCATGCTTAATCACCGCCAGCCTGGAGGACGATCTCTGGGATGAGAGAGGCATTGCACCTCTTAGGACAGTTGTGGGGTGATACAGATGTAGATAAGAACAGAGTGCACACAGAAGTCATTTCTGAACCCTTAGTCCTTAGTTTGTCTAGTTAGCAGGTACATGCCTGGGAACACTGAGAAGAAGCACCAAAACATTGGTGAGAACTTGAGGTCTGTTGACAGCATTCATTGCCTCCTAGACTCCTCCAGGATTATGCTTATTTAGGTATTTCCAGGTTAGAATGGGAAAGAGAAGAATAGGTAAAAGCAGGACGTGCATAACAGGCAAAAGGTGAAAGCTATCCAAATGTCTGTCAAGGGATGAATGGCTAAACAAAACGTGGTATATTCATACAACAGAATATTATTCAGCCACAGCAAGAAACGCAGTGCTGATACATGCTATAATGTGGACAAACCTTGGAAACATTATGTTAAGTGAAAGAAGTCAGTCACAAAGGCCACATTCTGTATGATTCCACTTATATAAATTATCCAGAATAGGTAAATCTATGGATACAGAGAGCAGATTAGTGGCTATCAAGGGCTGATTGGGGTGACAGTTTAATGCACATCAGATGTCCTTTTAGGATAATGAAAATGTTTTGGAACCGAAAGAAGGTGATGGTTGCACAACATTATATACATGGTGAATGTTACTGAATTGGTCCCTTTAAAATGGTTTATTTTATATCAGCCCAATAAAGTTATATTTAAAAAATTTAAGCAGGAAAATGACATTATTAGGTTTATATTTAAAAAGGGGGCTTCTAAGAGCTATGTAAGAATAAAGATGGACAAGATGAAAGCATAGGGAATACAGAAAAAAAAATAAGTGTTGGGAGAATTGGCTTCAATTCTCTCTCCCTTAAGTCCTATATCATGAAGCAAGTTCTTAGTGTCTCCACTCTGAACCCCAGCCTGTCCCCTCTATGTCCCAATGCCCCAAGAATCCCACTGGTTCCCAAACTTCTGGAAGAGTTCCCTGACTATAAGTTTAATATCCTGCATACTGCTTCAAAACATGAAGACAATTCAGCCAGCAGGAAAGTTATGGTCTTAATAGCCCCTGTCCCCCAATCCTTGAGATCCTCACTCTGGAAGGAGAGACTATCTATAACATGTGAAGACACTGCCTGGGCTTCTGGGTCCCTTGGACCTGAATTGGAATCTGAGCTTTGCTTAATGTTTTCCTGTACGACAGGTGTGTGAAGATTATGTAAAATGTCAAGTGCCCAGGGTACAGAAGGCATGCATAAATATGTTTCATTAGTGTTTGAAAGTCTTCGCTTGAGCCTAAACTGGGTTCAGACATGCCTGTGCATGTATGGAGAAATGCTGAGTAAGATTACCCTCGTGGGAGACTGGAGGTCTCCAGGGAAGTCATTTATTCTAAGGTGAGAGTGAGATCTGAACAGTGTATTAGATCCCACTAAAAAATGAAAGATTTCATAACTGCAGGAAGAAATGATTTTTAGTCACTCAAACCTATTTTAGAATCAATCCCATGGATTCATTCTTTGGTCTGGGAGTGAGGCAAGGCTATAAATAAAACTGAAATAGCTGCTTTGCTAAAAATCAAAAAGAAGCAAAATATAATATTGCATTGATGCCCTGCAAACCAGGGATGATTTCAAAACATTTATAAAACCAGGTGAGGGTATCACCCAACCAGAACAGAACAAATGACTGTCATGGACTCTGATGAGCTCAAGATCATCACTGCCAAAAGATATCACAAAAAGTGAAGAGCTATCCCCTCTACTTTGCTAACAACCACAGGCTCCCTCAAGCCAGAGATGCTCACTTCAGTAGGATTCCCTTTGCAGCCATCATGGGAGGCAGCTTTGTGTTTCTGTTCATTGGTGCAATGTCACACACCCTTGGCTCATTGGTACCCCTCTGTGAACAAGCTTGGAGATGGCTGGCTGAGACCCCTATCTCCTGCGAACACCTTACTTCAGTTGAAGACCAAGATTTGGGATTTAGAATTATGAATTTTAAAATTGTTATGTTTTGAAACTGCAGGGAAGGGTTTTTGATTCTCACAAACAAAATGATTAAATTGGATGCATGGAATAGCTGTAATCTCAGACAATAAAATTAATTGGGATGCTTGACTCTGCAATGAATGAACTGCTTGTAAAGGTGAATCCAGAAGCAAATACTGAATAAAAAATTCAACTGTTTGTTTTCATTTATAATGTTAAATCAGGATGCTGGATGGGGTCACACATCTATCAGTCAAGGACGATTCTAAGGGAAGGCAGACAAAAGACCTTATACTCCTGGTATAATTGTTTTCCTAACCCAGCATCCTGAGACACTCATAAGGGTTGGCACTGCATTTAAGCTCCAAATCACTCAAATCAAAAAGAGCTACTCTCAGTCTGTCATCAGGAAGCAAGCTCTCCAAGGTATATTTTTATCCCAGCCTCATCTAAGTTATGACAACTCACCTGGTTGGTTTCTGCCATTTGAGTAGAGAGAGGCATCAAAGTGACAGGATATCACTCTCTGTGTTCCTTGTGAGGTGTGATAGAGAATAAAAACAAACCTGGGGAAACAGATTTCAAAGTATTTCCAAGACGTCTCCAGATTGAAGAGATATAGGCACCGTTTATGCTTTTTCTTACCCACGGCTTTTCCGAACTTAAAACTCCTGCCCATTCTATAGGCATTTGTTTCTATCTTACTGCTTTGGTCTTGATGCATTTCTCTGTCCTTACGGTTCTTAAAACATGCAGCCCTAATATGCTGTGCTCCTGGTCATTCCCTCAATCTTTGGAGTTGTACATCGAGCATCCTCTTCCCATTGATGAGCCATTTTCATAATAGGCTAATTTACCTTTCTGTGGATCTATATCCTTAGGCCACATTGAGAAATGGTAGAATCTAGTGCTTGTTTGATATACATAGATAGATAGATAGATAGATAGATAGATAGATAGATAGGTAGATATACAGACATAGAGATAAATATATAATAGATATTCATGAACTATATAAATGTATATATAACTATAGAAATATCTACATCTATATATTATACATAATCACAGATATTACAGCTGTCAGGGACCTTCTCATTTATACATTAGATGACTGTCGAATCTAGCTATTCCCCTAATTTTCCAGATGAGGTATATTTTTGCTGCCACTACTGCTATTAGTCAGTTTAGATTTACTATAATTGCACATGTATTTTAATATTTTTCATCTTATTTTTGGCTTTCTTACTATACTTTTTTCCATGATTCTTTTTTCTCTTTTTCTAACTTCTTTCAAAGTGATCGAGGTTCCTGTATTCTCATGCTTTCCTCTACTGATTTGGAAGATACATATTCTATTTCTATTATTTATTTATTATTGTTAAATATTTAACATCGGTCCTGATCCAATAGGATCTAAAGTTAATTAATTTTTCTGTTCTTCTCTAATATAGAAAAAAACTTAGAACACTTCACCTCTGATCACCTCCTCCCACCTTACATGCTATTTTGTCCAACATTTACTTCCACCTTAATTTTATATCCTACCAAATTATTTCTCTAGTTATTATCTTTGTTGCTGTTTTATATAAACATATAAACCCTAATATTTACCAGTTCTTTTTCTCATGTTCTTGCTTCTCACTCTTTTGCATTTAAATCCCTTTTTCTTGAACTACATCCTAATTCTGAGCTTCCAGCATGAGACTGAAAGCAGTAAGCGCTCAGTTTTCACTTGATAATCTATTTCACTCTTATTCATGAGTGACAGTAGTTGGATATAAACATCTAGGTTGACAGGGATCCTCCTTGGCACTTGGAAGATGCTATTCCACTGTTTTCTGTGCTCCCCTCATGTTGAGGTTACTGTTAGTCTAGTTGTGTGGCCACAAGTGATTTGTCATTTCTCTGTTGTTACTTCTAAGACTGTCTCTTGTCTTTGGTATTTCTGTAAGATGTGTCCATGTATGATATAATCCCATGTGGGCCCCCTAAACCCAAGGTTTCGAATCTTTTATCAAATATGAAAGATTCTGGGCCAAATCTCTTCACATGCTCTATCTTTCTAAGGAGGAGAGGAGACAGAAAATGAGTAAATACACACTGTGTATAAAACACATAAGTGATGCTAAACACCATGGAGAAAAACAAAGCCCAGTGAAGAAATGGTGAGTGATGCAAGTGAAAGCGTCTGAATGAGACAGGGTGGGCTGGGGAGGCCTCTCAGCTCTGGCAACTTGACCACAGACCTGAGTGAGATGAGGAAGCAAACCGTGGGTGCACCTGGAGAGGGGCAAGGCCTCCTTTGGTGCCACATGCACTGTATTTAAGGAGAGGTAGATGAGTGGGGAGGGGTGGGCAATGGAGTCAGAGAAGAAGCCAGGCAGGATGACACAGGGACTCTCAGGTCGTTGGAAAGACTCGGGTCTGATTATGAGTGAGGTCTGATTCCACTAAAGGTTTTCAATGATCTCGCTTACGTTTTAGAAGGCTACGGCTAATTGCTCTGTTTGTAAAGAGGGGTGGAAACAGGAGGCTAGTTCGGAAGCTGATGCAATTGCTTAGGCAGATGAAGGCTGGTGGCTGGAAAACTAAATCACTCTATTTCATGATTTTATAGCCAACTCAATAGATAGCATAATTTTATATTTGTTGAATAAACGAATGAACAAAAAAAATGACAATGAATGCATAACTTTCAGACCCTCTTTGACACCATTTCCACTGACAAAATAAAAATCATCAAACACTATGAAAAACTGTGTGTTTTACTGTTGCAATTAAAGTGGGTATAACGTAAATACTGTTAACCCTATTTTGGCCCAGAGCTTTTGTCATAAATTTTAGATTTATTGTCCATATTTTGCTAAAATTTATAATTGTTTCATGTCCACACTATGACTGATACTCAGTTAGGTAAATTTGTCTCAGTGGTACATTTGTTCTGAAATCCTTATTTATGTTTTCAAATGTAATCAGCCAAATAACACGTACTTTGGTTTCAGAATGAACATAAACCGTTCACATTTTTCTACCAAATTGTTTCAGGATCATGTTCAATAAAGCTGACTGCTAAAGGTCACTATTTAATAAAGATAGTAAGACACACCTTAGAAACTATTTGTTTCTTGAAATAATACGGTAACTAACAATACTGTGAAAAATCCCTATTATAACTTTTAACAGATTTCAATGAAATTTAAAAGTGACAGAGATAAATGTCTTAAATGAATCTGTAAATTCATCGATAATTTTCTAATCAATTCTACTTTTATTAAATTATCTTTTGAAAATTCAATTATAATTTTAATTAATTCCATTTATGAGCTGCAATAATGCCTTCTAATGATGTGATTACACCAAGTGAAGTCTGCTTTTCACAGAACGACTGGCTCAAGACGTCAAAAATCACCAAGGATATGTTATCTTTTCTTAGAAATATATGTAACACAGAAAATTGCCCTTGTGATTAGTACTCTTTATGCTTCATGTAGTACATTAGCATAATCTAAAGTGCTGACATGATAACAAGGGTACGGGCATATAAGCCGTGCCAAGCACATCAGTGCCAAAGGGTCCAGCTTGCGCAGTGGCGACTTCACAGAAGACACACGGTAGTTAAGGAATGCTTACTGAGAGGCAAACTTCAAATAGCACAACATCTTGGGTTGGAAGGAACTTGAAAGACTGTGTGTCTCTTTCCAGCCCTATGTCGATCTTAGATCTTCCTGATTTTGGACTTCGGTCCTTCACTATATTAATCTCGATGACACATTTTGAGTCCAGCAGTTGGCGGGGGCCCTGCACTGGGGTGATTCTGTAGACAGATCAGTAGGCCTCCTGCCCTTGGTGATCTCAGAATCTACCAGTCTCTCAGCTTTCCACAGGTTGCCTGCATTGGACAGACGAGAGCTTTAAGACTTCACCTCGCTTAAGAAACAGAACACTAAGGACAGGGTCCACGTTTTGTGCTGTTCTCACTCCAGGTCTGAGGGAGAGCACAGAAGGTGGTGAGACCGTCTCTAGCGGAATGAACCGTCTCTCCAGGATAACGCCATGTGAAAGCAAATCAGTCTTCTGTTCTGTCCTTGAGAGAAATGGAGTGGCCTCTGCCAGAGCTTATTTTCTTCCCAGTGCAAAGCATTCTCCAGTCTGGGACTGTGAACAGAGCTCCGAGTCTTGTCTTCTCTGTCTCCCTCCCCCTGCCCGCCCGCTGCTGCTGTGGTGCTGCCCACGATTTCACAGCAGTTAACTTTCTACCGAGAGAGATTGCCCGAAACCAGTCTTTCATTAGTGACAATAATCGCTACATCAGCCTTTTGCTAATGACAATAATAGCTAACATTTATCCTATGCTAATCATTGCATAATACTATGTCACTGAATTCCACGGTCCCCTGTGAGGTAGGTAGCATCAATAACCCCTTTCAGCAGATGAAAGAAGAGAGATTCAGATAGGTTAAGAGACTTGTCCAAATTTCTACCGCCAGTCAGCTCTGGAGCCAGAAATCAAATCGGGTGTCTGATTCCTAAACCAGACATTTACCCTCTAGTGGAGCTGCATTTGATCGTAGCAGGAGGATGGGATGGCTAGAACGGAGGCACAAGCACCTGCCTGCACACCTGGCCCAAGTTCTTGGAATTCCAGACACCCCTTAAAGCACAGGCTTATGTCAACAGAGTTTTCTAGAGAAGCTGAGGTTATCTGGGAATCTGGCTGCCAGCTTTCGCCCTCTGATCTGCCCTGCTCCATCCAACAACATAGGCCCGACTTTCTTGCCAGCAGCCGGCAGCGCAGGGCAGCCAAGACTAACAAGTGTAGGCACTGTGCAGGGGATGGGGCGCATGAATAGCACTATTCTTCGCTGGCCAACACTGGCCCCATTGTTTCAAGCAATGAATAGAGCTGTGTGGAAAAAAAAAATTCACACACGAAGCAAAAGCAGCAAAATTTGTCTCTTTGTGATGGTTTCAAGACTGGGTGAAAAAGTCGGTCTTCACCTGGTGCTACTTTACATATTCTTTCACAAACAGAAAGCACGTTCTGGGCAAGGGGGATGCCGCTTTCTGAAAATTAAAAAGTTACAGGTCACAGAGCAGGTGGGAGAGCTGGGAGCTGACCTCGAGTTTGGCGGCATTCATTCGTGACGACACGGGGGAGAGGGAGGGCGACGATCCATCACTTTGATTTTGTGTACTTGAGCCCTCTCCCCACAATAGTTCTGAGCTATTCGAGATGTGCAGCTTTTGCCTGCATTTTCCCAGATAACGAGGGACAGTTAAGTGTGTAGCACTCACTACTGTACATGATCGGGCTCTCCTTTCCAGACAAATTACTGTCAAATGTCTATTTCCCTTCCATTGGGTTAGGCTTACTCAGTCCCAGAACCATCGCTGGGGGTGCCCAGCAGGCCTGCAGTAAATGACAGCCAGGGGAACTGTCCCTATCTTTGTCCTGTGTGCACCATTAGATGACGTCTGAGTCCAACAAGCCACTATGTTAATTCACCATCTACATGGGGAAATGTATTCCTCTCCTCAGAGCAGGCACTGATGTAACTCTACGCAGCCTTGTGTCCTCTGCATAGAGCCTCTTCATTTTCAAATCATTTATAAAAATCACCATTGAGGGTAGAGATCCTGCAACACAAATAATCCTCGATACAGTGCTGAATTATTTTGTATATCCCAGTGTCACAGAGTTCAGTGAATTCAATTTCTCCAAAATTGATATCCTTATTTTCATACAACTTTTAGAGGCAGCTTAATACAGTGGAATGTGTATAGGTTTTAGATCCAAGTTGATTTAAATTCTGGCTTAAAAAGTAGCTCTGTAAGGTGATTCAATGCCATAGCTTGTCCTGAAAAGATTTCATTTATACCGGATATCCTGGTGTAACTAATCATTACCTTCTTTCACTCTAAGGAATGTCCTGTTTGAATGATAGATAAGATCACCCTGTAGTTACACCACCTTGGACAAGCAACTTCACTTCTGTCAGCCCTGCTTTCCTTGTTTATTGGATGAGAACAATAGCATCTACTCCTTAGGATTAGAGCTAGTGCTAGAATATATGTGCATCTCCCTAATTATTGTCTGAGGCACAGCAGGGACCTGATAAAGAGTGACTAGTAGTCCGTGGACTAGGAATCATGGACCATTGGAATAAAAAAATAAGGCAGAAAGTCATTGAGGAAATGACATTGAGTCACCAAGGTTTTATCTTGCTAAGTAAAGACATTAGAGAAGAATAATGCCACCTATTACAAACACTTTTCCATCAAAGAAAGGTTATTTTAAAAGCTGAAAATGGAGGAAAGAAAATCTTAGAAGACATTCTGTTCAAGGTATTTATCGCTATTTTTAAAACACAACATTAATTTTCAAAGGGGATCAGACTATGCCACCCCAACTATGCTACTTTGACAAAAGGATTATTTTGAGCTGAAGGCAACTGAGAATTGTTGGGGATTTTAATTTTTCCTTACCTCTTTTTAGGTTCTTTGGCTGGTCTAACAATCAAATTAACATAAGACATTAACAGGAGAAAAGCCGATTTAATTTTGTGTGTACAGGGAGGGGGCTCCATAAAAATATGAGGCCGGTAGGCCGTCAGGCAATTGAGGTTTATAACCTGTCCTGAGGTAAGGGGAAAGTGGCATGTATGCATGTGGGACGTCAAGGGGAGGACAGCAATTCACAGAGAGGTGGAATGAGCAAATGTTTGGTAAACAATTTTAGCCAGACCTTGCAGAGAAATCGTTCCAACATAAAAAGAAGTTAACTTTGTCCTGAAACAGGTCTGTCTGGCTAGACACTTTTAGACGGTTAAAAACTTCCTGAGTCTTCTGTTTCTTAAAAATAATCAGCTTTAAATAATCCTAAAGCCAACAAGACACATTTTAGGAGAGCAAGTGCTGCTCCCCAACAGGATCAACAGATGCAGGAAAAATTTTCTACCTTCCCCGCAACTGCCTAAAAGCAAAGCAAAATTTTTTCTTTGAGCAACATGCCCTCCACCCAACCAGGGGAGAGAAGAAAGGCTCATCCCTGAAGATGGGGCGTCAACACCAAGATAATTTGCATAAACAGTCCTTATTAAAACAGCCCTTCCCTTCCCTTGGTTCCCCCCAGGTACTATGAGTCATTTCCTCACAATGTACTGCTCTTTGAAGCCCAATCTCCTTTTCCTTTGTTAAAAAGGGTATATAAGCCCCTAATCTAATCATTTCTTTGACTTTCACTTTTTTTTTCTGTGAACCCCCATGCATATAAATATTAATTAAAATTCCGTGCCTCTTCTCCTATTCATCTGTTGTTGTTAGCTTAATTTGCAGGCCCCCGGGTACTAAATCAAAAAAGGTAGAGAAACAGTGTTTCTCCCTGATTCTTCCTTTTATCTCTTTTAGCAGCAGTCCCGTGAATGCTCAGACTCATAGTGGTCCAAGGTGAGATAGTGGGGGAAACACCGGCCTAGAACCATGTAATACGTACGATCTGTCCCCTTCTGTCAGCTCCATTCATGACCACTGTCCTCTTTTCTTCCTTTCATTTTACTCCCATACTTCCCAGACATTATTTTTATCATTTGATACCTTCATGCTATTAAGCATTCTTCAGTCTCTAAGCTCAGTGCTCAGTAGGCTATGGATGCTTTAAACACATGTGGCTGATTTCCAACTTTATGTCTTCTCAGATAAAATTTCTAATTTTACCAGCTTAGTTAAACAAGATTGTTACTCTAATTCACTTGTGTATTTTTTCTATAGGTTTTATATAGTGCTGGAGATTCCTGTTAATAAAGGGAAAATGTAGGTGATTCAATAAAGAAATAAAAGGTTTTATATTATGCCTATAAAGAAAGTAGCTGCATGCTTCATGTATTCATTTTTTAGCAGTTTCAGCATCATATGGATGGACTTACTTGGCCTTTCAATCTGTACATGATTCAGAAACAAAGACTTTTTCCCCCCCTTTTAGCTTTCTAAAAGGTTCATCTTTGTTAAAATGTTGGAAAGGATTGATCCAAGTAGATGGCTTAAAGGAAGGAATAAGAAACGTCTTCAAGAAGCCTCCCCACCTCCACGCCCTTTTTTTTATCTGAATGCTATTTAATACCTATGAAAACTTTCCTACCATTTAACCTAACAATGCTTTTAAAGATTTAATATTACCCTCTTTTCCCTCAAATGATATTTGCATAAGCCATAATTAAGTTTTTGGAGTCTTATAAAGAAAAAAAACCTATTGAAAGAGAGAAAGCAGTGAGGCAAACATTATAAATTGGAGGAACTAATCACACAAAAAGTGATAATAGCTCCCAAACTGTAGAGCCAAAATTTACGTATATTTCCTGAATATTATGACTATTAATATTTTAAGATCTATTTATACTAAGATATATCATTGCTTTCTAATTTGCTCTTTTATTCAAAACGATCTTTAACAATGAAAATCTTGTAACCCAATATCCTAATCAAGCTATTGAACTTTTAAATTGAAGCCAGGTTCTTTTTAAGCACCTCATTTTCAAATGTCAGGAGATGAAAAAGCGTTTATTCTAAGATGCAAATTTTTAATTGTTTAGGACAGTAGAAGCTACTTTGGACTTGAAATACCAATATGAAATGTCCTTTAACAAATACAGATCTTTTGAAAAGATGCAAATTCATCGTTATTACTTTAACTCTACCATTAATTTTCTATTTAATACAAAATATTACACTTCATCGTATTGCCATTTTATACTTTGCTTTATTGAATACCTTAGCAATTTTACAAATTCTTTTAAGGAATGGAAATGTGTAATTTAAGCTGTGCCTAAAACAGAACTCATACAGTTTATAATCACACAATTCTTAACACATGAGGTTGATAAGCAAAGGACAAGAAACACTGTATATTTCAGCACCATTTACTTTGATCAATCCTCTGTGACTTTTTGCAGGGCTTCACAAAGTTCATTAGATTGAAATAGAAAGAGAAGGAGGGGCGATCATGTGACCAGCACACATGCAAAACATGTAAAATAGAAAACCATAGAGGCTGAGGCAAGATGGCTACCCTGGAATTGGTCTCAGAGTCCTCTTTTTGTCCAGAGTCCTTTCAGAACTTTGGACAAAAATTATATAAGTGGCTTCCTTTTGAAAGTGACAGTTATTTTCAACATTTTATACAATTGAGTGGTAAAATGACAGAAACTTTAAATTAAACTTAGCATGCTACCAAATTAAGCTTCATATGCAGAGCTAGGACAGGGCATAGGCCTGCAGACATTTTTTTTTTTTTTTTTTTACCAACTTAACAAATGTTTGTTTTCAATTTGTTTCTAACAATGAACTTAATAAAATCTTTTACCTAGTTAAGACTTATGAAAAGTGTTTCTCCCCCGACTTATCTCATTTGTAGAATTGTAATTTGCATAATGGTAAGAATGAGTATTTTCATTCTTGCCTTTCAAGCATTTCCATTCTAATTTTCTTGGTAATAGTAAGTGCATTTAACAACAATGGTCCATTGATCCAGCATGTCTCCTACCTGCCCTGGAGCAACTGGGCAATTGTTAACCATAGAAGCCACAAAACAGATAACAGAATTGACCATTAGTGTAAACACGCTGCCTATAATGGTTTCAATAATAATTAATATGCAGGATAGCTAGTCCTGTCACACACCATTTCAGACTAGAATTGCATCTGTCAGTCCAAATCCTGACTCCATTTGAGGCATCCAGCACTGAATCTAGTTAGACAGCTAACTGAATTAAAACAAAAATCTACAGATGCATGATAAATGCACAGGATGCTATGTCACACATGAATGACTCCTGTACAGGCCAAATGACAGATGTATTTCCGCGACTCCAGGCCAGGCTCCAGCATAAACCACTCTTCATTTATCAATAATTGGGCCTTAATTTCATTTGGCAGTGGTGGAGCAGCATGCTCAGCTTCCTCTCCAATAGACGAACACCAATTAGACTTTTTTTGGGGGGGAAGAGGGTGGGCACCAATCTTTTGATTTTATTTCAAATAGTCATCTAGAAGCAAAGTTAGAGCTTGTCCCTTATTAGTAATACTATCCTGCAATGGAAACTCCAATTATTAATGATCCATTTTGATAAAGATGAGAAACACTGAAGAGGCCAAGTGGAAAAAGAAACATGAGGATGGATGGAGCTTATACATCAAGTCTCTCAAAGCACTTGCTAACTCTTCTTACTCTTTGCTGAGTTTTGCTTTGCTATTTAATTCATTCATTTTCTCTCTCAAAATTCACAAACATCATAGACTGATGAACTGGCAATGTAAAGAGGAAAATTGTAAAAGATTACTAAAATTGCAATGCAAAAGGAGATATAACTATTAGAATTACTTTCTCAGGTTATCATGTAAATTTTCAGACCAATTTTAATGTGGTTCATTTTATTTTATTTTAGGTGAAGTCATTAAAAAAAATTAGTAAAATGCCTGGGAGTTCTTAAGAGGATTGGTGTTTCCTACTACTATCCAAACAGGAAAAGCCCCTAAAGGATTCTCAATGATGTGTATAAAAGAACACACCAACTCTCTACCCTGTATCATATAAACTGACCCCAAAATTATAAAAGCTATATGAAAATATTTGTATATTGGCCAATTTTCCCTTATATGTACATTATGGGAACTAACATGGCCTCTCTCAATGCTCCCAGAGTTCAAGTCCTCATTTGTTCCTTTTTTGTTAAGCAAGAGACAGATTGGCATGGCAGATAGTGGACTGCATTTTCTTCCCCAGGGTGGACCTTTCCCCATTTAGGTAGTTACTGCTAGTTGCTCATTTGGACTTAGAACCAGCTATGATTTTCAGGTTCTCTTGAGCTTCTTGCTTCTCCTTCCAAATGCCACAATGAGTGACAAAGGGGGGCCCTGCTGCTCCTTCAACTTCCAAACACAAGCTTAATGTCAGAAAAAAGCCCTACTGACCCACTCTTGAGATTACGTTATCCCCTGCCACTCAGACACTCTTCAATATCACATTTATTATTCTTCATTGGCATAGGTGATGGCAGTGATGTTGTCCTGAGGACTGATTGCTATGCCCAGATGATCTGTTGAAGTTGGCTGCCGGGTCCAACGTACAGCATAACTGAAGAGGGCGAGGAACAGAATCCATTCCCGTTTCACCCTAGTAACTATGCCAAATTCAACAGAGAGATCTCCATATGGTCTAGCACAAGTGAGGTAATGTGTATATTATGCCATAATAAATGAAGTCTCGTAGGTTTCAATGGCTCATAGTTGCTATCAGGAATCTTTCCTAGCAACTCATGGGAAACTGAGCAGCATGCCATAAATGAGAAAGCCATAAATAATTTTGTTACTCAGCCACCAGGGTTGTGGTAAAATGCTGTGCTTGCATTATCCACTCTAAACACTGACAGCCATGTGAGCATGTCTGCCATTTTGTAAGCAGGCTCCCCTGCAGAACACAGCAGCACTAAAGCAGTTGTGATTTACCTGGGAAGGATCTGCAAGCTTAAAGAGTTGTGAAGACTATGATCTAGATATTACGCTACTTACAATTTTAGAGTAACAGGATTTTTCAAGACTGTTGGCACTTGTACTTCTCAGGATATACTTATGAGAAAGGTAAAACAGAGTACTCATGGCATGTACCATAAAATTATTTAAAACACCTGCTGACCATCTCTGTGGGAGGATTCCACTTTCCTACCCCACTGACGTTAAGCAAGGCTATGGGACTGGCCAATGAAAGTGTCATGTGTCAATTCTCAGAATACACTTTAAGAGCCATCATATCATTCTCCCATGTTCCCTTTCCCTTTGCCATGAGGCCAGTAATATCCCAGGTAGGAGCAGCTCCATCAATCTGGGTCTTGGATTGAAGACCTGTGGAACAGAGCCACAGCCAACCTGTGATGGATATGTAATGTGAGCAGGATCAAACTGTTATTTTTTTCAGCCACAAGGATTTGAGGGTAATTTATTACTGTGGAATAACTTATCTTAAGATGGCTGATATAGATCATAGCTCATGTTTAAGATGATATGGACTATTTAATTCTAATCACTTTAACATTAACATTTAACATTGGCAACCCACGAACCTGAACAAATGATGATAAGAGAACTAGTTTTCAGCGATACATGTATATACTAGTTTCTGTTGCCATTGGCCCTGTTCTTCTACCTGCACGTGACTCCTTGCCTTGACCTGCAGCAATCTGCAACCTGCATGTGTCTGTCCTTACACTTGCATGTAAAGCTATGAGTATGTCCTTTTCCGCTACCTGTGTAACTTCCTAGTCATGTCTCTGGTACTTGTTTCTTCCTCCTGGTTCCCTTAAGGAAATGATTCAGAGAACTTATGCAGTGTTTCAAAGTATGCTGATCTACACCAGAGCGCATGGTGATAGTGTGGTCATATTGAGTCAACAATCTGTGGATCAAATTAGTAGTCCCAAGTCCCTCCTGGAAGATGCAGGCCTGGAGAAACACCACTTGGGAAGAGGTTCATGAAACTTAGCATGAAATTGAGGATGGCTCAGACTTGGTTAGAGGTATACAGTGGGTAGGGCCATGGTCTGTGAGGACAGAGACAAGGAATCGGCACCTAGACAGACACCCTGAACAGAGAGGTAGAGTTTAGGCATAAAGGAGAAACTGGGAAGGAGACCAGGGAAAGGACCCGAGAGCATCTCCTTAAGACTATCTGTGCTGGTTAGGACTCTTTGTTGCTAGTGTAGAAGAGGAAAAATAATTCTCCCTCTGCTCTCTAAGTTAGCTGAAGTGCCTATAAAGGAAGACCTATTAATAAGACAAAAATAAACACAAGTTCATTAGAATGTATATCTCACACATACCTTGGAGATACCCAGGAAAAAAATGAGTAACTCCTTGAGGTGGCTTAGAATTTAGACTTAAATACCATCTTAATAAGGGAAAGGGAGGGGTCATCTCATCCTCTTAGGGGAGAGCGAATGGCTTTTAGAAAAGGTGAACAAACCCTTAGAAGAATAGATGGAAGGTATGTTAGTCTGTGACAAAGTCTGTTTGGGTATGGTGTCCACGTCTAGTCTCCTTTCCTGTGGTAACAGTCCACCTTCTCTAGTGGATGATACTCTTGTGGAGGGGATTGATGACAACTGAGTTCCTTTTGGAGGATCTGTCTTTGGTCAGACAAGGTGAGTTCACAGAAAGCCTCTCCCCACATTTACTGTTTTTACAGTACCTATTACTTAAAATAATCATCATACCAAGATGGCATATTTTGGAATGGCCTATCCTGCTAAACTTTACAAACAGCAGAAAGATTTATTGACAGTATACATTATCCTTCTGAAGACTACCTTTAGGGTAGCTCCTAAAATCAAAGCTAAATAGAGAAAATAGGCCTTGGAAAGATAAGAGCAACTCTAGGGATCTAAGTGGCAGGAACTAAGTGACAGTCTTTTCAGCATGCTAGCACTGGGATGAAGTTATTATTATTATTATTATTATTATTATTATTATTATTATTACTGCTATTCATTCAATATTTAAATCCCAAAGAGAGCCTAATATTCTGGCTAGTGTCATACACCCATCCTTGCCCTGAAGAGGGCAGGCCATCTTGATGGACAGTTTCACAATAACTGGAGGCAATGGGAGAGAGGAAGTCCCCAAAGGGAGGCTGGTGGGGGTGGCTGTGACCAGAAGGCAAAGGGCAGAATCTGGATGAACAGAACAACAGACGTCCACTTTATCCTCTAAAGAGATCTTTTTTTTCTCTGAGTTCCAGTCTTAGACTTCCAACATATTCCAAATCAAACTCATCATCTTTAGCAAGATGGTATGTCAACTAGAAACCCACACACTCTTAAACTCACTGGTCTTAGGGGCATTTGCTGTTTTAGCCGTAATAACAACTTAACATAAAAATCATTTCATATTAGCAAAAATTAATTCTGCCCAAGAGTAAGGCCAATACTGCATGGCAGGTGGAACTGCCTTGGGTTTTACCATGAGGGAGTTTAATGAACCAGATCGATGACCTTAGTGCAAACCTTTGAATGTTAATAGGAAACAAAATTCTGGCTTCTAATCATATTACCACTCCCAAATCATTCACCAAGCTGAGCATCTTAACTAGCCAAATAACTGTGGCTGAGGCTCATTAGGGCTCTTATCATTTAAGTCGAAGACACCAAAGGAAAAAAAATGTCCTTTTGAAGATTCTCTAATGGTATTTAGCTGTTTAACACAACATCCTCAATGTTTATAACTCATGTGAAAGCTAACATTTTTTTAAATTACTGAACACTCCACAAATTATCCTATATATCCTAGATCAATTTATACCAGCAAACCTGGTTGTAAACATAATTTAACATAGGATTTCTGAAAGAAACATAACTCTGGTACTGAAAGAGTCTATTCCATCTCCTTTAGTTTTTGATTATTTAAAAATATTTGTATTTCACATTATTTTATAATATTTTGTGCACTGCCACCAAAAAATTCTAATGAGTTTTTAATGCCATAGGCCTTTATTGTCTTTCATTTTGTACACATAGCCAATTTAATTTTCAGCATAGTAGAAAAAAAATTTTTTTCACAATACGACAGAGGAAAACAGCTAGAATTGGATGCATGAACTTTTACAAAAGGGAGTAGGTGCCTTGTTTAAATGTATTATAATGGAATATGGTAATACAGTAATCAGTTCTGTATTTTCTTGCAAATTATTTTATACTCACCATTCCTCATACAGGTCCCATGAAATTTAAACAGAAGTTAAAACATAGTGATAACCTTTGTCTTCTGTGCCCTTGATAGTCATCTGCTCTCTCTTCTATTGATTATCTTGCCAACTTGTCAGCTCCTGTACGCCTTGTGCAAAAAATGAACTAGCTGACAGCCAGAAAGCAGACAGGAAGGTGGAAGAGAGGGGATGTCCTCTAATAATCATATTAATTCCTCTCAGTAATATTCACAAAGTGTGTGGTTTGAATTTGGAATGAGTAGTTTAGGGTCTGCTCAGAAACAGTCATATGGTAAAGGTGATGTGCATTAGATAAACTCAAAGATTCTCAAAGTATTCTTTCTTGGAATTACAAAGGAATAGGGGAGGAAGGGTACTGAATATTTGCAAAGTTGAAGTCTCACAGACTTTTGCTGCCTTCCCTTTCCATGCCACCTCCTTAGCCATTATGCTGTTGTAAGGAAAAAAAAATGCACTTACCTGAGATTTGAGAGTCAGGCCAACCTTAGTTCAGTTCCAGCTTTTTTATGACCTGGCTCAGTGGGAGACACAGGGCAAATAACGCAAGTTCTCTCAGTCTGAATTTCCTTATGGTGGAACTGTGAGGATTAAGTGAAATAACACATCAGAATCTTTGGTCTATAGAAAGTATTTCTTTAGTAGCTTTAAAATTAGCTATCATTTTATGAAAGCCTGTATGTCTCAGACATTTACACATACTTATTCAAGATATGATCTAAAGAAGGTACCATTATCACCATTTAGTGTTGGGGACATTACAATTCAGACAAGTTAAATAATTCAGAATTTGAGCTAGAATCTTTGTGCTCCAAAACCTACACTCTTTCTACTGGGTGCTTATAATGACATAAAGCTGGTTTGTTTGTTCAAGACCTATGAGCTCACACAAAAATTGGGAGTGTCTGCAAGAGAAGTGTTCAAAGTTCCATGATGAGAACAAAATCACAAAGAATGTACACATATTACCATATTATACTAAAAATTACATTTGAAGACTTTTCATTGAAAGGAGCCCTGCCGTGAAGCTATCAGATAGATCATGCTGCTTTTTAAATACCTAACGCCATTATTATGTTCAGTCATGAGACTAAATACATTTGGTAAGTATATAATAATTTCATAAAATTTGAGGTTTCAAATTTGGAATCCCAGAAAATGAGATTGACTATTAAAATTTCAGAAATTTTATCATATTCTCCTTTTCTTATTAGTAATAATGACAAATTATCTTAATGATGTAAAAATGAACAATTTGCTACTTCTACCAGGAGTACTAATATTATTTCAGTATCAGATACATTCTAATGATGCTTCTTAGTTCCCTGGGAAATTATTTGAGGGGAGAGGCAAGGGTATACTGAGAAGTCTGCTGGACTTGAACTTAGGAGGTCTGGAGTCCTATTCTTACATGACTAAATATTCTGATTTCTCTAGACCTTTGTGTCCTTATTTGTAAAGTAGATCCGATAATTTCTAAAGTTCCCTCCTGCTCTGAGAGTGTATGATCTGCAACAGCTAAGAGGCATAGTAAGGTTGATCATGTGGTAGTTTTTCTAATTGCATAGGCAAAAATGTGCCTAATTCTTAGCCATGAAAGACAAATATGAAGAGATTGCAACCATGTTCTTTGCTGCTGGTTTGCAAAGACTCGGTTGTCTATTGCTTCTATAGCTTTGCACAGGGCCCAGCACACAGCTGGTGCTCTATAGATGGTCACTGAGAGTTGCTGTTGCTTCTACTGAACATGATGACGACAAAGATGATGATAATCTTGATGTTGATGATTACAATAATGGACTAGTGCAGTAAGGCTAGGCCAAAGGAAGCCTAATGAGAACGTTTCCAGGGAAGCTTCTTTCATGTCATACTTCTCCCCTCTATTTCCTCTAAGTTTATCTTCCCTGGCTAACAGGGATTCAGGGTTATAATAAATCAGTGGAAGTCATCAAGTGATTCCATCCAGACTCCAGAAAGACAGGCATGAACTTGGAAGGTTTTATTGTTCTTCAATAGCTCTGAAATTGGCTCCTTGGTGAATGCCATAGGTTAAACAGTGTCATTCTGAATTCTCTTTGTAAAATATATTTTTTGTTTGTTTTATGGGTAAGCATGATTCTCTACAAATAAAAATATTTTGTAAAAAATTTCTAAAAATTAGTTTTTATTCTTAAGAGACTTGTATTTGTTCTTTTCTAAACTTTCTTTGGGTCCAGCAGGTACTAGAAGACTACAGGTTCAACATGAAAGCATATCTTTACCACTTTTTGTTATGGCGAAGGCACATTCCATACCCGAATGCCTGAAAGAAACATTTAATGTTTGGTTGAAGTCCCTCTGTAGTGTTTTGGAGTCCTGAATAACCTAGATTTTGAATTAGGTGTTGATGTCATATATTATTGGATTCCAGTGGGCTGTGTTAAAGGGAAATACACTAGACTAAAATTAATTAATCTTAAAGAAACCAAACAACAAACAGAACTTTGAAAACATTCTTTTGGGAAACCGTACAAGTAAATAAATCAGGGATCCTAGACATCCTTTAGTGAAGTATGATAAAAGTTCAGTGTAATGTGATTTGCACATTAAAGAAATTATGACCTCACAAGATATATGGAAGAAGGAGGTAAAATTGGAATCAGTTATTTTCTCACAATTTCATGTTAGGAACTATTGCATTAGTTTATATTCTTTGGAGATCTGTGTTTAACTATTCCCGTACAGTTTTAGTTCCCCACCAAAATTGTGCTTCTTTACATCAGAGATTGTATCTTCTCTTCCCTTTGTTTCCTTCACACAGTAAGTAGCTAATGACTGCCTTTTAAACACATAATAGAAAAAAAATATCACCAGATTAAGACTGAGATGCAAGGTTTTGAGAACTTTTTAATATTCCAAATAAATTAATGTAAGAATTAGAAAAACACTTCTTAACTCACTTAAGTCCTACACCGTTTATTCTATGTTCCCACTTATCAACTCCAGAAAATATTAGTCATGAGTCTTGTCCTTAATTTGCTGCTGACTTGCCTTGCCTAGTTAACTATGGCAATGATTGCGGGCTGTCTCTGTGGTTTTAAAGTAAACTACATTGTAAAAATACCAAGTTTTTGCATACTTGTCTCATAATTCATTGTCAGGCCAATTTTCAATGTTATCATAGATACTGAAACAAAAAATATGGCATAATTTTTGACACTGTACTGTATTTTATTAGCAAGTCTCTATTCTCTCAAACCTTTCAAAAATAATAAGATAATAACCAATTAATCAAATAATTAGTGAATAGGCTGAGTCTAAAAACCAAGTCTCCTGAATTTCTAGTCCTGGGGCATGCTGCCACTTATATAATATATTCATAATAAATACATTAAAGACATAAATTAGGAAATTCTCATTAGGGTGACAACAATATTGCCTGGGATACAACTGTCTAATCTATTGCCCTATAAACCCTTACCCACACTTTGGTTAGGAAAAAAGCACTCACCTGTGTTCTTATTGGTTCATATTTGCTTATTAATGCTGAGAGAATGCTCACTCCTTACATAACCATTAGGTAGCATGCTCAGCATGAAACAGCATTTGCAAATTCTCCTTTATTCACAGGGTTTCCTCACCATATCTAATGTTCCAAAGTGATTACAAATGAAAACCATTTTAAGACTTCTTTCTGTGCCTTAAAAGTGTTTAAAGAGGAAGCAAAATTTATGGATTTGATTAATTTACATGGAATTCTTTAGACCTATGATGTGCCAACATTGTGATCTACAAATATCATTTCCATTAATTGTATTCCTTGAATAAAAGAATGGCAGCAAACAGCAAATATGATGTACAATGATTTAAACACTCTCATTCTCAGTGATAGCAGTACTTCATGATAGCAACTAGATTTGAGATTCATGTTTAATTTACATTCTAAAAAATAAAATAAATAAAAAATAATTTACATGCTGTTGATAGTAAGTGTGAAAGAAAACTTCAAATTACAAACCAAAGGTTTAGGTCCTAAGTCTGAATGTTATAACAAACATACTTTCAAGGAAGAGTCTCTGAAAAGATTTCCTCTTCAAAATGGAAAAATAGGTTTTTGTATTCAGATACATTCAAAGCTGATGATTTCTGTACTAAAGTGGAAGGATTTCAACTTGGAGCCTGGAGTTAACATAATTATGTTGTGTGTATGTATGTGTGTGTGTGTGTGTGTGTGTGTGTGTGTGTGTGTGTGTGTGTGTGTTTAAGAAGGCTTTAGAAGAAACTCATAGAATTTCTTTGATAGTAATGATGTAGTTTAGACAGTTTTGAAGAATTCCATGTAAATTAATCAAATCCATAAATTACATTTGAGATTAAATAATTGGTTTGACCCAAGTTAAAAATGTTTGGAAAAAATATGCATGGCAATTTTCTCCAACTTTTCCATCCAGCGTTGAGGTTTTAAAAATCACATTTGAAATTTTATAAAAGTTTTTAAAAGTAGTTCACAGTCCTGCCAAAAATTCTATAAATTTCCTTTAGCCCTCCTACAGCTTCAACAGAACTCTACTCAATAAATAATTAATCAAGTCAAGTTTGCCATAGAAGTTGCTTTTTATAATGTGGGGTTCTCAAAAACTTACTGATTTCTGTGTTCATATTTTAAATTGATATTCATCAGGGGAGAATGCTTAACAAGATCCTCTTGACCCTACCTCATACTATACACAAAAATTAACTCAAAGTGATTATTATAAAACTCTCAGAAGAGAATACAGAAGCAATTCTTTCTAAGTAATGGTTTCTTAAATATGACACCAAAAGCATAAATAATAAAAGAAAAAATAGATAAATTAACCTTGGACAAAATAAAAATGTTCATACTTCAAAAGACACCATTACAAAAGTGAAAAAAACAGCCCACAGAATGGAGAAAAATATTTGCAAATCATATGGCTTATAAGGGACTTGTGTCCAGAATATATAAAGAACTCCTACCTCAATAATAAAATGAAAACCTAAATTAAAAAATGGACCAAGGATTTGAATAGACATTTCTCCAAAGAAGATATACAAATGGCCAAAAGGGCATGAAAGCATGCTCCACATCATTAGCCATTTGATTAGGGGAACACATAGCACAAACCACAATGAGGCGCCACTTCAAACCTATTAGAATGTCTAAAATTAAAAAGAGGTTAGTAAGTGTGGGTGAGGATGTGGAGAAATTGCAACCCTCAGACACAGCTACTGGAAACAAAATGATGCAGATACTTTGGAAAATGACCTGGCAGTTTCTTAAAATGTTAAGTATAGAGTTACCATGTGAGTCAGCAATTCTCTTCCTAACCACACTCCAAGAGAACCAAAAACATTCATCCCCATGAAAACCTGTACATGAATGTTCCCAGTAGCATTACCATAATGGCCCCAAATAGAAAACGACATAAATGTTCATCAACTATGAGTAGATAAACAAAATGCTATATATCCCTAGAATGTAATATTATTGAGCACTAAAAAGGAATGAAGTACTGATACCTGCTACAACATGGATAAGCCTTGGATACATTATGCTAAGTGAAAGAAGCCTGTCACAAAAGGTTGCATGCTGTCAATTTCATTTGTGAAATACCCAGAGTAGAGAAACCCACAGAAATAGAAAGCACGTTAATAGTTTCCAGGAACTGGCAATTGGGGAGAAAAAAGAGTGACTGCTAATGGCCATGAGGAGTTGAAGATGTTTTGAAATTCCATGATGATAATAGCTGCATAAGAGTAAATATACTAAGAGCCACTGAATTATATATTTTAAAGGGGGTGAATTTTATGGTATATGAGTTAAGTTTAAATAAAGCTAGTTTTAAAAGATCCTCTTGAAAACGAATAGTTCTTTCTATATTGGACATCGTTGAGGGTGGTGGGTCCACAGGTTTATACAGAGAGCAACTTTTTACAATATTGCGTTTTATGACAATAAATCGGTTGCTTTGGGACAAAGGAAAGGTGTTTCATCAGTTCAGTATGGTACATGGCATTAAAACTATCAGCTCATAAGCCAAATGTTCATCTTATAATTGGGTGGCATTGCACCCAATGTAGAGACATTTTCTTTACTTAAGTCTACAGAAAGCCTCTGTTATCAACATCTGCAGGGACACCAGTGAGTGCTGCTGACACTGCTGTGTCCAAGTATCTCCAAGAGAAGCTAAATCAGATAAAGTTTTACGCTGGATCTAGTTTATCCCCCTCTTGGCTTTAGCTCTCTCTGCTTTATTTCACCATGCAGACGATTATACATGCAATCAGTGAGTTACAAAGGAGGTATCATTAAATCAGAGCAATAATTTAAGTAGTTTTTAGAAAAATTTTTGTAATAATAATCATTCTTTTATGAGAATAACTTTTTATTTAGACATTAGACATTTGATAAAATATGTGAAAATCTGAGGAAAACATAAACTGACTTTTCATTCAATGCTATCATTCTAAGACTTTATAATGTTATATATATTATATCAAGAAGCTTCTATATATTTAGCCATATGGAGTATAGAGAAGTATCTGAATATGTGGCTCCTTTAATTAAGGAACTGAACATATAGTTACAGAAATAAGACATATAAGTTGCATGTGAAACCATAGCTACTATACAAACAGATGCCGAAATAACCAATTTAATCCAAGTTTCTTTGTAAAAATTAGCCACTAATAGGTAATGGAATAAATCAAGTCCTATATTATCTATTAAGACATCATCCTTTAAATAAGTCTCCACAATGTGGAGTTAGTGCATGTGAGTTTTGGCTCATGAAACCAGGGGTGTGAGTGTTTAAGGAAAGCATAGGCACTCTTAAGTCATCTGCATGAGTCAGGAATGCAGCTGTATGGCAAAACTGGTTGGGTTATTAACACAAACCCACCTGCATTTTTGCTTAAGAACCTGTTGTCTGATCTAATGATGACCTAAAGAATAAGCCCCAAAGAACCAAAGTTGTTTTCTAAGGCTTCATTCTACCACCCAGACAGGAAGCACTGTTCAAAGAGGAATGCCCAATAATGAGGGAACCTGTTTTTCCCAATGGCAACATGTTAAATGCCCCCACTCCCTACTGATGATTGCTGCTCAAATGTTTCCTTCTGAGGTCATTTCTTGAAAGTGCATATACCCAGCCAGTCTCCATGGCTGACACAAACACACGCTTAGATCCGAGAAGCATACGGAACAGATCTGAGGTCATTAGAAGCTAAAAATATCAAACCCTCACACTTGCCCTGGAGCGAGTGTTCTCTAGCAGAAGTGTCAAAGTGATTACATTAAATAAAACAAACAGCCAGCCGATTCATTAGAATCTTGTGTTTGATGAATACCAAAAAACAAGATTATTGCCTCATGCCCCATACTTTCAGAAAGGAAGGGGCTTCATTTATTTAGTCTTTTATTATTATTATTATTATTATTATTATTATTATTATTATTAATTATTATTCCACAGCATTTATTGAGCTGCTTCTGTGTGCCAGAATGTATGCTAGGCAATGGGAGTACAAAGATGAATAAGACAATAGTAGCCTTAGGTGGTTCAAGCTGAGCAAGGAAGACAGATACGGAAATAATAATTATAGTGCATTATCATAAGGCCTCTAACAAAGATATTTATAAGTGGTTATGAGATCATAGTTTCTCACACTACTGTGAATTAGGGACGTCTTTTGAGAAGAAAGAAAGCTCTAATATAGTTTCAAAGGAGAATATGGAGATTTCCAGACAGAACAATGTCGGAGGATATTCACTCCAGGAAGAGGAAATTGCATGTACATATATACAGCATGTGGGCAAGACAGGGCACAAAAAGGAACCAAGAGTTGCATGGGGTGGGGGTGAAGTGGATAACACAGATTAGATTGGAAAGGCAAATGAGAGCCACACTGAAAAGTGCCTTGACTTTACCCAAAAGAATTAAAATTTTGCTTTGAAATCAAGAGTACCAAAGATTTTAAAGAGGAGAATGGCATGATTAAGGGATTTTTCCCTTATGTTTAGTGTCATTTTGTGTTTAAAGTCTATGCTGATGACGTGATCTAGGTGAGGATTACATTGGAGGTGGTGAAAGTGATGGCAAGAAACATTATTAAGAAGGTTCTGATAACTCAGGAGAAAAGTAGTGAGAACAATAACAAGGCCACAGGAAATGGAATGGAGATAATTAGATATGTTTGAGAGAGAGTGTCAGAAATAGAATCAACCAGGCCATGGAAGTAAAGAAAAAGAGAGGGAATTAGGACTACTTCCCAGAGTTTCCCTAATTAAGAGATGAGTAAAGGAAAATGTTTTGGGGAGAAAGTAAATTCTGTTGTTGAGGTATATGATAATCAATCAGAAACATGATTCTTGACTTCAAAAAGACGTCTCATCAAAATATGTCTTTAAGAACTGTCAGTATATTTAAGATTTTGGAATAAATAATAAGAATCACAGGGCATGAATGTTAAGACTAGATGAACCATAGGGAATATCAATATATAAGGAGAAGACAATGAGAGAGGAGCTAGTGGAGGAGCTTGAAAACATGTGATCAGAGTGTGAACAGAAGCAGGAGCGAGCACTGAATAGAAGCAAGAGAGTGATGCTCTCAGAGCCAAGAGAAGAGAATGACAAGGAGTGTTACCTACTCCTCCAGGAAGTGGGCAGCTTGGCCAGCTCAGGGGGTAAATAAGGCAGATGAAAAGGTAAGAAAATGATTTTTTTTCAGACTATTGGCCTGTTATCTGAAGAGACTTTCATGTTTATAGGCTGGGAGGAAGAGACCAAAGGAAATGGGAGAGGTCAAAGACAGTACGTAGTTGAGAAAATACACAAATCACATAGACTTAAAGAACAATACAAAATAAGTCAATATAACAGTTGGCATATGAATTGTATACAGATGGAAGTAGATTACAGTGGCCTACAGTGGTCAGACTAGGTTTCAGAATGACATGAAACACAGGAGACCCGACTTAGGATGCACCTTGTCACACCCTCTTCATTTTTATCTCCAAATTAAATGGCTTTGGAGGTAATCATGCTTTGTCCTTCTTGAATTGATCCTCCTTTATTTACAATTATGTTGACATTAGAATACTGATAGTCATGATCAAGGCTTATTGTAAAATTAAAGGATTAAAAGCAAGTAGAAGAGTGTCAATTAGTATTTAAAGCTGGTGTTTCTATTACCTACCAGACTTCCAATCAACCTGTCTTCTATAAAGGAGTCAAGATCACAGCAAGACCACCATTTGCCCTGTCTCCTCCACGAGTGTTTCTATGATGGATTGTATGTGCTGGGAAATGTAGAGATGCTCTCCTCAAGGCTATTTTAAGAATTGTTCTTATAACATGGTTCATCAGATATTAAACTAGGTAGAATAAATATAAGAAATTTTTCTTGTACAGAGGTTTTTCTCCATTGGCTGTCAGCTTGGTGAAGAATGTCATAAATCACCCTGACAGCTACGGTGGCTGGGCCAGAGTTGTTCTGCCAAAATGGAGAGCTAAAAATTTGTTTGTAATTCACAAAATATTGCCTCATTTCTACTCCTTGTGGTAATTGTACCCAGAGTTGCTAATGACACATACATCCAAGCAATGGGTAAGTAAGGAAGAGGAAGGTTATGTTGGCAAGAATATGTAACTCTTTTCTGAACATTGATGGATAAGTTAATAGAAGGTGTCAATGTGATAAAAAAAGTCCCCATTAAATAGTATTGATACTACTATCATTATTCGTAACTAATATTACATTATAGTAGTGATTTTATATTACAGAACATTTTTATATATCACACATCTTACAATTGTCATATCAAATCTGCATTAGGCATTTTTCCCCTATGACATAAAAATAGGCACTGAGATTATCCAAGTTTCCATAGCCAAGCAGTGGACTTGGACTTGGACCTGAGTCTTCTGAATCAAGCCTATTTCTACTCTTTGGACCACATCATAGCTCTTGCTTCCTTGACTGGCGTGCTAAAAAAAATACTCCTCACTGATGGTTGCTGCCAAAGTGTGCATGTTGCGGCCCTTAATGCATTCAAAAGCTAATACTAGCTCACAGTGACTGAGCTCTTAAGAAATACCAGGATCTGCTTTAAGTTCTCTATATCAAATCTGGGTGGTAAGAGCTATCATAATCCCCAAATTAGTGATGAAAAATCTGAGGCACTGAGAGTTCAAGGAAATATCTCAAGGTCATATACCCTAGTAATGAATGCCAGGTCCTGTACAAAATGACTTTATATGGATTGTTTCTTTTAATTTTTATCATAACACATATTACTGCCCTATTAGGTATTAACATCCTCACAATTCTTTATTCATGCAGATGGAATATAGAGATATATAATAATGCCAGAATCCAGTCAGCTTAAAATAAGATTCTGTACACATGGAACTAATAGGTAGCTTATGAAGTATAATTAGGACATTGGAGGCGTTCCCACAGAATGAATGCCTTGGCTCATTGAATCTTACAGTTACTTCCTCAAACATTTCTTCGAAACTTAATTTATTTTGGAAGCAATCTTTCTGTACATATAATTCCTTGATTGTTAACATACATATATGGATTATTCCTGAGATATGAGTTAGTTTTATAAATTTCAGTTAAAACACAAGGCCCTTAGAGATAGTTGTCTGGTCCTGCCTTCTTACTGCTATATCCAGGAGATTCTTCTCTTTTCTTTTTTACTGTCATACACAGAGTGCTAGGTATTGTTCATGGTCTGCTATGGACTTTAAAATCAGTTTTACATTTCAGAATTATTATTACAGTATAAACGGAAACCTAATAAACTTTGGGAACATACATATAGAGTATTTCTTAAAAACCTATAATTAACTACTAGCAAAATTCAAAACAAGATATCTACAAAAGATAAGTGCATCTTTTTAATGTTTCTACTGAAAGGGAAAAAAGAAAGCCTAAATATCAGAAATTGTTCATTCATTGAACACATATTTGTTGAATGTCTCAAAAGACAGTCATTCTTATGATGGAAAACATACAAATAAAGTCTACCCCTGAAAATGGTTTGAATTTCTTCATGAAACACATAATATTCATACTGTAATAAAAATAAAATTCAATTATATTCTCCCCACCTAAGACGTACACAAAAATAGTACCTTGGAAACTTTGAAAATTAAAGGAAGGTTGAGATACTTTAAGCAATGGCTAAGAAAATCTGGGAGAAATGTCAGTATTAGACAAAGTAGAAAAGTCACTGAATAAGAATAATAGGGTAACTTTATATTGATGGCAATTATAACATATAGCAGGTCTGAGTTATAAACCTTAATATATGAGGCAATACTGTGTCAGGAAGCATGAATGAAACAAAACTAGTCTTCTATTTCCTTTCCCTTTAGCAACAGTTAGACAAAGCAGTAAGAGAAAAATCTGCCATGAGGCAAGATCAGTGAGTGTGGGAGTTTGCACTAGAGGATCAGGGTAGTGTCCCATTTGACTGATACAACCCAAGAAAAACTGCAACACCATCCTCCCTTAAGACACCCTCCCTGACCATTCTGATATCACTAGTAGTACAATGAGTCCTAGCCCCTTCCCAAGTAGGCTGCATAAAAAAACAATCTTCAGGAAATCTAAACAACAGAGGTGAACATACAGCCAAGAATCATCAAACATTTGGGAAAAGGAACACAAAAAAAGATGTACTAAATACAATCCATAGAAGAACTTACAAAGAGGGGAACAAATTAAGGGAAGAACCAGTGCAGGACTTTAATGAAATAAGTATATGTATTATCCTCAGAAAAACATAAAAAATATTGCATTTATAAGAAAGAAACATCATGAGATGTTATCATGAGAATTAAAAACCTGAGTGTTGAAATTTAAGCGCAAGCCATGGACAGAATAGAGTATACTACTGAAGAATTAATTAGAAAGCTAGAAGATTGAAATGAAGACTTCTATAAACTAAATTCAAGAGGGGAAAAAAAAATAAAGGAGAAAAAGAATTAAGAGACATGCATAATGTACTTAGAAGTTTTAACATTTATTTAATAAGAAATCTTGAAAGAGAGAATAGCAAGAATGAAAATGAGCATTAAGCAAATAAAAATAGATAATTTTCCAGAACTTAAGACATGAGTTCTTCGATTGAAAGTCTCTACCAAATGTTTAGCGGAATGAATTAAAAGCAAACAATATTCCAAAACTAGTCACAATGTGGTAAATTCAGAATAATAAAGAGAACGTCTAAAAAGCTTCCCAAGAGAAAGAAACAGATTCACAGCACAACAAAAATCTGATTTTCATTTGCAATACCAGCTGCCAAAAGGAAATGGGAGAAAGGTCTTCCAGAATGGCAGAGTAAGGACATCTGAAAGTCTACTGCTCTGTAAGGGAATGAGAACACTGGAAAAAATGGTCAAAATCAACCTTTTCAAAAAAAATCTGGGTACTAACCAAATATTTGCAATGTTGAACAGCATTAACTCTTTTTAATGGTCGAATCTCAGTAATAATAGTATATTAGTTTTGTTATTGGTCATATCACAAATTTTCATAAAGTTAGTGGCTTAAAACAACAAAAATTTATTATCTCACAGTTTTATAGGTTAGAAGTCCAATACAGTTCTCACTAAAATCAAGGTGTCAACAGGGCTGCATTCCTTCCTGGAGGCTTCAAGGGGGAATTTTTTTTTTCCCCTTTTCCAGCCCACATTCCTTGGCTCAGGGTCCCTATTTCACTTCAAAGCAGTCACACTGCATCTCTCTGACCTTTCTTCCCTAGTCACAACTTCCTCTGATGAGAGGTGGGAAAAGGTCTCTGCTCTTAAAAACTCATATGGTTAGATGGGGCCTGGCTAGACAACCCAGGATAATTTCCCCATCTCGAGGTCCATAATCTCAATCACATCTACCAGATCCTTTGCCATATAAGATAACATGTTCACAGAATTCACAGTTAGAGCATGGGAATTTTTGAAAGGATTTTATTCTGTTTAGCATAAACTAAGTTTTGTAAAGGTTTTTTTTTTATTTTTGTTTTGTTTTTATTCTTTTAAAGCCTACAGCACCTGGCTATAGGTGGTCTCCTAGGTGGTCTCCCATCCAAGTAGTAACCAGGTTGACCCTGCTTAGCTTTCAAGAACAGACTAGATCAGGCACACTCAGGTCAGCATGGTTGTAGACTGTTTTGTGATGTTTTAACCTGCCCTATTCCCAAGATCCATGGAAGTCTTGAAAATTATTAGCCTCCCAGCTACTATAACTATAATAGGGTTGTGCTTTTTTCCTTACTAATAACTGTAAAAAGACATGATGGTGGTAGCTGGAATGGCCATATGAGATTATGAGATAGAAGCTGTGTGTTTTCCATGGCAGGGCAGTAAAACAGAACAATACACTCTGATGATGGCAGAGGTAAGCCACTATACCACTCTGTACTGCTTACACACAGACTTATTATACCATTTTTACTTTGGGTCTTTCTATTATAGCAGCTAAACCTACACTCTAACACAGAAAATTACCAGAAACCTAAAAGCAAACATTATCATATTATTTGTTAATAATCCTCTTTAAAATGCTCTCATTGAAGGGAAGAGTGCTGCTGTTACTGCTACAAATTAATATTATACTAATATTATACTAGTACACTAGCCAATGTAATAAGAAAGTAAAAAGACAGAGGAAGGAATGAAAGAAACTAAACTGTCTTTAGATTTTATGGTAATATATGGTCATTCAAAAATTTAGAAAGAATGAACTGTAAAACTATTAGAAGTTTCTCCCCAAATCCAGCAAAAGATTCGTATGTGTCTATATATAGCAACAGCAATTTTTAAAAGCAATAAAAAAATAGAACTTTTTCATTGCATAACTTTAAAATACCTAAAAATAATTCTAACAAGAAGTATGTAAGAACTATATGAAGAAAACTATAAAACATTATTGAGGGAACTTGAGGATGACCTGAATAAATGAACAAACATACTATGTGCCTTGACTGGAACACACATTGTAAAAAAGGTCAGTTTTCCTCAAAGTAATATAAAAGTACAAAATAATCCCAATCAAAATCCACCAAAAATTAGTTGTAAAGGAGCTCTACAATCTGATTTGGGAGAGAAAATACAAAAGATTGGCTGTGAAATTTTTGAAAAATACAATTAAAAGACACTTCCTATAAATTTCAAAGTATTACATACAGTAATAGTTATGACAGTTATATTAGTTTTAAATTATATTTATTTTTGTTTTGTGATAGATAATAATTTTAATTATTAATGTAGTAGTTAATACAATGTCATATTAACAGGGATGAATAGATCTTGGATGAAATAAAAGTCCAAGAATATGGGTGTGTTATATAAAGACACACACACACACACACACACACATAGAGACACACACTATTTTTAGTATACAATAATGGAGACATTTCCTGTGAAAGATAAACTAACTATTCACTTATTGGAACTGGGACAACTGGATACTCAGAAAGAAAAAACAAACTTAGATTTTTCTCTCAGACCACCTATGAAAGTTAGATTCTGCATAGCTTAAATTTAAACATTTTTAATCTATAAAATTATTAAACATAAAGTTGAAAAAATCAGAAGACAAAATTAAAATTATGACAAATTTTACCATAAGAAAATGAATAGTTTCTTTGTAAGGGAAGGCAGTAAAACAATATTAAAAGAGAAAGATTAAGAAAAAAAATCTGCAAAATACGTAACAGCTGAAGGCTTAATATCTGCAATGTACAGAAGATTAATAAAATAAGACCAACTTAAAAAAAGAAATGAATTTGAAGAGGTAATTCAAAGAAATAGAAGTGTAAATGGTTGCATGCATCAGAAAATATGTTCCACTTCACAAGTAATTAGGAAAATATAAATTAAAACAACATTGAGATTCTATTTTTCACCAGATTGGCAAATACTTTAAATTTTCATAAGATCTAGTGTGAGAAAACAGAATTTCTTATTCACTGTTAATAAGAGTGTAAATTGGTGAAGCCTTTTTCAAGGACAATTTGGCAGGAACTATCAAAATGAAAATTATGAATACCCTTTCACCCACATTCTAGGAGCTTATTCCAGAGAAATACTTGCAAATAAGCACAGAGATATCTTCACAGATTTATTTTGACATAATTTTTTATCATAGTAAAAATTTTAGATTAAACCAAATAACCTTCCAGAGAAGAATTTCCTGTCCAAAAAAGTTTTCCCCTTTCACTCTCTTCTTCAAAATGAGAATACAGTCATGTACCTATGCATTTAAAAATGAAATTAGTAATATGAGGTGATAATGTGAATGAAAAAATATGTGCCATGATCTGCTATGCTCTTTAATGATGAAATTAGTCCACATGAAATTCTAAACTGAATACAGTCATAATTACAATGTCATCAGGAATTATTGGTACTTAATTCTATAGTTTATCTGGAATATAAACAGCAATGACAGTTAAGAAATTTTTGACAAAGATGGGAACTTATTCCATTAGAGGCTAAAATATTTATAAAGTTTTATAAGTATGGTACATAATATTTAAAAAAATTACAAGCATATTAATGAACTAAAGTGGAGACTGAATATAAGACCTTGAATAGAGCACCAGCTTCACAGGGACAGTGAAAGCACCTAGAGGAGAAGGGATGTATTAATGTGGAATTAGATAACTGCAGGATGGCTTATGTGAGAGCCAGTTATATTGCTCACCATTCATTAAAAAGTATTTCAAATAGATTAAAGAGATATAAAAATTTCAAGCCATAGAAAATCTAAAAGAAAATAGAGATAATGTTTAGAAAATGTTTAGAGAGTGAGAAGTTTCTAAGCATATAATCAGTAGAGGAAATCAAGAAAAAGTTCAGTCAAATGCCTACTATAAAGTCACATTTCCATTATCTCAAAATATAATTGAAATGGACAGAAAAGCAATAAAGTAGAAAAATCATTTGCAGCAAATATATTGAGCAAAAGGTTTATGTCTTTTATGTAAATAAAAAGAGTTCGTATAAATTGATAAGAAAAGAAATCCTAAAATAAAAATAGGCAACTGGTAAAAAAAAAAAAAGAAAAAGAAAAAGGAAAAAAAGAGAGAAAAAGAAAACTAAACCAAAGGAATGCAAATAAAGATTTCAATTATATTTTTGCCTATCCTTTGAGATAAAAGTCAATGACTTATTTATTAATTAAAGAACTCCCTCATTCCAGATAGCAGAGTGAACATTTTAGAAATCAATTTGGCATTTTGCATTAGAAACCAGTATGAGTTTTCACACTAGGGTTTACTTCTGAAAATCATTCCTAAGGAAATAATTCTCAATACACATAACAAAGCTATATGCACAATGACTTCATGACAGCATTATTTATAAGAGCAAAAATTTGAGATCATTTTGGAAAATGTAGAATAATTCAACAATATGGGGATAATTAAGTAAATTATAGTACTTCTCTACTCAGTGCAATATGCAGATACTAACAGTGATTTTTATAAAGTGTACTAAAATGATAAAATGCTTAACATAAAATATTAAGTAAAAAAATCCAGAAACACACTTCTAGAGATGATATAGTCACAACTGCATAAAATGCAAATTTAAAATATTTAGAAAGATTGCAAAGAAATACACCAAAGATTAAGTGATTTTATATGAATGATGAGTTTTGGGTAGTTCTTCCCTTTAAAATTTTTTTTCTATATTTTCCAAACTTTCTAAAATAAACGTTTATAAAAACAAAACTTTATTTTATCAAACTGTTTGGAAAGATTGAATGGCACATTCTGCAACACAAGCCCTTCATGCACAGGGCTCTGGGGATGCTAATTAGAAAATGATGAGTTAATTAAAGTTGTGTGCTTAGTCTCTATGGCAAAGATTTCCTTTAATCCAACAGTGGTTTTCTCTCCATTTGCAGAATGTGGTTTCTGGATGAAAAACTGAGAACAGACTGACCCTCTGGCCACAGCTATTCACGTCAGAGACGTACCGTTGCAGGTGCATGCTGTTTAGTTTGGTTTGCCAGGTCAAAATAGCTGTGCTTCCCACTGTGGTGAGAGTTTCCAACTTCAGACGGGGCAGGAGAAACTCTAAACTGTTTGCCCTTCGCAGATGTATTGAAATATTACTGAAATTTACTGATTTTCCCTAGTTTTTTTTTTTTCCATGCTTTTATCACTACCCTGAAAATAAACAAGGAGGAGAAAGCTTGCATTCCAAATGTGCTCTCAGTTACTGGGCAGAAGGATGTTTTTCTGAGTAGTACTGGGGCTCCAGTGCTTCTGGCTTGACATGAGAGCAAATAGAGAGAAATACAAAAGCCACATTTTTCCCCTCCAGAACTTTATTATAGACTTGAATGAGACAGTAGGCCTTGTACCAAGGCCCCCATACAGGAAAAGTAGAAACACTAGTTCACAGGGAACAGCAGAAAGCCAGAGAAAACTTGAGACATAATCCCATCCCAACTCCTGCAGGGGTGGGGGCTTCAGACAACCATCTTGTTCTCTGGTTCAGTTTCCTGTCTCTGAATCTTCAACAAGGCGTTAGAGCATTAATTGGCTATTGGTGAAAAGCACCACTGTCTACCCTAGTGGAGAGCTAAATCCCTTCCTGAACTCTTACCAAGGTTTCCATGACGGTCACCAAATGCATCCTGGGACTGCCTCCTCCTTGGCACAGCCTTCTCAAGGACCTCTCATGCCCCACAATCACGCACACACCAGCCATTCTCCCCGCACTGTGGCCATTTTCACTCATAGAGAACACAAATAGTCTAGAACACGGAGGTAAGCAAGAGTATCTCCAGAGCATCCCAAAATAAAGTGGGGAAAAGAATTTTAAATGAGCACATCTGTGGGTTTGGGTTTTAGCCCTTCATTTCTCAACAACCTCCTGCTGTTGGGGTGGGAGATACTTCTGGCCATTTCTAGAGAAGAAAGGGGCTGAGGAAGCCCCCACTAAACAATCAGTCTTAAAGACTCACCAAGGCATTCAAGAGCAATCACAAGATACCTACCTGTTCGTGGTATTTCCCGAGCACCCGACCCCATGTACTATGATAAACAAGAAACAATGACTGAAATGACTTTGATAATAAAAAGCAAGGAGAATAAGATTAACAAGTACAATACCCTAAAGAAGAAAGCAGTCGAGGAAATCGCTGAAGTCTCTTGGAACGCAAACTCAATGTAAATGCATTTAGGAAACACTCACCATCCCTTTAAGGCCCACCTTGGTCTGGAGACAGGAGCGGGGGCAGCCATCGGCCATCTAGCCTCAAGAATCACCAACAAATTAGGGACTTCTGTGTGCGCATGTGCATGCAGGTTTCCTGTGTTTGCACGGGAGAATTCTCTTGCAAGATTATTCGCCTATTAGAGGGGTTGTGATTTCTCCACATGTCATTGCTGTTCCCAGGTCCAGGCCTTGAGGACACTGACAGACTTCTAGTCCCCAAATAAGAACTTATTTAGCCAACTTCGTGAACACATTCCCTACGCACCATCAAGGAGCTCTCTGGAGCCAAAACAAGACATACACTTCAACTTTAGCACCTGTGGTCAGAATTTAAAGTGTACTCACAAGATGCAGTTCCAAGGACAGTATAAATTCCTGTAATTCACTCCACAGTCAGACAGGTGATCTTTCTGTGGTCTGCGGTGGGAGCACACATCATACCACAGTAGTCATTCTGGGATAAACCAGTAACTCAGATCCTGGGGAAAAGGTAGCTGGTACATATGAAGGGCTGACTACTGGCTGGTGCTGGGGTCGATGCTGGGAAACATAAAACAAGTGAGAAGAATGAAGGATGGATGTAGCCTCTTGCTTTCAAATGATTTTTAACCATGTTATGTGGCTCATAAATAAAACTAAAACACATTATTTCATTATTTGATTTAATTATTACATGGCTCATAAATAATTAAATATAGATCATCTATGCTAAGAAATGAATGTTAGTTGTATAATTTAGCTTGCATACTCTATAGAAAATGGGTCAGTACATTTTTTCCATTCGAGATAAAGAATCGATAAAACTGCACTATTCACATATTAGCTAACTTAATTGTCATTGTAACTCTAAGGGCTTCTACTATTAGAATCTCTATTTTTGCAGACAAGGAAGCTGAGCTAAGTGGAAGTTAATTCTGAATATTTCATATTTCGTATAAGTGAAATCATACAATACGTAGCCTTTTGTGCCAGCTTGTTTCACTCAGCATAATATTTTCAAAGTTCATTCATGTTGTGGCATGTATCAATACTTCATTTTTAAAAAATTACTGAATAATAGTGTATCGTATGGACATAAGACATTTTGTACATCCATTCATCTGTTATGGATATTTGGGTTGTTTCCACTTTGGGACTATTGTGAATGATGCTATGACTATTCAAGTACAAGTTTTTGTATGAACATATGTTTTCACTTCTCCTGGGTATGTACCTAGGAGTGGAATTGCTGGGTCATATGTTAACTCAGTTTAACTTTTTGAGATAAAGTAATATTTTTAAAGGTAACTTTCAATACATTCAAGTTCACTTTTTGTAAGTAAATTATACACAAAATTTGATGCTTTAGACTTATTTTTTAAATGACTTGCTAAACTCAAACGTGCTTACAGTACATTGGTTCAAAGAGGAAAAAGCCCACAGGAGAACAGAATAGTCAAGGAGAAATGTTTGTATGATGCCTGCTACTTTCTCAGCAAAAGAGTTAACGTGTAGATCCAACAGAATTGAGCAAAACCAGCCGCCTGTTCTGCTCTTCCTTTGGTGAGAAATGCTGAAGCGGCTGAAATGTCCAAAGTGATATTTCCTTAGACAGCTTTGTTAAAAGGCACTGTGTATTCGATACCACTGTAATGAGTTGTTCTTTCCATCTTTTTACCTTGATTTAAATTAAAGAAAACGTAGGGGCAAAATGATTGTCGGGGCCTGGAGTTTTTCTGTTGTCAAGAATGGTTTTTCCCATTGTTTATGTTCAAAGGTGATTCTCTTGCCCTAGGCTAGATTGGATATTTTCCTGTTGTAAGTTTTATGGTAAAAACATAATCGTGAACTGTCTACCTTTATGTAGTTGGTATGAATAATCATTTTTCATTCCCAATCTAAAATGATTCCATCAAGTGAACAACCTGAGCATGAAGGGAAGGAGGTGGCATCTGAACTCACATGTTGCCTAAGAAGACAACCACTGTCTCCATGCCCACTCCTGAATTGTTCTTTAAATGGAGTCAGTTCTCAAAAGGATAAACTCAAATCCCTTGGTATAGTTGTTCCACTGGGATTTGGGGAGCTGAACTTATCTATTGTCAGATTATTATTTGTTTTCAGCGAAATCGGCTGCTACCAGAAATCTGTATTATGTGCTCTGAGAGAAGGGAAGATTCCTCTTGCAATATGTTTTTCTTATTAGCTGTCTGTCAGGACTATTACAGGGAGAAAAAATGGAAAACTTCATTCCATAACCATATGGCCAATGTATGACCCTCTCTTTGGCTCCCAGAGAATATGCTTTTTCAAATATCCAAACGAAGTGACTTCAGTTAATTTTATTTTCTTGATCATCAGGGCCGTAATGTATAACTTCACCAATTCTTGTAAAGTAGCTGCTTTGAAAATGAGAGACTATGTGGCATAATGGGTGAATTTTGGCTTTGAAGACAGGAGGAGCTGTATTTGTAACCTACTTGCCATTCAACAGTTATGCGCCTGCATGCACGCACACACACAGTTATGTATATTTTGGGGAAAGTCACATAACCTCTCTGAGTCTGGATTAAATGAAATGGTGTAGGTTAAACTCCCACAACAGTACCTTCCCATAGTAAAAGCCCAATAAATGAGAGATATTGTTTTTATTACCTTATCACTGTGTGATAAGGGCTATAACAATAATAGAGACAAGTTGCTGAGGTAACACAGAGGTGGGATCAACCAACCAGCTTCTTTCACTCTTGCGGCTTTGTTGCCTTCTTTTCATTTCTTCTTCTGATATAAAGCTTTTGTGCCTACTCAACTGCAGACGCTGGTCTAAGTATTGTCACTATTCTTTTTAACATATCTAGTCTGATTTTAACAGCTCTCCAGCTCTACAATTAGCACCCCCAACTTGCCCAGCAGTGATGAGAATGAAACCACAGCTGTTGAAGGCTGTATTCACTCTGGGGCTATTCTCAGTGTTAAAGAAGAGCCCCTTTTGTCTCTCCCTCCTGGCACTGGGCATTAGCTGTGTCGCCTCTCGCCACCTCCCACTGCCAGCTCCAGTGCCCATGGCGCTGGCTTACTGGGGTAGAGCCCGCATTAGCTCATGGTCTGTAGCAAAGCCGCAGTCTCAGTTCATCTGATTGATTTGCTCCTGAGCACTAGAAAGCTCAACTAGCTCAGCAGCTCTTTATGACATCTGGCACATACAGCAAATTCCTTCCAGCTCAGCTCGTGGAGCTGGGCTCTGTCCTGCCTTAAAACCAGCCCTAGCTCCTCAATTACCTTCTGCCCTTATTCATGCCCTGCCAATTCCTCTTTGCTGGAATCTGGATGAGGCTGCTGCATATGCCAAGGCTGAGAATCCTTTGTGAGGACTCATGGGCCTCTTCCTTATAACAATGGCATTTGGAACTTGGCCAGCAGAAGCATCATTCAGATATTGCTAAACGTAGGTAAGAGGAAGATGATGGAAGTCTTCAGAAGGAATCTTCCTGTAAATCTGATATGTCTGGAAAAGGAGAGAGAGCTATACTTTCTGACTTAGGGTGGTCCAGTGCCCATATCAACAGATCACAGGGTATAGCTCTGAAGGAAGGTTGTCTTAGTGTGCCCGCTGAGAAAGTGCACACACCTCAAATGACTGAGGCCATTGTGTTCTTGCCTTTTGAGAACAGTGCCCAGAGACATGGGCATTTTTTTCCTTTTCCTCTCCTAAACTCAAGGAGTTGTGCCACTTGGGGAAGCCACTCCTATAGGATGACTTGCTTCCCCTTCTAAGTAGTAGAGGGAACTTTCACAAGCAGAACACAGTGAAAAATAAACTGTGAAATTCAAGAGGGAGGAGGGCGGGTGGAGACGTTTACCTCGAGCCTGAGAGAAGTTCTGCAGAAGGCGTTTTTGAGTTTGCCCAGCTTTACATCTTTAATCCCTTGTTTCTCGGTGGTTTTGCTGCATGCTTGCCTCGATGTGTCACACACAACAGCCTTGTAACTAGAAAAGTCTCAGGCCTCACAGGAAGAGGGAGATCTCCCCGAAAATAATCTCGAAAGGTTTGGCCGGGAGCAGGAAATGAGAGCCAAAGGGCACATCTGTAGGAGTAATTCCTTTTGCTCACACTTAGACTGTCTTCTCCTTCTCCTCTTCTCTTTGATTATAGGAAGTGTACACACTCCAGGCTCCATTTCCTCACACTCTGAGGTGAAATTATCCAGATGAGTAGTATCTCAATAGAAATGGATGAACTTAATTGTTAAAGTATGCATGCTTGTTTTGACATTGCAAACAATATTTAGCTCAAACAAGCCTCTGGACACTGAAGTCAGAATAGACCATGAGGCTAAGAAGGGGAGAGGAAAGAGTAACATCCAAAGTATCCCCAAGTTCTGTAGGCTTGAACAGCTTTCACTAGCATGTCACCATCACTTAGAGCCATGTCACTGAAAATCAACCCATGCTTCACGCCCCTGTCCAAGTTCTGCTTTAGAAATGGAAACATCTTGAATGATGTCATAGATGTTATGACTGGATCATCAACAGAAGTCCTTGTATGTTCATTACCAAAGACACTGGATCCCCATTTTGTTGTTTTCAGATGGGACAAAGATTGAACACCATGACAAGAAACATTCGTTTGGTCTCCATCTAAGATAGATGGGATCCCTAGTGTGCTACCCCATCAGGTTTACTCAAGTTATTTTAGATCCAATGGATGTGATGGGGGGGCTTTGAGGATGAAAGAGAAATACAAACGGGAGACTCAAGGGAAAGGTGTGGGTAGCTGTGGAAATTCAGTTCAACAGGGGTTCTAGGGATAAGAGACCCAAACACAACTATGGCCCAGTCTATGTTCTTGAGACATTAATAATCTAGTAGATTGCACAAAAAAATTACAATAGAGTATGACACACATGGGTCTGAACAAGATAATTACTAAAATAAAGAGGAGGTTAAATTTTTTCTGGGGTTCAGGGAGATAACCCCATAGAACATTACCTTGGTGAGGCACAAATATTTGTCACTGTTATTTAAAAGATGTGTAAACTGTGGTGAAACAAGTTAAATTATTTCCCTAAGGTAACACAGCTACTAAAAGATGATCAAGGCCTTCCAATTCTTAGCCTGATTCCCTTTCCATTGCATCATAGTTGCCTCGGGTGTGGGACTGGTGGAGGGAGAGAGACTTAAGTAGGGGTTTTCATGAGCTGGGGCTAGTCATAGAAGGAACAAATCATCCTTTATGTCCTGATCACAGAGGAGAAAGCTTAAAATCCTAAACAGAGCAGCATGCATGCAAGTAGTGGGGTATTCTCCTATAAGACATGAATACATGCACTATATTTTCTTGTTAAAACTATTTTACAAGAGGATATGGTTTTATTCTACTCTTAGCAGTATATTTTTAACAGGATACATATAAACATTTAATAAATCTTAGCTATCCTCATCTACAGCATTATGATGATGATGATCGTAAAGGTAGTAGATTATTTCCTGAGGAAAATAACACTGGTACTCAAAATATTAGAGAGTAGAGGAAGATATATACCACACTGTGGAGTCAAAAGTCTCATGAGCAGAAAGCAGTGAGAGGGAGAGGGACTGAGCTCACCTTTCTGCCTCTTCAAAAGGTAAAAATGGGCTGAAAGGAGCAGGAGCATCTTCCCAAACTCTGCTTTGCCATCCTAACTTCCATGAACCATACATTTATTAAGCAACCAGAGAAGCAGTCCAACAACATGGACAGAAACCTGGGCTCAGGAGTTCACTGCCTGAGTCCTGACTTTTGCTCTGTCATTTAGCGATTGTGTAACCTGGGAAAATTTCCAAAGCATTCTGTACCTCTATTTTCCCATATATAAAATGAGAATAATTATAATAGTAGTAGCTGATAAGATAGGTATGAAAGTTAAATTCAGTAAGTTGATCAGTTAAATGGAATATATAAGCAGCAGCTATGCTGCCATTACTTCCATGTTGTAAGTGATGTCATGTGTATAATCACTGGGCAATAAAACATAATCCCTGCTCACAATCTAGTAGGAGAAAAAGACAGTTATGGAGATAAGTACGGTGGGGGCGGAGATGAGGGTGAGGTGTGACGTGCATTCTGAAAGAGGTAATATCCAAATTCAGTTTTTAAACAATTAGGAGGGGTACGGATGAGGGCATGCTAGAAGGAAAACACTGTTCCAAAGCAAGGAAACATGACACTACATGGTGCATTTGGAAGCTGTCAGTAACTAAAGATGGTGGGAGAACAGACTGGGAGGGAGATAAACTAGAAGGGTATTTGGTGCCCTAAATGCCAAGTAAGAATCTAGATCACATGCTCAACACAGAAGGGGCTCAGTTACGGATTTCGAGAAAGGAATGATGTGAGGAGACCTGTATTCTTACAAGATCACTGAAGGTGTGGAAGGGTTGTTAGGAGGCAGAGATTATCAGCAGGGAGAACTGCTAAGAGATTGCTTTAGGATTTCAGAAGAAAGAATGAGTGAATAGGTTATGGTGTTCGGGGTGTCATAAACATTTGTTAAATGAAATAAAAGTGTGGGGACTTGGAAACTAAATGGAGAATGTAAAGATAAAAGAATAGTTACAAAAGAAGCCCAAGTTTTGAGTTTGGTCACCTGAACGGATAGTGATGCCTTCACATGGATAGAATAAGAGGATCTGGAGTGGGGGTGAAGAGGAGATATGTTCAAAACCGAAGTCTTCTTCTCAGCCCAATTTGCTTTCGGGTAGGTAAAAAATAAAAATGTAATACCTTTAATTTAGTCAACTTAATTTAGTAAAAGGTAGTTCTACCCCATCACCATATGTGTGTGCAGCCATGTGGGTGCACAGACACACACACAGTGGTTGTTTAGGTTGTATACAACCTCAGTTGTGGTTACAATGAAACTAATATATCAACATGTTACTGATAAGAAAAGAATTGATGCAACCCTTTGGAAAGTAATTGCACCTTATGATTGAGTCATTTTGAAAGGAAGCTTAACTCCGCTCTGCCATTCATATGTCAGCTAGTTCTCATCATCTCAGAATGACTGCCAGAGCTCCAGGCATCATTCCTTTATTTACCAATAACCAGAAAAGGAAATTAAAAAAAGACAATCTCTTCCTCGAATCTGTTTTTAAAATCTTTGAAAAATTCCCTAAATCAACCCTGTAGACTTCCTCTCATATATACTAAAAAAGCTATATAATATTTTTACATTTGCTGGATTAAAATATTCCCTTAAACTGGTGATTGTTTTTTAATATTGGATTTCTACATGACCTTTTCACTGAAAGCATTTTTTTTTAACTTTTTTGTTTTCTTACTTCTACTAAGTCTTGCAGATACCTTTGGCACATTTGTTTTCTTCAGCTTCTTTGGGGAAAGAAGTCAACTCATCTAACTTTTTCTTCCTGAAGTCTGGAAGACATACATCTAGGAAAGGGCCTTGATTTTTCATTCATCCTTCCTGTTTCTGAGTCTCCTTGCACGACGTCCTTCCTTCTGTGCACGATCTTGTTGTCGACTGTCATCCTAAAGTGTTTATAGATAAAATGGGAAAAAAAAATATGTGGTCACAGTCCAGGAGAAGCTTTAAGACATGTCTTTAGGATGGTTGCCATAGCAGAAATGTATCCAGGATCAAAAAGTATCTGGAATCACAGGATTCCTCTATGTTCCAGAAGCTGCAGAGCACCTGGAATGCACACATCACAGCGCATGGGAACCGTGCTCAGTCAGAAGCCGCTGCACATAGGGGCAGCTCCTTTTGTTAGTGATGGCCATACATCTTGTGTCACTCACCTTGTCCTCAGGAAAAAAAACAACAACAAACAAACAGGGACACAGAGGAGAAAGGGGTTTGGTAAAGATTCAATAAAACAACACAAATGTAAAGGTATATGACTCATGATATTTATTTCTAGAAATAGCGAATAGTTAAAGCCTCAGTGTAGGAGAGAATGGGGCTGTTGATATTCTTTCTTTTCAACCCTGCTACACAGTTTCTAAAGACATCCAGAAGGTTGAACAGGCTTTGAGGGGATGGGGAGTGTTCCAGAAAAAAAGGAAATGGGTTTTTGTACCTTTCTGTGCCCTCCCTTGCCCTTTCTTATCTGGGTTTGAGTGTATTCTGTCTGAAAGTTTCACTGGCTCCCGAGCATTGATGCTTACTCCCTTTGGAATGACAGACATTTCTGATAATCTGGTGAGGAAATGAAAGTTCGCCCCAGATAACTGCCCATATAAGTATGAACACACACTTTTGTCTATGTTTTGAGGTAATTGAGAGGGCCCCCTGACACCCATAAAATGAGATATACGTGGCACCCAGGTTCAGATTTTTTTCCTTTGAAGAGGATTGAGGGTGACATCATCAGCTAAGGAAGCAGTGAACAAGCTAATTAAGATTTGCCCTGGGCTCAAAGGATAGTTAAAGGAAACTTGAGGTTCCTTTCTGTGATGTCCCTACTCTCTCCCCATCCCAAACAAAAAACTAAAAAATTAAACTCTACCCTGGACATTCTGGCATCTTTCCATCACAGTCATTGGCCAGAATGTATAAAAATTCTTCTATTTTTCTATTGGGCTTAAAATCAACATACTAGTCATACGTTCAGATGTATATTTTCCTACATTTCACTGAATCCAAGTCACATATTTTTATTTACATTTTTACATCCTTGCAATTGGGATAATACTTAAAATAGAAATAAACAAATCCATAAATATAGTGTCAGATTTTAGCATATCTTTCTCAGTAACACCAAACAAGCAGACAAGATAATGAATAATTATATAGAAGATGTAAACCACAAGATTAACCAATCTGATCTATTAGGCACATATAGAACAATAAAACAAATGACTGCAGAGTATATGTTCTTTTCAAGCATGCATGTAGTACTCATTAAATTTACCAAATGCTGAGTGATAAAAACAAGTTTGAACAAATTTCATAATATTGACAACAAACAAAGTGTGTTCTCTGACCACAGTAGAATTCAGTTAGAAATCAAAAACAAAAAGATAACTCAAAATTTCTCAAATTTAAAAAATTAAACAACACAATTATGAATAATCCATGTGTCAAAGAAGAAGTCACACCCAAACCAAACATCTCTGTCTGACCGTCTAGGCTTCTCACCATCAGAATCCTCCCTACCCATACGACTGTATTTTCCACCTCACTTCAGTTCTATGTTTAGACTTTCTTTTTACTCACTAGCAACAAAACATGTAGAATACTGTATTGCTCCTATAGTCTATCACGATACTAACATTTACTTATATACTATTAAGAAACAATGCTATCTCTGTGCTCTAACGGAGTGGCAGAATTCCTCTTAGGAGTAAATGCCTCTGGGAAAACACTTTAGTGGACTCTTAGACAAAGCTGGGTCACAGGGTCTTGTCTGAAGTGGAAGCAGTTGAGACAGGTTTTATTATGAAGACAATTGTTCTGCATAATGAAATAACAGGGATTTTTCTGCCTCCCCCTCCCACCCCCATTCCCTAGTCATGTCTCGAGATATGCGAGTTTGGGGAGTTCTGAAAGAGAGGACTACAAAAGAAGAGGTGGGAGAAAGTGTTGAATAAAGAGGGAGAGAAAAGGATATGAAGAATGGCAGCAAGTCAGGGTCCGAGTGGTGACCACCTCTGGGATGCATACAGAGAAAACAAGGAAAATGAGTTCTTACTCATCTGGGGGCGTAGATGCTGGTTTCCCTGGCTGCAGAGCATGGCATTAGCACAGAGAAGGAAGGGGAAGGCAGAAGCAACAGCGAGAGTAAGAGAGTGAGAGAGACCTGAGGACAGACATCATCTGATCTGCTGGGAATAACTCATGGGGTTGGGGTGGAGGTGGGATGGCCAGCAGTTGGTACAAATAAAGCAAGAGACACAGGATGGATAAAGACCAGGAATAAAGAATTCAAGAATGTGGAGTACCTGAAAGAAGTTTCTTTCCCTCCACCTCTCTAAAGAACTCCCAGCAGTGCTGGGATGTAGAAGGGAAGTATGGCCCAGCAGGCTGGAGAGCTTAGAGACAATGGAGGAACGCTTTGCAGTTATACCTCGTTTTGAACTCTTTACCTTTGCTTCATGTATTAGTCTTATATCTCTAGGATTTTTAGCTCCTAAAAGAAGACCAGATTCACCACATGTTTCTATACATAAACATACACATAGGCATATGCGTGTGTATGCTATTTATATACATATGTGCTTACATGCATATATATTATATGGGTATGTATGTGTGTATACATTATATACGTATGTGTCTCTCTGTGTGTGTATACACTTTAAGTTCCTAGTCATAATTAATTCACCTTGCACATACAAGGCCCTCTCTGATATCTTGCTGAACTGCTCACAAAGGAAAGATCCAGCAACCATTACGTTTGTGCTTGTTTTGTTTCCCGTGCTTCTTTGTTGTTGGGAAGCAAATCTTTCCAGTGTTTGTAGTCAGTCTTTGCTATGTGACAATTTTTAAGTGGAGAGCTCCAACCACTACGATCGTATTTCACAGCTTATATTTTAGGTGCAATATCCTTTAAAATGCGGTACGTCGCTTTTAGACAGGTATAATACACTTCTTGTTTTAAAAAGATGCCTTTTTTTTGGCAAGCAGATTGAAAGCTATTCTGTCAGCATTTTCACAGCAGTGAGGTCTTCGTGTTCACAACTGAGATAATGTGTATGTCAAATAAGACTGATGCTTCATCAAAACTGGCATTCATGTAAATATCTAGGTTACCCTGATAATTAATGTCGCCTCTAACCTCTATTCAATGTCATCGTAAGTGTCAATTTCTGAAATAAACTGAAAAAAAAATTGTTGCATCAAAATACAGTAAGAAGTACTGTTTGCCAAATATAATCAACTTGTACTTCCAAAAACATTATGTAAAGACAAAAGAATAATAAGTACCATACATTCTTGGGCTTCAGTGACAAGACAGAAAGAATTTATAGTCGTAGAGACTGAGAACTAACAATGTAAGAGGCCCTTCTAAGCTATTCTGATATATGGGCTTGAATAAGGCATTTTATTTTTCTGTGCCTCAATTTTAAGGTTTTGTTGTAATAACGAGGCAGCTTTTTTGATGTTCCTCAGAGATATAACATCTCTTTAAAGCCCTTTCTCTTCCAGGAAGCTGCCCTGGTCACAACTGAACTTCAGGCTGTTATTTTCATTTTGGTGTTTATTACACTTGAATGATGTTTAGAGACTTTTCAAAGAAAAAATTTGGAAACTTTAGTGTTACCTTAAATGAGATGTACTAATAATGTTCCATAAACATGTACTAAAATAAACCTTGCTATGAATTTCCACAAAATAATAATAGCTAACCTTTATTGAATGCTTTTAATGTGCCAGGGACTGTAGCAAGCCCTCTACACTCTTTAGCACATTTATTCTTATGTTTTCAGCATTAATGCAACTATATTCATGAAACCACAAAGCCAATAAAATTCAATTTGACAATATGAATTTAAATGTAATGGATAATGTTTTGTTGAAACTAAACCTCTATTGTTGCATTTAATCATGGGGAAAAAATGAAGACTCAGTTTTAACTTAAACTTGCTCTCATGTTTTAGCTTTAATAATATTAATAAAGAGAATGCTTATTTAACCGTGTACAACTAAATTGGCATCAGTAACGTCAAGGTTTTATTTGATAATTGAAGATAATCAGGTCTTATATTTACTGTAACTCTGATGATGAGCAATCTACAAAGATCAGCTTTAATGGAGTATCACTTGATCACTCTGTAAAGCTGATTTATTCACTTGGAAATAATTTAAGATGATGGTATTATGAAAATTTGCATTAAATGGGTACCAAATCTAATGATTACTGGAGTTAGAAATGAAAAACATTTCTCCTTGGAAGTTTATAGATCTGTAAAGATGAAATCCTGCTATGGTTCAAAGTCTTTTTGAGTCCTCACGACAATAGTATGTTACATTTCATGACTTAGTTCTTTTATTAGTTTTCCCTGTTTTGACTTGAGGAAAACCCACATTTGTTGTGTGTTGTGCTATCAGCTAACCTTCATCTGGAAGAAATGCTTTTGTAAACATACATGTCAATTCAGGTACTGGAATGACTAAGTAAAATTCTAAATTTCGCAAAGAAATTATGGATGCTCAGGGTTTCTTAGACTTATGTTTGAGAAACATGGTCTCTGCCATTCACTTGGTATTATAGCATGTTCTGCCCAGTGCTGTTATTTAAACATTTCTGTATACAGCATCTCTATTTTATTTAGTATTAATTTACACATTTTTTGAATAAAAGGGATTCAAAACCTTTAAAATTATTTATACTATTTTAGAATAACTTGGCTTACTACAGTCTGCCAACTTTTGAAGTTCTTGTGTTAATATAGTTTTCAGAATGCCAATTACTTAATTCAGAGAGCTAATTACTTACAGCAAGATGCTAGGGGATTTCCAAGACAGCCAGTTACTTTTTGATGTCATATAGTCCTGATTTTCCACAAAATCATGTTTTTGTTCTTCAGATGTGTGTTTGTAATGGTTAGTTTTAAAATAAATACTTAGCGAAATCACGATTATTGTGTTAATTTTATCATGAACATCAGATAAATAGAAAATATCTATACAACTTGCATCATATTGTTTATATTATTATGCTATTTTTTTTCATGGTCTTCCACATTTTCTCTCCCTCATCTCCTCTCTATTCAAGGAATTAAACCTTTTTATCCTCATAATCTCAAGGTAAGATATAACAGATTAGAAGACAAAAAAAGGATGCACATTCTTGCTTTGCCTTTTGAAAGCAATCCATAATGGAGAGACCTAGAGAAAACAATTTCTTTCGAGGTGGGAAAACATTTCTAGAAGATAGGAATAAGATGAATATAGGTGAGCACTATTTGGGGTGGCTTCCCATGAAGAACCCTGGAAAGATGAAGATGAAAGTATGTAACCTCTGAGAGCCCAGAGCCTGGTTCTCTGCTCTCATGGTAGATCTCTAAAGAGGAAAGAAGTCATAAGGAGAAAATGGTTACTTGGTGGCTTTAAGCCAACAGGACCACAGGGCTATAGAAATCCATTTTTGTCCATCTTCTTGTTTCAGAGTAGCATAATCCCTGTACCCCTGAGGATGGCACAAAAGCAGTGCCAAGAAATCTTTTGTTAAAGGTTCAGAAAAATAAGAAAGAGGAATTCCTCCATCCCAAAAGCAACCTGTATGGATAGAGAACTGGAGACCATATAAAGTGATGGGTTCCTAGATGGATAAGAAATATTGAAGATAAGAGGACCTGACCCCCATACACATTGCTACTCTCTATAAGAACCAATGACTTAGATACAACACCGGAAAACACAGAACCTCAAATTAACAGAGATTATTCTGTCACATAATATATGGATTGTTACATTTTCTTGAGAAATTAACCCTTTTATTATAATAAAATAACCACCTTTATCCCTTGTAACATTCTTTGCTCTGAAATCTGCACTGTTTTTTGATATGTAAATTCAAGATTTGTTTTGATAAGCCGCAGCATGGTATGTCACTTTCTATTCTCTTACTATTATCTTATCTATGTCTTTATATTTAAAGTACCTTCTCTATAGGCAACAGATACAGTAGTTGGGTCTTTTTATTTTAAAATCCAATTTTACAATCTCTGCATTTTAACTGAGGTATTTAAATCATTTACATTTAATATGATTATTTATATGGTTGGGTTTTAATCTATCACCTTGTCATTTGTTTCCAGTTTATACTATTTGTTTTTTCACTTTTTCCTCTTTTTTTTGACTTCTTTTGGATTAACTATTTTTATGATTTAATTAGTATCCTTTGTTGGCTTATTAGCTATAACTCTGTTTTATTATTTTAGTGGTTGGTTTAGGATATATAGTACACATTTTTAGCTTACCAAGTGATATTATATATGTCAGTGCTGAACTGATTGAGAAGGGAAGGTTCAATGGCGAGATGCCCAGTTGGAAGAATGCACAAGAGGCAGATATAAGAATGAAATGGCAGGCACCAACTTAGTGGCATTTAGCCACACATGCATGATACAATAAACTGAAGTATGTTTACATATTTTAGGTGCCAGTACCCTACTACACTGATGTAACATTCTAAATCTGGGGTCCTATTCCTAGCCATAAGCCTGGGTCACAGCCAGATGTGGGACTCACTAGGCCTGGGATCCACAATACAACTTCATATATTTAAATGACATTATACCACTTCACATATAGTACTAGTACTTTACAATAGCATCTTTTCATTTCTCAACTCACAAATTTTGACCCACTGTTGTCATACATTTTACTTTTAGATATAATGCCCATAGTAAATTGTTACTTTTTTTAAATGGTAAGTTACCTTTTAAAGTGATTTAAATATTAATTAAAACATTTATATATTTACCAATGTAGATACCATTTCCAGTCTTCTCTATTCCTTTGTTTAAAGCCATATTTATATCTGGTATTATTTTTATTCTGTCTGAAAAATTTTCTTTAACATTTATTTTAATATAAGTCTGATGGTGATAAATTCTTTCAGCCTTTATATGTTTAAAATGTCTTTAGTTTGCTTTTGATTTTGAAAAACATTTTTACTGGGTATAGAAATATAGGTTGACAATTTTTTTAGTACTTTAATGATTTTTGCTTCATTATCTTTCAGTTGTACTGTTTTAGATGAGAAATTTACTGTAATTCTTATCTTTCTTCCTTAGCAGTGATTTTTTTTCCTCCTACAGCTGCATTTAAGGTTTTCTCATTATCACTGTTTTGGAGCAACCTGATTATGATGTGCCTTCTGTGGTTTTCTCTGTATTTCCTATGCTTGAAGTTTATTGAGATTCTTAGTTTTTAGGATTATGGTTTTCATCAAATTTGGAAAAAATATTAGCCATTATTGCTTTAAATGTTTTGCCCCTGACTCAGTTTGGAGACCTATTTTAGGCCACTTAAAATTATTACACATTCACTGATGCTTTGTTCATTTTTAAACATTCTCTTTTTTCTGTGTTTTATTTAAATAGTTTCTATCACTGTCTTAGAGTTCACTAATTTTTTTTATTTTTTCTGCAATGTCTAATACAGTTTATTTTTCTTCTCAGACATTGTAGTGTGTCTGAATGTCTGTGTCACTAGCTAATTTTTCTTCTATTTAAATTAGTAAACATATAGAATACAGTTATAGTAATTATTACATTGTTTGGATCAGCTAATTTTTGTGTTTGGGTCCATTGATTATTTTTCTCTTTATCAGTGGTTATGTTTTCCTTATTTTTTAGTGCCAATTTTTGATTGGTGCCAGATTAATTTTACTTTTTTGGGTACTAGATATTTTTGTATTTTTACAAATATCCTTGAGTTTTATTCTGCAACATAGTTGAGTAACTTGCTAACAATTTCATTTTTTCCAGTCTTACTCTTAAGATTAGGCAAGATGATAGCAGTATGAATGCTGTGGCTAATTATCCTCCACTACTGAGGCAAGGTTATTCTTTGTACTCCCCACAATACTCTGAGAATCATGGGATTCTCCAGTTTGGCTGATGGAAATAGGTAGTATTTTCAACTCTGTGAAGTATTGTTATCTCTAATTATTTCAGATGAGTCTTTTCCTGACTTTGAGTAGTTTCCTCATACACATGATCTAATCAGCACTCAGTAAATGTTTGAGGGGTCCCTGAGATTTATAGAGGCATAGTTAAACAAATGAATTTTTTAAAGCCTACTTGAGTTATTCTGTCTCATCACTAACTTTTCACAAATTTTTTTAGTTACTACATAAAATGCAGATAAGAACCTCTACATGGTAGATGGCCCCTTTCTCTTTTATATCTTAAAATGCCAATTTTTTTCTGTTAAACATATAAAAATATACATATTTATATATAATATTCTTATTATAACATATCACAATATTACATTGTATATAGTATATTATTCTATTATATTCTATTATAAAATATTATAATGTAATAGAATATAATATTCTATAATATAATTGTATATTATAACATAATATATGTAACATATATTTTATATAATTATATACATAATATAATGTAATTAATATTCTTTCATTTAGAAAATGTAAGATTTTAGAAAAGCTCTTCACTGAGCCCATTGTGGCCTCATTTGTGAAAATCTCTAACTTGAGTGTAGTCTTTCAGCAGAGAAAAGATTATAAACTGAGAAAAATTACCTTCAAATAAAGGTCTACTTAGCCTCAAAAAGAGGGAGTGAAAGAGATGGCTTTCACAAATGTATTTCAGTTTGCTTTAATTTATTAAGCTCTTATGAGAAGATTTTATAGCTTCTTATTACCTCTCTATAGTGACCTAAATACTGCATTTCTCTGCCTCTCAAGAATCCATGAGGACTTATCCTGTTTCCTTTTGGGAGTGTGGAGAAGAGAGATATATGGAGGGCTCCATTGAGGTGACATATTGAATCATGATTTATGCTGGGACTTGAATCATAGATTGTATTTCAGGTGTGGTGACAAAGGGGACAGTCAGGATAGTGAGATAGGAAAGAAGTTGATACATTTAGGAAAGGGGTGATTCTGCTAAGGTGTCAGGTTTATATGGAAGAATAATGACAGCTAACACTGGAAAGTGAAGTTTAACTTCATGGAGAAAAGGGCTTACATGCTAAGCTGAGACACTTGTTCTTAATTTAGGAGCCACTCATTGGTAGATGTTTTGTATCAAGGAATGATACAAAAAGGGATATGCTTTAGAAAGATTAATTTGAAAACAATGGTTAGATTAAATGGTGAATAGGAAGAGATGGAGAACAGGGCCCTAGAAATCAAAACGAAGCAATGGCTCCCTAAATCTGCATGGCCCTTGACAGTTAACAATGTGGTTTCACACAGAGAACCTTACTTGAGCCATATAGTAACCCTGTGATATAAGCAGTAAAGATAACCTGTTTTAGAGATAAGAAAATCAAGGCCCAGTTCAGATCTTCTAACTCATGCCAATGTTCCTTTCACCATACTGAGATGCTTTGGGGGCCATTTGGAGGTCAACTCTACAACAGTGGGCCTTTAGATAGTGCTCAGCCTCAGAGATGCTGGGAGTTCTTTCAAGGGCTGCGGTTATAGGCTCAAGGCTCACAGTTCAGCCCCTTGTTACCATAGCTGCTTTTTTCATATGTTGGGTTTTATATTTGGCAAAGATTTCCTTTGCCAAAGGAGTTATAGAGGCAAACAAATAAATCAAATGAAAAACAATTTAAAGTTTCCAATCTACAGAACTTTGTGATTAATTAGCTAAGGGGTGTGATGGGAAGAGAGAGAGAGAGGAACCAAGACTTACCTTATATGATTTGGGTTTGAGTACCTGGAACAATGGTGACAGCAGTAGGAGTGGTCTGAGAAGGCAAAATGGTAAGTTTGGTTTTGGATGAAGATAAAGATATTGTTTAAGTAGCCTGCAGGATCTGGAGAATAATTAAAACCTAATTTCTACTTATAAAGATTTGAAGTTTTTATAAAAGATCCTAGTAGTTAATGCTTAACAGTTTAACTGAAATGAATAACTCAATAAAGAAGTCTTTCAAATTGAAGAACTACTGTGATGCGGCTTGAGAATACTTCATGGAAATCTTGGAACTGAGCTGAGCCATAAATATCATTTAATAGTTGATAGAAGATTTCCGCCAGTAGAGTGTTGGACACTTACATAACTTGCCAAGTCTGGGTGGCATTAATTTGGTAAAAGGCAATGTTGTCTAATTTTGCAAATGTGTTAGGATAAATTCATTTTCTGCCATTAGCATTAGAAAATGTAGAGGGAGATTGTTACAAACCCCAGAGAAATACTTATGGATCCAAGGAATTTTGATGATGAAAACTGGATGTTAGATGGTATTGATGACAGCAACCAAATAAGCATTCAGAAACTGATCACTTACTTTCCTGTCATGTAAACTGATGAGGTTGACTCCAGGTTAAACTAGACAGTAGATTGTGAGCGTTTGGCTTCCTGAATGTTTCCGCAATGTCACTAACAGGATGAGATAGGAATCAACCTCATCCAGAGAGAGGAAACAAGGAAAACAGCAGCAGGTGCCACAAAAGAGAGGAGACTTAACAAAAGCAGAAGACAAAGAAATTATGATTTCCTGTCTATTCTTATTTGCACGTGGCAAATGAAAAATGGCTTCATCTGCAGACTCTGTATCTATAAGATCTGGCTCGGAATTTTTCTCAAGTCCATTCTTTGTGTGAAATTTCAAATGTCCTCTTGCTTATTCTATGAGCACTTAAAAGGCCCTGGAGAACACATCAAAAATAGAAATAGGTATGCCCACCAAACAAAACCTTGCCTCCTGGAAGCACATCAGCCTAGAGTTCAGCCTGAACAAAAGAACCCTAAAAATTCCCTTTTCTATTGTTTTAAAAGATTGTAAAAGTTTTCTAAATGTAATTTTATAACCTTACATTTTTTTTACCACTTATGAACATATGTGTTTTTTATGATATTCACAACATACTTGTGTCACAAGATTCAAATTTAATTTCCTGCAATTACTGCACAATATGCATGGCAAAAAATGATATAAAAATGACAGAAAATAATAAACAGTTATACTATTTCTTCTCAGTTACCTTTTGGAAATAAAACTCATGCATAATACAGTCAAGGCTTTTGATTGGCTGTCTCCAATCCATGTTGTTTAGAGGCACTGGTAATAATCGTTAGAAATTTTCAAATCTTCCGATAATAGCAGGATTTAGTTTATTGGGAAATTATCATCCTGTACACCCAGAGATTTAAGAGAGGTTGTAACTTCTTTCTTACTACTTAGGAAATGTGGAGTTATGGTGGTTAGGTGGTGGTTTATCAGCAATGCTTTGCACCTTTTAATTTGGAGCCAAATGTACTTGAGCTAATTTATTCATGTCATTATATATCTCATTTCTTACAGGTAGCAATAATAAACTTGTAGACAAAAATTTATTTATGATAGAGGTGGAGGAGAAATCCTTCCTCTTACTATTTACGTAGAGAACTACCACATGGTGATAAAGAACTTGGGATCTGGGCCAGCAGACCTGGTTTGCAACCTTTCTTCACCACTTAATAACTATGACCCTGGGACAAGGTTTTAAACCATTTTAAGCCTCGCTGTCCCCATCACTAAAATGTACATTTGAAAAGCTTCTACTCATAGGGTTGTTGGAGATGAAGTGAGATAATGCATATATGCCTGGTATAAGATAAGCACTCAATACATGTTAGCTATTGTCAAAATGATGATGGTACTGCCCACAATGACAAGGGTGAATGTCTAAGGTCTTTTCTAAAGCAGAAAATAATAGTTATAGTATATTGAGGTAGATGCCACAGTACAGTAATTTTTGTTGCATGAGTGACACCTCCCACCTGTGTTTATTTGCTTAGTTCTAATTCAGGCAACCAAAAAAAGGGACAAAATATGTTTTGTCTTACTAGGTGTAATTTTCATGAAATGTCATCTTTGAATTGGCTTAACTTTTCCCAAATGTTCATGAGTGGGAGAAAATTTTCAAGTAAATAGGAAAAGAAAGGAAGAAAGTAAGGAGGAAGGGAGGCAGAGAAAGAAGGAGAGAAAAAAGAAGAAAGAGGAGGAGAGAGAGATATTATCTTCTGCTAAGTAAGGTACATTGACAGCCTTTATGTCAGTATTTAATGGCTATGGTTTGTAAGGACAATCCCTGTTTTAGTGTTTTTTCTTCATTAAAATATAGAAAATCTTACTTTGAGTGGGACTAGAGCTCCCTATTCCAATTATTTGCTCTCCTTAGCAAATTCACTGATGATGAGATACCCAACTATTGAGCAATAAAATGACATAATGGAGTATACTGAGGATTACTTAAGACACTTTCATGTTGCCTTCATTCCCGGGTTACTCACTGTTTCTTTATATTTCACCTATTACTGTAGTTTTATCTAGTTTTCCATCCCTTAGATCAGAGTTAATGAGAATGAAGAAGTCTATGATGAGTGAAGATTCCTTAGAAGTCTCTGTTAAAAGAGAACAAAGGTGGAAGAAGAAGAGCAGTGATAGAAGATGGGTTCTCTGAATGGGGTTGAATGAGAAGGTCAGACCCTTAGGCCAATTCTGTATGTTGGTTGCCTCGAGCCCCATGTTGAGAGTGAATGAAATATTGTATCCAGGTTCAGTGGGACCAAGTAACCATCAAGAATGATTATTGAGGTCTGCCATGGGCCCAGTATAAGAGCCATATGTTTATATCATCCTTGGTCCAGAAGTTAGGGGCCCACACTGGATTATAAAGGCAGGCCAGGGTATAGGAACAGTGATCATAAAGAAATTAAGGAAAGTAGGGCCATAGAATCCAGTTTCTCACATAGAGCTTACTCCTATAGGTGACTCATGGGCAATGGTTAGTATCACATCTCTTCTCTGCAGTAGATACAGTTGAACGACTGTGGATTGACTACTGATTCACATCATCATTGCATTCACCTACATCATATACACATGCCTCCTCCTTTTATTGACTTGAATTAGAAATTATTTGACATGAATTTTTTTAAAAGTCATTTGTCACAGAAGCCCAGGTCACCCTGCTGCATTGGAATTTTGGATACATATTGGTTACCCAGGGTTTTTTTTTTATGCCTTTAATTTCATGAGCTTCCCATTGGTTGTTGAAATATTTTAATGAAAAAACAGCCATAATAATTTTTAAGTGATTGAACATGTGTATATCTTGCTTAGCATGGAATACATTTTTAAATGTGAGTAATAAGCCAGTGGCATGGAAACAGCAGGTTTCCACCAAAAAGCCATCTTGAAATCACATTCGCACGTAAACAGAAGTCTCTCATCACCAGAATTTCCACTTCAGTTAACAACACTGATCTTTGCTTTAGTTCAAGTTCTTTCTTTGGGCAAGTGCCCCCAAGCTAGTTCCCCTCAATAAATTAAAGGTCTTTGTATAGGAAACATATAGAGCTCTGTCGTAGTGTACATGTAAGCATTCACAGAGTTGATTTATTGTGACCCTTGTTTTCTTTTGAATTAATACCAAATGTAAAAGAAAATGCTTTAAAATTAAATGTTTTATAACAGTCACTCACTGAAAAGAGTACTGGCAGATGTAGACTGAGTATTACAGTGTTCAAAATTGTGAAACGTATAACTCAGTAACCTCTTTACAGGAGTAGAGATTTAAGACTCAGAGAACTCACTGCTCAGGCTGCATTAATGCAAGTGGAGTGTGTATAACATGTTCTGAGCTCTGTAGAACATAATTATATATATTTGTTTTTAGTGCTGGTTCCCTAGATGTAAGCAGAACAGTGACAAATTTGAATTATCCAGAAGAAGATAAATGTAAAGGAGGGAATTTGAAAACCATGTTTATGAGGAATAGTCAAAGAAAATAGATATGCTTTTTTTCTGAAGAGTCTAAGTTGTCTTCATGTCATTATCAGAAAAATTTGAAAAAGGGACAACCTGCTTTTTGTTGCTCCCTAGAGTAGAACAAAGAATGGGGTGGAAATATTTAAAAAGCTAATTTTGCCAAAATATGAAGTGGATGTTGCTAAAGATCAAAGATCTGGTTTTCTCATTATTCCAGCAAGGGCTGGTTGGTCTCTGTGCTTCAGCTGCTATACAGGGCTCCCCTGCCTTGGAGGGAAGCGGGGACTACCTTCAAAGACTCAAATTCTCTAATGTCTTCCTATCACTCTTGGATCTGTCAGTTTGGTTCCATTCAGTCTTATAGATGTAGTTTATCTCATAACAATCAATGAATGGATCCATTTGGAAATCGTGTCAATCAAACCTTTTTGTAGAGAAAATCATATTATAAATGCACATAAGAAACACGCTTTTTAGAGGAAACAGAATGCGAATCTTTTGTTAAGAATCTTTTTGCAGTGAAAATAATTATTTCCAAAATGAAACATTTTTATCTCCTTGAATTGGTTTTTCTTACACAGAGACATCTGTATATCCCAGCAGTGCAGGATGCCCCACAAGTCATTAAATAGAAGGACTTCTGATTCTTTAGTGTCATGGATAAGACGCTGAGGCTCCACCCTACTCCTCCTCTCATTGAATAAACACTTCATTAGAATGTTTCACACTGGAAATATTAACACCAAATTAATGACATTCGGTGCCATCAGGGAGCTACAACATTAGCTTCTTGTTCCCTCTGTGGGAGTTATGAAAGCTCCTTCCCAAGTCTCATATTAAATAGTGATGGGCTCTGCTTCGCCTGCTTGAACTGCAATTTCCTCATCTGTAGAATGGTGTTAACAGCACTACATGCTCTTGGCCATGAGGGTTGCCAAATATATTACTATGTGTAAAATATGTCATTTCAAGATGCTTTAAGAAGCTTCCTCTACTCTGCCTAGGTTGACCAAACCAGAATTATTTGAAGACAGAAGCAATCTTTAAAGGAATCTTTAACTCAATGTCAGGCTACACCATAGTTGCCAAAGTACAACTAGCCATGTATTTTGCGGGAGCCTTTTACCTCCAGTCTCTCTAAAAACATTAGAAATTAGGAAAACATTCCATCTAAAGCAATAAATAAAAATAATGTTCTCTAAAGTTGTGATCAAGAATAGATGTCTAACAACATACTTTTAAATAGGAGTTACTGTTTAGAGAAATTTACATAAAATTAGAGGAAATGATATAAAACCATTTGATAACTTATGAAATCTTATCTTCAGGGGGGCAAATCTAGGAGTTTGCTTAGGGGCAGAATCACATTTTGTATATTCTTGGTACCATTTTATAAAAAAATCCTTTTCTCTGTCAACAGGTTTGCATGGTATTAAAGCTGCTATCTTGGTGAGGTTGTTAGGAAGTGGCAGATAACAGAATCTCCAGAAACAGGAATATTTACCCCATGAGATCAATGCCCAATGGTCTGTGGAATGTCTACAATCACAGGTACATCCTAGAATGGGCAATTCTGTTCTCCAGTCCAACGTTTTATATTTTCAACAATCCAATGTCTAGAACTACTATCCATTAATACTATTTCCTTCCCTTTCTTCCTTAAAATGAAATGAAAAGAAAAAGTCTGGTCAGGAGAAGAAAAGTGGCCCTGACGTTTGCTGCATGACCCTGGACAAGTCACTTCCCCTCTGGGCCTCCACTCCAACCTGGATGAAACCAGGAGCTGGCAAACTACAGTCTGTGAGAAAATCCCGCTTGTTGCTTCGTTCCTTATAATCTGGTCATCAATAAAAGGCCAAAAGAAGAAGAACATGTTGTGACATGTGAAAGTTATAAGCAATTCAAATTTCAGTACCATAAATAAAGTTTTATTGGAACAGAGCCACACCCATTATTTATGTGTTGTCTATGGCTGCTTTGGCACTAAAACGGCAGAGGCGAGCAATGATAACGGAGGCAGAGGCTCCGAAAAGCCAGAAGTAGATACCATCTGGCTCTCTGCACAAAAAGTGTGTCGATCTCCTACACAGTTACTAAGGTTGTCGCCAACGCAAATTATTCATAATTTCTTCCCGCTAACTTTACCTGAACTCTTTTTCCTTTCCAAATCTTTAGACTTCAAGAATTAAGAATTTAAAATAAGTGAAGCGATATCGACAAAGTGAAACAGCAAAGCCAAGGATGGAATACAGGCCTCATCTGGGCGTCCTCCACAGCACCTTGCTTTTCTTATCACCTTGCTTTTCTTATCGCTACTGGGATATTTTTCTGTCTGAATCTCTGCTCCTCTCCTTTGACCTTTCTGGGTTGGACTCACCAGTCACTTCTTCTTCTTCTTCTTTTTTTTTTTTTTTAGTTTTATTTATTTATTTTTTTATTATGGTGACATTGCTTAACGAAATCTAGTAAGTTTCAGGTGTACAATTCAATAGTAATGCACATCTATATTGCATTGTGTGTTCACCACCCATAGTTAGATTTCTTTCTGTCACCACATATTTGACCCCTTTCACCCCATTTACTTCCTCCTTCCTCCAGTTCTCCCTACCCTCTAGTAACCACTAGTCTATTGTCCATGTCCGTGAATCCCTGTTTGTTTGTCCTGTTCATTTGTTGTTTTTAGGTTTACATCCCTCATATAAGTGATAGCATGTGGTTTTCAACTTTTTCTGTCTGGCTTATTTTACTTAGCATGATTATCTTGAGGTCACATGTTGTCACACGTGGCAGTATTTCATCTCTTCTTATGGCTGAATGATATTGCATTATATATATGATCTTCAGCCAATCATCTAGCATAAGACACTTCGGTTGCTTTCATGTCCTGGCACTGTGAATAGTGCTGCTATGAACACTGGTGTGCAAATATCTTTTCAGATATGGATTTTCAAGGCTTTGAGATAAATACCCAGAAGAGGGATTGCTGGACCATAGTCACTTCTTGTCTGCCTCCTCTACTGTACTGCAATGACAATAGACCCTCAGATTTATATAAACATGTCAAACAAGAAAAGGAAATATTCCTTATCTTACAGATAAAACAAACAAAAATTCCCATGGAAGGGTGGCAGAATTAAAACCCTAATCTTATAATTTTTCTGGCTGCTTTGTTAGTGGTCCCTTCCAGCAATTTAGATGATAATTGTTAACATTTATTGAGCATTTATTCTTATATGGAGGGAGAGCCTTGAACTTGGAAAAAAGTCATTTTGCATGTGATAGCCGTAGCCAGACACGATCTCTCTCTTTTATCACCTTTAATCCCTCTGCTGTTTGCTTCATCTATGCAGTTGCCTATAAGGCATTCTCTTGTAGGATATATAATCAAATATAAAATTTGCCTGGAATCTTTTATTTTCTATTACACACAAAATATATATAAACTTTGTAAACTTTTCCCCCTAAAAATAAGATTTTATAAATTATAAGAGAAACTTTAGGTAAGATTCCCTAAATATCAATTCCTACTAAGGCTTTTTCGAGAGCCTTTTTGTCATTCTGGGGCGTGTCACTCACTACCTTCTTAAGTGAGCAACAAGACTTTTTTGCTGATGTGTCAGGGTCATAAGTGTAAATCTCAATAAAACACCAATTTAGACCTTTCTCAGCAATGGAAGAAAAAAAAATAGAATATACATAAATTCCTAAAGGCCATGGGAGTAAACTTGTAATAAGAATTTAGTTAAGTCATTGATAAATTCGGCAAATATTTATTCATGCTTTCTGGGTCCAGGAAACCATGCCAGACACTCTGGAGTGTAGGAAATAGTACACACTGCAGAGGGCAGGGCAACTAGGACACAGAAGGAAATCACACCGTTACCACAAGAGGCCAGTGAATAAACACCTATGGGAGTTTAGAGATCTATTTTCTGGGTTGAACACACATAGCCTCTTAGAGAAGCTGGCATATGATGTGCACCTTGATGGCTTGGGAGGATTTTCCTGGGAAATAAAGGGGACACGTTTGCCCTGGATGGAGGTACAAGGCCTGAATAGAGGCCAACTGAAATATATTCCTGAAAATTTCTCTAGCAGTCAGGATTTTTCTACGTTGTTATTTCTCACTTCATATCTTTAAAGTTCAAGTGCCCTTTGAAGTCACTGCTCTGAAGCTTTTACAACTAATCTGAGAACATTTGTACCTAATTTATACAGAGATGATAGATTCTTGTACTGCACACATGGTCTGCATATTCTGGATTGCTAAAGCCATTCTGATGGTTATTTTTATTGATTTTATGATGGTGATAAAAAGAAAGTGTGTTGCATTTGCAAAGGTTTTTAAATATTATTTATACCTAGAATATCTGGTTGCACGCTCCTAAATAATAAAAACAAATGGATTTGTCTATATTTGTGGCATAATATGGGAATAATAGAAGAGCTTTTATGTGTCATCATGAGGAGTGATAGGGCAAGAAGATTCGGAGAGAAAAAACTTTGAAAATCAGAGAATTTTGTTGGTGCCTCTTGATGAAATAATAATTCAGATCTAATTAATCATATTTTTAATTGTCTGTAATAACTATATACTATGGTAGCTTTGTGGGATATTACTAATCAAATTAATAATTCAGAACAATCTCCAATTACAGAATATTTTGTCTCTCCTTCAGGTTTGGAGAGTTGAGGCAATGTAGTGTTGAAGACATGCTCAGCCACGTGCCTGCACAGTTTAAATGGCTTTTGAGGACACGTCTTCATGGAGTTGCACTGGGTAGTGGTCTTATGCAACTATAAATTGTTTTAAGTATGAAAAAATGATAACACAGTTACGTTCCAGTTCAAATGTATAAATCTGCCATACTTTCCCATCGGGTTTCTGTGGTAGCCTTGTTCGTTAGCACACAGAGTCAAGGAAAGTGTTATAAACTGAATGTTTATGACCCCCAAGTTCATATGTTGAATCCCTATCTCCCCAATAATATAGAATTAGGAGGTGGGTCTTTAGGAAGTAATTAGCATTAGATGAGGTAATGAGGGTGGGACCCTGATTACTGAGATTAAGGACCTTAGTAGAGCCCCAAGAGAGTCTGCTTCTTTCTCTGCTCTCCACCATGTGAGGACAAGGGGAGAAGACAGTCATCTACAAGCCAGGAAGTGGGTCTTCTCTAGACATCTGATCTGCTGACACCTTGATCTTGGAGTTTCAAGACCCCAGAACTGTGAGAGATAAATGTTTGTTGTTTAAGCCACCCCATTTATGGTAATTCCTTGTAGCCACCTGAACTGACCAAGACAGGGAGCAATGAAAATCCTGTGAACTCTAAGAGTAGATATTTTTGTTCTAGTCAATGTTGAATTGTGTGGCTTTACTGTGCTGAGTTACAGAACAAGGAGGAGATGAATGGGCTTTCATGACTTTTTTTAATGGGATAAACGTCAGCCTAAAATTCCTTAGTCATTATCATAGGAAAACACAAGTAAAACAAACTAGGCTTCCCCACCCCTAACCCATGGCTTAGTCCACACACATACACTCTCTTGGCACATGGAAAATTCCTCTCCATTAAAAGCACTTTTTAACCAACAAGATGAGGGACATTATTTCAAGTCTACTCTGTGGTTGCTAAAGGCTACTAAATATATCACAAAAGAGTACAGATTTGTGCCACATATTAGCTAACTCTTATTTTTGGAGTGGTCAAATTCTTTCATCTATCCCTAGTTGTTCTCTCTAATTCTACAAAATAATTTTTTTTAATTTAAATTTTGCTGCCCACAGGCCTCCAAATTTATCACTAACTTCTTAGTCTTCAGAGTCTTCTCATGCAGATAAAGAGTCTCTCTCAAATTTCTGTCATCAAGGTTCTCATTTCCTGCATCTGTCTGTTACTATGAGAGTGGCATCCTCCACTGATGTTCCCAAGTACTCCAAGTTTATCTACTTCTTAACCCTTCACATGCTGTATTAAGTTTGCCTATTTACACTCTCATGATCCTTACATGACTATAAATATCTTGGGAGCATAAATAATATCTTAGTCACACAGCAGCTTCAGTATCTAGCATAGACAGATGAATACCTGATAAACTTCATAAAGATGTTAAATAAATTTGTAATTCCTGTGTGTATGGCTCATTCTGAACAACCTTTGCTCCTACCCTGAACCTGGTCTGAAGCAGAATCTAGCTCATGAGTGCATTTTAAAGTTCCAACTCCACAAACCATGGGACAAAAAGTTTTTACTTAAGATTTCATGTAGAGATGGGAAGAAGATACACATAAAACACCACCTAGAACAAAAGATTCTTATTCTTGATTGGATGTCTCTGATCTTCCCACTAAATTTAGTTTTCCCCATCAGTTTCTCAACTCTTATCACAGTGTTTCCTCACAGCCTCAGAAAAGGCTTCCTGAGCCCTATCCCTCACCATTAGTCACCCACTGTCTCTGCAATTCAGCTCCTTTCCTCTGCTGGCATACCTCATTCAAAACAAATTGGAAAATTATTTAAACAACGATGATCTCATTTTTCTCAGCATACTAGTATGCTGGGGAAAAGAAAGGGGACTGAGAGGAGTTTGAGTTGACCACAAATAATGGATTAGTGAATGACCAATAGTATGATAAAAAGTAATTTGAGAGCACATTATCTATTCTACCTACTTGATCTTTTTTTCTATTCTCTGCCTTCCTATTGTAAATTTTCTCGATTCTCTGCAAATATCTTAAGAAATCTGTTAACATTTCCTCTAACTGGATCCTTCTGACAATTTTAAAGAAATAACATCTTTAAAATTACCTTGGAGGAATAATTTCTAAGCTGGGGACCAGTCTCTTATCAAAAGTCTTTTGTTCCTTAATGAAAATGATAAGATGTATATAGATCTCTCTCTCTCTCTCTCTCTCTCTCTCTCTCTCTCTCTCTCTCTCTATCTATCTCTTTCTATCTCTATCTCTCTCTATCTCTATCTCTATCTCTATCTATCTAGCTAGCTAGCTAGCAAAAGACCAACAGTAGGCATTCTAGTGGACTTTCTGGCTGCAGCAATGAACATGCATGATAATACCATCTTCTTCATTGGGGAACTATGAGGGCAAAATGAGCTACTACAGCTTATCACACATAGTAAATATTAGTTTTTATTAATGATATTATTAATTAATGCTAACATTAGTTAATAATCATTGTAATCTTGAAGAATTGTCTAAAGAATTTTAGCAAAGGACCTTATAAAAATGGTATAGAAAGGATCCTTACTAATTTTTAGCACACTACACCAGCAACTCAACTTTAAGCTCATAGTCCTTTTAATACAATTGTTAATAATGCTATATCCTGAGGCATATTGCCCTAGACTTTCTGAAAAATGCTTGATTATGAAAGACATCAAACTCAATTCTCTAACAAAAAAATTAGTTGTCATTTTTCTGTTAAGTAGCAAAATCACATGATTTGCTTTTTCTTTCTTCCTTTTATGTCATTTTATTGTAGGCTCAAAAGCAAGAACAGAAGTTTTAGAAAAAAAATGATGCATCAATAGCTAATCATGTTGCTATGGACATGACTATCTTTTTTCAGGAAATACTAGAAAGAAAATTAGAAAGAATGTTGAAGAAATGGAGAATTGATTTCAAAGACAAGATGTTTTGTGGTTAATCCTGCAAAGGCAAGAAGGCCTAGCTTTAAAAGAAATTGTCTGCATCCACAGTAAAAATGACAACAAAGATAAAGTTTCATTTCTGTGATAGCATATTATGGCATAGAAACCAAGGGAAGACTGACCCTTCTTTAAAGGGTCATCTGGGAGATGTTCCCTGGAAAAATCCAGGATAAGGAATCCTGAGTTTGTCATTTGTGACTTCAATTCAGTGGAGAAACTTACAAGAAGAGACATCTTAGTTCAGAGAAAGAAGGCCATTTGAAAATCCTATAAACAAAAGTGTCCCAAGACTTCTGGGAAATCAAATAGCTCTTACCAAACATTTGATGAATTAAGTGCAAATGATTTAAAAACATGAGTTTTAAATGTCCTTTAAAGAGCACTTGAATTTAAACGTTAAAAGAGAAGAACATGCTTTGTAAAAGTCATTTTGGGTTTTGTTAAAACCAATAAAAAAGGCAGATCTGTGTTTCCTCCCATGAATGTATTAATGTATTAAGTACTCCAGTAATAATCAGTTATTGTTCAAGTTCTACACTACTCCTTCGGGTATAGCTGAGAATGAAATTCTGTATTATGTATAGGGCAAGACGTAAGGTGTATCTAAACTGACCACAGGAAGATTTGGGTTTCTCTTATGTATCTATCAAGGGATTGCAATAAACACAATTTCAGGGCAAGCTCTGAACTAGCGAAAAGCTATATAGTCTCTTCTTTAATCTTTTGAAGAGTGATTATAATGAAAAGAATACAAAATGTGCAATTGAAAGTCCTGGGATTTGGTTCCAGCTTCTCCACTTATAATCTTGGAGAAGTAACTGGCCATGTCTGAACCGGTTTAATAATATCTACCTTAAAAAGACTCCTGTGGGATACTAAGTGACAGACTGTGTGTAAAGGCACTAGATGAGCTGTTAACATTTTTAAAATGTATTTTTTCTTAGATCTCAGTGATGAAAAAAAAATCTAAATATACACCTAATTTCTAATCCATTGGGAACACTTAAGAACTAACCCAAAATAAAAGAGGGGTAGTTTTCCTTTTGGTCATCAGACTCATAGGTTAATGATCTGTTAAAAGCTTACCAAATTTTCCTTTGAACTGTTCTGTATTTATCATCATTAAGAACATTTTCCAAAATATATTCTTGAACCAACATTTACAAAAGATGATTTGGTCTTAAAACAACACTGTGTGATTGGAGAAGTTTACAAAATACTGCAGCATATTAAAATCACTGAAAATGAATACCAAATGGGTGAATCATGGAATTCTTTTTTTAGTTTAAGATCTATTAATACCATGGCATACACTTTGACAAATCTTTTGGGAAAATGGATTTTTATGTATAGATTGGTTTGTGTAAATAGGGTTTCTTTTTATTTTCCTTAAAACAATTGTTTCAAGCTTCAAGAAATAACAAGAAAAGGGGAAAGTGTTTCTTATTCCAGGATTTAATGCAAAAACTGATGTCCCACTAACCATAGCTTTAGGATTTTAGCTGAAGGCCTGCATATAACAAGTACTTTATAAATATAAATATATATGTCTTTTTTTAATGTCCTTTCTCCTCTAAATATTTTTTCATTCATGCCTCATAAAGTTCCTCTATGCTCTTGACAATTCTAATTACCTTCTTCTCAGTCTTCAGCTTTATCACTTCCTTACGGTAGACAGATCAGAACAGCCCTTGAAATATTTCAATTGTGGATATACTACATGTAAGACAGGATTTACTGTTTTGCTTCGGAAGATGACCGGCACCTTGTAGATCTTCTGTGTGTAAACTCAGGAGGCAAGTGGATTTCCATATTGAACTCTAGTCTGTAACTTACAGCTGCTTTTTACTTCTGTGTTGTTGAAATATTGTATTTAAAACGAAGCATATTGAGATCCCAATATGCTATGATTTAAGAGTATTATGTAAGATTTCTTTGGGGGGAGTTTTTGCTACATACTGCTGTGACAGTACTTTGAAGCAAACATTTTTCAAAACGTTGACTTTACTGATCTACCTTCGCAGAGTCCTGCTCATTCCCCATTACCTTCTTTCTGTCCTTTTTCACACTTTTAAAATTCTACTACCTGTATTAAAATTTCTCAAATTATTCTCTTTTGTCATTCCTAGCTTCTACTGTTACCCCAGCATTTCTTATTGTTTATTTAGACATTAATCACACAAGACAACCCTGAAAAAAATTAATAATTTTATATAATTATAAAATTGTTGAAATTGCTACATATTCTCTCTCTTTTTTTTTAAATTTTAAGCTTCTAGTGCACATAAGTATCTAAAGGTTCTGATATGTCCCTCAGAAAAAGTAACCTGGTCAGCCCAAGGATTAGTCCAGTGTTTTCAAACAATTTGATCACTATACCCTATTTGTTAATTAATATCCAGTTTAGGAGGAGACTGAATAAATTGATGATCTCCTAGTGTAAAGCACAGTGTCTGGTACTCAAATAAACACTTGTGGAGTTTTAAGTACTTCTGAAGTTTAAAGATGACTTGGAACTATTGAAACAGGAAGCTGAGGAACTTAGTCACGCTTTCAGGATGCAAAGGAGCAATTAATGGAAACTAACCTTGTCAAATTTTTTTAAAAAATGAATTTCTAAGGATAGTTTATCCCAGCAACTCTGGGATAAAAGTTTTGAGACTACAGAGCCAGGAATACCCTAGGATGACAACTATATTCTCTCTAGTTGTGATTAAGAGTAGATTTTTATAATTTTTAAGCTTTTTAAAAATAAAATATATATATATGGCGGTGGTATGGTGATGTGGCAGAAAGATCCGGGCTTGAATCCCAGCTCTTTCTATGCCTCTCGACCTGGGAAAGTCAACCATCCCTAGGTTTTATTATATAAAATATTGATCAGAAAACATACTTTGGAAGGTGCTTATGAGATTGAAATAAGAAAATTAATGTTAAGCTCCTGGTACACGTAGATAATTCATAACAGGTAGTTAAATAATATTCTAAAGAGAAATGTGCTAATTCAAGAAACAGCCTTTTAATGGCCTGGGGACACTGATGGGCCAAGGAAGAGGGGCAAGGTTAAAACGCATGCCCCATCTGCCCTTGGCTCACAGACCGTGCCTTAGAGGCAGAGGTCTCCCCTTACACTCCATCCTGAGGGAATTTTGGACCACATTCCTCTTCTTAGGGAACTGGCTCAATGTTTGGACTATAACACTTTGATTTTGATTGCTTTTAAATGATTTACTGATTCTAATTAAATTTTTTAATGTATAGCAGAAACTAGTTAACTTTAATTTAGGACTGACATTTACATCCTGGGTATCCAAGTTGGACAATTCATTTTCATTATGGTGAAAAGCATCATTTAAATGTCAGAAAATTGCATATTTAACATTTGCAGTAATTAAGAGACTTTAATAATAAATCTGTCTGTCTTTATCTATTTACACACTTTCCTGTGTCCTGGTCTGGCACTTTCCTTAGTGAATCAACTATCACTAATTACTTCTTTTTGAAGTGTAAATATGTTTTAATTCTTCTTACAGGCCAAGTAGCACGTTTACTGTTTAGCTGGTAATTATTTTCCCCATGAATTACCTCCTTTTGGGGCTTCTCTCAGGGGAGCAAAAAATTTTGTTTACACTTTGCCACTGTGGAAATCAATCTCCCTGTAATTCCGAGGGAGGCAGCTCAGGAAGCCCTTCCTCTGAGAGCCACACTCATCTCAACTCCAAATGGGTACAGCACAGTACCCCACAGGAATACGCTGTGGACGAGGGCTGAAAACTATGAAAATACTTTGAGATTTTAATTTGCCTTTCAGTGCAGTGTACACGTTTAATATTTTTAAAATCTTTTATTGAATTATGGTCGACTTACAAGTTGTTGACGCCTATCCTAAGGAAGATTAACCAAAATGTTGGTTTCTATAACCAACTGTTAAGGAACTTCAATATAGTTAATGAAGCCATGGGAACGAACGAGAGTTCAAATGCCCTTTGCACAGCAAAGGTTCACTTACATATCCCAGATACATCACGAGATGATCATTTATTTTAAAAACAAATTTATAAAATATTAAGGCAGCTTATACATACAGTTTTCTGATATTCTGGAATACACATGAAGGAGGAGCAATATAAGTTAGCCTAATGTGAACATTGCTTTCTAGGTTATTAATTTAAATTATTTTTTCTTTCTTTCTTTCTTTTTTAACTTAAATAATATATGCATATGATACAAAATTCAAGAGAAGCAGACAAATGTTTTATGATAATCTCTGGCAGAGGTCCTTCAGCCACCTGGATCCCCTTACTAGAGCTAACAACTATTTCCTATTTTTGTCTGTACTTTTCCAGGGATAATCTTCACATGTATAAGCATGTATGAATGCATATTCTTTTGTTTTTCTCAAATGGTAGCATACTGTGCACATTGCCTTATGTCTTTTTTGGTCACTTGACAATGTTTTTTAGCCATGGTATTGCATATGGAATAAACTCATTGTTTTAAATGGCTGTTTAGAATTCCATTGCATGGATTTACCATAATCTACCTAACCTCTGTTAAGTTAATTAAACAAGGAGGCTCTTAGACATGTGGCTTTAATGTTGGGTGGCCTACATAAGCAAAGCAAAATCTAAGCCTATAAATGCTTCAAGTTTACAAAATTGGAACCTAAGGACTACCAATCACAAACAACCAACTAGGCTTTAAGCTTTAGCCAATCAATAATTTTCCTTCTTTGCTTCTGCCCTTTCTCTATAAAAGTCTCTTTCCAACTCCTGTTGGTATAGCTTTCCTAGCTACTTCCTGTTCCCATTCGAATAGATTTTTGCTCAAATAAACTCTAAAATACTTCAATATGCCTTGGTTTATCTTTTAACACTTGTCCCTCATCACCAAAATTTACATTATTTCCAGCCAATTCCTATTAAAAAATACTATAGGAAGTATTCTTGATTATAATTGATGTCATATCCTTGGAAGTATATCTGCAGAATAAATATCTAGAAATAGAGTTGCTGGATCACAGGTTATATGCTTTTAAAATTCTGACTGATATTACTCTACTGCCCTCCATGAAAATCGTAGGCTTTTACTCTCCTTCTAGCACTTTACAGGGATCTAGCTGTTGTTCATGTGCCAGAACCATACTGTTTTTTCTAATCATGGTGATTGATCATTGTATCATTGTGTTGATAACTAGTAAATCTAGTCTTCCTTAATCACTCTTGTTTCTTTCTTTCTTTTTTTTTGGCTCTTCTTGCCAATTCATTTTTTCATGTAAACTTTAGTTTATCACATTTAGTTCTAAAATAAATTTGCTTGTATATTTATTGAGACTAAGGTAAATATATGGATAATATAAAAATTAGCATATTTTTGACATTGTTTTTCCACACAAAACAAATGTATTTTCTTTCTTTCAATTCTCTTTTACATTTTAGTATTTTTTACCAAAATCCAGTATCCATTACTGATTAAAATTGTCAGCAAACTAGCAATAGTAGTAGACTACCTCTGAGACCTTTTAAAAAGTATCTGCAAAAAAGTCATGGTTAGCAACATAGCTTATGTTGATTGACTGAAACTTTCCCCAAAGATTTGGAATATGATAGAGGCGTCCTCCCTTACCACTTCTAATCAACAGTATACTGTTGGCTTACTCAGCACAATTGGGTAAGAAAGAGAAATAAGAGGAATCCAGATCACAAATGAAGAGGCAAAAATCTTCATTCACAGATGATGTGATCAATCCTGTAGAAAATCCTACAGCATCTGTAAGAAAGCTTCTAGAACTAATACATGAGTCTAACAAGGTTATAGACTATAAGATATGTAAACAAAATCAACTGAGTTTCTATATACCAGCAATGAAAAATCAGAAATAGAAATTTTGAAAGTAGGATTTACAGTGGCATCGAAAAACATAAAGTACTTAGGCGTAAATCTGATAACTAGAACTACCAAACAATTTGAGAGAAATAAAAGAACACCTAAAAAATGGAAAGAGATACCATTGTCATAGATGAGAAAACTTAATATTGTTGAGATCTTAATTCTCCCCAAGTTGATATATAGATAATCACTGGCATAACTATATATGAGTGGATCAATGGAACAGAACAGAGAGTCCAGAAAAAGTCCCATATTATTTCTGTGAATTAATTCTTAACAAAGGTGCAAGGACATTTCAATGGAGAAAGAAGTTTTTCAACAAATGGTGCTGTTAAAATTGAAAATCATATGTATCATATGTGAAAATCAACTCAAAATGGATCATAGAAGCTTAAAAATCTAAAACTACTAGAAAAAATCTAGGAGAGATCCTTGTGACTTATGTTAAGCATAACTTTCTTAGATACACACACCAAAAACACAACATATAAAAACAAAAAAATGATAAATTGAAGTTTATCAAAATTCAAACACATTTTCATTGAATAATACTGTTAAAGGAATAAAAAGACATGCTACAACTGGGAGAAAATATTTGCAAATCTCATATATGATAATTGACATTTGTCTAGAATCTATAAAGAACTCTCAAAACTCAGTAATAAAAAATAAACAAAGCAAGTTTTTAAAAATTGAGAACCAACATTTTAGGAAGCTAACTCTAGAAGCTAGAAAAAGGTAATAAGCCTGGCTGAGCTGGAGAATGGAAGCTGAGAAATCAATTATGATGAATCCTTGGGGTTTTTTTTTCTCAATTTAGTCTGTAAATAGTCCAGTATATGTCTTACATGATCAGGACTCTTTTAATAAAATATAACCACTACAGCATTATCACATTTTAGGAGCAATTTCAATTGATTATACAAGCACAATAGTTGCCATATATTATATACCCACTTTGGCAGAAATTTTAAAGACATTGTTGAACTTATAGGAGTCCTATTAAAATGCCAATTTCAAAAAATAAGGAAACTGAGGCTTAAGGATAGTAAATAATATGTTCGAGATCATGCAGCTCAAAAAAATTCAGGACTTGGATTCAAACGCAAATCTAATTTTAATATGTTATGATCTCTTCATGGTAGTGTCCAGTTTTTTTGAAATTAAAGAAATAGTGGAAAGTAAACAAAGAACATGTTTTAAAATTCCATGCTATTTTAATTTGGCTATATATTAAGCTTCTATAACTAGTTCAGACATGATAGAAAACTTTAAAAGTATAGATAAGATAGACATTTATTTCTTCCTCATCGAGAAATAAAAAAACAGGTGGTCCAGGACCAGTATGGCAGCTCTGGTCCATGAAGTCATCAAGGCACCTAGACTCTTTTCATCTTGCTGCTTTACTGTCTAGACTGATCTCCATATCTGTATGAGTAAAGCTAACTCATTAGTACTCCTCTTTGTTCATGGCAAGACGCAAGAGAGAGTAAGCTGATACCTTTTATCAATTTGACCCAGAAGGAATTCACCTCTCTTGCACTCACATCCAATGACCTTATTCTCATGAACACTCCTAACTGCAAAGAGACTAAGGAATTCTACTTCTAAAAGGAAGAAAAGGTAGATATTGGGGGCAATTAATTATCTATCAGTTAACTAACTGTTCTTGCTCTCATCATGTGTTCTTGACACAATAGATCAGACCTCTACTACAGTGTGACTTTGGGAGACTTGTGGCTGTCAGCTCTATGACCTTGTGGAAACTGGCCAATTCACGTGGTAGCTCCACTGCTCACACACTCTTATTTTCATGCTCTGTTTCTCTCTAGCTCATCGCCAGAAAATGGTAACATTGAGAGCTTGGAAATATCAAGTAATAGCTATAATTATTTGTATGTAGCCTATGTTACATCGAGAGGAAGATACTAACTTTAAGGGTCAGACTTCAAAACTTTTAACTAATATTTTTTAATGAGGAAAAAATTCAGACCAAGGAGAGGTGTGCCATTAAAGCTAAGGAAACATCTTGCTCTAACCTAATCCCAGCTGCCATTGGCACAATAACTTACAATTATTTATAGATCATCTTTTTTCCACATTTAAGTTTTGAATTTCGGATAGAATAAAAGACCAAGAGCTAGAGATGTATTCAGAGGTTGTAAAAGCTTTATTATCTTAAGGCCAAGTAACTTCACTATGATGATATGACATTCTTCTTTCAAAACCCATTTACTTCCTAAACATGAAAGTAAAATCTGAAATACAGAGAAAATCCTCAATTCTGAAACATATAAAACTCTAAATTTCTTCCTGGGTAGACATAGGACTAATTCAATCACCAGATGGGAGGCCCAACTTACCATACTAGAATAATTAAATCATGATCTCAAAGATATTTCAGTAATAATGTAAATAAGTACAAGATGGCTTTACACTGATTTCCTGGTACTAATTTTATAGTGTGGAAGTTATAATTATAGAAATGACATATTTATTGGGCAATAACTTCAAAAGAGGAGCTCTAAAAAAAAATCTTGGTTTCTAAAAGTGTAGTCAAGATTCCTATGGAGCAAGGGTAGGGCCTAAAACACAACTGTTGAAAGTCTAGGAGAGATGGAAGAAAAGATTAGGATATGCCGTTGAGTATAAGAGGATGTTATGAATCTATTCTCAGAGTTTATTAATTCCATCTTTGCTTCCTGCCTAAGTAAACATTTTCTAAGACATAGCCACATCTTTTAGAAATTTGAACTTGGCAGAAAGTTATTATTTTATCATCTTCCAGTATAATTTCGTTATACAACTATGTGAAGTATATATGACAAATAATATCACATATGATGTTGCTGGTAGATCTGAGTAGATCAGAGGTGACTCTAGCTACTGGCAGGGTAGGCATAGAGCTATGGGAGCCTATTTTCAGCCATTGTTCTGAAGAACAGGCCCCCTGATATATAGTCAGTCAGAAGCACAGGTAACAACCTGGACTTGAACCTGACATCTGAAGTAGAGGGTAGTCTTGTGGGATCAAGCCCATAACCTGTGGAATCCAGTGCTATCTCTGAGTGCCAGAATTGAGTGGAATTGTAAGACACCCAGCCCATGCTGGAGAATTGCTTGGTAGTATAAAGAACCACCACCCCAACACACACATACACCCACATATGGTGGAATTGGGTGCAGAAGTCTTATAGGCACATGTCATATACTTTATATATACTTACTATCTATAAGTTTTTCAATGTTCAACTCCTGTGACAGTTTACAGTAGGCCCCACTATTCTCTATAGTCAGAACACCTTCTCAGATCATGTATTTATAGTACCTAATGCCATGACCAACTCAAAATATAGTATTGATATTCACTTGTTTTTAATTAATGTATGTATTTATAGCCTGGGTCAATAGATAATCTTCAAAAATTGTAAGTTGTTTGAGAAAAGATAGGGAAGAGAAGAAATAAACAACCACATAGATTGTTCACATTTCCACGGAAGCCAGAGTGTGTTGTGTATATCCTGGAAGCCACCAATAAATATATAATTACCCATTCACTTATTTGTTCACTCAGAGAAAAGTATTTGCTAACTAGGCACAGTGCTTACAGTAAAGTTAGAATAATTATCCAAATGTTTCTGAATTATTTGCCCTTACTTGCCTGTTCTGAGCACAGATTTTGAGAAATAGTCCCAAAAAAGCAACAAAAAAAAGGAAGAAAGGGAAAAGGAGAAGAAAGTGGAAAAGAGGGAGCTAGGAGAAGAGGAGAGGGGAGGGCAAAGGAGAAAGGGAGAAGAAGGAAGAGAGGGTACACAATACACTATGTGAAATGTGAGTATCTGAAGGTTACTAGTTGTCTTCATAAGGAAGTATAGCCTGGAAGTGATTCCCTAAACTAGTTTGACCCACACTTCTCTTTTAAATTGCCACATTACTCCATCAGATATATTTAGTTGTTAATTATGTAGATTGATTATGGAATCAAGACACGGTAAACCAATTAGATCATATTTAACTGTCTCTTCATTAGAAATTGCCCTCTACAATGTATGCTTGTGTCAATAGTCAAAAAGGAAAAATCTATTGTTATTAACATCTTAGTGCCCAGAGTAAGAATCTAAATAATAGATGTTAGAAAGGTGAGTATAAGTAAACTATAAATAGTGACACTTCACAAATCAAACCATTCTGGGTAAAAATAATTTATCATTAATAGACATACTTATTGTCTTCCTAAATCACTAATCATTAACCATAAACAGTTTATATTATGCATTTGCTTTTCAGTCAGGTATTGGCTTTGTAATTTGACATGATTTTGTCATCTTGAGTTAATGACTTATTAACCCTGAGTTTCACTTTCCCTATCTGCAAAACAGGTTACAATATCTACTGTGTTGGGTTTAATAAGAAATCAAGACTAAAGAGTAAATATGCCAAACAGAATTGATGTGGAAGGACACACCCGAACCTTCCACCACTTCCTCCCACCATCCTCCTAACCCATAGAAATTCTAACTAAGGCCTTAGCAACCATGAAAACAAATTGTTAAAATATAGCCAAGGGACTTCTGGTTAAAATGGAGGTAACTTTTAGTTATCTCCCAACAAAAGTTATTTTACCCTCCAATAACACTATAACAAAGCCTCCCACTTAAACATAAAATGATAGCCAAAGATGACTAGAAATTCAAAGATGACCTATAACGTGAAGGGTAGAACAAACAGGAAAGAGGAATTTGGAGGAAAGCAATGGAGTAAGCAGGAGAAAACATTTAAAAAAAACCCCACACTATTATTAATATAACTTGAAAGAAAGTGTGCAGATAAAACAATAATAAGGTGCTATAGTTCAAAAAGAAACAGAGAATATGAACTTTCAAAATTAAAAACTATTAATAAAATGAATAAAATATAAAGTCCCATGGGTAAAATAAAAAGACAATGGCATGCACCAAGACATTTTACAATATTAATATTTTCTAAAAAGGTAAAAGAAATAGTTGAACATGAAGAATGAGTCAGATGACATCAGATTTTTAGGGACAGCACTGACAGCTAGAAAACTGGAGCAATTCAAAATTCAAAAGGAAAATTATTTCTATACCCAACCAATCAATCCAACAGAGATATTTTCAAATATATAGAGCACCAAATAGCTTACCTCTTACATGACTGTTTATAAGAAGCAAATGGAAGACATAGGTCCAAAAAACAAGGCAATAAATTTATAAGTGTGACATCCAATATTAAATGGCACAAAAGGGAAATCTCAAGGCAATATTTGTGTATCAGGCCTAAAGTAAACCTAAACACAGATTATAGAAAGAAATTGGTGGATAAAGTAGGTGGATTACCTAGGGAAAAATGAGGTTGATGAATGGCTTTTGAATTTGAATTAAAATATAAAAACAAACAAAAAATAAGTGAATGTTGTTTAAAAGAAATATTTTAAATAAAATGTCATAATATTTGAAAATAAAAGATATTTCACACAAGTCGAAAGAAAACTTTTAAAAATGTTGATATCAGACAAAATATAATTATGGCAAAAAAGTACTGAGACAGGATCACTCTAAAAAATGAAAGATGCTTTTCACTGAAGGGCTATAACAATCACATTTGTTTTTACTTAAAGCCTTAGCCTAAAGAAAATGAAAGCAAAACCTGACAGAATTCTAAGCAGAGCATGATATATTCATAGTAGGATATTTCAACACGTCTCAGAAACTTTCTCAATCAGATAAAAAATTAGTAAGACTACAGAATGTTTAATAATAGTTAACTAGCTAGTAGAAGTCATAGGTTTTTTGTTTTCTTATTCACTGTTATATCCCTATTGTTTAGAAGAAGCCCACCACTTAAACATGAAATATTTAATAGATACTTGGCATATAATAGACATTAAATATTTCCTGGATGAATGGATGAATGACTGACTGACTGAATGAATGAATATATGGAACCTTGCACCCAACAAATTAAAAAAATACATTTTTAAGTACTGCAATATGTTTATAAAACTTAACCATGTACTAGGCACACAGAAAACCTGAAATAAATTAGGAATAGTGGAATGTGTCCCATGATGACTGACATAGTTAGTTGGTGTTTATAATCATCATTTTGTTTCTTTACAGAGAATGTAAATCAATTCCTTCTGTATTTGTTAAAGACATTTGTATTTCTAGAGAATGAAATATTGACATAGAGAGGAAATATGTTGAAGTTCTTAATAGTTCCTGCTCTGCTGATAAAGCAGAATTATGACTGAGCCCAAAGAAAGTATTTAACTTAACTGTAAGCTGCAGTGCCCCATTTTGTGAAATTTGGGGGTGGAACTATTTGTATCTACAGTCTTTTACAATTATAAAATATAACTGCATATCAATACAAAAGTCCTGTCCATCTTTCCTTTTTCTCCTCACTAAATTTGCTAACTAAAGAATGTAACCTGGTTTATTTGTAAGTAATAAAGAGCATCCTGACTCATCCTAAAGTAGGTTAAAAAGACATTGTCAGCAAGTTCTCAAGCTGAGTGTACAGGAATGTTGCCAGGTATAGAGTGAAGTCTAAAAAAATATACCACTGGATGAGGAGCTGTCAGCTGAAGGAGACTCCATAGCACATACTTGTATAAATGGAATAGAGATTTCAAGAAGAAAGTAATTTCTGAAATGTCACTCCATCATTAAAGATGGCCTCTTGGGGTCTACAATTTCTCCAGAAGGTCAAGAAGTGTCCTACCTTGATCTGGAATAGTCTTGGCACTTTCCCATGCTTCCTTCCCAAGTTTAAAGCCTTAAAATCAATTCAACCTGTCACAGTACTCCAATTATCTCTGGTACAAAATATACCACAGTTCGGTACTGTAAGACATCGTGTAGCTTATAAATGACTAAGTTTTGCCCTGACTGATAACATTTTCCCAAAGTCAAACAGACTCTGCTTTTGTCTCTCTGCATTTCTCAATACAGCTGCACTTTATTTCAATACTTCTCTTGTAATTGAGCAATTCCATAAAATCAAATAAAATGATTTATAATGGAATGATTACTCCAGGGTAACATTTCAAGTGAAATTAAGATTGAAATCTAATTTAAAAGCTTTAATGTAAATGGGTCATTAGAGGAGGCTCTCCAGGGAATTTGCAATTAAACTAAAGTGACAAGGGGTTTGGAGGGGTGACAGACCTAAAGGTGTTACAATACTGATACATGCTCATTTCAAATGCAGCTAGCCTTATCACGCTGCTCAACAAGATCAGAGTTGCAGAGTGAAGGCTGCAATCAAAATCTAACAAAAACATTACAACCCATCACAAGAACATCTCAGGAAAATGAAAGTTCTGATTTCTGTGAGGGCTTTAATCAATTCAGTATGTTTAATTGACGTTAATTAATCTAGTTAACTGTTGTTAACCATCGCCATATTATTTTCATATTAATATCCTACTTTTATTAACTATAACTGTTCATTTAACAATAACTAAGTTTTCTATTAATGCCTTCTTTAATATGTAATTTACTAATGTGCAATCTCTACATACAAAAATGGAATACTTTTTCTTCCTGGTCTTTTTTAATTCTGCTCATCTTTAAGAGGTTTTCCTTCTGACTGTATGGTTGGTTCTTTGACAATTAATCGTCTACTTTATTTCTAAATTCCTTTTATTTTTGTTCCTAGATCTTCTATTGGGTTAACTTTCCATATGAATAGGGCCTAGTGCTCCAAAAAGAAACTGTTGAATTCTTTTAGAATGCATTGCACATAATAAGAGTAATAAATACCTGATCTTATTAACAATAATAATTCTATTGAGTGCTAATGCTTATTGATCATTTAAAAGGAGCAAGGTATTGTTAAGGCTTTTAAATTATCATTTAATCTTCATAATCATTCTAGATAACAGAAATATTATCATTTTCTTTTTAAAAATCTATAAACTGAATATTAGATGTTTCAGTAAAAAGATTCAGTAAAAAGATTCAGTATAGAGATTGCACATCAGTAAATTATATATTAATGTTTCAGTAAACTGTTCAAGGTCACCGAGCTAATAAGTGGCAAAGCCAGAACTTAAAACCACAACCACATTATCTCTAAAGCCCATTGCTAGACCTATTATTCTATACAATTGAAGGTGGTCATTGGATATGAACAGGAGAACCAACGTTATGATGTCCTCTTCCTAGTGTATATATCTACACATCTGATTGATTTTGTACATTGCCAGATTTAATTGCTCCCGGCTCTTCAAAAGTGGACTCATTCAAAACAAGAAAAATAAAATTCTTGAGCCATCCAACAGATGTTTCCAAATGTTTAGATTTATTTTTATGAAGGTTTTATAAAAATCAATTTCAATTTATACACTTTATTTTTGTGGATACCAGAGATTTGAAGAGCTCTATTGAGAGAGGTGACTGAAATTTTACTTATTGCTTTTGAAACTCTCCAATTTTATATATGATAGCTTTTGCAGAAGAAGCAACATGAATGGTTCACAAACCACTCTTTCTTTTATCTTTTTCTTTTTGGATATCACATATAAGGCAAGGTTCCAGTGACTAGAGAGGTATTTAGCTCACAGCAGAAAATCAAGAGATCACACAAACCACCTGAAGGAAGGGAATCTGAAGAGAAAATTAATAGTCTGAGGATATATACTTTCCTGCACTTCTCTTATAAGAGATACAATCTTTTCTTTAGACCATCGAAATAATTATATTATTCCTCTTAATGTTGTCACATTTGGCAACTTGCATAGATTTGATTGACAGAGCAGTGGGGGTGGAGGTAGATTAAACTAACGTAATGGTTTCCAGCGGGGAGGGGAAAGATTCAGCAGCTAATTGATCTTTGGGCACACAGACAGAAATATTGGCAATTCCTTTTAGATTTTTCAGCAGGCAACTCGCATGGCAAAGCAGATACTGTTGAACTATCTAGTCAGGTATCTGCCTGCCCTCTCAAAAGTGAACATGAATTGGTTCTGATGGTCAGAGAAATAGTGTCTAGATAGAGTAGTTATAGCTTAGATTCCCTTAGAATGGAGTTTTGGAGAATTATGTTTTATGTCATGAGAGACAAAAGGAAAATCCTTTAGGAAAGATATTGCATTTACAACCATGGTCTCCGAGCCATGCATGATCTGGCCCTAGCTTACCTCTTGGACCTTACAGAACTCTTCCCCAAGAACCCCTCTCTGGCCATGCTACTCCAACCATGCTGACTTTCCATGGCTCTTTAAAAACATCAACTTCTTCCTGTCTCCGTTCCTCAGGGTCTTTGTTCGTGCTACTCCCTCTAACTGGAATCATCTTTCCTACAACTGCTTCATCTCTTGATTCTTCTAATCTTTTAAATTTAGGTCTCTGCTCAAACGTCACCTTCAGAATCTTCCCTGACCATCTTCCCTGACACATACAAGAACACACACACTAAATGGTTTGATACATATACAGAACTCCTTCTCATTTTAAAAGTTGCCTGTTGATAAACACACACACACACACACACACACACACACACACACACACACACTCACACAAGGAAATATGGAGAAACTGTTACAGATTAGAGAAGACTAAAAGACTAAATGCAGAGTTCTCTCTCATATTATACCAGGGAGAGAAAAGGATGTTAATGACAAATTTGGTGAATATAAACAAAGTCTTCAGTTTAGTTCAGAGTATTTTACCAAATACGCACGTCAGCATTATTATGTTAAGATTTTTAAGGGAAAATGGGTAGAAAGTATACAGGAACTCTATAGCATTTTTGCAACTTTCCTGTAAATCTAAATTATTCCCAAATAAAATTATATTAACAATTAACTTCTATGTAACTTCTGTAAGTTCTAAATAACTTCTAAAACTTTCTGTGTCATGAAGCATGACAGTTACCTAGCCTTCCTGTTGCCTCAGTTTTCTTTTCTTTTCCTTGCTTTTTATTGTGTCTGAAGCTTGGTTTTCCGTAGTAAGACTTTAAGAAGAAGGCTTACATCCTTGGTTTGTTTAAATGGAGGTATGATGGGAAGCACCATGAGAAGTTACAGCTCCACATAATTCAAAGTATTGGGCTCAGTTCCTTCATTTCCAGGGTGTGCTCTCCAGATGCTCCTGGAACAGAGACTTCCTTCTCTATCTCTCAGATCGCTTACATTGGCCAGGGGTTTCCACTTACTCAGAGACTTATCAAAAACGGTAATGTACCCAACAAAGGAGCACCTAGATACATAAAGCAAATATTAACCGACATAAAGGGAGAGAGTGACAGCAATATAGTCAAAGTAGGGGATTTTAACACAACATAGACATGAAAGCAAAGATATTTCAGACAGAAAATCAATAAGGAAACGGTGGCCTTAAATGACACATTAGATCAGATGGATTTAATTGATATTTTTAGAGCACTTAACCACAAAGCAGAAGAATATACATTTTTTTTCAAGTGCACACGGAACATATTCTAAGATAGACCATATGTTAGACCACAAAACAAAACAAATTTCAATAAATTTGAGAAGATTGAAATCATACCAAGCATCTTCGCTGACCACAATGATATAAAACTAGAAATCATTTACAAGAAAAAAACTGAAAAACACACAAACACATGGAGGCTGAATAACACACTACCAAACAATGAATAGGTTAACAATGAGATCAAGAAAGGAATTAAAAGATACCTTGAGACAAATTAAAACACAATGACCCCAAATCTATGGGACAAAGTGAAAGCTGTTCATAGCAGTACAGAAACAAGTACCTCAAGAAACAAGAAGAATCTCAAAAAACCATTTTTACCTTACACCTAAAGGAATTATAAAAAAAACAACAAAAAAAGCCCAAAGTTAGTAGAAGGAAGGAAATAATAAAGATCAAAACGAAATAAGTAAAATACACTCTCAAACAAACAAACAGTACAAAAGAGCAATAAAACCAAGAGCAGCTTCTTTGAAAAGATAAACAAAATTAATAAACCTTTATTGGACTCATCAAAATAGAGAACTCAAATAAAATCAGAAATGAAAGAGAAGTGACAACTGACTGAAAGAGGAAAAGTGACATAGAAATACAAAGAATTATAAAAAAAACTGCAAAAAAATTATATGCCAATAAATTCAATAATCTGGAAAAAAATGGATAAATTCCTGGAAACATACAATCTTCCAAGACTAAATCAAGAGAAAAGAGAAAATCTGAACAGACCCATTACTACTAACAAAATTGAATCTGTAATCAAAAAACTCCCCACAAACAAAAGTCCTGGGCCAGATGGCTTTGCAAGTGAATTTTAGCAAACATTCAAAAAAGAATTAACACGTATGTTTCTCAAACTATTCCAAAAAATTTGAAAGTATGAAAGGCTCCCAACCTCATTTTCTGAGGCCACCTTTACCCTGATTCCAAAGCCAAAGACATCACACACACACAAAAATTATAAGCTGATATCTCTGATGAACATAGATGCAAAAATCCTCAACAAAATATTAGCAAACAGAATTCAACAATACATTAAAAAGATCATACACCATGATCAAGTCTGGGGATGCAAGGTTGGTTCAATATTTGTAAATCAATTGAGTGAGATACACCACATAAACAAAATGAGGGATAAAGACTTTATTATCATATCAACAGATGCAGAAAAAGCATTTGACAAAATCCAGCATCTATTTATGATAAAAACTCTCAGCAAAGTGGGAATAGAGGAAACATATCTCAACATAATAAAGGTTATACATGACAAACACACAGCTAACATCATGCTAAGGGTGAAAAGCTAAAGAAGATTTCCTTATAATCAAGAACAAGACAAGGATGCCCACTTTCACTACTTTTGTTCAACATGATATTGGAAGTCCTAGCCACAGCAATCAGACAAGAAAAAGAAATAAAAGGCATCTAAATGGGACAAGAAGAAGTAAAACTATCATTATTTGCAGATGACATAACACTATATATAGAGAGAACCCTAAAGATCTCATCAAAAAACTGTTAAAATTGATAAATAAATTCAATAAACTGGCAGGATACAAAACTAATATTTAGAAATTGGTTGTATTTCTATACACCAATAATGAATTATCAGAGAGAGAGAGAGAGAGAGAGAGAGAGAGAGAGAGAAAAATTAATAAAGAAATCCTATTATAATTGCATTACAAATCTAAGGAAATAAAATAAATAAATAAAAGTTTTGAAAAATCTAGGAATTAATTTTACCAAAGAGATGACTTGTACTCAGAAAGTTAAAAGACACTGAAGAAAGAAACTGAAGAAGATACAAATATATAGAAGCATATACCACACTCATAGATAGGAAGAATTAACATTGTTAAAATATCTATATTACCCAAAACAAACTATAGATTTAATGCAATCCCTATCAAAATATCAATGGCATTTTTCATAGAACTCAAACAAAGAATCCTAAAATTTTTATTGAGTCACAAAAGACCGTGAATAGCCAAAGCAATCTTGAGAAAGAAGAACAAATTTGGAGATATTACAATACCTGAAATCAAGGCTATAGTAATCAAAACAGCACAGTACTGGCATAAAAACAGACACAGAGCAATGGAATAGAATAGAGAGCCCAGAAATAAACCTATGCTTTTATGGTCAATTAATCTATGACTAAAGAGGAAAAAATATACAATGGAGTAAAGACAGTCTACTCAGTAAATGGTGTTGGTACAGCTGGACAAATACATGCAAAAAAAAAAATGAAACTAGACCACCTTCTTATACAATATACAAAAATAAACACAAAATGGGTTAAAGACTTAAATGTAAGTCCTGAAACCAAAAACTTCTTGAAGCAAGTATAGGCAGTAAACATTTTGACATTGCTCTTCGCAATATTTTTTTTTCTGATATATCACCTCAGGCAAGGGAAACAAACAAACAAACAAAAGACAAATAGGACTACATCATCAAACTAAAAAGTTTGATGCAAAGGAAACCATCAACAAAATGGAAAGACAAATACTGAAAGTAAAAAGATATTTTCCAATGGTGCATCTAATATGGGATTAATATCTAAAATTAATAAAATTAGTCAGAGAAAATGAGTTAAAATCCTTGGACTATTACTCACACTTTTGTGATTTTGGACAAGTTATTTCATCACTTGTAAAACAGGTGATATTGCATGTATTAAAGTGTCGAAGACCCCTAGGTGCTATGATTAGGTGACATGTCATTTACATAATCCTCACAGCAATTCTGAGAGGGCTTCTAAGAGATGAGGACACAGGATGAAGAAGAGAGGGCCTTGCTGCAGGTCACAGTGTTAGCTAGAATTGAAATTCAAACCCATATCTAGTCGGACTGTAAGCAATAAAATTAATGACACCTGCTGAGTTTTTACACCAGCTAGTATAGTACCTTATATGTATTAATTAGTTTAAACTTTGCAGAATTATAGGAGGCTAATACTATTATTATCCTTATTTTACAGACTATAAAATCCAATATGCAGCCTTCTTCTGTTGACACATTCCTCCTCATGCAATCCGCTCATTTATCTGTGTATCTACAACATTTTCTTAATTTCTTTGTAACACAATTAAGCACAAAAATAAAACCAATGCACATATTTCTCAAAATGTTTTGAGTAGTTTTCCCCTTTTACTGTAACTTCCAATAAAACTCCCTTCTCCAAGCTCACTCATGGCATATGAAGAAGGACATTATTTATCCTCAATCTATAAAGCCTCCTTTAATGTTCCTTATGGGTTAAAATGCCAGCCTCATTTATATCATTATTAATTTAAAAAAAACCCTTTGTAATTTTCTACAACCTTCATATTTTCTCCTAAGGAAAAATATAATATTTTATTGTTTCAAAAACCACCAAGAAGCAACAAATTTAATGAAAAATTAGTGATCAGAAAAATTATTCAGTCAAATTCTGAACCATAGGGTTTTAAAATGTTCAATCAAATATCACCATACTGGTGTGGTTTATTTTTTCTTGGCAGCATGTAACTTCCTGTTTCTAAGAAAAAAGGATTAAAGTGTCCCATAAAAAAAAAGCTCCAAAAGCTTCTTAGACATCAAAGAGAACTTACACAACAACATTTTGATGAGTTAAGTGTAAAGGAATCAAAAACACATGGATTAAATTTCCCATAAAACCCACATGTGTTTAAAAATCAAGAGAAAACGTGCTTGGCCAAAAGCGTTTGGGGTTTTGTCAAACCCCAAACATTTGAGGAATAGTGTGAGATGTTTAAGGAACCCCAAACACAGCTGGGTCAGCCTATATCATTCCAAAAACATATGCCAGTGGGAGATGATAAAGGAGATAAACCCGCAAAACTGTAGTTTGGGCCTAAAATCAACATCTCTGATTATTGATAAGAAAGCTGTGGCTTTCAAATATATGTCTTTTTAATTGCCTCCCGACTTAGAAAATTATAATTTATATAATCTGTTAGAAGTCAGTTATAAAGAACTCTTGTATTTAAAAAAAAAAAAAAAGAGGAATCATCATTTCCAATCCTGAGATTTTCCAACTAAACCAGATGGGATCTTTTCCACAGCTTTCAAACCCTTGATCGAGTTGCTCCATGTTTTTTATTATTCTTGATTTAGCTTTGCTAGACTAAGCACATTATTAATTGGTTCTCCTTTTATTTACAATACTATTGCTTGAAATATATACTAGGGTGTATAATTGAATTTTGGGTTTACTGTAATTAAAAAAGTCAAAAGAGTAATAAACATAAGCATTCGTAAATAATTGTCTCTGAGAACCGGCATAAATCATCAAGATTAAATGATTATATATCATATTTAAACTCCTTAATTTTAATTTATGATTGTCAACCTATTTTCAGTCACTGTTGACTAGAATTACTTGTCAGTGCTTTATGTCTTTAGAGGTGATGGCAAGGGACTTCTGAAGATTCCCTTTTAATGGGGGCCTACATTATCAGGCTGAAATAATCGATCTATGTCTTTTCTTTCTTATCACTTTCCAAGTGCATTCTATTTATTTTTTTTTAATTAGCTCAAGTAGAGGGGAGGGCAGTTTGATCATGGATTTAACTACTTTTCCAAATCTACTTTCTAATTTAATAAGATTTTTATCTTTTCGTAAGATCTAGTTTATAAATGTATAAATAAATAGATGTTTCCTGTAGCTAAACAATACTGTATATCACTTTTTCAGGTGATAAAAATAACTATTGATAGCACTGTCACAATTGCCAATAAAAAACAAAGGTTAATGAAGCCATCACTTTGCCTTCTTGACCCCCAAAAAGTTAATTGGACATATTACTAATTCCTTTTTCTCCTTCTTAATACAGACAACATAGAATGCCCTGCAAAAATATAATGTAATGAAAATATAAATAAATATAAATAAACAAAAGCATTTTTCCCAAACGAAAGCAGCACTGGTATGGGAATGATGCATATCTTTTTCCACTCTCGGCCTCAAACACTGCAGTATGAATTTACAATTTCTACACACTTGAATCTAAGCTGTTCTCCACGTGGTAATTTATGATGCATAGTAAGGTCATGTCTCAAAAGCTAACCCTGTACATTCATAAAATCAGCAACAGCAACCGGAATGCCACTTATGGGGGCCCACCATTTGCTAAAATCTGAGAGATATTTTAGACATTTCCTGAAATTTCACAACAACCTAGCCAGGTAGATTCTATGGTACCCACTTCACCACTAAGGATGCAGAGTTTTGAAGAGATTAAGTCATTTGCTCATAAATATATAGACAGATCTATTTGGTCACAAAGCCTGCACCCTAATGTCAACTTTGTTACATTATATATATTTAAGGTGAATAAAAGAAAAAAGTGACCGTCTCTTAGGAGGCTGAAGAGACAGACCACAGGCGATAGAAGAGTTATATCATCCTGTCTTGAGAGGCTAGCAGGTTCTCACATCAATATGGTTTGTAGTTCTTGAAATCATAGATCCTCTTCTGTTGCCTACCCTAATGGTTATTCTGTCTCAATGTGATACATCTTTCACTCCAGACATGACTTGGATTGCTTTGCTGCGTTTATACTCTTTTAAATTTCCCTTGCACATGCTCAGGGCATCATTTTGGAGAGCAGTCAGTTGCTCAGGGAACTGATTCCATGGTGCTTTCAAGACCGTCACCTGTTTCTCATTATTTCCTTTCTGAGCTTAGCTAAAAGACATGACTATTATACTTTGGGAATGAAAAGTCTGTGGCCAGAGAAACAAAATCTCATCTACCATCACCGTGCTCTTCCTATGACAGTCTTGTCTCACCTGTCAGTATGATGTGTCATGGGATAAAGAGAAAATCTGCTGAACAACAAGACTATATATTCACCACAGCCTACAGGCCGCTCCATTAACGCCCGGGGTCAGTGACTAGGCTTATGGGTAACATTAGATCGGCAGTGCACGGTAAAACGATCAGAAGGTGGTCCTAGAATCGAGCAGGTGCTGTCCTGTGAATGAGAATGACAGACAGTCTATAGCAGGCCAAGACTGTGAAGAATAATGCCAAACCCCAAAGCCACTACATGAGAACAAATCAGCAAAGTGAAATCATGAAAGAGGTAGAGTTTCTCAAAACAAAGACAAGAAAAATGTGCTGTCTTGACAATTACAGTGAGATATTTTAAATTAAGTGAAAATAAAATTGGGGGAAATGGAAGAAGAGAAGATGGAAAAAACAGATACATTCAAGTTATAAAATACTGAGTCCATGCATTTTAAAAAAATTGGAAGCAAACATTTTAAAAAGCTTAATGTGAGTAGTTGATATATAAATAAGTAAATAAACAAACAAATAAATAAATAGAATGAATAATTTACAAAGGAGAAAAAATGTTTTTCAAAAATCCCTCCCACCAGAAACTTTTAAAAATCTATTTTTTAAATCTATTTTTGAAATGATGCATTGCTTTGATCTGTCAAATACATATTTTTTAAAGTGTATAATCCCACCAATGATGAGGATAAAAGAAATGGACACTTTCAAACATTCCCAGTGGTACTCTGAATTAGTACAGAAATTTAGCAATGCATGTAAAAATTCTCAAGTGTTTATGCATTTTAGCCTCTTTAGAAATTGACTCTGAGGAAATAATGTTAAGTGTACAAAGATATTCATTACAGCATGGCATAATCAAAATATAGAAACAACCCCTAAGTGCCCTAAAATAGAATGGTAGATCCATTTAATAAAACATAATTGCAAAAGTGATGATTCTGAAGACTACCTAAAAACTTGGGAAATGCTTTCACAATAATATTAACTGAAAAAAAAGAAGAAAAAATCCATGATAATAATTATGTACAAATGAATTTTGTATCAGTAAAAAGACTGGAAAGAAATATATTAAAATAATAGCAGGGGTTATAGTAGCACAATGAAAATCTTGCTGATTATATAATTTAATTTTTTATCCATTTCCTATGTTTATCTTAATGTGATTGTATTACCTTTATCAACATTTTTTAAAGAATAGAACTAATATTTAAGAATCATTATTTTTTAATTAAGTCATTAAAAGACCAGGCCCTAAATCCCCACAAAAGTATAAACAAGAAAAGGGTAGATGTACATAGCACTTATATTTAAGAGAAAGGTGACAGGAAGGCATCTAAATAGCTTGTATAATTTATAAAGAGACGAACCTCTTTTTACTAAAAGACAACAATATTATTAAAGTATATAAAAAAGCTTTGTAAGGAGGAATTCGTGCCAAACAAAATTCTCTCCTAAAATGGGTTAAAATGCACATAGATAACGGGAGGAAAGAACAGATGTCTATGAGCTAGCCTGAGCCGGATACTACATTCTTGCCATCTTAGTCCACATGGAGACGATCAATAATCCTGTTTGACATAGTTCTGAGTATTTTCCCTGAGGCTGGAGGGCTCTACTATACTTCTTGAATTCTCTTCTGACTTTAAAATTCTATAAAGTGTATTAAATAATAAATAAGGAAGCAAACTACCCTAACATTTGATTCTAGTTGGTGGATTTAGTGAGACCCAATCACTCATTGAGGGAAAATACTTTTTTTAAAAAATTTTTTCTTCTTACAGTTTGGTCAGCTCTCATTGAAATCATCTTTCCACAGGTTATTCACTGCCTGCTCGATCAAGTTTAAAAAAAAATCTTATTAACTATAATCATGTCTACCCAAACAGAGACTTAGCACCGTTAAAATGGCTGGGAGGGAGAAAGAAAGCACAGCCTAATATAGGACTGATGGACTTGCCACAAGATGGTATAGTTTTTCTCTGTTTGTAGTTCTTATCTTGAAGAAAAATTAGCAGTTCTTGCACTTGCATGGAACAACAGATTGCGATTTAATTTTCACAGTTTGTGTAGCTCATTTTGTATATCACCATGTTTTGTGTTCTATCACATATCTGTCCTTTACGCATTTTGACTTTCCCTCAAGTATGTTGTGATGTCACATTGTGTCACATTGGGTAGGTGGACCTGGAGGCCTGCTTCAGAAATACCTTCCTCCTGTACTTGTAGAGACCCTCACCAGGGAGACATTTCATCTGGCTCCAGAAATGAGGCATGAAAACACAGGCGTCCCCAGTGTAGGTGGAGAAGACAGGGAACACGATTCATTTTATGAAGTGCTTGATCTTTGCAGAGCATGTCATTGTCGTAAGTGAAGGCCAATGAGCTTAGAAACTGTCTGTTGTCTTCTAAAGATCCAGTTGGGAAGACAAGCATATATGGATAATAAAAGAGAGAGTTGATGTCTATAAAAAATGAAAAGAAGCAAATGAGGAGGCAAGAAGCATAATATAATAAAGCCCTTGGTTAGTGTAAAAATTTCTCTGAAGTCTACAGTCTAAGATCTCTGTACAAGGAAAGCATTACAGAAACTTCACTGAGAAAAGCAAGACTTGCCAGTGGAACAGCCATTTGCCTCTCTGGTTGCAGGCAATTGTTCATGAAATACATACCAAATGATAAGGCACTCTTTACTTTTTTAAGTATATTCTTGAGAACATTAGGACTCATTACTTTTATAATTGTAGTAGTGTTTTGTCAATTACACTGGTAAGAGTCAATATGCTTTTAAGAATTTACATTTTACAGAAACTACCTCAGTGCTAGTGTCAATAATTTCCTTTTGGCTGATTACAGACCCAATCAGGGGATAACAAACCCTGAGATCTAATGCAGTAAAGTATTACATACTTCTCATATTTACAAGACAACTCATTAAACTGTGTTGTCCATCCTTTACTGAATCCCAAATAATTTAGATAGTTGGATGAGAAAGATGCTGTTTAGAAATAAAAGAAGGAAGTTTGACTTACAGACTATTTCTTTATATGTTTGTCTACTTGTTTGCTTTCTTGTTCTCAAATATTAAAATCCTGCAGTAACTGGAACATGCTTAACCATGTGCTGCCAAAAAGGGATTAAGGCAATGATAAAAGGAAATGGCGATTCCATCTGAAGAATGCCTGACATTGTAAGCATGTTGTTTTATGAAAATATATACAACCCCCTTGCTTAGAAATTATGTTTTGTTGCAGTGGTTAATAGGCTACCTTTTCACGTGAGCCTGCTATTCATTTGTTTACTTTGTTAGCAGACAGGACAAGAGTCTACTTTCATACCAAGGATAAAGTCCCAAATTCATAAGACTTTGCAAATGAGAGCTGATAGTAGTCTTTCAGAAATACTGTTATTGCGCCTGGAAATAGGAGTGGACAGCTCCTCTTCATCTAGACTTCAGCTCATGTGATGTCCCCGAATGACTTTGCTGGCCTGGAACATACAGGGTTTGAAGCTAGTGATTTAACATGCTGCAGCTCCTACCTGCAGTTCTGAGTAAAGTAAAAGTAATATTTCCAACAAACAATAATATGCTTTCATCATTCACTCTTTCTTCATCTACAAAAGAATCTTCTTCAGACAAGAAAATTTACTATAAAGTATATTAATTAATTCGATTTATATTAAACCAACATATTTATGTATAACCTCATCACTTACCTTTCCACCAAACATGACTTCATCCAGAAAAATGTCATAAACAACAAAAAACATTGGTCCAGAGTAAGGCCTTAGTTTAATCCATATCAACCGTTATTTCCTAAAATCCAAGTGGCAGGAACTGGCACTTACTGGGAACTTACTCTGTAGCAGAGGCTATGTCTCACAATTTATGTGTATTATCTGTTGATCCTCATGATCTACCTATGAGATATGTCATCAGCGCTATCGTACAGATGAGAAAACTGAGGCAGAGAAGATTTATATTACCTTCCTAAAGTCCTTCATGGATAAGTAGAGAGTCCAGTTTTGAATCTCAGTTTTTATGCTATTTACAACATCGCTGCTAGATTATCATCATGTAACTGCTGGTAGCTTATAGAATTTATTAATTCATCTTTTCTTGAAAACAAAATTATGCATCTATGAGCATGACACTGAATTTTTAAGAGACAAAGAATAAATAAAAAAAGCCAGCAAAGATTTCTAAAAAGGCAGAGGGCAAGTCTAGTAGATGTTAGAACAGGATGCAATTAAGCCATATTCCTTGATAAGCACCAAATATTGCATTTTTGAAACATTTCAAGAAATGATTTACCTAGATTAAGATTTTGATAAGGAAATTATTTGTATGAGGCAAGTTGTACAGGAATTTCATTTCTAAGTCCTTTTATTTTAAGAAAAAAATCATATAAAAGTTGTGTTGTAATGAATTTTATTGGAAAGGAATTTTGCCACCACTGAGTGTCTGATGTGACTATCTTAAGATCTTAGAGTGGTCACTGCTTGGGGGCAGAGAGCACACTTGATTGATTCTTGATGGAGCAATGGATAAATTGTCACTTTTGTGGCAGGTCCTGACAGGATCAGCCAAGCAAGGAGAGAAACTGCCTTGACTTTGGGATTTGGTTACCAGAGTATAAGAACCTGTTAGACCTGAAGCTGGGTTCCTTCTGGTCCCTATTGTAAAAGTAAGAGACAATTTTGTGCCTGATGGCCTTGTTTCAATGTCAAAATCAGCTTCTCTCTATTGTTCTGTGTTGGCGTCTGCTGCCCTGAGTCCTCACCTAGCTTCAAGCACATCTCCACCTCCTTGTCTAACACCTCCAGTTCACTCCTATCCCCTCATCCCCACCTCTCCCCAAGTTCATATTTGGGCTATTATTCAATCCAAACAAATTGGGCAAAACACACCAAATAGCAGCACGCAATCCAAAGGCATTTTATGATATTGCTCTGCCTGGATTATGCAATTCATAGCAAGGTGTGTATGTGCGGGGAAAGGGGGTAGAGATGGGGAAGCATACCTTTCATTCTCTTTCTAAAGCACCTTCTGGAGATTTTTGGGGTTTTGTTTTATATTTATATTGTCGTGACTGCATATAAATAAGAAAGCATGCCAAATATTTGAACTTACATTTTCTTATACAGGGACTGTCACAATGCGTTCAATGACGGACATCAATTCTTTTTTTTTTTTTAATGATAACTTTTCCCCTTTCTCTAAATCACAGATAATCATGAGCAGAGTTGCTGTGTTATTTTTTCAAATGGTTGCAGATCCGCAGCCCATGTGATAAAAGATGCTGACATTAATATTCTGGTGTGCAAGCTAATTCCTTCAGCCCAGCTGTGAGGCAGAGGCTCTGTGACCGAGGTGAGACTGCCGCAATGTGCAGCGTGTGCAGGGTCCTCGGAACGGCTGATCTGTTACTTGCACCTTGTGCAAATTGTGGCAGCTTTGACTGTTTCCGTGGGTGAGCAGACTGGCTCTGTTTTCTCGCCACTGCATTCAATTTACTGGCTGCCTGTAAGGGTTCAGAGTGGGCCCATGGTTTGACTGTTAACTATTTATGTCATATCAGTTTCTAGACTTTGACCATCCTTGCAACCTCTGGCTCATGGCGGGGGAATCAGTAAACACAATGCTTTGCAATCTAATAGTATTTAGTTCCCGTGTCTGCAGTGTGTTCATTAAGCAAATCTCCATCTTGCTTCAGGCCTTCTAGAGCAGCCTTGTGAAGAATAACACTACATTATGCTGCAAAGACTTCTCAGAGAGGTAGTGTACCTTTACTCACCCTGTTACGTTTAGGATGTACCAACAATTAACCCTATACTTTATTATACCATCATCTAGTTAATTCTTATATGATTTCGTACCTTCACATATAGATTGACAGGTCCTTGAGTTTAAAAAGTAACACCTCCTTCGAACCTTTCCAGCTTCTAACCATGTAGTTGGTATAAACACAATCCTTCTTGCATATGAAGAGCGAAGCACAGTGTGTGACACACAGTAAATGCTCTATAAATGTTCGTTGTTATTAAAGTTAAAAATTTTAATTAAAATTATTGAAAAAAGCAATGAGTTTTGACATGACTAGAGTGTCTGGCTAACGCGGGCAGAGTCCTCTTTTCCTTCCCACCCTTCCTGCCCCACGTTGATGCGTGGAACTCCAGGACTCCACCTCAGCTCTGGCTACAACTAAAGAAGGCCCTTCTGCCCAACTCTGTGTGGCTCCTTACTCCAATGGCACCTTGTCCTCCTGCTGAAACCAACCCTGCAAATCCGTGCTGCCAAATATCAGTGTCATGCCTGCTTTCTGCTCCCGAGCTCGCCCCAGAATGTCCTCCAGCGCATATCTCAGACTCCCCCTTGCTGAAGGCTTTCCTGACCTTCTCCATAAGTTGATCATTCGTTTGTGTTTTCAGAGTAATCTTAACATTCTTTACATTGTTGATCATACTTGATTAGATCTCTCTCTCCCCCCTATAGCCTACAGAGTTCTGTCTTATTTGTCCTTGGAGCTCAATGCTTGACATATAAGTTGTAGTAAATGCTTTTTTAATAAAAGAATGAACATCCATCCCCACAGGTCCATTTTCTAGGGTCACTTGTCTTGCCCCACCACATACTCTACCCTGGCTTCTGTCCAGCCTCACCAGGCTACCTGGTGACTTGGGTCTGGTGACCCTTCATGGCACTTCCCTGATCACACTCACTTTGTCTTACTTTCTGGATTTGCTCTCTATCCCTTGGTGGAGAAGTTTGATTATTGTTGTTTAGCACCCAAATTCTTTCTTCTTTGAGAAGGGAATGTACTTCTGAGAAGTACTGAGGGATAAAATAAAAGATAACAGTGATATTGAGATAATTTAGCTCAATCCAACCATCCAACATGTTGCTGTTGCATATTTCACTAGAGGCCGTTCTTGCCTAAAAGAGCTTAGAGTCATAGAAGGCAGGGAGAATCCCTGACAATGAAGAACCTATCTGTACGAAATCACAACTTTTTAACAGAGTGAGCTCAAAAACATGAAGAATAAAGAGCTACAGGTACTGCCGTAGAGAGGAGAAACAAAACCTGGTCCACTAACTCACCAAGCTTGTACGTAGGCAACTGAGCCTCCATCAGACACAGGATCTCATATCAGCTACACAAGACTTGTCCTATCAGCCTTTAGTCAGAATAAAAATATCCTGTGCTGCTAGGCATGGCCATTCTTTTGGTCATGGCCATGGTTATTGGGTTTATTCCTTAATGAACCTAAGTCTAAATATTGCCCCTTAGGGATGGAGTGCAGGAGATGACAGAAAAGTTTTTCTTGAAGGGGCGGGGGGTTTGTTGTTGTTGTTGTTTGACAGTCATGGAACAAAGAAACAAGATGGCTAGGAAAGAAATTCTGGTGTCAAACTGCTTAGATTTGAGTTCTGGCTCAGCCTCCTTTCAGCTATGTGAACTTGGGTATGTTACCAAGTAGTAATTTCCCCATTTGAAACATGATAAGGACACCTAACTCCTAAGTTTGTTGAGAGGATTAAGTAAAATAATGGCACTGACACTTTCAGCACAAAAGTTGACATATAGTAAGTGTTCAGTCAATTTTATCTATTAACAACCATAAAATTTGATTTTCTAGAAAAGAGAGTTCCACATTCAAAGCGCTCTATCAGACTAATTGATATCTCCACTGCATATCTGAGATCATTGTGATTTACAAGAAACTGCAAAGATAATATTCTAATGTATTGTATTTACTCATTTCCGTAAATCTATGTACATTCTACTTCGAACAGAGATATTTCTTACATTATTCATTGCACATATAGAGAAATACACACCTTTATCTAAAAACAATGAAGGATGACTTTTTCTCTAATGGCTATACATGAAGCAGGATGAAGAGAAAAGAGGCAAAAACAGAAAAAGTACGCTAATGCTTACAGAAATAAGAACAAGGGACAATGAGTTAAAAAGTGCCAAGCAGAGAACTAATCTGTGTCTTTCTCTCTGCCCTGTTCATCTAACATTAGTCTGCTGTGTAGAGGGACAACTTCTAAAGGGCTGTTCTTGGGCTCTTCTCCTTCAAAAACTAGATAATCACCACTCTTCGGTCAAAACCCTTTGAAAGAGAACATTTCTGGTCATCTTTTAATTTCTCATAGCCCTACAGTGGTGCCATGAACAGAATAAACAGAGAATTCATGTGTGTCTTATGGCCTGATGGATGCGTGGATGGAAGGAATGAAGGGAGGAAGGATAAATGCACGTAAAGAAAAGCACCCACGACAGAATGATAGACGGGAGAAGTATCCACATGTTAACTTCTACAAAGGGTACCAGCGAATCCGAGGACTTCAGCTATCTATAAGCAGTCTGATGGATAACCACTGAGAGATCAAACATGAGATACTCACAAAATTGTATCTCAGGTCCATCTTTACCAGATGAAGTTCTACATGCAAACTATTAGTGATCATCCTGACCCTCTCCAGGATAATTGTCTTGATGTTCCATGCTTTTAGACCAGAGTTTCTCAAACAGAGCCAGGAAACATCTCAGCTTCCTCTGAACAGAGCAGCAGCAAACGCTGATAAAGTGGGGAAAATGTAACTGGAGATGATAGATAGGGCTCTTGCATGAAGGGCTCATCCTACTGGATGAATCAGACTAGACTTTTATAAGCAGAATTATTTCAGCCTCCCAAATCTGTAGAAATAGCACAGGATCACACATTAAAAAAAAAAAATTGGTAATGTTCTGATTGGAACTAAATGAGGAGTTTTAATAAAACGTTGTCCTGTTATCATAAACGCTAATGCTTTCTTATTGAAAGAGTGGTGGAATAAGACAAGAGACATGAAAAAGAGCACCTTGAGTTATATCTGTGTGATCTTGGACAATTCAGTTAACATCTCTGAATTTCTGATTTCTCCTGCAAACAATGAAGATAATTCCATCCACTTTGAAAAGTTGTCATGGAGAATTAAACAGGAGAAAGTGTGGATTTAATGAATGCTAATTCCCTCCCCTTAATCTCATCCTGAGTTTCCTTACTATCTGTTTTAAGACACTGAGTGGAGATAATCCAACTGTTAAAGGGATTATTGAAATGATGTCTTTTTACATGTCCTGAAAAGCATATACTGTGATCACACTATAATGTTCCCCATGAAAGGGAGGACTTAAGAATTTTAATGGTATTTTTGTAATCAATAACTTTTATCAGAATTTAAGTTGCTTTCTATTGCATTCCACAATTCAGAGAGGTTTAAATTCAGCTGTCTTTCCATTTGAAAAATATTGCTGCGCTGGTTGGTCTTATCTAAGTCTGACAATTTTGATCCAACACAAATCTGCATAGAGTAACTGCCATGGGAGGACATCACGTCAACTCATCCTGCTTTTCACAGACTTCCAAACAAAGCTTCATCACTAAATCAGTCAGCTATCATTGAAAGTCTATTAGGTACTAAAGCCAGAGGGTACAAAGAGGCATCGTAATTTCTCAGAGACTGCATGATCTCATTGGAGAGAAAAATATACAGATTACAAGACAGCTAACAATGTCAGGCTATGCATGATGCATTCCCAATGAATGGAAAAGACCATGTGTGCTGTAGGAGGTCAGCGGAGAGCACAGCCCCACTGTGCCACACGGCAGGCCCAGGATGCACCGAGAATGGGAGCTTTACATTAGGCCAAAAATGAGAGATAGCATGTGAAGAATGGCAAAGGAGAGGAAAGTGCATTACTAATGGCAAGTGGCGTGAGAGTGGGCTCACGTGGGGATGTGCAAAGTTTCATGCAGACCCTGTAAGAATGCACATCTGACTGGGGTGTGCATTCCCCTCAGGCATAATGAGAGAGACAAGGACCAGGCTGTGAATCCTTGAATCCTTGAGCAACGGGCCCTAGACAGAAAGCACGGAGGCAAAAAGAATTTGAGATCCAGAGAATGACATGTGACAGATGTTTAGATGGATCTTAATTTATTGAAACCCCCCATTTACATTAAGCTTAAATTTTGGCTTAAAAATGACAGCTCCTGCTATGAGCAGATCACAGAGCACCTATCATAAAGCCTTGTGTAGTAGTGATCTGTAATTTCCTGTTGAGCTGAATTGAAAAGTAATATGACTGAAACAGCATTCTATAACTTGTCTTGCTGAGCCCTATCAAAGAAGTTTCTAACAGCTGTTATCATTTTATTCCTCCTCCTAGAAATGCCACTTTTTATGCCTTTGGCCAAATAGACCAAGGGACCGAATAGGGGCTTAAGTCATCAGTGAAATGACCAGAAAAGTACAGAAGTTAATAAATAAAATTTTAAGATCAATATATTCCTTATTTATAAATATAGCAAAATGTGTACAAAATACCAAGAAATAGTGAGGGTGTCCTATGAGTAGATGTATATTTTTGCATGGTGACCTGAAGCAATTGTAAAGACAGTGCAGAGTCTTCCCCACCAGTCTAGATCCTACATTCAGAATCTTGGACTTTAGTGCTCCGAATCTCTCTCAACTTGAGCAGACGAATTGACTAAATGTTTACTCTTGAACTTCTTTGAACACTAACTTCTGCTTTTCAGTTTGTCGTGTCAATTTGTCTGAGCACTGAAATGGAAAGCTGAATAGTTATTTCAAAAGTACAGATGGAGCCCCTTGTTTATAGTATAATTCTTTACACCAAATGGAACTGCAGGAGGTTCAAAATTTGTAAAGGTCTTCCAAAAATCCAAACACATTATTCATTTCAACAAATCTGACAATTTTTGAACTACATAAATTTTTGAACAATTTTTTTAGTCCATTCGTGTTAACTGAGGTTAATTTGAAGATACTGCTACTTCACAAAAGAAGCAGTTGAATTCCAGAAGGCAATTTATGCCAGAACATAATTCATTTGGACTTTTCTATCTTGGGTGAACAAAGAAATTACCTGTAGTAAGAACATAAAAATTTTTTAAAATCTAGTCTAACTCCTTTTAGAGTTACCAGATAAATGCTTTTAACAAAATGATCATGGGTTTCAATCCCCTTGCATGAAAGTTAAAATACAGACATTAGCTTTTCCCATCTCTCATTAATTCTTATACTGTTGTAATTATATCTAAGCATTTGGTCGTGTGCTTTAAAAAAAATTGTTTTTGAGGTGGGGAGAGTGAAATTTAATGAGAAAATAAAATGATTTTAATTTATTTTAGTAAATTCTGGTGGCTGGAAGGATTATGGCCTAAACTATCTGGTGTGTTGACAATTCTCCATTAACAAGGTGTTCCCATTACATGTGGTTTTTCAAAGCATGCTTTCAGAGGGAGCATTGTAAATGTATGTTCTTCTGATATATTTTTAAATTTTGAATGCTAAAATTGCTGCCTATAAAGAGAGATGAACAGAGAACAGTGAAAGCTGGAAGTCTGGCCAATCATTGGGCTTTGAGGCTTTCTTTTTTTCCCTTCCAATATAAAAATACAAATTGCTGATTGAAATAAAATTAATTTCTATCTTTGGACATCCTCAATGAGATGTTAGTGTCCAATGTGATTTAGACGGGGAGAAATCCAAACCTAAATTTTTCAAATCACCTTTCCATTTTACTGCTGATTGACGCAATAAAAGAAGAGAGCTATGCCCCCTGAAAGCAGGTCCCCAAAGGAAAAATAGAAGATTTGCAAAGTGACTTGCGCAATTAGGTGAAGTAGCCACCCAAATGCACTTTTCTGATACCATCAAAGATAGGGTGGAGAGGACAAAATCTAACCCTCGCTCCTTTTAAAAGTGAGTTTTCTTCAAAGCAACAAAAGAGGAATTTGAAATTTCATGAGGATTATTCAGAATCTTCTCAAAATAGTCTTAGCTTTGTCAAATCTGGATTTAAATGTCAGTAATTTAAGGCTAGCTTTATGAATACAACGTCTATCTCCTGCAGCTGGGCCATATTATTTCAGTGACTTTTTTTTTTATGCTGAAGTTGGCTATAAGTTCTATGCTTGATTTATGAAGCAAAACACTCTATTTACTGTACAATGCTATAGTGCTGACATGCGGGGTCACTCTGCATTGCTTTCGGAGTGGAGCGTGGGAACAGGGTTAAATGAGCGACATGCAACGGTTTATGAATGTAAAACTGTCTTTTACAAAAAAAGAAAGCAGGATTCTAAGGGCCCAAATGAAAATTGTGACAAACAGTAGCAAGCTGTTTGAATTTATTTGTAAGCACAAAGATTACATTTGACTAGGCAACTTTGGACCGAACTGAAAAGTGCAAAGTGTAAATAAATAAATAAATAAATAAATGGGAAGTGTCGACTTTCCAACAACCCTGAGGGTGGTAGGGTTCCCTAATCCTAGTACTTTCTCAGGTTTATATGGATCCTCTATTATAATAAGGATCCATATAATTTTTTTTCAGGTAATATTTTTTTTTCCAGGAAATCAGGAACATAAGAAATAAACAGAAAAATGGTCAAAAAAACCTATTATTTTTAGAATTAATCACAATTGTCAAATTTGGATGTTATAACCTGAAAAGCCTCAGACATACACTAATCTAACACAGACTATCTCACCATATTCTGAATTTTAATTCCAAAGTGAAAGCTAAGCACACAGGAAGGTTCTTTTATATTGAATCAACAAAAGAGGAAATAAATGAATGAATGGTAGAGAGGGATACTGGTTTCCTCTTCTACTAGGCTTTTTTTTTTTTTTTTTTTGGTGTCGGAGGCAATTTTCCAAATGTTATCCAATGGCCACTTGCAGTTCAAGTGTGAAATGGAGACCATAAGTGCAGAAAGAGCCAGTCAGGTGGTTTGCTAGTTCTTCAACCAATCTATAACTTTTACCCAATTCAAATCTGTTCAAAATAATTTATCTAAGTAGGGATAGCAGACCTTTAGAATGAAACACTGCAAGTTTGTACCACACGAGAACTGCAGAACGCTTTCCCTAATGTGTCAAATGTAAGAGAACATACCAAGAGTGTCTTAACTTGTTTTAAGAATATGCCACCGGAAGATGTGAGTCCCAGATATTCAATAGGATAAAAAGAAAAAACAGGCAAGAATCAGGCCAAACTTGAGTAACAGCTGGAAAGCAATTGGTAAAAAGGATAGAAAAAGTGAATGAGAAAAACACACTTGTAGAGAGCAATCATTTGGGAGGCAGAATAATCTTGGTGTTTCCATTTAAGATTAGGCTGCCATGACTACTTAACGCCTGTCAGAGCTGGATGCTATCTTACAGTTAAAACAATATCCACTTGAAAAAATAAAACTGATTGCTTCTGAGAAAACATTCATGCAATTTTTTCCAGATTCTCCTCTGACATTAGGGGAGACGGTGCAGGGTTACCACATGACCACAGTGATGCTGACCCTGAAAGTGAAACAGCTGTGGAAAATATTAAAGCTGCCTTAAAGATGTTCGTTCTACAAAAAAAAGTAATCTAAAGGTAAGGCCCCAAAGCAAATGAACACTGTAAACTTATCTTACAGGGAGATCATTCTTAGATACTAAGGGTGTGACCCAAATGCTTCAGTGAAACTTAATTTCCTGCTAGCTAGGGAAAAAAATGACAAACCCTTAATTTGATTAACTCAGGAAGAGAGCTGGTAGGTCTCCTGCCACCTCTTGAGACTGATAAGATTTCTGCTAATAGCTGCAGTCAGGGAATATGCCCTGCCTTTATTTGGGACAACACTTTTGCTATCAGACTGATGGAACACTTTATCAGTTTAAGGGAAGAAGGGAAATGAAATTATCTATGCTCCCAAGAGTCTTGGAAGCTTCCGCATTTTGACTTGAACTAGAGGCTTTGGCAGTGTCCAGAGCATCAATAGCTAACCCAGTATCAGTGAGACTGATACTAACCCAAGCCAAAGCACCATCACATAACCATTCTTTCTGTTGAAACAAAGTAGGAAGTACAGTGACAATTTTGTAATATTAAAATGTGTGATCGCTATCTCACTCCTTGTCTCCTCCACGGACATTCTGAAAAGCTGGTCAATATTTTGCATGGAATAAAAGATGGAAATAGCATGAGTCCATAAGTTGGTACAATCTAGTGCAATGCAAATGTCGACTCTGCTTAGCTGTGTATTACCAAGTGTTAGTATAGCAAAGTATTAAGAGCATGAGTCTCAATAAAACTTTACCTTCAAAGGGTTAAGAAGCTATTTATTAGGAATTTTAAAAAGATGATGAAAGAAAACCTTTTGAAAATTAGAGATGAAACAACGATAGAAAAAATATAAAGGAAAATATCAACAACAAGATACACATGAAAATAATTTTGAAGGGGATTCAACTCTGTCTTTTTCCTGCAACCACCTCTACTTCCTGGCACCAACTCACTCTCCCTTACCGAGGCTCAGCCTCGAAGTCACCTTTGACTTGTTACTCATAACCTCCAAGGCATGAAGGTTTTTAACCACTTTCCTTGTGAGTGTGTTCCCTCCTTTTTTGTACTAACTTTCTTGAGGCTCTCACCACTTCTTATCTTGTCTTCTTGTCTCTGATCTCTTTTTTATTTTCAATTCAATTCATGCTATCAAACCAGTGCCAGAGCGATCTTAAAATGCACATCTGAGTGTATCGTGCTGCTGCTCTGAAACCTGCAGTTACTCTCATCACCTTTGGAATTAGACGGCTAACTCTCCGTTAGTGCTTTCAAGGGTCTGCACACTACATCTCCAACTTCTTTCAGATACTCCAGTCCAATAATATGTATCACTGCTCCCTGAACCTAAAGTTTAATGATTACAGTTGCTGAATTTTACTCATTTTTAAAACATGTTTCAAACATTCTTTCCATCTTATATGATTCTTCCTATTCACTTAGATGTCATATCCCTTTTTCATTAAACTTTCTTTATGGCAATTATTTGATGTTGTTTGCTCCTACAGCTTTTTGGGTACTTATCTCATTGCACCTAAGTTTAAGCTCCATGAGGATGGGGAATCTCTTATTCATTTATGGCATTCCCTGTGGCACTCTGAAGAGTGCCTTAGACATAATAGCTACTCCATAAATATATACTGATTTGTATAAGATGGTAACAAAATTCAATAGGAAGGAAAAATAAAATTTCATGTAGTTTCAATAAAAAAGAGGTAGATTTTGAAAGGCACCATGTTCCACAACAAATACATATAACCAGAAAATATGCATTCAAAAAAAGCAGATTAAAAAAACTCATTTTAGGGAAAAATCTTAATAAATATCCATCAGTCACATTCACATTCTAGAAGGAGCAGTTCACCCTTTCTGCAGTGGAAAGCATTACCATTATTCCCAAACGTAAACTCATAGAAATTGAAAGTGAAAAGGAATTATTAGGTCATCTATTTTCTCACTCCATCAACTCAAGACCTTTACTTCATCCCAACATTCACCAAGGCTGGAAGCAGTAGTCTATTCTCAAGTCTCTTCACAAACGAATATCCAGTGACTCATGTGACTTTCCCCAAGAAGGCTGGTTCCATCAATAAGTAATAATTCATTCTGCTTGTTAGTAAAATCTTCTCCATGTTTTAGAAGTCACTAGTTACACAATGGAGGTTGCCATTTTACCTGCTTCCCTTGCATAAGCTGGTCTGGTTTTCAACCTCATCCTTTCTCCTCTAAAACCTACAGAATAAGAAATAGTCAAAGATCTTGAGATGTTCATCTTCTGAGTGGTGAGTTTTATTTACTTCAAGATGTCATCTGGGGAAAAATGTTAAAAACATATTGTTTTGTGCCTCGTGGAATTCTCTGTTAGTGGCAGCAGTGAAGGTCGGTGCGAGGGCATGAGAGATTGGGTGCATCAAAAAATCTGCTAGGGTGACGGACTTGTTCTTGTTTGCTCAGGACTTTCCTAGTTTTAGCACTGAATGTCCCATGTCCCAGAAAACCCCTCAGTCCTGGACAAATCCTACCGTTGTTGATCCTATTGTTAGTAATAGTGCTTGGTGACTGCTTTTCATTGCATACCCATTTTAACTCTGAATATTGTACTGTATATATAATACATAGTCAAAAAATTAACTAAAAGTATAAAATGATGGCAAGGAGGCCTAACAACCTGCTTGAAAAAAAAAACATAAATGTGCCAGGTAATATAAAAAAATTAAATGTTCATTGATTTCATCTTCATCAGAGCAAGATAGGACTTTGGAGAGTGACTCAGCCAACTCTAGGCTTTTACAAACGTGGGAGCTGAATCACATACCTAGTTAAGGAAATGTGGGCTCCGTGAACGAATCTACCTCATGGTGCTAAACTAATTACTGTACGGTTTATATGATTCTTATAGAATCGTGATTAAATCCTGGGGGATATGTAATCACTGATTGGCTATCTATCTTCAAGGGCATTAAACAGTGACTTGCTTACCCTTGAGTTATCATACAGTGGGCAACATGGAGTACAGTGGAAAGGAGACAAAGACCTGAACCTCAGGCCCAGTTTTGTCACCAACTAGTCTAGTGTCTTTGGACAAGTCATTTACCGACTCCAGGCTTCAGAGTCCTCCTCCAGAAAAAGAAAGGATCCAGTCAAGATGACCTCTGAAGTTCCTTTTCTCATAATGTTTTATGAGCCTGAAAACTATTAAGCTAACTTCCTTGGTCAAAGCGTATAGAAAATTGGATCCCGAAGGTTTAGAGGAAGCCAAGATTACACAATTAGTCAATGGCAGAGTTACAATTAGAATCTAATTCTCTGGACTCCCTGCCTTTTTATCTACTTTGGTCCCCCCACAGTATGCATAATTAAACTTGCAATGATTACCATCTGCCCCTAGGAAGTCTGGAATCACAGATCAACATAGCTATGGAAAAGAAAAAAAGTAGAAGACAATGAGAAAGTCCAAGTTTGGCAGCTTGGGATTTTCTATTTTATGGGTTATGTCCAAGAAGTGACCATTATTATTATCAGTGTTGCTATTATTAATGTTATAATCAATGAATTATTCTTAAGGGATGCCTTGGAGTTTACAAATGGCATTATATATATATTTACATATATATACACACATCTATATGATGTATATTTAAGTCCACATACTCTGAAATATTTAGAAAGGTTATTTGTAATCATTATTTCATGAGCACAGTAATGGATGCTCTGTGGCCGCATTATCCAAAGTTAGCTATTAGCCACATGTGGCTAAAGTGAAATGGATTAAAACTACATGAAATTTAAAATTCTGTTTCTTGGTTGCACTAGCCACATTTCCAGTGCTCAATAGGCAAGTGTGGGTAGTGACTGCCATACAGAATATCACAGATACGGAGCATTTTCATCACTGTAGAACAGCCCATTGAATGGCACAGCCCTAAGAGATGGCTACTTGTCTGATTCCACATAGCTAGCAAGTGGCAGAACCAGAGCCTTGGCCTCCTGGCCTCTGGTCTAATGGCCTCATCCCAGAATAGCTCCTTTTGCCATCTAGTCTACATATAGTTTCCTTGCTCTTTAATTAGTTGTGTCCACTAAAAAAAAAATTGACAACCAATTTTAATATCACCTTATGGGATGAATAATGAGGTAGCACCATTCTAGTTTACAAAATGTACTGGACTATCAGGTGATAGAATAGATGAGCAAAGTCTGAGCAAAGACCTAAATCTCAAGCATGTCCACTAGCAACCTAAAAATTAAGTATTTATCGCTTTGTGTATTTTAAACATCAAAGAATTTTCAAATATTATCAATGTCAGCCCTCTGTTTTTCAAAGACCAATTCTGATTCTTGAATCAGCCAAAAAGAGGCAAAAGCAGTACTGGAAATTCATATTGGAATTCTAGCCAGAGTGATTTTCACCCACTCTTTCCTTAAAAAAAAAAAAAAAAAAAAGGAAAAAAGTATTAATAAACAGGCATAGTAAAGGAGCTATCTGAACATTATCATACTTTCACTTGTATTGATTCTTACAGTTGTCAGAGAAAGACTTATTATCTAATTCCACATCCATACTTAATTCACAACTGGAAGGATACGCTGCAGCTCTACCAAAAGGCCAACAAAGCCTAGGAAATCTCTTCTCAACCTACTTTTGACCAATTCAAAGGTGTAGATCCTAAAAAGAAAACAGTATGATATGTGTTAAGTCTAAGCTTTGAAACTACACTAGGTTTTGGTTCACTGACCCTTTCCTAACTGTGAGGCCTCTAGTGAATCCCTTAAACTCTCCATGACACAGTTTACTCATCTGGAAAGTGGGTAAAATATTACCTAGCTTACAGGTTGCCTTGAGGACTGACAGTAATATATGCATGATACCAGGCACATGCCCGGTGAAATGAGGCTATTTAATAAGTAGGAGGTATTATTATTAATTCCCCTCAAGGGAAAAACATGCACAGAACTTCCCGCATTGCTTCGGCTGAAAAAATCAAGCCATTAGTAAGTGAAAATTTTCACCTAAGAGAATTCTAGATTACCATTCTAAATTGCTACCTATTTGCCATCCTGTATCCCATCTCACCTTAACTATATTTATTTATAATAAACCTCTCATTGAGTGGTTAACAAAACAATGGATCCAAAAAAGCTTGTTTTTCGACATCAATTACATAGGTGTATGTTTATAGATTTCACCCTGGGGAGAAAATACAAATACTCATCTTGTACCTATGTTTCATAAGAACGAATTCTATGGTAACTTCTAAATTTATTATTAGCAAAGGTTGTATTTAAGATTCTTGTGTCTACTGCTTAATAACACCCAAATTAGTCTCGATGGAATTAGCTGTAATTAAGGACATTGTGAAATATGGTGGGGCAAACAGAATTACACTGTATTACTTTATTAATAATATTCTTTAACTACACTGTAAATTGCTATTAGGCCTGCATATTACTGCCTGGATATGGAAATAGTCTTTTGCTATGCTAATCTAACACAATTTTCTTTTAAATGTAAACAAATTATACTCTATTAATATGCTGTTCTACTTGCATAGTTAATTATTGTAACAGTAAGGAATAAAATTGTTCTGCTTTCTCTGTTTCTGATGGAAAAAGGGCTACATAAATAGTTTAATAGGGAACTAATTATGCAAAAAATTTAGATGCCTAAAATGTGTTTGTAATTACATTAAAATGGTCTTCTGTTCAAATATTGGAAAGCCTGCTAATTGGAGGCTAGCTGAAAATTTAAATATTGTGAATCAATGATTTTAATACAGTACATGTTTGGTTGTGTTTCTGTTCATATTTGTCTCAAAAATGAAGAGAATATTTAACAGTGTTTAATAAGAGGAGGTCTGAATTTCATACCAATGAAGTTAGTCTGTGTCAGGCTGAAATTTTAAATGTGTATTTTACAGCATTATCTTTAATTTACTCAAGGGGCATGGGCAACTTTTGGCTCTGCAACAAGAACAACGCAAGTATACTGCTTGGAGAATAAGTTGATGTGAAAAGAAAATCTGGTATCGAGCAAATCAAAGAGTTCTGGAAAATGCCCCACGACAGGCAAACCAGAGTTGATACGGTTGTAAATTGCTAAATTGTTTTAGATAAATAAACACATGTAGCAGATCACCTGCCTACTCTCCAAGGATTTCCAAGTGTGTCACCTTATCCAGTTGTAATTAAGAAGTGTTAAAGATGTAGTGTCTCGTTCTAAATGATTCTTCATGGCATCCAAGCTCTTATTTTGATGTGGAATAGAGGTTCTAAATCTGAGAAAAATGCAATGCTAAAATAAGCCCACTCTTTTGGAGAGAATTGCAACAACCTGTCCTGAATTTTAAACTATTTTGGAAAAAAAGAAGGGCAAACTGTTCATTATAATTTTTACGACAATACAAATGAGAGTACTGCATATGTAACCAGGATTAATTGCACAGATAATTGGGAGCCCAGAATAACTTTATAATTTAAAAATCTTCCCTATTTAACAGAGATATTGTGAGGATCAAGAGATATAATGTACTTGAAAGCGTGTTGAAGGCAGTAAAGGCCCACAAGGAAGGTAGCAAGACAATCATCAATGTTATTAATGATAATAAAGAAGATGAGATGTAATTTATCATATAACATAATCCCCGCTGGATAGGTCCTTCCACTCAAACTTCCATAGCTGGCATAACTTTGTGGTACAATGCATTGTTTGTGCTTCAGCTCTAGAAGTAACAGACCGCAATATAACTCCTGCCTTTACATCTCAGGGCCTGACAGACTGATGGATGATGCCCGTGGACCTGTTTTAAGCTCTAGTACAGGGAATGGTCACAACCAGTCAGTTGATACATTTCTTATAAACTACTGCCACAATCTCCAACCTAAAGAATACCTTTGCTGATTTTGAAAAATAATAATAATAAAAAAGACTCCACAATCAGTTGTAAATACTCACTGTCTACGGGGCAAGCCCGACACCTTAGCCTGGTGTTCTAGACCATCTGCCCTCTTACTGCTCCCTTCCTATCACCTCTGTGAGCTCTGCACTCAGCCGAAGCAATCCTCACCCGTTCCACATCTGGGCCACTGTGCTTGCCACTCTCCTTGCCAGAAATCCCTTCTCATCTTTCCCGTTAATTTTCCTATGAGGCCACACTCAAATTCTCACTTCATCTAAAGGCTTCCATTGAACACTCTAATACTCAGTGACTTCTCCCTTCCTTTTGAATTCCACTAGCACATGATATCTGTACCTTTCTCTTACCATTTGGCTTGTTTTTCAGCTTTCTTGGTATTACATCATTTTACTCTAATTTGGTGATATGCTCTTCCAGGTATTTCATCCATCTTCGTATTTCCAGTGTACACTATAGCCTATACATATTTACTTTATACAGATTCTTGCTCTTATACAAGGGCAGAAGCACATGGCACTCAGAGAATTTGTGGAAACATTCTTAAATCAGGTTGGCCACTTCAACCCAAATCATCCATTCAAATGGACAAGGTGAAGCTGGTTAGTCTGAACCTACTGACAGTTCTATCGGTCCATGTTATAGGCTGCATGTTTGTCTGAAAAGACTTCTCGGATTACGGCAGAATAAAATAGTTCATAACAAATATTCTATCCTGCCATTACACTGCAGTTATCCACTTCTACATGTTCACAGTCCTGATACTGGAGCTACACAGAAGACATAACTGAAAATTCTCAATTCTGTTTTTGTTCTACTAAAATTATTTCTTGTGTCTTTTTTTTTTCAAAAAAAGAAATGTCCAAAATGTATGATTTCTATTTCTTATAAATGTTTATTTGGGATATTTACTATGCTTCATGAAACCCAGATGACTATCATATTCTCTGCTGATGGAGAAGACTATTCACAAACTCACTCTCCACCTTACCGGTAGTTCAGCCATCAGAATCTACTTGTTAAAAAATGCCACCAGTACTTTTATATCAGTGGAAAATCATGTATTGATTAATGAAATCATCAAGTAATGTATTCTCTTTTTAATTCCAATGACTATTAATGAGCAGTGAAATGCCAAGATGGTGGAAACAGAAGGGAAAAGAAAGAACAGCAAAGACACTGATCATTCAAAACTAAAGAAGGAGCTCATTAAAAATGGAGAGCAATGTGCATATAAATTGCCAGAAAAAAAATAATTTCTAATTTTCAATGATATTGCTCTTAGCCCTCTCTAGTTCATTGAGAAAGGTTCCATTCCCCAGGCCAAGAGGGCACAATGTGTGTATTCCACACATATATTGAAGAGATTGAAAAAAGTGGCTATATTCTCTTTAATAAGTGGAACAATCAACCTAATAGAAAATTTTTCCTAAATTAAAATTCTCATTACACAGAGGAGACCCATTCTTGTTGACTTGTAGCCTTCGTTTTTTACCAACTGCTATGTTCCTAGCTGCAGAAACCTGGAAGAATCTTGTATTGTCAGAGAGAACACATTCCAAAGACATGTCCAATGGAAAGTCAGTCATAGAGAGAAGCTAAGCTCATGAATTTCTTTTTCCGTTTTCAATTGAGATATATATGGTGTTTTCTTGATCTTTTGCTATTTTTTCCACTAAATGCATTATGTATACCTTTAAGGACGACCATTAAAACTATCATAATATGTGCCAGACTAGTCCATTTTTACTACTTTCTGATCTCCCAGCATTTGACTTATAGTCAGAAAATTAAAATCCAAGAAGAATTTAGCTGAGTGCACGTGTTGCCACTGGTAACCCATCGTAATAAGGTAACCCTATATATTCACAAGTGCCATATGTCACACACATAGATACATATGCAGACAGAAAAACTGTTTTTAGAAAACTTGTGTCTTCCAATAAAAAAAAAATGTATTTCCTAGAGTACATCACCAGAGCTTTAGGCTATTGATTCAATTTACTATCGAACTTTCAGAGCTTTATTTCTGGTTTTATAGGAATTACAGGAAAACCAAGTTATAAAAGTTCTCAGGAAACAAAGAATGAGGAGTACTTACTGCAAAGTCCCAGTGAAATGAAATCTATCAATAGAAGTCCAAATGTATGCCACTTAAAGATCTAGATTCAAGACAGATAAAGGCTTTAAAAAAAGAGTTCATTTTTTAACAAAATAGTATCCCCTATTGTGTGTGTGTCTGTCTGTCTGTCTGTCTGTCTGTCTATCTGTCTATCTGTCTATCTATCTAACTATCTATCTATCTATCTATCTATCTATCTATCTATCTAGTTATTTATCTATCTATTTAATCTATCTATCATCTATTTTTCTATCTATCTCTCCATCCATCCATCTATAATAATTTTCTGGTAATGAAGCATTCTTTAATAGCCTGTGATTTTCCACATCCTTCTCAGAAGTCAAAACGTCAGGATATAAATACATTAAAAGGTGAAACAGATTCATATTTTCAGCCCAGCCAGACAATGCCGAACCCTAATTGCAGCTCCATGTACTCCATCAGAGGAATAGGTATTATTTTTCCAAAAGGGAAAAATAGTTTCTCACAAGACCTTATAGACTGCTTACTATCCTCTCAGATAAAAAGAGATGGTAAGAGAACATATTTTAAAAAGTGTGGAACAATTTCATCTAAAAGAGAATACCCATGTTTGTTTCATTTAAAAAAAATTGGTGAATGTCTCAAGATAGCCTCAGTAAAGCAATTGGAATGAAGACATGAAAGGTCCCAAACCTAAGATTCTGAAGCTTCTCAGTTAGTCCTCTTAACTGGAATGACCATTTGCTGTAATGAATGCAGAAGGCTGCCTCATTTTCCTCAACATTGGGACTAGACAGAATCTGATAAAAAGATATTAAAGTGATGAGCATTTATTTGGTTCCCTATCCAAAGGGCAGAACAGAAAGGAACAGGGGGCATATGCTGTGCTCCTAATTAAATCGCTTGTTTCTTTAGAACAAAGGTGATTTACACATTCTTGAATATTCTTAAGAATATTTTAATATTATTACCTCTCCATGTTTTCTTTTTTCCCTTGGCTTTATTGAGGATGATTGAAAAATAAATATTGTACATATTTAAGGTGTGTAACCTGATGTTTTGATACATGTGTACATTGTGAAATGATTAGCACAATCAAGATAATTAACATATCAGTTACCATTTGTGTGTGTGTGTGTGTGTGTGTGTGTGTGTGTGTTAAGAACACTTGAGATCTACTCAGCAAATTTACCTTCTGTGTTTTCTATGACAACATGTGTTACCTTGATACCCAGAATAAAAAATGGTTTTAAGGACAACAGTAGCAACAGCTGATCCAAGTCTCCTCTTCTATACTATGTCACCATGAAGATTTCTCTAGCTTCTTCAGACATTCCCATCATGGCTGCAGACTTCTCTTTCACTTTCCTGGCCCAAGGTGCCTCCTTTCACTAGGAAGATGCTACACCAGGACCACAGCGTCTTCCCTGACCTCTATGATCTCCCCTTCTCCTCCAGATGCCCCTACTCCTTCCTCACTTTTACATACTTTTTATTATAGTAACCTCAAGGAATTGTAGTTACTAGACCTAAAGTGCCATAAAAACACATTATCCTCACCTGTCCCAATAACACAACAGTTGGAATGGAGAAGGCTTGTCCCAGGTCAAGAATGACCACAAAGTCAATTTATATTAGATGTGGTAATTCATAAAGTCATGTGAATTCTGTCAGTTTTGGCCTTTCTAATACTTCTCTTGTCCTCTTATAAATGTATCTGCATATCAGCATATTTATTTCAAGTCAAGTTATAGCAAGGCAGTGTCTCATAAATGTTCAAGAAGTAAATAAATTAATAACAGAAATTGCAAAAGAAAAGTAAAGTGAATTACTCTTTTCTTTATTCTAAGTTTTCTCTGTGTCCATACACAGTAATATATTCATGGGTTCTTATATCTAACCTCTTTTTAACACGTCTTTTATGCTTTTGGTAGGTGTATAAAGGAAAAACTGACAAATTCATTTTGAGCACCCAAGGAGTCTGGAATATTCTACTTTCAAAAAATAAATAATCACTTGAACATTGTTCTTTATTTCCTCTTCCTTTATAGTTTTCTCATACCCTGTTGAGCTTTCTAAGCTCTTCATTTTCAAGTCTGTTTTTTAAAAAAATGGGGAAAAAAGTATAAGGTGCTTTGAGAGGCAAAAGACATTTGTTATTTCAGAGAAATGAAGGTATACTCAGGCACTCTGGGAGAACCAGTTATTGCATATTGCATAGACGTTATAAATGCAGAGGAAGATATAATATACATCTCAGAAATAAATACTATAGATCGATTTAAAATAAAATTGGTTTTATTGACTAGAAAAAAATAAAGAAATTAATTATGACATGCTATTTAAAATATACTACAGTGTATGGTAATTAAAGAGGCAAAAGCACAATAAAGCACCTCTGACAATTATCACTTTATTTTGATTCTGTAACTTTATATTTCTCTTTAACTATAAAGTGATGAAGCAGCCATAGGGCATTTAAAAAATTAGAATTAATGCACCTCTTCAACTGTTTTCTTTTTTACAAACTCCAAGATAATCTAAGGGATTTGTCTTAAGTTGTCTTTATCCTGGAAAATCTAATGAAATTTTGATAATTATAACAAAAACCACAAGAGTAATGAATAAACAGTATTACCTATGTGGGCAATCAGATGACAGAGGTATGCTGAGTGAGGCCCAACTGCAGCTGATATTCAGCAAAGGAAGGCAAACACAAAAGAGTACATACTGTACAATTTCATTTCCATAAAATTTAAGTACAGACCTACCATGTGGGATAGAAATATAAATAATGGTTGCCTGAGAGGGCACAAGAAAACTTTGGTGCTAATAATAGAAATTACCTTTGTCTTGATCCAGAAGATGAGTATAAGCATCACTGGAGTATATTTAACATTTTATTGTATGTAAATTATACCTCAGTAAAGAACTGTTAAAAAAATAAGATATTATTCTTGGCCTCAGGGAATATATTTCCTTAGAGTGATAAGAATGTTAAAATTTTAAGAGAGCTATTACTCTCTTAAGAAAGGATTTATTGAGTGTGACTTGGAGAATGAGAAAGAGAAGATAGAGAATTTTATCCTCAGTGGGGTAAATGGTAGGAGAACATATCTGAAACTTGTAACAGGCAGTATTCATGGAAAAATTTTAAAAAGAATTTTTAAAATTTTTTTTCTGTAAAAGAAGCTGCTAATGCAATCTGGCACTAGATTGTAAAGAACCTTGAATGCCAGGTTGAGACATTATCCACCAGGTTGAGGGTATCCACATTCAATTTTTAAGCTGAGAAATGGCACAATCCAAGTGATCAAAATTAATCTGGCTGAGGTAGGAAGTAAAAGCCTTGACTTTTCATGAAATGTCACACATATTTATAAATTGAGTCACTTTATCAACCCATTTCCTGCCTATAGAATTTTGAGGTTTGATAGCTTTCTTTCATTTCATATTTTCTCTGTCCATTTCAATTCAGGCTGACAGTATTTCTGTTGATATAAAATTATCAAAAATTTTGTGGGTTTCCTGTGTATATCACTCAATTAGAGAAGAAGCTTTTTCACAAGTCTCTTCCTAGATAATCTCATCTCTACTTTGGATTATGCTGAGGGGATCTAAGAGCTTTTTTGGGAATAAGTACTCTGACCTTTGATCTTCCTGATTTTAGCAAGAGGTTTTCCAGACACATCTCTGTTTTGTTTTTTTTTTCTGTTTCCTAGTGTACAGTTTCCTGACAATGAATCTATGAATTTCAGCATCTTTTGCAACCTGGGTTGGCTAAACATTTCTCAAGATATCAAGTCATGTTTGCTTTTTGTTTATCAATCTTCCCTCAATTTATCTATTTCCTCTCACACTTTACTATCAGCAGCAAGAAGAAACCAGACTGTGTTTTCAACACTTTACTTGGAAATCTTCTCAGCTAAATATCTTAGTTAATCGTTTACAAGTTCTACTTTCCACATACTTGCAGGATAGGATTTTCTTAAGTTTTCTGCCACAATGTAACAAGGATTTTCTTTCCTCCAATTTTCAATAACATGTTCCTCATTTTCCTCTGAGCCATAACCAACAATGCCTTTAATGTCCTTAATTGTATACCAGCAGTCTGTTTGTGACAATTTAGGTATTCTCTAAGGTGATATATATTTTCTCTACTATACTCTTCACTTTCTTCTGAGTCCTCAGTAGCAGATATTAACATCCATATTTCTACTAACAGTCTGTTCAAGGCAATTTAGGTTTGTTTATTTAAAAAAAAAACGCTTCTCAAAATTCATCTAGTTTCTGTGCATTGCCCAATTCCAAAGACACTTCCACATTTATAGGTATTTGATATAACAGCATCCTACCTCTAGGTAGATATCAAAATCTGTATTAATATTCTACAGCAGCTTCCAAAATCTATAACTTGCTTTTTCAATAAAAAATATTAATAACGATATCCTAAATAATGTGAAAGCCATATGTGCCTCTCTCATTAATTGCATTAAGATAATGAGTCAAGAGAATTATATTATATTTTAATATCCCAAACTCCAATTATCTATCACCCAGGATAGACACAGCAGAACTCACAAAACTAAAAACTATAAATTAAGGTGATTTCTTAGTAAAACTTTTTTCATAATAAATACCTCTAAAAATTTATAAATATTATAAATGGGTTAAGTCCCTTAAAGAATTACTTGACATTTAGGAACATAACGATTATTAAAATTGATGAAAGAAGAAGACACAAATAAATGGAAATATGCCCCATGTTTAAGGTTAGAAGAATTAATATTGCTAAAATGCCCTTCCAACTCAAAGCCACTCATAGATTTAATTTAATCCCTTTCAAAATTCCAATGGCATTTTCCACAGAAATAGAGAAAACAATGCTAAAACTCATGAAGAACCACAAAAGACCCTGAATGGCAAAAAAATCTTGAGAAAGAAGAACAAAGCTTAAAGAATAACACTTTTTGATTTCAAAATATATTAGAAAGTTATAGTAATCAAAATGGTATGGTATACACACTACACATAAACCAACTGAACAAAATCAAGAGCTCAAAAATAAACTGATACATACAATGTCGACTAATACTTGACAAGAGAGCCCTGAACACTCAGTGTGGGAAATAATAGTTTCTTCAATAACTGGTGTTGTGCAAACTGGATATCCACATTCAAAATAATGAAATTGCATCCCTATCTTACATCACACATAAACATTAAGTCAAAATGGATTAAAGAAGTAAATGTAAGATCTAAACCCACAAAACTCCAGAAAAAAACATTGGGGAAAAGCTCTTTGACATGGCTGTTGGCAATGATTTTTTAAATATGACACAAAAAGCACAAGCAACAAAAGCAAAAATTAATACATAGTACTACATCAAATTAAAAAGCTTCAACCTATGGAATGGAAGAATATATTCCTACTCCCACATATCTGATAAGGGGTTAATAACCAAAATATATAATGAACACATACAACTCGATAGAAAAAAAATAACTAATCAATTCAAAAAATGGGCAAAGGACCTAAACAGACATTTTTTAAAAGAGGACATACAAATGGTCAACAAGTACATAACTAATTACCATGAATATGTAAATAAAAACCATAATGAGCTATTATCTCACACCTTTTTGATAACAGATTGACTATTATAAAAAAGACAAGAGCTAATAGGTGCTGGTGAGGCTGTGGAGAAATGGGAACCATTGTGAACTTTTGGTGGGAATTTAAATTGGCGTGGCCATTATGGAAAAAAGAATGAAGTTCTCTCCAAAAAAATCTAGAAAATAGAACTATCATGCTAAGTGAAATAAGTCAGACAAAGACATTGTATGATCTGACTTAAATGTGAAGTCTAAAAAGCTGAACTCATAGAAACAGAGAATAGATTGGTATTTGCCAGGGAGAAATGGAGAGATGTTGGTTAAAGGGCACAAACTTCCAGTTATTAATTCAGGATGCAATGTTTAGCATGACTGCATTAGATAACAATACTGTGTTGTATACTTGGAAGTTGTTAAGAGAGTACATTGTAAATATTCTTATAACACACACACAAAATAGTAATTATGTGAGATAATAGAGGTGTTGCTAACTTTAATGTGGTAATCATTTTGCAATAGGTATGTATCAAATCATCATATTGTATACCTTAAACTCACAATGTTAAATGTCAATATCTCAATAAAGATATAAATTATATTTTAATAAAGCTGTGAGAGAAAAAAGAACAGAGCCATTTAAATGCTTCTGCCATGTCATGTCAGTTTGTCTGACAGATGTCCACTTTCTACTAAGGATCATCTTTATATTCAGAATATAAATAAAATGACAGTCCTCTCCAATATTCTCGTGTAATTGCATTTACCTAGAGACTGATGAAAATAAATACTAAGAAATCTTTAATCCATTTTTGCTTTCCAGGTAGCAAGCATGATATAACTCAGTAAATTGCTTGAGAGTGCATTTTCACACCAGAAACAGTCAATATGCAGTTCAATCACTGAAATATGGCAGTTGAGATGTTTTATGTATGTTAATTTTGAACATAATTAACCTGTTTCCTATATTATTTTCTGCATTTATTATCTGTGCTGCTTCATTTGACTTATAAAATTCATGAGTGCTAGATTATATTTTCTTTGTTTTGTTGGAAAAGAAATAACTATCACATATGCAATGGGAGCCTAATAGTAATTAATAATGATCATCTCAATCATAACCTCTACATCATGAAAAACTGCTTCAAGTGATCAATACAACATTTATTGACTAGTGCTATTCTAGCCTATAAAACAGATTAGCCATTCAGAAAGGAAACTGTTAGGGTTTTTTTGGGGTGGAGAAGAGGGATACTTTGGAAAACAATCGATGGCATAAATATACATTCCAAAATACTTATAAATAAGGCTTTGTTGTATATTTCACACTTGATATCCAGAATTGAGAGAAATCTTTTACCAAAATGAATCTAGCGAAATGACCCTTCACCAGGGTGCAGCCTGCTGGGAGAGTTAACCCATTAAACCAGTCATCTGACATTCATTTACTGTGAATTACTTAAAGAATGTCTGCTAAATATTAGATGAGATAAACTCTCACCATGGGCATTACTGCTCTGATGGAGAAAAAGATAGAGAGAAATTAGAGGCAAAGGGTAATTTTGTGTGGAGTATGGAGTATTGCCTGGATCACAGGTTTGGGGGATACCTGTCAGGCCTGTCAGCAGCAAGGGAGCAGCAGGAAGGCTCAGTTCCTGGAGAAGGAGACATTGAGAGTGAAATGAAGAATAATAGGGGAGCGAGAATTTCAGGATACATTCTGAAATATAAAGACCAGAATTATCTAATAACACTGAATGAGACACTAATTGCTTTTTCATTTTTTTCCTCTACAGGGGATTTTTAAATAGAAATATAAATACTTACCCTTATTAGAAAATAAAAAAGGCAAAAATTTTTCTGGAATAATTGGGCACTCAGTGAAAAACCTTAAAAAGTGAATGTATTTTGATGCAGAAATGAAAATATTAGAATTATTTCCTGAGAAAATAATGAAACAAATGTGTCAAAGATCTGTACATGTGCAGTGTTATTTGTAATACTGAAAAATATTAAGTGAACTAAATTTTTTTATCAATAAAGAATTGATTGAATAAAAATAATCAAATGTCTAAACAGTAAAATCCTTATAACCAATAAAAATGATTATGTAGTTCTGTATTCATTGACTTGGAAATAAGGTCCATAATATTCAGAATTTAAAAAACCCTCATATTTACAAAGCTGTAGGTAGACTATGTTCCTCATTTTTGCATTAAAAATTTATATATGTGTAGGAAGCAAAAGGCTTGAAAAATATTTGCCTATTCGTGATTATCACTGGAGTGGGATTATGACTAATTTCACTTAATTTTTGTATGCTTTCTATCCTTTTTTTTCTATAAATGGGGAAACAGACATCAAGGTCAATATTAATCACTGGAATTAAGTGCAGAAAAACCAGGAGCAGCTTAACTGCATGCTCTGAGCATGGCAGTTGCCAAAAACTATGGATTAATTATTTGTTTGTTTGATTATTGAAAAGGTATCACTAAAAGGAAGCAAGCATAAAGCCTAAGGAATTACAGAGGAAGAGTGATATGGTTAAATGCTAAAGCTGATTCTATTTTGTTGGCTGCTGCGGAATGATTCCTGTTTTGTTTCCTATAATTTAAATTGTGGAGCTCTAAGTGTCTGCCCTCGATTTGCTTCAGAGATAGTAATAATGCCATCTTACAGTTTATAAAGCACCTTCTTTTTACATCTCATTGGAGACCTACAATAATCCTGTAAGAATCCAAGGATGATTATCCTCTTTTTAGATAAGGAAACTCAAGCACAGAAGAGTAAATGACATACAAAAGTCATAGAACTTGTACACTAGTTAGGAAATTACTAGCAGCTATAACAAATACCAAAATTTTATCAATTTACTATGTTAAATCTTAGTTTATAATCTCTGCCTGGGCAGATGCTTTGCAGAGCAACTCTATTCTATGGAAGAGGAAGACGATGCTACTAGCCAATAAGTAGAATCACTAGGACTCGGAACAGATGTATGACTTTAAGTCTAGTGTCCTTGCTACCGCAGCACACTGCCTCTGCATCTAGTTGGCTCAGCCTGTCTCACAGCTTTTGAGTGAGTTAGTGCCTGACCCTAGCACTGGGCAGTACTGGAGAAGGGACTGTCACCAATGGGAAGAACGGTTGAAACGACCACGAGAAAAACCAGACTTAAGCCTCAGCCATAGCTGGCTGAATGAACCTGAATAGATCATGAAATCTCTATCTCTTTTTTCAGAAATGATGATATAATCTGTATTTCCCAATCATTTCCACTCAAGCTTTTGGACCCTTTTATTATCTTTCCCTCAGATGCTCAAACCTTCCTATAATGTTGTAACTCCAAGAGAGCCTCTTAGCAGTAAGAGGCAGCTAGTAAAACCACCTGTCTTTGATATATTCTATGCAAAGGTAAAAAAAAGGAAAAGGCAGTATTACTTAGCCTTAGTAGTAGTAGTTTGAGTAACTGTTTAATTTCAATGGGGCTATTAGAAAATTTTAAAAAAAAAATTGCCCACGCCTATTAACTACCTCTGGACGAACTGGGAGCCACAGAAGGCCATGACCTCCTAAAGCCCTGAACTGTTACTATCTGAATATGTCTTTTGTTTCTGTAATCTTGACAAGTGAATTCCAGTCACACTCTTCCTGTAAAGAGAGTCTGCCTGGAAATACTGGTTTCCTCCTTCTCCACTTGTCTGAATCCAGAAGTGTATATTGAGCTGGAAGTGGCTGGAGGTGATGGACGGGGAAAGGACACTGAAAAGCACGCCTCATGAAACAGAGCAACAAGTCTATTAGAAACCTCGCTATCTGTAACATTGTTTGAATTCTAATGCTTTCTTCGTTATTTATAGATCCATAATCATCACTCCATCCTGAAAATCTCACTCTTATCCTCTTCTCCATCATCTCTATGAAATACATTAGAGAAAAACGCAGAGAATTAACATGAACTCCCATGTATTCCTTTCACCACCAGCTTTGTCAGATCTTAATATTTTTTGTATACTTGTTTCTGACTCTTTAAGAGATAATGTGAATAATTTTTAAAATATTGAAGCCTGACAGGATACTGCCTCTCTGTTCTACTTTCATATATCCTTCCTCAGAGGTAATTCCTATCTGAATCTTACTAACCTTAGTATTCCCAATCTAGTGTTTATCATTTTATGTATAAATTTTTAACATCAATATACATCACTTTCTTTGCATAATGTCAAACTTTGTAAATTTTATAAATTATAAAAAGTATATAAAAATTATACAAATGGTATCTTACCTCAAATATTATCTTATATTTGTTTCTTTTGTTGCTTAAAATATTTTTGAAATTTAGTTATTAAATGCCTTCTGCTCTAGCACATCCATTTTAACAGCTAGAAAGCCATCTTTATGTTTAAATACACCAAATTTTAAAACCCATTCTCCCTGTGGCAGATGTAAGTGACATATAGTGTGGCATTAACATTCTTGTACATGTTTTCTTGTTTAAAGTATGACATTTTCTGTCATATACATATGTTAAAATGGGTCAGATATGGCATTCTCTTCAACTTTATTAGATACTGACAAATATTCTCAAAAGTTTTTGACAAGTCCTAAAAATTCCTGTTACTTCACTTAACTTACCAAATCCCTTCATACTAATCTGATTGGTTTTAATTTATGTATCAATAATCCTTGGTGTGATTCGTATGTTTTCATGTACATATTGGCTATTGGGGTTATTTACTCTGTTAATTGATTATTCAAGTAGTTTGCTATTTTTATCTTATTTATCTTACTTTTGCCTATTTTTATATTAGATTGTTTCTTTTTAAAGATTTGTAAGACCTCATTACATGTCCTAAATAGTGATCTCTTGATAGTTTGAGTTGCAAATATTTTGTTTCAATGATCATTTTTTTTTATTATGTTTAATTTTGTTTTGGGTTTCTTTTGTTTATAATCATTTTAAATTTTAGTGTAGTAAAAGTTATATTTTCTTTTATGATTTATGCTTTTTGCATCTTATTAAGAAAAATATCAACATTTATAATAGTAACAGTTTTAGGATCACATGAGATTTTTAAAAATTGAAATAGTTTTGAATTAATAGATTAATTGTGAAGATAGATTAATACTTTCATAATATTAACTTTTCTCATCCAGCATCTTGGTTTGCCTTTTTATTCTGGCATTCTTTTATGTCTTTCAACAATATTTGTAAGGTTTCCACAAAAGCCTTGCTTAAGACAAAGATAAACTTTTTATAAGCCCGGGGCATGGCTACCCACCATGACCTACCCAGTTAGATATTTATGATTAGGTCACTCTGTGAGGTTACTTTCAATCACTGAATCTGTTGGATTTATTAGAGAACCCCTTTTTCAATCACACTAGGTATCTTACAACATTTGTTACCATTTGGGATATCTCACTTTAATTATATTTTAACTGGTTATTTCATGTGAGAAGAAACACTATTAAATTTTGTATATTGATATTTTATCCAACAACCTTTCTTAATTTTCCTGTAAGTACTAATGATCTGTTTATAGAGTTTCTTTATTTTTCTATGCAGAACAATTATAGTACCTAAAATCAAAAATGGTCTTTCTCTTTCTTTCCAATGTGTATACTTATATTTCTTTTTCTTATCTTATTGCACTTGTCAGACTGCCAATAAAGAGTACAAGAGAGTTAATTGATAGTGGGCATTCATTCTTGTCTTTTTTTCTAATCAAAATGTAATGCTTCTAATTAATGGTTCACAAATATATGATGTTTGCTTCAAGTTTTTCATAGTTCATTTCTCAAGTTAGGAAAATTAGCTTCTATTCCTAATGCACTGAGTTTTGTGTTTTGTTGTTTTTTAATTAGAGTTTTATCTATTTTGTCTGCATATATTAAGATAATCACATTCTTCTCTGTTCATCAACTAATGCAAATTATATTATCATATTTTCAGATGTTAAATTATTCTTACATTTCTGAAGTAAATTATACTTGTTCACATTTTTAAAAATAACACTAATAGAGATAATTTGATATTTTATTTAGGATATTATAACTATGTTTGTAAGTATGATTAATTCTTTCTTTTACTCTCCTATTAAAGTTTTTACCGGTTATAATTTTTCTTCCTTCTCTGTGCTCTGAAGTAGAGAAAGAAATACAAGATACAACTACTTCTTAAAACTTTGGTACTAAAACATGAAATATTAGTATTATGATCTAAAAAACCAATTGTCCACTTCTAAATATTATTACATTAATTGAGCCTTTATTTTAATAGCTATATTTTTATTTCTAAGAAGATTCCTATTTCTTAATATTTTTTTATCCATTTTTTCTATCCAATTTTCCACTACCTGCTTTAGTTTTGTAATCTTTTCCTTTTTAAATGAATGTTTTCTTTTATCTCTTTAAACATTCTAAATATTCTTACTTTAGTCTTTTCTGACTATGTCATTAAATTAATTCCTATTCTGTTTGTTGAATTAATAGATTTTTTTAGCATTAGATTTCTTCTCTTGTTTTTGATGTACTTTTTTCTATAGAATTTTTTTTATTCTCTCTCTGTTCCTATCTCCTTATTTTTTTTTTTTTAAATCTATCTCCCAGGGTTGTCCCTTAGTCTGTAGCTGTTGAGATTGACACTCGATCAACAAACAGGTCATAAAAGGGTATATTCTTTTTCCTGCTCCATCATAATTTGAGAGAGATAATAAATCCAATCATCAGATGAGTTGGTTCAGTTCCTTGTGCAGACGCAGGAACTGTCTGCTTGTCTGTCTGGGCCCAGAGAGTCCTATAAAGCTATGACTTCAGGCAGTGAGGTAGCAATAACTTTTTTTTCAACTTCATTTCAGGAAGTGGTGAAACTACCTCAGTCCCTGACTTCAAGTTGTAAGCTTGGGTAGGTCTGTCCTCTGTCTCGATGCAGCAACTTCAAGCCACCGCTTTCTGCTTCCCGAGTTGGAAGCTGGCAGGTCCGCCCTTTTATCTCTACTCACACTTTATGTTTCTGTTTTATTTGTGATCCACAGATACATTTACTCATTTCTGTACCTAACTATATCATTTCTGTTATCTCTTTAAAAAAAAATTTATCTGTAGCTACCAAGTGTTGAAAACAGAGAATTATATTAAAGCGTATTTTCACTTAGCAATTTTACCCAAAATTTCTGAGAACTGTTTCTTAAATTTATTTTGGATCTTTACTAAAGTGTAGTAAAAGCTATGGACTCCATTGATGTTTATTTGATCATATTTCAGATGAATGAATAAATCAATGAATAAATAAATAAATAAATAAGGAAGGAGGCAATGAAATAAATAGCAGGAAAAATTAAAAGAGAATGAATACATACAGTGCTGCCTCGAATGAAGCTTAATTCTCTTATCTCAACCTTTCTCTCATGTAGAGTTTCAGGATACCTACTAGCAGCAGCTAAGACAACTTGCTTCTTCATTAAATTTAGTGAGAGAAAAAAAGAAGTTTCCAACAACTCTCTCAAGAGTAGAAGTGCATCATTAGAGGCCTCCAATATCTATGTTAGATCTCATTGGATTAAAACCACCTTACACAATCATTCCCAAAGAACTAACTAAAAGGATAGGATCATTCTTAGACCAACCTGGCCCATCCTTTAAGCAGGAGTCCGTTCCTATAACTACACTGCTACCTCTTACTGAGAAGGTAAAAAATGGATACTAGAGAGTAAACAACAATAATCATTCCATCAGACAACTGATTTGTCTCCTTTAATGCCAGTGGGTAAATTATTTGAGTATGGAAGCGAATACAGGTTTAAGTTAAATTTCATTATTCCAAGTAGGATAAAAAAAAATGTGTCTTTAAAAGTTTGTTCTGCTTATAAAGTGGTGACTATGATGTAAGAGAATATTTCTTAAAGTAATTAAAGTGATTTTATCCATTTGAAATATTTTACTTTTTTAACAACTCCTTTTCTAAGAGCTTTAGTAATCCTAAAATAATCCTGTGAAGCAGGCATCATTACCATTATTCTCATTTTACAAATGAACACTGAGCTTCTCAGTCATAGATAACAAAGATTTGGGGAAGACGGGTTATGGAGAGTGTGACTTAAACAATTACATAACTGGCAAACATTCACTCTCTCCTTGCAGCTCCACTGATGCTGGCCTCGGTCATGTGACTTGACTTACCCAGTGAGATATCAGCATGAATGAAATTAACAGAAATTTGAAGTGTACTTGTGCACTTTGGCTTGCTCTTCTGCACTTCTACCATTATTATAAAAATAGCATGCCCAATCTCGCCCACAGGGATCAGGAGCATGAAAGACACTTGGAGCAGATGCAGACTAACTTTCAACTTGGTGCCAACACCAGTTAAGCCTAGCCTAGATCCACTAAACACCTGCATGGACAAGAATAGTGATTGTTATATTGAATCGCTGAGTTTGGGAGTGGTTTTTATGTAGCATTAACAAGGTAATAGCTAATTAATACAGAGTGAAAGAGAAAATGAAAAGCAAGTTGGCAATATAAAAGAAGAAAATAACAAACTCAATAAATATTTTTAGCTGCCGTAGGTCACTCAGAAAATGATAGAGCCAAACACAAATCTGAGTCTTCTGCCTGGAGGCCCTTTGGTTCTGTAAGATATGGCACTCTATAATAATAGAAATGTTGCAAGCAGGTTTATTATTTGATTGTTTCACTGTAGTTTCAATGGCTAATTCAGTCCTATTATCTATCACATGTATCATTATTATTCACCCATTAAAAGATTTATTAATGAGGAGACATGACAGTTATTAAACATAAGAAAAATAGACAGCAACTATCCATTACTTATAAAGCTTTTGTTCCTATAACATTTCAACCACATAGTTATTAGAAAACTGCTCTGTCCAATATGGCAGCCATAATCACATGGAATTATTTAAATTTAAATTTAAGTTAAATTTCAGTTCTTCAGTCACATTAACCACATTTCAAGTGCTTGGTAGCCACATGTTGCTAATGGCTACCATATTGGACAGCACCAATAGAGAGGCTTCCAAAGTTCTATTGAATGGCACTGTCATAGAAGATATGCAAAGTAACACCTTTTCAATTAACTCGAGTTGACTCATTTATAGAGCTTTGTAATACTTTCAACATGCTGCACTTCACCAGGAATCCCTGGCTAAATAAGTCTCTCTTGTGTTAGGACATGTGGAGCCATACAATTCTGTCAGCAAAGCTGGCTGGAGACGTTAAAGAAAATGTGTACAGGTAGTCCTGACCTCTGGCCTCCTGATTCAGCTGGAGCTTACAGGATAAAAGAGCTTCTGTCTCCATATGAAAGCATCTGGAAGCATGCTCAGCAGTCATGCAGCTGTGCTTACCTCCAACTTGCTGCCAAGCTCAGAAGGGAACAAAATCAATTAAAGGGATAGATCACAGTGTTTACCAAAAAGGAAAACCCCCAAATCTATAATAGTGAGAAGAATAAGCTGGTAATAAAAAACTGGGCATTGAGAACATTACAACTCTTGGTCCAAATTGGCTCCTGTCTAGAGAAGTTATTTTCATTCTCTAAATTTTGTATTCCTATCTGTAGGATAAATTGAGCGTGGTTTTGTAGTGCCAAGTGCCATAATGCAGAATTTCCAAGATTATCAGGCAAAAATAATCCCCCATCATTACCTCCAATGTCATCAGAGAGCTTTTTTCCATTTATAGGATGACAATGTTCACCTGCCTTTTATAGAAATCTGACATTAGACATGTGCTAGAATAATTCCTTTGGGAATCATAAAACTTTATCTGCAGAGTGAGACTCTATATGTAAAAGTGTGTGATGCTTTTTCATCTTGAGAAGGAGCCACCCATCATCCACTCAAATCTTAGCCTTAGTCACACACACACACACACACACACACACACACACACACACACACACACAAATTGAGTGTTTAAAATATTATAGTTGCAATAGCAACTCTTAAAATGCATAAAATATAAAAACAAATAAATGCCTGGTGTGAGCAGTGTTTTACAATTTCTCTTCCAAATGAAAGAGACCCCCTGTTTCTTTTCATTTGGTGGCTTGGCTTATGCTTTCATTTTTACAGTCCAGACAAACAGCAAAGTTAAATTCAAGCCTAATTTTGTTCTTTACAAAAGAAGCTTGTTTCGAAATAAAAAGGTTAATAAAAAATAAATAAAGAAGCTTGTTTGACCTTTTCTGAAAGGCAGATTATTGTCATGGAGAATGAGGTCATCTCTTATTCCATAGATATTATACTCCACCTGAGTTTCTAAACTTAAAAGTACTAACACTAAAGGTATCATTATATTTACCCATACAGAGACTATTTAATTCGAAACTGGCCTAGAATCTCCTCCCAAAATCTAGAAGTTAAATATCAAACTTTCTTTTCCCTACCTCATTAATTGATATATTTTATGCAGGAAATAATTGACACAGAGATAATTCATTTAAGTCTGTCAACTAGTCAATGCTTTATCAATTAAACATATTATTAATTTATGATTCTTAATCAGAATTTGTGAAGTTATTTGTTTACCCTAAAAACACAATTCTTATTAAAGTGTATTATACATATGAAGTATGATTGAATTTATCATAAGGCAATTAGCTACTGTGTGAAAAGCAATACGAGAAGGTACTATTGATCCAAAGAGATACAAACATGATGGTGACATGGTTCCAGTTTTCAAGAAATCTACATATAATCTGGTAAAATGGAAAATGCAAACTACTCACCACAGGTCTAGGCACAGCAAACTAAATGGGTATAACAAAGACACAAAGAAATGCAATAATTCTTACTAAAACGATCAGAGAAGGCTTAGCAGAGAATTGAGCACTGAAGCTGAGCCTAGAATAGAAAGTATTCGATAGGCCAAAAGGAAGGAAGAATGCTCCCATCTGTAGCATTTTCACAGTGAGGTGATATATGTCGAGAGACGAAGCACAGGGCACGTGATGGGAGGTGAGAGATCAGGGAGTGTGTAGGTACACTGACAGCAGATGACAGACGGCACTGAACAATAGCTTAAGGCATTTGAACTTTATGCGTAGAGTATCAGAAGTTTACTTTGTTAGTCATCAAAGACTTCCAAGTGGGGGAGGGGGGTGACATACTCTTATCTACATATTATGAAGTTTATTCTGACAGACTATAAATGATAAAGTTGGAAACAAAGAAACTAAGCTGTTAGGAAAAAATTTTGTTGTTAAGAGATGGTACAGGCCTGACATGGGCTGATATGTATGACATTTCAGATACATTACAACGGAAAGGACAAGGTTAGTATTGCTAGCCTTGATGAATAAGAAGTGTCTGACCTCCTAAGGCAAATCAATTTTGCTTTCATTGTACTTTTTTTTCAAAATGTTATTTATTTTTGGATTGGCTAAGGTTTCCTAAGGATATCGTGTTAACATATATATTATGTATCACATTAACATATTTCTATGTCATAGTCTGTTATCTATTGCCTGACCCTCATAGAAAGCATAAATCCAAAAATAGATGCCTTCTGTAATAGCTATTTATTCATTCATCTATTTATGTGATCAACAAATCTTCACAGAGCAACTCTTTAGTATATAGGACATGAATAATATACACATAAATAGCTATTGTAAAAAATATTTTCAGTGCTCATGGGGATAAGTTATTTCTGTTGGGAGGCTCAGAAAACATTTTTGGAGAGGGTGGTCTTTGCACTGAGTCTGGCAGAATGGGAAGGGTTTGGATAAAGATGGGTTGTGAGAAAAGACAAGAGTACAGATAAGTGAAATGTGCCTGTGAAATGGCTGGGAGTCTAAGTTAGCTGTAGAGCAGAATTCACAAAGAGCATCAGTGAAAGCTGAGGTAGGTAAGGTAAGCTGAAAACAGATTTCAGAGCATCTTAAAAATTAGGACTTGATTTAGAAGACAACAGTCGCTACTGGGGATTTTAATCAAGGATTTGACGTCCTTAAAAAATTATTCGAAATAAAGCTAGAGTCAAATTTTCACATCATCTAGAAAGTTTGTATTCATTTATTTTGTGTTTTACAGCTATCATAAAACATAAGGAAAATTTTCTCTCTCTAATTTGAATGAATAATTAGCACATGGAGGACTGAAATGTTTGGGGGTGGTCATCAGTCCCGGGTTCCATGGCTGCCACAGAAACATCATCATGCCATTATGGACAAAGAGCAAATGAAAATATATTACCAAGAAATTAACTACAGCTTCTAACGCTTCTGTGAAATAACCAAACTTCATTTAACAAAGGAAACTTTCACAATTATCACTATTAATTTGCCTTCATTCATCCAGAACATTTAAACTCTGTTTATTAATTTAAAAGAAGTAAATAAAAATATCTGGTTGGGGAGCCAACTCCTAGAATTTCATAAATAATCTTGTCTAAAAATTATTATGGCTGAGCAATAAATTCCTGAAAAATGATGCTTATATTTGTAATAGAAATGTCACCAGAGTCTTAAATATAGCAACGCAACCTGTCTCTATTACTGTGTAGCACAGTTGAATCTGTAATTGATTTTGACTTGTCCCTCCTACCATGTTTGCCGAGTTTGGTAGTACTAAACAGGATTTTTTTAAAAATTAAAATCCTAATTTTAGTCTAATTAGGTTAATCTGTAAATCAGTTTTCTCCATGTGTAATTTTTACATACCCATCTTTCTCTTTTAAAAGCAGACAAATACACATCTTAGATATTTTATTAGTAAATGATGAATTTGGTAATTGTTATAATAGTCCTTGGAAATCTTATATCTTCTAGCATCACTTAGATGAGGAGAGGTAAAAATGGAGACATCTCCAAGTCAAAATTTTTTGTTTATACAGAACTGAACTTCTGATTGTAATGGCACTGGTGGCCATTCTACAGCTGTTGGCAAACAGTGTGCTAACATTCCTTATCAAAGTCATGTGATGGTAATTGTGGTCTTTATTATGGTATAGAAGTAAGCAAATAAGCCAAGTAGATACACATACTTAATGACTTTAGCTTCCAGCATTCAAAATCCAGTTCAGTATTTGTTGCTGGAGCCATGTGGAAACAGCAGTATAAGCTGTCTATGCAGAGTACAATAATATTTTTGTATAATGGATTTGGCAGTACTAATTCAAAGTTTTAAAAAATTAATTTACAAGTGGTTTCAGAGATTCTTCCAGAAGAGAACAACAGAGTCACATTTAACCCTTGAGCTGGCGGTCTGTAGTAGGAACATTGCCAGCCATAAAAAAATAATAATCAGAGGCCCATGAACTGCTCTTTTAAAATGGTGACATTAAAACCCAGACACCTGTAGTTTTACTAGTTGCTAAAATGGCTTGTAATCGCACATGCGTGAAACAGATGTGTAACCAGAGCTGTAGTAACTGGTTTCCATTAGACAAACACAGGTGAATGGAAGACAGAAGGACGGATGGAAAACTGAGATGTGTACACGTTAAAATCTAACATTGGAGACTGCAGGTAAACCTTTGAAAGCATTTTTAATTAAGTATATATTGGGCTGTCTCTTGAATACTTTTAAATCATTCCCCTAAATGGCCTGCTTAAATTTTGACAAGACAATCACTACTTTCCATTCCCTAAAACATGTTTTTCAAAATATGAGTCTTACTGAAATGGTTGCCGATGCTACATAGAAAACTTTTTAACAGACATGAAGTTTTTAGGATATTTTTCTAAAGTTTTATTATGTTTCTTAAACAACATTGCTTAAAGGTCTTATAAAAATCAATATTAACGAATGTTTCCAGAAATTCAGTCTCTCAAAAAACATGAACCAAGGCCTTATTTCCAGCATCCTGGTGTTTGGTTGTTATAAAATTTACAGTATGGTGTGTCAGTTCTTTTGGGACTGAGTCACGCAGCTCAGGACACAGTGCACTGAAGAAGTCATGTGAACCGTTGCACAAATACATTTTTGTCAGTGTTTGGTTGGAGAACTGGGACTCGGCTGAACTTTAGGGGATTGAATTTTAGTTCTAATGTTCCAAAATTCTGGTTTGCAGCAACATCTGGGATGTGTAGAGTGGATCACTCATTTTGAAATTCCTTAGAAAGGAAAAATGAAATGCAGACAATAACAACATTCAGCAAGAACTGTCCTTCCAGAAATCCTCATCACACCTGGGATGGAACCTTTGAGCCAACGTTTCCCTTCAGATGTCTCAGAAAAAGAAGTGCAAACAGAATGAATGAATTGGAGCAAACAGGCATCGATGTGAAACCCTCTCTGAATTGAGAAGGAAAACAGGATATGTGTTCATGCTCCCATAACTCATCAGGAAGACTCATTCCAAGTCATTCCCAGGGATGATCTACTCCCCCAGAAGACCTTATCTTTCCACATTTTTTCCATTCTGAAAACATATTTTAAAAAAATCAGAAGTCGTTCTTGGACTGGAAATGTGGCCTCTTGCAGAATGTGAATGAAAATATGTTGACCTGAAAGTGTGTATAGTATTTTTAAAGGGCTAAATGGTTGTTCATTCTGCAGCCCCAGCCCTTCTCTGGACTCTAATGATTCCTCAGGGACTAAAGGGCCATTGATGACAAGGAAGGTGAGGTGTAAAAAGCACCTGCTAAGTCTTCAAACGAGGGCAAAAACAGCCAATGGAATCAACAGCACAAAGCTGTTTGGACATATTGCAAAGTCATTTTGGAAATCCCCACCATATCTGTTAAATACTCATCTAGATTCTGACAATGAGGCTCTTGTTTCAGGAGCTTAAATTTATTGGGCACTCCTGAAAGTGTATTTATTTTTTCTGACTAATGGTATACCATTTACGTCACGAGTGTTTCACGGTCAACTGGCAAGTGAGAGCACCAAAAAAATTTCACCCTCCCATATTTTAAGGTTGTGTATACATCTGGTTCTGGGACCACATAGGGTAGTAGTTCTGAAGACTGGCTGTGCATTGGAATAACCAGTGGCACTTTATTAAAATGCAGGAGTATTGGTTTCATCCCCAGATTTTCTCGTTCAGTTCGTCTAAGGCCTCTACATTGGACTATGTTCTAAAATGTAAATTCACAGATTATTTTCAGTATGTAACCAGGACTAAAAAATACCGACAAAAAGGTGTTTCTCAAAACTCTGTTCATGGGAACTTGTAAAATTAGACTTATAGATTCATGAAAATGAAAAATTATTGAGTTCATTGCAGCTATGTATGTCCTTACTGGCTTGCATGTTAAAAATGTGCAAGAATTGGGGGATAATCAGAGCAGAGGACATAGCAGGGAACATAGGGACGGCTTCTAAAGTTCATTGTACCATAGGCTCTTTTCCTGTGCTGCAGATAATATCGGGACGGCCAGCAGTCACAAAAACTATGATGACAACCAGTCCTCAGGAATGCTCCTGGGAAAGTTTCCCCTTGACTAACCCAGAAGGTATATTTCTAATAGTAATGACTGGGAGATAGCATTCAATAAGCTTATAGTACATGGAGACATCCAAAATGAATATTAACGGTTGCCAAAATAGAACAAGATAAGACTTCTCCCAAAATGAGCTCAAAATAAAGGTCATTCAAATTAAAAATACCATTTGCCTTCTGTCAACAGGTGCCCATTTGAAGTCCATATCAAGGATCAAAAGAAACAGCAAAGTATCCTACTGACTTGGAGAAAAAAAGTTTAACTTACTCTGATAAAGCTCTTCCTGCATAAGACTTACATGTTAATTCTTTCATGGAAGATTCTGTTTTCCTTGTGCCACTAATAACCAATTATGAAGCATTTATTCCCCATTCTAAAGTTTTGAAGAAGAGACCTTTCACAGCTTCTTGGTGGTAATTAAAGAAATCCAGATTTTATCTACACCACAGACCCAAACATACATGCAAGTGAAATCGTCAGCCAGCCTTTTGGATATCTGGTTTGCAGAGACCAACATCCACTTCATTGTAAGACTTTTTTTTTTTCACTTTTCATCAGATACTCTGATAATTTATAAAAACATCAATTGTATAACCAGTAAAATTACTTAATTATGACTTTTTTAACACAGATAAAAAAGATTAATGGATTAATAATTATTGATAGAAAAAATAAAAAATATCTTAAAAATCAAAGAATGTTAACCAATTCCAAATTATTTATCTTTATCTTTTTTCCATTAAAAGATAAAGCAGTCCCTTATTTATACTTCAATTTTTTATTAATACAAAATGTTTACACCAAAATCAGATTCTCAAAATCTTTTGCTTCCATGAAAAAATTTCATTTCAAAACTGGAGCTTAATAATATTTAATTATTGTTAAATTGGAAGTATAAACAGTTGCAGTCTTTCACCTAGGTCTTCTTATAAAGAAATTCACATCTTTTTATGGTATTGAATATTCCCTTTATCTTCTGGAGAACACAATCTTGTTAAAGCATCTTACTTTGATGAGGTCCTATGGTGAAGACCATCTTTCTATAAATTTTATAAATATAAATTTAAAAAAAGAAAGAAGAATCTCTGCCTGATCACAGCTACTCTACCTTTGAGAATTATCATCTGGCCTTACAACGTGACCCGGTCCACCCATAGCAGCTCTTCTGTTACTGTCTCACCCTGAATTCATTTTAAAATGTCAATTTCCATAATAATTTAATGCAGCTGTTAAGACATCCTCTTTCTTCTGATCATTGTTATTAATGGTGTGCCATAACATATGCAAGGCTAGCAATCCTAACGACTCTTCCTTCTGAAGCCATTGTGCATTCTCCTTCCAGACCCTGCTCCTCTCCCCCTTTCTCCTGGCTACAGCCTGTTTCAGCCCCACACAACTTTGAAAGGGTTCATCTCCTGCAGGAAGTTCATTTCAGAGTTATTAGTCCAGGACTTAGGAACTCTGTGGACAGTCAGAAAAGAAATTGTTCTTTAGTATTCCCCAGAGAAGCTGCTTGGCCTTAATTGTAGTCTTCCATTTGCCGTTGAATGGTTTATGGCAGAATCTTCAGGCTATTTTTTTATTGTAACTTATTATCCTTGATGTTTTGAAATCGCTGTTCCATAAGTGTGTTTTCCTTCCCCAAATCTAAACATGACAAGATCAATTGGCAAAATGTTTAAGATTTTAAAAGAAAAAAAATGTATTAACCATAGATAAAATAATATTAGATCAGAGATAAAATGCTTGTTATAAGCAACTTTGTAAGAAAAAAATATATAACATCAGGAAAGCATACTTTTACCCAATGGCACAATACTATATTCCTCCCCATATTTTTTAAATAAGTAAAAAGCTCTAAAATTCATTATCACTTTTCTGATTTTAATACTTCCTCCAATAGATGCTCATCCAAGAGAACTTTGTTACCTATAAAGCTTTCTTTCTTTTTCTTTTGCTCTTTTTGATACAAAAAAATGTTATTTAAACATACCAGTTCTTTAATAGGTCAATGTAGAAAGTATTTTATCTTTGGAAACAGAGCTGTTGACACTGCAGTTAACTCAAAAGTTTACAAACATGTTTATCTGATTTTTATTTGAAGATGTCTTCTTGACTTTTAGTAAATTATTTGATTTAGTGCACACGAATGATGGTTGGAAAGATTTATTATTTGGGAAGTCTTTTTCAATGAGCTGAAAGGCTATATATGCTCCTCAGTGAATTCTGGTGAGAAATATACTAAAGAATTTCAGGCTCTGAAATAAGAAAGTTCTTGGAATTGTTTTTTCCGGTTAAAGCCAGTCCAAAAATTGTGTCATGTTTTAATCAAAAAGCATTTAGATAAACGACATAAGGTAAACGTCTCTGCAGCAGCCAAAACATTATCTAGTTCTTGATTTACGAAATATTAATGTCATTTTTGTGGCAGGAAACCTTTTTTGCTTTAAGCATCTCTTTAGAAAAAGAATGTCAGAAAACAGAAAATGTTAACAGTGTTGTAAAAGTGTTTTTAAAGGAGCATGTCAGCCACGTCTTTGAACTTCTGTTTCTGTAATAAGTCAGCCCAGGACACAGAGGTAGGTTGGAGCAGTTTTAGAATCTGTGCATAAGGTCACTGCTGGTCTTGCTTCTCCTTGGCATTCTTTATTGACAATGACTTTAACTTCAAACAACTTGCTTGAAGATACATATGTCCATTAAGGAAACTAGGAGAAAAGAAAAGGGAAGGAACAAAGCTCAGCTTTTCAGGAGAAGGATCATTATAGGGAGTTAGTAATGATAACACAACAGAGACCTGCAGTCAAAAAGCCTTCTCCTCATTCTTTTTTGTTTTAATATGAACGTCTCAACAGGTCTCATTTCCTTAACGTAGAAGAGAACTATAATGGTCAGAGAAAATATCAGATGGTATTGCAGGTGTTTTTTGGACTTGACTTCCACAATTCCTCTCACAGAAAATAAGGAGAGGAAACAAATCAGTTATCTTTAAGCACCTTTTGCCAAAGAACAGCTTGTCTTACGAATAAAAGTTATTAAAAAAAAAAAAAGATTTTCCACTCCAAGAGTAAAAACATGAATCAGATACTTTTCAAATACTTTCAAATTCCTTAAAAAGAAATCACTCACTGCATGTTCACGGAAGTCTTGCTTCGAAAATGCTATGCTCTAGGAGTGGCAACCCAGATGAAGTCCATCCCCCATCCGACACTGAATACAGGAAAGTAGGAACAAGGACGCTCTACATGTGAGCTTAAAAGGAGCTTTCTAAAGTAGAAATGACCTATCAGCTCCAAACATACCTCAGACCATGACAAACTCCAGGACTGCGATATTGAGATTAATCCTGGTCTGGCCATAGGTTACTGAATTCTTATATTTCCCTACCCTGCCATCTCCTGAGGTTCGATAGTATTTCCAGTCTTGAACATACGTACACACAGGTGTACGTACATAGAACTCTACAAGCATATGCACATAGGTACATGTCTACAGACACAAACACATTGTGTACTTAGGAGAGTGTTTTAATGTTATACGGATTTCATTTAAACAATAATGCCCCTAGCGTAGGGCAAATTCCTAGGGTTTGATGACTGGTTAGTAGCAGATGATGTGCTTTGCACCATTAATTCCGGAATTTTGTTAATATCTCTAAGATATGCCCTTCTGTGGGATATTCACAACCATTATATTTAGAAATTTTTAAATACAACCTCTTCAAGCCCAATGGGCACAGACTGGTTTTATGGAGGTACAGTTTCAAATGGTACCCTTACACGCTCTTGATGGCTTTTCCAGTGAAATGGCATGGATTCTCTCTCAGAAGATGAATCAGTTTGTAATTATTGTTCCTATATATTTTGCTTAAGCTGCTGTGCATCAATCTAGTCAGCAAGGCCTCACATGCAAGAGTTTCCTCTTTTCTGTATTCTTCCCAGGTTTCAAAAGCAAAGGAATGGCACATGAATGAAAAAAAAAAAAAAAAGTTCCATGCTGCAAAATTTTTTTTTAATTGCTATACAGGCAAAACAGGTGCTGAAATGTAAAACCCTTTGGAGGAATTTTCTCTGTATAACAAATCAGTGCTCACACTAACCAAAAGTGAAGCTGGCTTTCGCGTGGAATGCCATACAAAAGCAGTGCCTTATTGACATAAGATCCATAGACGACTGTCCCAAAAAGACCGGGGGAAAAAAAAGTATACTGTCACTTTAAGAAAAAATAAACTAAAATATGAACTACCAAAAACCCTGCCATTTCCAGCCTGGGCTTGATTAATGATTTTTCTATCTAATAAAAGGTTCACAAACCATCTGTTTTTCTCCCTAATGCCTTGCCCAAAGGTTTTTCGTTCCTATTTCAGGCTCGGGGCCAACTGACATTCCACTCTTTTTTTTTTTTTCCCAGCCTTGTAAACAAACCCTTCTCTCTTTTTAATCTTCCAGTGCTGTTTCCTACCCATCGTTATGCATATTCATTGCGAGTAAACATTTTTAGTGTCTACACTTAATCTCTTCCACTGGCAATTACTGTTCTATGCTGTTTTGTAATGCAGAAGGGCCAACGCTTTCCGTTCTAATAACAGCTGGGCCGCAGATGGGGCCTGCAGTCATTGTAGAAAATAAAAATTTACAAGATGCCAGTGGAATTTATTTCAGTTTTATGGAGTCACAGGAGGAACCTTTCTGTTATCCGCCTTCAGTGAAATCTGTAGGCACAAGGCAAGCTTTTGACATTTAATCAAAGGGGGGTTCAGGTAGGGTCTGGAACGACACAAGGAAGAAAGCAGGTGGATCGTATTAGGCAGTGCCATGGTTAATTTATTTAGAAGTGATTGGCTTAGATGTGTGCAGCCAATATTTGACATCATGTATATATCTTGTTTAGCATCGTGCCTCTAAATTGTTACCACTGGAGAGACAGTGAGCTGTCGCTGTGGACCGAACCAGGTGTTTGGTCGGGTTGCTACTTAGAGGTGCTGATGAAGATGGCACCGTTCTCACCAAAGATGAAGCGTTTGTGTGGTTTCTAAAAGCTGATTCATTTTTACTTCACCACACCATTCTCTGCACTACTGTAAGTGCTTCTTCAGCAGAACCCCGGGGTGTGCGAACGGGCTTTTGAATACGGGCTGCAATCCGTATTTAACATTGTGGCATAACTGGGAATTTCCTGTTCTATGACTTGAGTATATGAAAACGGATTTTTTTTTTTTTAAGGCTTAAATGTCGGATGTACACTATGACGCTGATGTGGGGTGGGATTCGAATTGAGCCGGGATGTACTGATCAGCCAGAGTGCCCTGAGTGGTTAAGCGCTAACTGCGGCTCCCGCAATGAAAAATAAATTGTCATACGCGCACACTATAAAAATGCAACCCGATTCAAACACAGTGCTCTTTCTGGAAGCACGCACTATGGTTCTTGAACCCATCCTGCTGGATCCCCCATTCTGTATCCCTTCCTTACTCGCAACCCTTTCCCCAAAAATGTGGAAAGGGAATCCATGAAAATCATCCAAGGATATCCCACAATTAATTAAATAAATGAACATGGGCTTCTACACTAGGTGAAACCTATGCCAAAGGTGCTTATGTTTTTACATTTGGGGCCCTCTTTGCCACACACCTTCAGCTGGTTGCCTAGCAACCATGAGAGACCCACTGAGCATGCTCACTGAGAAGCCTAATTGCTATCACAATTTACTTTTGTTGTTTTTTTTAAACCCATTAACCAAAATAGGATGTTTTCCTTTTTGAAGGACAAGTAAGGTCTGCATGAATTTGAAAGGCAAGAGAGTATATTTTGATGCCAAACAATTCATTAAATGCCGATGCCGGCATATATGCAAGTACACATAACAAACATAAAAACTGGAGCAGATTGACATTAAATAAAGTATAAATTCCCATTTATTCAGATTTTTATAGACTCATTTCTTTTATTCTCTTTATCTTTTGGTTGTGAATTTTTTTTTCTAGGAAAATCATTGAGTAAGATGGGAGGAAAAACTAAAATTTTATGTTATATGATCAATCATATTAAGATTTATTAAAGAACTTGACTTATACATTAGATAATGTTTCTCTTCCAAGGTTTTCTTTCTTTCCTTTTTTTTTTTAAAGTCTCCTAATGGTTCCAAGTTTATAGCTAAGATTTAGCTCCCTTAATATTTTCACAAAGGGCAAGAAATCATTTTGCGTATCTGAAAGAAAAAATTTTTTCTAAATTCAAGACAAAATCAGATTTTATTTTAGGTTAACCTAATCTATTCACTTATTGGAATCTCTACACAAATTGCTTAATTTTTTTCCTCATGTATAGATTTGTAGATAAAATGAGTTTAGAATTTTAAGTACCTAATGACCTAGTTTTATTATTATATAAAATGAAATGAAATGAAAACTTATCTAGTATAGGTTTCCAGGATTCTCCTTATTTTTTTTTCAAATTTTCTAACTCATTTTGAAAAATTAACTCATTCTTTTTAACCACATATTTTGTATAAATAACCTTATATTTTCATGAATCTAGGGATTCTAATAAAAGACATGCTTTTTATTTTTTAAGTTTATTAGGGTGACACTGGTTAATAACATTGTTTCAAGTGTACAGTTCTATAATATATCACCTGTATTCTGTGCATTGCGTTTTCACCACTGAATGTCTAGAATCCCTCTGAAGGACATGATTTTTAACTAACTCCCATGACCCTGTCTCATGCCCAATTAGTCTTATGGAACCAAAGATGACATATTTATTTGTAGCGAATTGCTTTAATGCTAGGGAACACCACAGGATAAAGCTCTTCCACTCCCCTTTAGGAACTAACAGCTATCATCAGGCGGAAATAAAATAAGCTCATGAGGTAGGTAGGAGCTGTATACTTAACTAAGCCTTAGATAAACCACAATACCACTCTCCCCCTCCATTTTCCGCCCCCACCCCCACCCTAGGCTTTTTTTTTTTTTTCCTCATCATTGACCATGGAATTCTGGGTAGAAATGTTATGCTAGTGTTGCTTAGATTGTCAATTCCAGAAGAGTACAGAGCTAACTCTCAGTACAAAGGTACTGTTTCTCTAAGTATAACCTGTGTGTGTGTGTGTGTGTGTGTGTGTGTGTGTGTGTGTGTGTGTATTTTTGCAAATAATAGTCCTTGTTTAGCCAGTAGTTTTACCATTCCCTGAAAGGCAGCCAGCAGAGGGAGCAAAATTTAGCACAGAAGCAGTACTCTGATGTCCCAGCATTGGTAAGAATTCTGGAAGACATACTGTATAAGAAATTAATAGAATCAAAATATTTCATTTCATTATGATTAACGCTGTCATGCATAGAAGCAGGCTGAGCAATGTGGGTTATGAAGAGCTAACAAGGCTAACAGGTGTGATCAGAAGATTTGGGGCCAGTGTCTGTGAGTTTGATGATATGACTGGTAAAATAGCACTTGTTTCCTTTTTCCTTCCAAAGAACTATGAAAAAAATACATAAAACACACACATATACACATGTATATACAATATGTGTGTGTTTTTAATTCCATGGCTGGAAATACTTATGTTCCATTTATACAGTTTCACATATGTTCTTTAATATGTGAATATATATGCTCCTTAGGGAAATCTTTCTTTAATTTCATTCATGTTGACAACTTCCTTCTCTCTCTTCTTTTTCCCAGTCCTCTGCTTCACTGGTCTCTCTCTCTCTCTCTCTCTCTCTCTCTCTCTCTCTCTCTCTCTCTCTCCCTCTCTCTCTCTCTCACACACACACACACACACACACACATAAAAGGACATACACGCGAACACACACACAAACACACACGCATGCACACAGACTGCAGCAGTTTTAATTCTCGATGCTTTGGAGTTACTAAAATGTTTTGAGAAGAGAGTATTTTTCAACTTGTTTTATTCCAAACCTACCAGGTGACTGGCTTATAGAGAGTGTGTTCCCATGCCCTGCTTAATGAGCTAGCTCACCACAGCTCTGGTTTCTCAGAATTTAAATTGAATATGAACATTTAGGTATAAAGTAGGGAGTGATGAGAGCTTTTATGAACAGAAAGAATAGAAGCAATTGTTTGGTCTTTTTTCCCCCCCTCTCTCTCTCTAAAAGTAAGATCCGAATTGATTGTTTCCTCTCACCCGTAGTCATTTTCCTATTTAAGTGCATTGATGATCTCTGGACCCATGTAGTTTTTAAGTTTCTTCAACCTCAATCTCCAGAAATCCTATAGAGTGTGTCAAATTAAGACTCCATTCCAGCAAGGACATCTTCACATTTCTGTGCAGTTAATTCAATACATTCATTAGAATCTAAGGCTCTTAAACATGTTTGCTGAAGTATATAGATTTTCTCCTTACTCCCCCGCCCCCGCTTTCATATTTATCCATTTCTTCCTTCTCAATTCACTCTCCTGATATACTTCAGATATTTATACTTTACATCCCATCCCAGAATATTCTATTGGTTTCAACTTATAAAAACCATTATGATGTAGCCATCCCCTCCTTTAATTTTTTTTTTTTTTACAAAACCTGACATTTCAGCTTAGGATACAACTAAATTTGTTCACCAAATTCATACATAGAGATCCAAAACCTAAGGAAAAAATGTAATAGGTTCTGAATATAGTATGCTCTTCTCTTGGTTACAAAAGGAAACTCCTTTTCTTTTCAGGTTCTACACAAAATGGCACAAAGATAGCCAATAATAACATTAAATGATCAAATTTCTATATGTATATATGTTTCTGATTGCATGAAGACAAATTAAAAGATGCTTTCACAGTCTTTAAGAATTGTGAAGCAGCTTCCGTACCAAAGTGTATTTGAGTCAGTCCTAATCCTATCTAGAACCCATATTCTTAGAAACTAAAAAACTTCCAAATAATTGGCAAACATTTTCCTTTATTAAAAAGAGAAAAATGTATGTGTGTTGACTGGTTTATTATAACTGACATTCCTTTAGGATATGGATGCACATGATTAATGTGATTATATATAATCCTCAAAAGACACAGATAGGAAAACTCTCCTACTGACTTGACAGATACCATAAAATTTCAAAGATTTGGGTGAAAATTGTATATATTTTCCTTCTACAAGAACAAAACCTATATGCAAATTTCATTAAAATAGACAAAAGAGTGCTTAAACAGAGAGATAAAGTCAGATTTTTTTATTACTATTATGGGTTTGAATGCTCTAGAATTGGTTACTGGATAGGTTTTGTGGGAATTTTTTTAGTAGAAAAAAATTACAAAAATATTTTAATAATGCATACCTAACGTTTATTTTCTTATTAGTAATTGTTATGGAACCAGAATGCCTTGCCAGCCTATCTGACTGCACCTGTTACTAGATATTTCCAAGAGACTCACACACCAATTTTGCCTGAGTGCACTGGGTGTATTTCCCGTGGTTTTGATTGTACAGTCAGGGCATAAGCAGTTTGCATTTTAAAAAGAAGGCACATTTTATTCTTTCAAAGAGGGGAAGTGATGTCCTTGGAACTTCAACCTTAATGAAACACGTTTTAAAAGGACACACTGATTGGAATGGGAAGGGATCCAAAGAGAGGCGTCCAGAGATAGAAGGGTGAATGCGTGATGGAGAAGAAAGGGAAATGGATTAGATCAGCAAACCAAAACGATAGTATCCCGAGAGACTTCTAAAAAATCTGTATGAAGTCATTACAGGCGCAGAGCATAATCTTGTGGGGTAGATGCATGCTCCAGAGTGCAAAGAGAGTTAACCCTCAAAGCTGAGTTTCTGCAGAATTAATTCTAAATATTCCCTGTGGTGTTAAGAGTTTTCAGTCCCCAATTGCTTAAATGATGATTAGTTGAAAAGTTCCTCTGACTAATTTTGGCAGAAGCAACATTTCTAGCTGGTTGATTTGGGCATCAGAACGAGCCAATGTCTTCGGACATCTGTACTATAGAGACACCCTTATGCTAAAACCTGACTCCAGCACTACCCTTGCAAAAATAGCACATTTCCGCTCATGCAGAACGGTGATTAGACTTTCCTAACACAACTCATACTTTTTAAAAGGCACGTCAGAATTTTAAAGTGCCTTAAATAAAGGGCATTGGCACATTAATGCAGCTCTCTTTGAGAAAAGATACCGCATAATTTCCGCTGAACCATTGCACAAACCTTCAATAAAGAAAGTTCTCAAACACACACACACACACACACACACACACACACACACGTACACATTCTCAATGATGAGAACAGTGTCCTTGGGAATTAAATAACTTGTATGTATATAAAGCTAAGTCTTTGAGGTGCCTCGTTTCACACACTGAAGGCAGAGTGAAAGTCCCCAGGGGACTGTTGTTTTACTAACTTATTTTAAATATTTTCTTCCCCGCCCCCACCCCCTGCAGCTGTCGCTTTCATGGTAGAAGTAAGTACACAGGATATTTTGCTCAGTTATTTTTTTAAAGTAGATGTTACTTTCTCCTACATCTAAATGTGAATGTATAAGAAACAAGTGGCTTTCTGTACGAAGGGCTCTCAAAGTGGCCGTGGTGCTGTACGCATGCTGGAAGAGCTACAGGGACAGGGTGGCAGGTGGATTGGTGCCCCCTTAGCTTGGCTTTGGCAGTCTCCCCTCTGGCAGAGATGCAGATGTAATTTATGCCATGGAAGACGAGGGTTCTGTGCGTGAAGAGCACCAGCATTATGTGGAGCACCCAGTTTTCAATTTGACATCATGATCTTCATGTCTGTTAAAAGTGACATTGAGAATACAAAGTGGGGTGGCGCATGGAACCCAACTCCAAAGCAGGCAGTTCTTTCAAGCTCCAAGAGAAGTGACTGAATGGCTACAAAATCATCAGTAGTAGCTGGAGAGAGATGTGGCCAGTGGATTTTACTCCGTCATTAAATATATTTCAAAGTTTAAATTCTTCACAAAAGGAAACTGAGAATATAGAAGAAAACATTCTTTTTTTATGAGGAAAAATAGGGATAACCAAATACCTGAAGAGTTTTCATAGCCTGTTTGGGTTAGAAAGAAATACCTGTATCAATTCTACATCTTTTTCCTATTTCCTAAGCTGATGTCAGCTGTACTTACTGACAAGTTTGGAATACATAGAAAACAAAACAGAAGAACTTCGCTGTGAGCGATGTTAATAATAGTATTGGCCTTCCGGATGGTGGATCTGTCTGTCCCCAGCAAAAAGATCTGGTAGCTAAACCCACCCAGATGATTAAGCTAGAAGAGTTACTGAAGTTCATAGTTTGAGTAATAGCTTTCACCTGTAGGCTTCCAGCCATGATCAATAATTTTGCCAAGAGAAACCCACATAATTCTCAATGGAACATAAGTAAGCGCCCTTTCTAAATCCCGCCTGGTCACTGACATTCTTTTATGCCAGATCATTTCACTGGCTTCTTTCTCATAAGAGCTGCCATCTCTTGATTCTTCTCTTCTTTATTCCATGTCATTTGTTCACTATACCTGATCCAGATTTCCTACTGAAATTTTAAGCCGCCCAAAAGTGAAACAACCAAGGTTGGGTGAGAGCAGATGAGGTCACCAGAAATATTTACTGGGCACTAATGGTTTCCAGTCCTGGTTTAAGATAAAAAAAAAAAAATGTCAAAAATTTTTTCTAGTCAAAATTCAAGCATCAAAGACCAAAACAGTTACACCCCTAGAATAACAGGTATCTCCCCATATCATCGAGGAATGTCACTAAAGCAGCATGGAAGAGCTTTTCTTGTCATGATAACATGGCAATTTATAAATAAACAGAAGGTACTCATTTCTCAAGCCTTGTGAGGTGATGTATAGAATTTGGTCAACACTGAATTCACAAGATTACAAAAGAAAGTACTGTGGGTATTTTTCAGCATGTTCTAGTGCAATGGAGATATTTAAAAAAGAAAAGAAAAGAAAACATACTCAAACACTTACCACCAGAAAGAGATGCTTTTGAGAAAGCCCTTTGAGATACCAGAGACCAAGGCTCAGTTTTCCTTTCCCGAAAAAATAAACTGCACATTTATCTCAAGAGACAGATTACAGATTTTATAATTCTGATAGAACAACTGTAGCATAGCCTCAGCCTCCCACATGTGTATATGTTACCATCTGTGGGGGGGGGGATGAGATGCACTAGTCCCATTAATAATAGCAGTTGCATGCTTAATTTCATGTGCACTACACTGAAAAATTACTTACTCTCTAAAATAAGATTCGGGAAAAGCCTGAGAAATCAGGAGCTCTTCCAACATATCTTCTTGGTCTCTGTGTGAACAGGGAGCTGGTGACTCAAGCCATTTGGCAAATACTGAGGGCAAATACTGAGGTTAGTGGATACTCTCAAGGTGAGTTTGATACGACCCACTCTGAAATCAAAGAACTGCTCACAACGAAGGGAGAAAAGTGTTGTCAAAACCTTGCAAGTCTTTCTACTCCCAAGCATGATTTTATTACAACTTCTAATTGTGAAATACATGAGGTAGGGGACTTCCAGTACACTGATCTCCAAAATGAATTCTTTCATTGTCCCTCTCACCATTCTTTGACCCTGTCGATATGAGTGGAAAAGGTGATTCATAGAGCTGAAAGATATTTTGGAAATAACTGTCCTAAGTTTTAGGTTTTAGAAGTCTAAATCTAGTATGACTTAGCCTTAATGCTAAATTTGGTAGTAATTTACACGTAGTAATTAAGTTAGTAGTATACTTAAATAAAATAAAAGTAAAACTTATTGCTCCCCTAGAGTGAACCGTTCATCTCAGGACTTTTGACTGGGACTGTCCTGGTTTTAGCCTTAAAAGTCTTGCCTTCTAAGGAACCCTTCCATCCCAGGCAAACCAGGATGGTTGATCACCCTATACTGGCCCTTGAATTCCCCATTTCTATTCATGGCACTGCATTGTCTCTGGGGCCCAAGTTTCAAAGTCATCTTGGCCTTCTGTCTCCCACATCCAAACAACTCAAGAATTTCCATCTGTTTCATGTCTGTATATGCTTTTTTCTCTACCTTCTCCATTTAACTCCCAGCTCCATGCCCTTCTTTGTGTGTATACACTTGTGTCTGATTTTCCCTGGCAAAACCCTACCCACTGCTCCCCACTCCACAGCCCCAAGTAAATATGTCCACCTTCTCTGAATTTCCGTGGCTCATTGATTTTACCTCTCGTGACACTGATCAGATGATTCTAGTTCATATGGCTGCTGTCCCGTGTGTACACGCCTTACTTCCTGTGGTCCTGTGAGCTTCCGGTGACATGGATTCCATCTTACTTACAACAAGACACTATGGCATGGTGGTTCAGGGTTGTGGTGGGTTGAACAGTGTCTCCCAAAAAAAGATATATTTGAAGTCCTGACCCCCAGTTCCTTGTAATATGACCTTACTTGGAAATAGGGTTATTGTAGATCTAATTAGTCATGATGAGTTCATCCTTGAATAGGCCTCCTCGTCCAATATAACTGTTTATAAGACAGAGACACACAGGGAGAATGCCATGTGATGATAAAGGCGGAGGTTGCGAGTAAGCAGCTGAAAACCAAGGAATGCCAAGGACTGCCAGAAGCCGCCAGGAACTGGGAAGAGGTAAGGAAGGGTTCTCTCACCGATTTCAGAGAAAATAGGTCTCTGCTGACACCCTGATTTCAGACTTCTGGCCTCCAGAACTATGAGATAATAAATTCTCTGTTTTAAGCCACCCATTTGTGTTCCTTTGTTATGGAAAACCTTAGAAAATAATACAGAGTCCAACTGACTGGATTTAAAATCTTGTTTTGCTGCTTACTGGCTTGTGTGTTTTTAAGCGATTTACCTAAACATCGTATGCCTCCATTTCCTCATCTATAATATGATCCTAGTAAGAGGACTGATATCCTAGCTTTACTATAAGGAATCAAAGAATTAATATATATAAACTTTATACCGGGCTCTGGCAATGAATTATATTTTTACCTTTTCATTTTTATCCTTCAATAATATACATATAGTTGGCATTCCATAAATTTTTATCAAGTAAAGGAAATATATAAGTTGATTAAAGAAAATGTGAATTTACACAAACATACATATTCTGCTTATTTCTGTTGACCTGACGATTTGATTCAACATGGCAAGATGTTTTACCTATTATTCACCATATAGGAAAGTGATAAGTAAGCATGTGGGTTCAAGGCCAGGTCCAAGTGCTAGTTCTGCTCCTTATAATAGGTGAGTTTGTGTAAGTTTACTTTGCCTTTTTTGATGTTCACTCAACTTTAAAATGGGGGAATCCTAGAGTTATAGTTAAGATTAAATAAGACAATGCTTACAAATCCTGATTTTCACACATATCAGCAATTGCTGTTATTTCATTTTAAGTATTTTTCTTTTAATGTTTTCTCAAGTTCTAAATCAATATTATAAATAACTTTCAAACTTATTAGTAGAGCAACATACAGAAGAAATCTGACTTTTGCTTCTCAGATCTCATTTTCTTGACTTCTAAAATAGGGCTTTCAGCTGGCAGCAAATTTGTCCTCCCACCCCACCCCAGAGGATATTTGGCAATATCTTGAGACATTTTTGATTGTCATGATTGAGGTGGGGGTGAATGTTTATTACTGGCGTCCTTTGGATAGAGGCCAGGGTTACTGTTAAACATCTTATAATACACAGGATAGCCACCTACCACGAAGAATTATCCAACCCAAAACATCCATAGTACCAAGACTGAGAAACCCAGCTGTAAAATGAGGTGATTGGGCCAGGTGATGGGGCCAGGTAAACTTTTTTATTCCTTCCATCTCAAAAATTTCTTAAGTTTTTTATTTCCATAATGCATTGTAAATGCCACACTTTCAGGCTGTTCAATTAATTATCTTTATCACTTTCTATTTTTTAAGACATGTTTGTTTTTTCTCCTGAATTTCAAGATAGTAATTATTTGAGATGATCTAAGTTCTTTTAGACTTTAGCCCATTTCTTACTGTTGCACCTTCTGGATTGCTTGATCCAAATGTTCCTATGAAAGCTTTTGTTGCACTGTTTTAGTTAGGGTACAGGCTTAGCTCATGTGATAGAAACCCAAAATACCAGTAGCTTGAGCAAGATAAAAGATTATCCTTATTTCACATTTATTTGTCTCTGTTATCCCCGCTAAGAGGTGGCTCTGCTCTAGGAGGCTGAGATCAGCAGCTGCTATGGAGACCACGGCATCAGGGCTCCAGGCTCCTTCTCTCCTGTTGTTTCGTCATCCTTAAGGCTTTGTGGTCCTCTGCATCACTCAAGATGGAGCATCACTATATCTAAATTCCAGCCTTTGGAATAGGGAAAGGGGAAAGGGAGAACGTATTCCTTTCTCATCCCCAAGGGTATGATCCAGAGCGTGCCTAAGCTCCATTTATAATTCAAAATTTAAATGGCTGAATCGATCTGTCAAGAAGACTTAAAAATATAGTCTCTATTTTGTATGGCCATACATCTAGAAAACAAACAAACAAACAAACTCTTCCTAGGTAAAAAAGCAGTGAATATAGTTTCTGCTACAGTCTCCAAGGTTAAAATGTCAAAATACTGAGACCATGTTCTAAGATAGCCACTCCCAGTTCATATCAAAATGTATACAGGAACAGGATAAAGCATCAGGTTGGTGACTATCTAGAAAAAGCCACTTGATTGTCCCAGTTTACATGGGCTGAACCTAATCTTGCTGGAGAATCAAAGCATTTGAATAAGATAAGACTATCTAGGACTCACATTCCACACACAAAGATCAGGCCACCGCCCATGTGGGCAGGTGCTGGGGAGAATATAAAATGCACAGGTTGGCTTCTTCCCTTGCAGTGGACCTCTTCTGATCCAGATACAAAGGAGCCCACCCCTCCTTGTGGAAACAGAAACCTTGCTTCTTCTTGGGGTGTGCTGCATTCTTACTCATGATTTCCCGAGCCTTAAGCATCAGCCTGTCCCCTTACAACATAGGAATGGACAATGATCCAAGAGGATGAGGCTCTGTGTTTAAAAGGAATGTAAGAGACAGAGGGAGAGGGGCAAGGGGGGTGAAGAATGTTGATAAGGGAATGGCTTTGATGATCAATCATGGAATCTGAGTTTGGTATCGGTCCTTAGAAAATGTTCGGATTGGCCTTCTTGCATCAAGTCTCTCCTCCCATCCTTGCCTCTGCCCTAGACATCCAAACTGCAGCCCTCATCTGATCACTCCTCCCCATGAACTCAGTTACCAAACTAGCCTGAGCCTAATAACTAAGCAGCAAGATTGATGGAGGCCTGCAGCAGCTGGAAGCCATCCTTACCAAAAGGTGGAGAGAAACCACCTAAGAAAAATCCAACACAGAAGAACACAGATTTCAGAGAGGGAAGGGAAAAGCCTGACGCTTGAGAAAGTGTTGTTTGCACTCCCTACTCCAGAAAACCTTGGGGACTGCCTATTCCTTAGACTTCCCAGTTAAGCCAATAAAGTCCTTTTTTTGCTCAAGCTGGTTTAAAATGTGTTTCTGTCACTTCTACCCAGAACACCCCTCACTAATGTAACTTTCAAGAAATTCTCATTCTAATAAAAGCAAAAAAAGCACACAGATTATTTAACTTCGACCAACTCCAAACAAGGCCAGGCCCCCTTTTTCCATTATTGAGTTAAAAATATATACATTTCCAGGAAAACGGCAGAATTTATGTTCTTTTAAGAAAACCAAACATTTAACTTTGCTTCACCCATGTTGAGTACACACTAATTTGGGTATAGTATACACTAATATGAGTATCCATCACTTCATAGAAAAATCCTAATAGTTTAAAAAATGTCTCTGAAATATCTATTTTCTAATGAAATATTCAAGGTGATTTTCCTTTTGTTTAAAAAATTGGTTAACTTTTAGAAGAAAATATTTTTTCTTGCAGCTAATATTTATGAAAGAACCTTGTCCATTGTATTCTTGGGTAGCCTTGAATCATAGGTGGTTACTGATGGCAGAATTAATGCATCAAAAGTTGTTTTGAATACCTCATTTAAGGCTTCTGCTTTAGGGCCAAGGGCAGAATTCCATAGCCTTGGGCCTTTTCTCAAGAATATCTTCTTTTCAGGGTGAGCCAAGACTAGGTTAGATGTGGGAAGAAGAATCAACTAAAAACAGACAAGATACTTCAGGCTTACAGTCTGGGACTCATCAAGGCCTAGTTCACATCTGAAAGTGGATTTGGTGCTAAGTCTTCAAGCTTGTTTGAAAGGGCTCATCAGAACCACTGAGAAGAGTTTTGGAACTAGTACAAATGCTAAATTTTGGGTCCATGAGCATGGAAGATTGAGTTGGCTGGTAGCAGATCACCAGCCTGCTCTTGCCAATTTGAAAACACTCAAGGGTGGCACCAGAACCTCTGGGCTGGCGGGAATGTCCCTGGCTGTTCCCTCCTGTTGGCCACTCCGGGGTAACAGTGCCATGATGGTAATGTTCAGCTGTAAACCTGCAGGCAGCCTGCTGGGCTGGGCACAAGCTGGGGCCTGTGTAAACATTTTCCCTTTCTAAACCTGCATACTGTACTCTGCAGCAGTTGAATGCCCACCCCTCCAAGCTGGGACCTTGGGGTCTTCTCCAGAGTTTTCCTGCCTTTTCCCCTCTCTGTTCAATTTATCACGGCACACAGCACCCCCTTCCTCCCCAGCAGAGCTCCTCCTATTTGACCTTCTTCCCTCTTTCTTCTGTCAATTCTCCAGCCACCTGCTGGGGCCAAGGTGACAGATTTTCTTTTCCTTTCTTTTTTTTCGTGTGTGTGTGTGTGTGTGTGTGTGTGTGTGTGTGTTGTTGTTGTTGTTGTTGCTGTTGTTGTTGTTTGTTTTTTGCTATATTCACTGCCAGGACCATTTTATGCATGGATGGAGTTAAATGCTATGTATAAAGCCTGATTTCAAGGATGCACAAACATTTGCAAGGAACTCAGTATATTATCATTCCCAACCATGCTTGATATTTTTACAAATAATAATAATAATGACTTGCATAAACATTTATTATGTGCCTGCTGCTATTCTAAGAGTTTGTGTATATATTAATGAGATGAAGTTTCAAGTGCTAAAATTTTTGGCAAAGGTTGTCCCAGCTTAAGTTTATACGAACGTGTCGATGGCTGACTGCAGAATAATTCTTTTCTAAATGTGCAGAAGGGATGAGGTGAGAAAGATGAAGACAAGACTATCTTAAGGAGACGTTGTGTGCCACAGAGGTGAGAAGAGGGCTGAGAAAGGGGAGACCCAGCACAGAAACAGTAATAAATCAACAGTATTGCCTACCTCTTTCTAAACCTTTTCTCCATCATTTACCTCCAATCATTCAAATAAGCCACAAATATTGTTTTTCAGTGATGTTAGAATCCTCTTTCCATCTCCCCTTCTCATACTCTTATAATGGCTCCCCCATGAACTCTAGGAATAAATTAAACCTTCTCAAACTCCCAGCAGCCTCAGCATGGATTTCCCTTATTTGCCTACACTTACCTTTCTGAATACTGCAGCTTATGTGCTTCATCTCTCTTGCTTGTCAGACCATACGATACAATAATCAGAAAGTAGTTTTTGGTCAGCAAACTCTATGTCTGGTTTGGAGTTCAACATAATATGTAAGTACAATATAATATGTAAGTATAAAATGCATAACCTTTGTACAAAAGACAAATATTAACTTCATATTATACAACTGTCTTCGAGATGCTTTATAGGGATTAATTACATGATGTCTGCAAAGCAGTTTGAGAACCTCCGGGAAAGGTGCTATATAAATACAAGGTATGATTATTTTTAGGAGCTTCTACTGCTGACATTCAGCATAGCATGAAAGAATGAAAAATTATCTCCATGTTCCCCGTCGTGGTAACAACTTCAGCTTAGGGTTTAGAAAACCCATTTATAGAAAGTGCTAAAATTAAAAAATGCATTCCTTACATGAGCTCATCTAGGTAGCTTGATCTATGGAAGAAGAGATCTTTCTAAGCACAAAGTTTTTATAGAATTTTAAACGTGATGACTCCCTAGGCCAAAGTAAGAAATTTAGAAACTAAAAATCTTTTCACTGAGATACTCAGGCCCCTGGCTCCAGTCCAGCTCCCTACCTCCAAGAGACTATACGTTTGGATGAGTCTCAACTATCCCATTCCTAAAGATGCCCAGCAGGAGACAGTTGTCAATCAACTTCAGCCACCTATGTCCGTCTGACAAGCACGCTGTAGGGAAGATCTTCCCGGGACCTAACTTACATGATGTCCTGAAAACATACTAGCTCTCCTCTCATTTATCCTCAGTAAACCCAGAGCACAGACACCAAGTGACTTTTCTATGTAGCTAAAATGTAGTCTTCCTGTTAAAATTCTTCATGTTTGCTGATCATTGACACCTGTTTCACCTTTGGGAGTAAATGGTTCTGCCCTAGAATCGTTTCCTTCAATTCTGTTACCTCCACATATATTATTCTGAACCTACTGATCTCATGGAATAAAAGTTCTATGAGGCCAGATTGTTTTTTCTGGCTTGTTTACTGCTAGATGCCCTGTGTGCAGTACGGTGCCTGGAACAGAGCACACGTTCATTAGTATGTGTCATGCAAATATATCGAGTAGTTCTGATGATTAACGGAAGTATTAGAGCGCTGGGCACTCTAGCACTGAGTACGTGAAACCTGGCTGGATGTTGATGTTAGCCCACTTTCATGACCCTGAGCTGTACCATTTATTTATTAATACCTGGACGCTGGGAATAGTGTACCAAAGTGTACCAATAGTGTACACACTGGCGCTTCCTGATCCAGTCCACATACTTGGATTGCTTTTAGTGCTCACAATTAAAAAAATTTTAAAATGTTTGTGAAAATTTAAAAATTGAAAAATTTTACTTAAAATGCACATTTCTATCTTCTGAAAACTCAGAAGACCTGACAATAAGAAGAGTCCCTTCCCACATGACCACAGTGGCCTGGAGCTGAGTAGCCACCTACTCCTTAAACAGGTGTTTGCTCTGTTAGCTCCCATCCCAACCAGGTCTGCTGCCTCACAGGCTCCACCCATCTTCCCCTGGGGATGAAACAGCCAAATAACGAACTGAGGTGTTCGTTTCTCCATCACATATGGTACCATTCAGAAGCACCCATAATCAGGTCATTTAATCCTCACAGCACCCCTGTAAGATTGGCATCATCATCATCATCATCATCGTTGTCGTCGTCATTGTCATTGTCATCGTTATGTCACAGGTAACTAACTACCTGATACGAAGATATGCAGAGATAAACTGAAGTTCACACAAGCCCCCTGTAGGGCACCATCCCAGTTTCCTAGTTCCCTCTGCAGTGAACAGTTTCCTAGTGCGGGGTCAGCAAACTAGACTGATGGGGTCAAATCTGCTCTCCACGTGACTTGCAAAGTCTAATACATTTAGTCTCTGGGCCTTACAGAAAAGATCTGCTGAACCCTGGTCTGTGCCATTCTATATAACTTGATTACTTGAAAGGGGCTTTAAGGAGCCATTTAGCATCTCCTCCCTCCTGGGCAGGATAAAACATTAACTATACCACACCAAACACTATCCTACTAATTCAGAAGCATACTGTTATCAAAAATTTTACCTTGGCATCAGTGTGACCAGAAATTCTATTAAAAAAAAAAACAGACTTAAAATAGATTCATGATTTACCCTAGGGAATCTCATCTAATTGGGAATCAGAAAAATAGTCAGTAGCATAAATATATATGTTTATATGTATAAATATATTGCATGTATATATACATTACATGAATACAGAAATTAAACCACATCTAAATGAGCAGAAAAAGATTGGCAGAGAAAGTCTAGAATTGAGCTAATCCTAATAAAGTATATCTTTGGCCGTGTGTGTGTGTGTGTGTGTGTGTGCGTGTGTGTGTGTGTGTGTGCGTGCGTGTATGTGTTGTGTATAAATAACTCTATTTTGGAATAGATGTGAGATGGCAAATATAAAGTACATGGGTTGCTATGGACAACTCTTTGTTCACTCCTCCTGACTATAACAGGCATTGCTAAACCAATTACTGCCCTTTTGCCTGCTAAGCTTCATGTGGCTTCAGAATCTTACTTAACACAGTATTCCAGATAGCCAACCATGTTGCACCAACTGAGCAGAGAGGCACACTAGATGAAACCTTTGACAGCTCTTGAGAAGAGAGTTTAGTTAGCAATGGAGGCAAGAGATTTCGTTCTTATCTCAATCTTATTTTTAGAACTTAAGCCATTTACACTATTTTTATACCTTGCCAGGATGAGAACAAAGGAGTTAATGAGCTCCTGCTAAGTTACATGCTGAACCATTCTAAAGTATTATTTTTATGGTGTAGACACCTAATGAATATAAAAAAAATATGAGAAACAAAACAGAACCTACAAAAGGAAGGCTATCCTGAAATAAAAAATAGTTTAGCTGGCCATTTTCCAGAGTGAATGCCTTTTATAGATTTGAACCATTAAAAGTTTCTACTTGAAAAAAATAAAAGTGATCACTTGGGTTTGGAAAAATGATATAGGTAAAGCACTGGAGGAAGATGATGTTATTGATGATGGTGAATTTAACCTTGTTAAAGTTCATTTAACACACATTTATAGAATACCTATCACCAGGGAAGACACACAGTGCTTGCTGCTTTTGAGAATATAGTGATGTATCAAGAGGAGTTAATGGTCCTCTCAAATCCTTTTTTTTTTTTTAATAAAGTAGTAGGATAGTGAGAGTTTATAAGTTCAGCTGCTGGCTACAGATTGCAATAAAGTGCATTAAACACACAAGGGTGCATTTTTGTCGTATAACTTAGAGTCTGAATCAACAGTTTTGATTTTGGTTCAGCAAACTGTGCAGAACGTCAGGGCCAAAGACTCTCCAGTTTTCTTAGAATTTCTCTCATGGTCCCAAAATAGCTGCTGGAGCTCCAGCCAATACATTCAAATATCAGGTACAATGAGAAAAAAAAAAAAAAGAAGGAAGAAACTAACAATAGATGCCTGCTACCTGAGTTAGGCATTTTTAAGAAACTTTCCCAGAATCTCTAAACAAGGACTTCTACGTATTTTTTAATGACCTCCCCACCTCTAAGTCAAGCTAGAAAATATTATATTTTTTTTCTTTTTTTAAGTGAGCTCATTGCTATTCAAAACTGTTCTTTATTGAGGAGAAAGAGGAGAAAAGATATTCAGTATTAATTAGCAATTTCAACCCCTTGTATAAATTAAATAGCGTATAATATTAGTTGTAGGAAATTAGTTTTTCTTTCAAAGAGCTTCACTCTAATAGGAGAAATAGTTTATTTATATATGTATATATCATATGTATTAAAATAAATCAGAATAGAAAGCAATTTATCATCTAAATAAACTACAAACTATCCAAAGAATACAAACTGTATTATACATACATCCAAAGTGCTTTTTATTGGGTAAAGGGACAATGGCTAATTTCTATTTCCTTCTTTATGACATATTGTATTTCATAATGTACTACAATGAATAGTTGCTAAGGCAGAGAGAGAAAGAAAGCATCATAAAGGAGGGATGGCATGATTTTGTTTCCACACCTATTATTTCATTTTATCATTGTAACAGTGGCATTTAGAAAAATGTGAGGGCATAATTAGACTTAATGAACATTTTAATAAAGAACCCATATGAACTCAGGTTTTGGGGGAAAAAAAAGGTGAAAGAACTGAATGCCCAAACTGGGTCCTGGGCTCAACCAGGATAATTCCTTGCACGCAAAATATATAGAATCATAGAATGTTATGTGGGCTGTGAAAGCAATGACAATCTGGGCTGTCATTTATGTTTCTGAGCCCAATTTATTTCCCATTTTCTAAAGAAAGTCATTAGTGGAAGAATGCCAGAAAATGATTAGCAGCAAAATAAGGTGGGGATCTGGCACAGTGCACCACCTGAGCTTGGTGATTCCAAGGATCCAGGCACCAGTGCCTACCCAGTGCCCCCTGACATGTGTACTGAATAGCCCTCTTTACATGACAACTTTTAATACCACAATCTAACTGGTCAAGATGCTACTTTGCACTATCTCCTTCACTAGTAAATTAAGATTCTCCTGGGCCAGCCGGTGCTTAAAAAATACACAAAGAGCAGAAAGAAAGAACAGTGTTGGGGGCAGAAGCTGGCTGGAAATCCCGTTCTAAAGTGCCTTAGCTTCCTCAAATTATTTGGTGATTGCACAGCTGGTCCAGGAGAACTACTTTTCTGTGGAGATGTAACCCAAGTAGCTGTCTTCCAAGGAAATGTTCAAACAGATGAGCCATGTCTGTTTCTTTTCATGGTGAGGTTATCATTACCATTTGATGTTTTTGGTTCTCTTTCAGCATAATAGCCTTCTTGCCCTGTCCAGCTAGCAAAACATTATTCTCCTGTTATTATATAAACAGAGTATCAGGTGCCTGCCACCACTCCTGCTCCTTTTCCTATCAGCTCTATCATTGATCTCTATGGTTACTCATTGGGGGATATGACATCTGAAAATCTAGTTGTCAACACTTCATGGCTGGATATTTTTTTCCTTAACACTTCTATCTACATTATGTAGTATGTATCGATTATCTTGCTTATTGTCTGTCCCCCGTTAGAATTTAAGGTTCAGCAAGGCAGAAATTTTGTTCTGTTTTATTTTCTGCTCTATCCCTAGTGCTTACAAACGTGGGAATACAGTAGATTGTCAATAAGTATTTGCTGAACTATGAGTGTCAATCAATATTTAGTGAGCAATTACCAAGAGACACTATGAGCAGAGATGGTCTCTGGAGCTGAGTGCTGTACAATCTAGGAGAGGAGGCAAAATATGCACCAAATAACAATTAAAAAGGTAAAACATGGCTGATATCATAAGAAATGCAAACCACAGAATGACAGCACACAGCTGGGAGGGATCAGGAAAGACTCAAGGAAAAGAAAGGAATTGAACCATGAAATTGAGCCATGGAGAATGGGTACAAGTGGCCATGCAGAAATGCTGGGAATAGGCTAGGAAAAGAAAATCTAGGGCAATGAGGCAGCATGAGCAAAGGTGTGAATGCTGCACTATATGAAGCATTTTGTTGAGAAGCATGATGGGGTTAAGAGCACAGGTTTCAGGCTAATAGACTTAGATATGAGTCCTTTTCCACTCAACAGCTTTGTCAACTTGAGCCCATTACTTAACTTCTCTAAGCTTCAGTTTCCCCACTTACAAGACGATAATAAAAGCAGCTGTCTCATAGAATTGTTCTGAGGATGAAAAAGATAATATATGTAAGTGCCAAGTCCAGTGGCAGTCGATGAATATTTTTTTTAGCACAGTCTATGTGCCAGGAACTATTGTTAAGTGCTGGGGACATAGCAATGGAAAAAGGTAGACAAGGTGTCTGCCCTGGGGGTGTTTCTGTGTATCAGGATAAGACATCTGATAAACATACAAGCCAATAAATGTATAATTACAGAAACTGATAAGTTTTACAAAGAAGATAAATAGGGTAATGAGATTGTGACTAGGGTTTAAGTAGGAGACAGTAGGGGAAGGCCTCTCAGAAGGGAAGGCATTTGTCCAGAGACCTGCATGTTGAGAAAGAGGCAGCTACCCAGACCTTGGGGGAAAGAACCAGCAGATGCAATGCCCGTGGGACAGATCCAGGGTTCGATTGTCTGAAGTTCAAATGTGGATGAAGTGATGAGGTGAGCCCCCTGTGGCTTGAGCCAAAATGGATGGTGGTCTATATGCATTGTTATTAGATGAATAAAAGTAGATGAATTTTACTCTGTGATTTGGAGGGAGAGTAGAGAGAAACTGAAATGCTTTATACAGGCAGAGTGACATAATCTGATCTACACTGTACAACCCGCTCTGAGGGGATGGACTGCAGGTAAGCCTCTTGGAGGATGCAGGGAGACAGAAAGTGGTAAATAATCCAGGCCAGAGGACATAGCAGTGGAAATGGAGAGGAAGGTGACTTTGGAGTATATTTTGACTATACAGACTTTATGATTAATGAATGGTTTTGACATAGTAGCGTAATCAAGTCTGATTCCTAGGGCTGGAGCGTGAGCATCTGAGTAGATGCCATTTATTTATTTAAATAAATTTGGGGTGAGAGATCTGCAGAGTGGAAAGATTAATATTATTATTGGGAAGATATCTATTAGACACCCAAGTAGAAGTAGCCACTGTCAGCTAGGTATATGAGCTCTGGAAGATGTCTCCACTGTAGACACAGGAGCCTAATTCATTGTCAGAGTTCACCAAATGGAGACAATATTAAATGTATTTTACAAAGGATTTCTCTTTCTTGTTACTATTAATGTGAGTTATTTGATAGACTATAGTATTTAGACTTTCCTAAACCTTCATTTGAATTTTCAGCAAAGGTTTGAGTCATACCTGATGATCCAGAAGAAACATAATTTTAAAAATGATGCCAGAGAGATAACCAGGGATGGGGCAGTGAGAAGCAAGGGAATGAATAATGCTTAGGCACTATTATTATCTGAATAAAGGAAGGATGTTATTAGCTAGCTGAGCATTGGGAAAATTGACAAGGTAGAACATAATATCTGTGCACTGGTGCCTGAGACAGAAGGACATGAATGGAAAGACCAGTGAAATCCAAATAAAAATCTGGTATTTAGTTAACAGTAATGTACCAGTGTTGGCTACTCAGTTTTGACAAAGTAATGTAAAATGTGAACCTTAAGGAAAAAATGAGTGGTTTATGGGAATTCTCTGTGCTATTTTTTATGTCTAAAATTATTCCAAAATTTAAAAAAAGTTATTTTTAAAAAAGATGTGAAGACAAAATTTTTAACCTCAGAAGAAATTTTAATCAAATAGGATACAAAAAAAGAAAATACATAGTCAAGGGCCAATGTTATAGGTGCTATAACAAAGTTATGGAAGCAGGAAGGACAGACAATTAGCTCAAGCTGAAAATGGCTCCCGTCTGTTCAACAATATCTCAGTTACAGCCACTAAGCAGAAAAGAGAGAAGGGCGTTGCACCAGAGGAAACAGCATTTGTTTGGTGGTATGAGAAAGTCTTCAATATTCAAATTACTGCAAGAATTTGGAAGAGACCAGTCAAAATGGCATAGAAGGTAGACGCTGTGCTCATTCCTCTCATGACCTCATCACAATTATAATGAAACTCAGAGCAAGCATCACTGGGAGTCGCCCGAGGTCTGGCTGAACAGAAGTCCTACACCTGGGGACATACATAAGAGGTCCCCTCAAGTCTGGTACCAGGGGTGGAGATGTTAAACCGGCCTGTCCCACAACCACATGTGGCAATGGAGAACCGGGAGGGTTATCCTGGTGGCAGAGCCTCTTATGCCCCTCAAGGAATGAGGGGACCCAGCCCCATATCAGCTCCCCAGCCCAGGGCTCCAGTACCAGGAAGAGAAATCCCCACAACCTCTGGAGCTTGTGGCAAAGTGAGACGGAGGACTGCAGGAGTGCAGACAGTCCTCCCAAAGGGCCCCACGTACACCTGCTCAGTGACAGACTCTCTCACTCTGAGCTCCAGTGCTGGGGCAGCTGCTCCAGGAGACCAGGGGACACACAGGGAGATAGTGAGTGGCTAGACATCAGGGTGAGGGCTTTTTCTTGGACAGAAATGCTGGAGTATCCACTGTTTCTTGGTTGAGCCCTGCCCTCTCCCAGCCTGTGGATATAGGTGCTGCCATATCTGAGTCCCCATCAACCTGTATAACACAGGTAGCTCTGCCCAGGGGATTCCCTCTACCTCTTCCAACTTGCAGGCCCCTAAGCTACTTCCAGTGGTTTATTCCACACAAATGGCCTGGCTCTTTCCTAAAATCTCTCCAAGGCTCACAAAACCCAAAAAAGCAACATCTGGCCTTGGTTGCCCCATACCTGTTGCTGAGCAGCCCCAAGCCTGGCACTAGCATCAGCCAGCCTCAGTTCCTGGGTTGGCCTCTCGAGGCCTCTATAAGCCCAGCATGGGTGGCAGCCATCTGCGGGTTGCTTGATAATTCTTACCAGGTGGCCCCCAAAGTGCATGGGCTGCAGCTAAACTTGGTCTGCAGCTGCGCCCTTCCCTGGAGGCCCTTCAGCCTGCACACGCAGTGGCCTGCTTTGACCAGCTATGGAGCTGGAGAACCGCCCAGAGCTATATCTGAGGACACACCCAAACGGCAGACTGGGCTCTATGGGTTCAGCCTCTCACTGGCCAGTCCTCACAGCCAATCAGACCAAATGTCAATCCTTCCCATCAGCATGCAAACAGCAACCAAGACTCAACTACAACAGGAGGGCACACACGACTCACACAAGGGACACACTTTGAGCACCTCACTCAGGTGACCAAGAAAGACTGTCCCTGGGCCCCACAGTGCAACTACTACATAAGGCCACTCTACTAAGACCTGGAGACCTAGAAGTCCTACCTAATACATAGAAACAAACACAGGCAGGGAGCCAAAATGGGGAAACAAAGAGACGTATCCCACAAGAAAGATAGAACAAGGCTCCAGAAAAAGAACTAAACAAGCAATTTACCAGATGCAGAGTTCAAAACACTGGTTATAAGGAACCTGGCGCAAGAGTAAATATACTCAGGGAGAACTTTAACAAAGGGATGAAAAGCATAAAATTGGAGATGGAGGACGTAAAAGGGAAACCAGTCAGAAATGAAGAATATAATATCTGAGATGAAAAGTACATTAGAGGGAATCAGCAGACTGGATGAAGCAGATGATTAAATCAGGGATTTAGAGGATGGGATAATGGGTGACACCCAATCAGAACATCAACAAGAAAAAAAGATTCTAAAAAAACGAGAATGGTTTAAGGAGCCTCTAAGCCAAAATCAAGCACAACAACATGAGCATCATAGGGGTACTAGAAGGAGAAGAGAGATCAAGAAATTTAAAAGCTATTTCAAGAAATAATGACTGAAAACTTCTGAAACCTGTTGAAGGAAATAGACATACAAGCCCAGGCAGCACAGAGTCCCAAACAAGATGAACGCAAAGAGGCCCACACCAAGACACATCATCATTAAAATGCTAAAGGTTAAATACAAAAAGAGAATCTTAAAATCAGCAAGAGAAAAGCAATTAGTTACCCACAAGGGAGCTCCCATTAGACTGTCAGCCTAATTCTCAACAGATATTTTGCAGTCCAGAAGGGCCTGGCACAAAAAACTCAAAGTGATGAAAAGCAAGGACTTACAACCAAGATTACTCTACCCAGCAAAGCTATCATTTAGCATCGAAGGACAGAGAAGGAACTTCCCAGACAAGAAAAGTTTAAAGGGTTTCATCACCAGCAAGCCAGTATTACAGAAAATATTGGAGGAATTTCTTTAAGAAGAAAAAAATATGTACCAAAAATATGAATAAAGAATAGTAATAACTACATATCTGTCAAGAAATTCTTCATATGAGAAAGAATTAAATGCTCCAATCAAAAGATAAGGTGACTAAAAGGATAAGAAAACAACTTTTACATATGCTTTCTATAAGAGACTTACTTCAGATTAAAAGATACACAGATTAAAAGCAAAGAAATAGACCTGGGGACATTGTGCAGCGTGGAATAGCTCAGACAGAGAAAAATAAATGCCATGTGGAATCTAAAAAACAAAATAAAAAAATAATAACAAAAAACAGAAACAAACTCATAGATACAGAGAACACTTTGAGGGTTACCAGATGGGAGAGGGGGTTGGGCAGGTAGGTGAAAAAGGGAGAAGAGATTAAGAAGTACAAAATGGCAGTTACAAAACAGTCATGGGCTATAAAGCATAGAATAAAGAATATAGTCAATAATATTATAACTATGTACAGTGTCAAATGGGTACTGGATGAGTGGGGTGACAACTTCATGAGTTGCATGGATATCTAATCACTATGTTGTTTTACCTGAAACTAACATAATATTGTATGCCAACTATAATTGAAAAATAAAAAAAATATTATTTAAAAAAATGGTACAACTAGGGAGCATGGTGCCTAAAAAGGTATAGCCAGACCTAGAACTGGAGATGAATAGGAAGGTAAGATGACAAAGGGCATTTAAAAAAAAAAAACAGTTTTATTAAGGTATCATTGACATAGAGCAGACTGTGCATGTTTAAAGTGTGCAAACCAAGAAGTTCTGACATATGTATACACCTGTGAAACCATCACCATGTCAAGATAATGAACATATTCGTTACCCCCCAAAGTTCTCTTGTAACTCCTAACAAAGCTCCCTCCCACCTACCCCTGACTCTTCCTGTTATCCTGATGCTATAGACTGGTTTGAATTTTTTATAAATAGAATCATACAATATAAAAGGATGAATAGTGTTTTCCCAAAATTCATATATTCAAGTCTTAACCCCTTGTACCTCAGAATGTACTGTATCTGAAGACCAGGTCTTTCAAGTGATAATTAAATCAAAATGAGGTCCTTAAGGTGGACCCTAAAACAATATGACCTGTGATCTTATAAGAAATGGGAATGTGGACACAGACACATGCAGAGGGAAGTCCACGCGAAGATGCAGCCATCTTCCAGCCAAGGAGACGAGCCTCAGAAGAAACCAACCCTGCTGAAACCTTAATCTCCTGTTTCTAATCTCCAGAATTGTAAGAAAATTAATTTCTGTTATTTAAGCCACCCCGTCTACAGCACTGTTTCAGCAGTCTTCACAAATACATACACTATATACTCTTTTTCTGTCTGATTTCTTTTACTCAGTGTAACTATGCTGTGTGTATCCATCATTTATGCTTTTTTATTGCTGCATTCCACCAAATGAATATGCAATTTGTTTGCCCATTCACCACTGATAAACATTTGGATTATTTCCAGCTTCTTCTTCTTATAAATACAGTCACTACGAACTTTTGCTTGTAAGCCTTTTCCTGGACAAATGCTTTCATTTCTTTTTAGGTATACTGCCTAGGAAAGGAATAGGTGTATCACATGACAAATGTAAGTTTAATGTTATAAGAAGCTACCTAACACTTTTCCAAAGTGGTTGTACCATTTCACCTTCTTACCAACAGTGTATAAGAACTCCATTTCCTCCACATCCTTGCCAACACTTAATATGGTGAATCTTTTAAATTTTAGCTAATAATTTCAAATAGTTGTGTAGTGGTATCTCACTGTGGTTTTTAATTTGCATTTCACAATGACTAATAATACTGAATATCTTTTCACGTGGTTATTTGCCATCTGGATACCTTCTCTAATGCTATCTGGTCAAATATGTTGTAAATGACTTTTTTAGATCATGCTAAAGAGTTGAGGTTTTATTCTGTTTGTAGTAGAAAACCATTGATGGATTTTGAGCAGTGGAATAACATGATGAGATCTTGTTAGAAAGATCACTTTCATGGCTATGGTTAACAGGAGTGAGTGGAGCCTGATTTTATGTAGGAGGCTGGTACGATTGTGTAAGTAGAGAAGATGAGAACTGGGAAAAGTGGAGATAACAGAAATTGGGCCTCCAAAGATGTTTGCAGGTAGGGTCACGACTTGATGACTAATTGGTTCACCCGTTGAAGTGGAGTGAAGGAAAAGGAAGGGTCGAGATGCCTGTGGTTTCTGGCTTGGGTGATAATAAGCAGTTGATGGGATGGGTCATCTCCAGTGAATCTGGGATGGGATTAATCACACAGTCAGTGCCAACTCCAAGATTTTGATTGACTCAAACCAGAGGCATGTGAAGAAGGAGTCTAAAACATTAATTAGCATTGGTGAAATGAAGCATTGAGTAACCTTTTTTTTTCTTTTTAGCAATGGCTAGACCTCCCACCCCCTCTCATCACTTGCCAATGTCATGAGTCACTGCCTCCCCACCAGGCTGGCTGGGCTAAAGGCCCCTTCTCTGAGCCCAGGGCTCCCTAGGCAGGCCTCTATTCCTCCAGTTAATACTTTATATCAAAATTACTTTTTTCTCACACTAGCTAGTGACCTTCTCAAGGTCAAAGATCAAGCGCTATCTGTCTACTGTCAATGTCTGGCAGGGTCTCCAGCAACTGGCAGGCACTCAGTAGAGTACGTCCATGTAAACTGATAGAAGGGAAGTACGGTAACGGAGGCAAGCAATGGGATGGTGACAAACCTTCTGTTACAACTCATGCTGTGTGGCCAGTGGAGGCCAAATCGCTTTCTCCTTTGTCCATTGTTGGGGAGCAGTTTTGAGGAAATGGTGTAAAGTTGAAGAGATAATGAACTGCTTTAGCTTTCTTCCAAGTGGGCCCTCTGTGTTTGCTCCATACCCCAGGAGAAAACCAGAGGCATCCCAATTTGCCTGTAGATCTGAGTCACAAGCTTGCTCTCCCTGGGACTATACCAGAAATGGGGTGTTCTCATTGCCTGCAGCCAGCCCCATGTGGCAGAAGAGGTGCCCAGCGCTTCTCAAAGCCACCTGCAGTTCAGTTTTGGGGTCCTCTTACCTCGCAGCACAGTCCTTGGTCTGTTAGCAGTTTATTCAGAGGCAGAGAGGAGATGCTGTGGTCCCCTGTGTTCCTTCATAATATTTGTTTACCCAGGCTGGCACTCAGTCCTCAGTGGCACCCTGTTCTTTGGGAGGTGATCTTTTGTTGGAGAGCTCCCCAGTGTCTGTTGTTATGTTTGAGACTGACTTTTGTTCCAGACTAGTGGGCTGGGGAGACAAGCCTACACTAAGTGACACAACATGAACAGAATGCTTGTAACATTTTCCAAGTTATTTTTTTCCCCCTTTCTTCACAGACCTTCCAGAAAACTCGTTCCTCTGTGTCATTCCCCTATATTCTCATCCATCTATGAAGTCTTGTTTTTGAAATTGGAGTATGTAGAAATCTCTGTAAGTCCTCACCTCTCTTCCTCTGCCTTCCCCCATCTTCAATAGACCTTTCCTTCCAACCTTTCACTCTGGGCATTCACTCATGATTTAAAACATACATTCCAGTTTACTCTCCCATGTCACTTTCCTCCCCACAGACAAATCATAGCTGTATGGCATGCTTAATGACACCAGTAGGAATTTTTCAGTTCAGAACACACATCTCTGTTTTTCTCGGAAGGGGAAGTCAAAAGTTTACCAGCTAAATAACATGAATGATGTGGGTGCATCGTTTCCAGTAATTATGGCACCACAGTCCCTGCTCCCTAATTAAGCCAACAGCTAGTACTCTATTTGGGGCCCTAATTTCTTTCCTTTCTCATGTTGTCAAAAAAATGCCCACCGAGATCTCCTTTTGAACTGAAAATTATTGTGCTTTAGTCTCAAGCCAAAGAAAAATTTATTTTGGGAAGTTTGAATCAAATTTTCTGAGTTACTCATGAAGGAAAAGGTCATGAAAATGCAGTATTTCTGACTTAGGCTTTTTTTTTAGAAAAAAAAAAATTCAACTTTTGGAATTCTCTCCATTCAAAAATCACTTTAAAAAAATAATAAACCTGAACCTTTTATGCCCTTGAATTCCCATAACAAACTAGTCATAAGCTGTATTTGAAAGATTGATGCTTAAAATGTTAAAGTACATGAGTAAACTCTCTGGTTATGTACCAGTGAATTCATAATACTAATTAGCCACCTCTTAGTTCTGCATATTATTGGCTAGGGATACAGATAATATAAATAGTAGGTAATTCCACAGTAATGTTTATCTACTATTAGAGTATCTTACATTCTGGAAATCTATAATTCTTCAAATAAATAATGGAGCCACATTATAAAATTGGACTCCATCATGCATTTCATCATCTTTCAAATTTTGTACTAAGAATAAATTAATAAATCTTATTTAAATGTTGACTCAAGTGATGTTGTTAAAGTGTCCCTTTGCTCTCCATGTTTTCCTACTTTATCTAAACTATTTCATTGCATGATGGAAATAAGCAGAAGAGACAAATTATGAATGAAACGTGTGCTTTAGTAGTCTAGCTGTCTTTATAATTTCACATTCCCTTAGGTTGTAGGAAGTAATTAAGTGCTTTTGCTTAAAAGGTCACCTGGGGCTGCATGGAGCCCGTAAGTAAATTGTTAATAGAGCCATCAAATAACATTATTGGATTGTTTAAATCTATCAAAAATAATTTAAAATATGAATCACTGAAGGTAATTCAAAATGAGAAAGATTCACTTAACAGAAAATAAAGAATAACCTTATATAGCTCTGTATCTATATAAACCTTGACGTCTTAGTCATCACTTGAATTGGGCCTTAAGAACCATCTCAAACACCCGAGAGGAGAAGCAGCCCAGGTGAAAGGCTCAGCATCAGAACTGCTCAGGCCTTTCTCCAAAGCTGCATGGATGCAGTTCAGAGGCTGTAAAGCAGTTGGAAACTCCTTCGGGAGATAAATTCTCCCGCCCCTGTGTGCTTCCTCCCAGGGCCTCTCAGCATGAGAATTCCCCAGCTCAAGCCAACCAACAGGCAACACTAATGAAAATATTTCTGGAACTGCTGCCTCTGTCCTGAAAGCCCTGGCCAGTCACAGGAAGCCAAAGTCAATGTGACTGATATTTAAGTCAGAACAGAGGACATAAAGGATCATACTCCAAACCACCCACACACCCTGCGTCTGGCTGCAAGCCAGCTCCAGTGCTGAATCAATCTCACAATCATGGCCTTACATTTTACAGAAATCATAATCACATTATGGCAGGTGAATTGATATACTACTCCTAGGAGAGTTGTAAGCTCAGAAGACCAACAGGACTGGCCAAGTAACAATAATTAGAGAAACAAGCCCATCTCAAGGCAATAGGGATGGTGGGGATGAAATAAACTGTAAAATACACATCCCACCTAAAGGAGACAGTTGGTCTCAGTTCATACCTTGAAGAAATACAGGCCCAATGCTGCCAAATTCTTATTTTCAAAAGAACTGAGGAAGTTGAATTTTTATGTGAATGCTCCCAATTTTTAAATGTTGGTAGGTAATAAGAATTTTTTTGAATATTGGGTAAACCAAATAAAACACAACTGGGTACCAGATGTGGCTCAAGGACCAACGGATTTCAATGTCCAATTTATATAATTCATTGTAATTATATATAACCTGTGTTCCCAAATCCATCAAATATTATTTTCAATTTGTTTTTATATGAACAATTTTTTCTGCCTCAACTAAGTGTTATTTCTGTTTTTCTTCATGTTACACTCTCAAGTTGAATTCAAAGCTGACAATTTGTGGGTTTTGATCCTTCGTTCTTGGTTACATTCTCTTAGCAGTTTGGAAAAGAGCTTCTTACTGTTTTACAACATCGTCTTCCACTTTTAACAACAACAAGAAAATATTTTTTTCACTCCTTTTTTTCCCCCAGGATTGACCGGGGGAAAAAAAAAAAATCTCTTCATTACTTTCCTAACAATGACTAGCTAGCATCATCATTGATGTCAACAGAAACATAATAGGGGAAAAAGGGGCTAAATTAAATTTCTTTTGATGCTTAGATTTTTCATGAAAAGGGAAATGAATATTCTAAAAAAATAGTTAAACTTGTTTAAAAAATAAAGAAAGAATGTTGTTGTTGGTTCAATACCAGGCGCTTTGGTAAGATGATAAGATTTTTAAAAAGCAAAGCTTTTCACCAGGTGTATGACACCATTTCACATAGCCATTTGGGTTTAAATGGAATGAAACTGGGAAAAGAATGCATTTTGCATTTGTAATTCAGTTAAATAGCTGCAACACATGAATTGGTCTGCTGGTAGTTCCCCATATGTTCCTTTAGTCATTTCAACATTTTCTGCACAACTACTAAAAGTGATCACTTTTCTATGAGACTTAACCTCTTATTCTTAAATCTAATAGGCTTTTTTTTTTTTTGCGTTTGGATCTATAATTATTATTACCAGAGTAATTGTAAACAATCCTCTGAAAAATCATTCAAGTGCTCATCATCATCTAATTATATTTTTGTGTACCTGAGGACATATTATTCTTCCATGGCAATGCCCCAAATCTTAAATATCATGCAAATTCCCATTTAAGAAAGGGAAAGAAAGGAATGACAACTTCCCCTTTCTGAGTGATACACTGGACTCTAAACTGATGATGTAATATCTGACATCATCAAGCTATGAGGGGAAAATGAATATATATTATTCCCGAGGAAAATCACTTTTCTTTTTACTTGTGGCTTTATTTGAAAAAGTTCAACTTTTGATTTTATAGATAAGATGTCCAAATTTTATCTATTATATTTTTGGCCTAGTTGTATTTATATATCATAGTTTTTATATATAAATGTCAACAGCACTTTTGGAGTGTGATTGCCTTTAGATCTGCCTTCTCAGAATCTACAAAAACAAAAACACCCCATCATCACAGCATCAGCAAGGATAGACACCACACTAATTCAGAGTCTCAGTTACCAGTTATGGATGGACTCCATGGACACAAGGTCATTTGCCATATCTGGATACACATGCCCAAAGCCAAGTTCCAATCTCAAGTCATGACTAAGCAATGGGTAGTGGAGTCATTACCAAGGAATCTCCAGGCCCAGAGTGGAGAAGACGATCCAAAGCCTCCTCAAGTCACTTTAGAATGGCTGTCAGTTTTAAGGAATGTCTGGGTGAGAAATCTCATTTCTCCTAAGACCTACCCTGGCTGACCTCATCCTCTAAGAGGATCCACATTGGTCAAAACTGATTGACAGGGTGGGATGGGAATAATTTCCAACTGAAATCACTGTGGGGGAAGAGAGAATATGTTAAATAAATTGAAGAGAGTACTGAGGGCAGTAGTTTTTGCCCTGCTTCCTGTTTTAGACCTACTTATAGTATAGGCACCTCAAAATCAACCTGAGTATCCAGTGTGCATGGAGCCCCAAAATTCCTGAAGCTCTTCCAAAGGGAGCTGAAATGTTAGTGGAGACGAGTGTAATGCCCAGGGATCAGGCGTGATGAAATGGACAGAGACCTTGCAGCAAAGGCTGGGAGTAACTGCCCAGCTAGAAACCAAAAGGAAACTATGGAAGTGATGCAATAGGTCTATAGCACCAGCAAGAGCCAAGGAAAGACCGTGTGAGCCAGTAAGGGCTGTAGATCTCTAAGTGAGCTGAGACCCACTGAACCACAAATCAAATTAACCACCAATCCCATTCCCAAAAGCAGGCAGACGGACAAAGGGACAGAAGAGCTGGAGGACTCTGACACCTCTCCATACCAGGAGACTGAGTGAGCCAAACACTTTGCCAGTAGATTCCAGTGCCATTTTGAAGAGGAGTGGAGAACAGGGCAGAAATTATATTATCAACGAGAGGTAATACTTTCTGAACACTTGCCCTGTTAGGTCCCATTCTGAGTATTTATGTTAATTTATTTAATCCTCCCAACAACCTTCAAGCAATTCTATTCTATATTTGATCCTCATGTCACATATGCAGAAACTGAGACGCAGGAAGAGTGAATAATCTGCCTAAGGTCTCATAGCTACTAAAGGGGGCAGAACTGGAATTCAAACCAGGCAGTCTGTCTCTGCAGCCCTCAGTCACAGCCATTCTACAATGATGTCTCTCTTTGAAAAAGAAGAAATTTTGTCACCTGGAAACTTACAAGGTGGTACAGGAAATAAAGAATTGGTACTAAAACTAGTAACTGGGAAAGTGTGATCTTATCCTTCTTCTATTTGAAGAGGACTTGGGAAGGGAAAGAAGTCTAGACACAGTGAGGATAATGATGATAAATATATTGCAATCTTTCTACATGCCAGTCATTGTGCTAAGTACTGTAGATGCATTAGCTCATTTACTACTCATTATAACTCTGTGATGTAGACCAGTGCTGTCCAATAGAACTTTATGATAAAAATATTCTACTCTGTGCTCCCTAATACAGTAGCCACTAGCTACATGTGATGATTGAATTCTTGAAATGTGACTAGTGCGACTGAGGAAATGAATTGTTACTCTCATTTCATTTTAATTACTTTTGATTTAAATTTAAATAGGCATATGTGGCTAGTGGCTATCAAAGTGGATAGCACAGGGATAGATTTTTTCTCTAATTTACCCATGAGGAAACAGAGGCACAGAGTGGCTGGCTGTGCGATTTGTCCAAGGTCAGAGAGCTTCTCAGTGGCAAAATCATGGTTTAAACCTAGAAAGTCTGACTCCAGAGCACGCACTTTTAACTCTAACATTTCCATGAGACATCCTGAGCAATTATCCTAGAACACTGAGTATTACCTCAAAGTACAGTTTCAATGATTGGGTGAAATATTTAGGTTCTTCCCTTAATAGTTGGGGCCAGATCTGCAACTGACAAAATAAAGACACTAATTTTTTCTCTCTAGAGTGTCTCAAGTACACTGTCTGCTCTCCAGTAAATACATGTTTCACACAAGGTAAGTGACGTTGTCCCATTTGGCCTGGTTGCACTTGCATGCCTTGGATGTAGAGGGCTGCCCAATTACTGTTACCCTGCACGGTCCAGACCGAGACGAGCACTACGACTGTGTGGGGCTGCCGAGTCTCTCTAGTCAAAGATGCCAGGATGCAGCTTACAGGGGCGAGGACCCTGCAGTCAAGCTGAGGGATGAGGGTGAGGGCTCACTAGTAGAAATAATGTTTCAGGAAGTAAAGTACCAGGAAACAGTAAAGCAGAGCTCAAAGCCCAGTGAAAGATAAACATTTGAAAAGTCAAACTGGAAAAATGTTCTCAAACTAGAAACATATCCTAAAATTGGCAGCATGTTCAGAACAGATACACCAAGCACAAAATTAAAGCCGCCTGGTCCCCACTGACATCTTGAAAGACTTTCAGTAAAAGCTTATCTCTCCATAGTTTAATGTCATCTGTGACCCAGTGACAATAAATATCTGTCCCCTCATTCTAAAGTAAATGACTTGTTTGTAATGTGCTCTTAGCTACCCATGAAAGGAAAGAACCAAAATATATCAAGAAGTGTTTTTATTGAGATTAAATACTCTTGTTATAGTTTATTTGATGCTTTAATGCATGCATGCATGCAAAAAAAAAAAATTAACTGTGCCCAGTTTTTCTCTGATTTCAACTCCCTGCATTTCACTCTGGGTTTAGGATAGTGAAGCTGAGAGGTCAGTTTCTATGGATAGCATCTTGAAAATAGTTTTCACTGGGAAATAAATCAGGGATCATTTTCTGAGGGAAGCAGAGTTGAAATAAAGTTGCTTTCTTTTTGGAGTAGATGATTATGTTAAAGTTTTGAGAAAGAGAATCCAGTAGGGACACCCTATAGAAACCTAGGACTTTTAAGTGCAAGTTTTATCAAAGCAAAAGCAAGCCAGCCTGCTAGAGTGATCGTGGAGGGCTAAAGACAGTTAAAGATGTATTATGAGGAGCGAAAACCTGGGGAAAATTGTGTGCCAATGGGGAGAATTTTGCAATTTAAAATATGTGTGTGCGGGTGTGTGCGACATTTGTGAAATTGCACAAAATGTTTCCGTTTTGCCAGGCAGCGCTTACCAAGCCAAACCTTGGAGCTCTGCACAGCACCTAGGCCAAAAGCAATCAACAGCCCAAGCCCACACAACAGCGCATTAGCAAACATACCAGCTTTCCTCACATCACGCAGACATAAAAATCACAGTGCCGAATTGCACAACTCCTAAAACACGAGAAACAAACATGAAAGAAGGAAATAACTTGAAGGGTGAGTTACTATTAACATTTTCACATGACTGAGAGATAAGCTTCAACTTCTTTTGATATAAAATGTAGGCAAACTGAGTTTTTAAACTTATATCGATATAGTCATCGGCCACCCTACAGAAGTCAAGCTTTGATGTTGTAACCTACCTTCATTGGCTTGTAGAAACACTGATGTGAGCCGTGGTCATTTATGCTGATGAATGTTCTAGAGCAGTGGTCAGCAAATATTTTCTGTAAAGAGCCAGATAAAAAATATTTTAGACAATGTGAGCCATGCATGTGGTGTGTGTTGTAACTACTCAACTCTGCTGCTATAACATGAAAGCAGCATAGATAATAAGCAAATATAAGTATATATTTTAGATACTTAAATGAGAATAATATTAATTGATATTTGGGGGAAGTAAGAACCAAAATAGAGAGTAGGTAAGATTATAAAATCTCTAGGAAATTTCTGTTTTCATTTCACTATTCAGTTTAAATGTTTCCTCTGCAAAGACTATCCTAAGCAAATTCACTTACTTGATTCCTCTTCCTCCCACAAATATTCATTTATAAATCAGTGTTACCTTCTCTGAATTCTTATAGAATAATATTATGCCTAAAATATAAGTAGTTAGACAACTGAATAAGTGATTGTAATGTCTTTCAGTCTTTTATCAAAAAATAATCAAAATTAGTATCCTCAAATATAGTGGAGAAATATTGTTAACGTTTAGAAGGAAAAAGATTTGGGATCTTTTTTTATTATTATTTTACAGGGATTATAATTTATATTATAGGCAATGTATAAAGCACTCAATTCCTAAGCCCAATAACTCAATAAAACTAATGACAGATACTCATAGACTCATAAAAATTTACCATTATTTTAAAAAAACTTATTCAAGAATTTGTACCAGAAAAATTAAAAACAAATTTGATAAGGAGAAAGGCATGAGATTCAAGATACAAGTTAAAGAAAGCACAAAAACTTATGTTTAGATCAAAACAATTATTCATGTTTGTGCTTTTAAGGTTAATTCAATTATTAAGCAATAATTCCTTATAAAATAAGGATAAGATAAAAATATATCAAACATAAGGTTGAAATAAAATTTCCATCAACACGGAGGAGGAAACAGAATAGAAAAAAGGGGAGGGGCAAAGTTTCACAGTCTTGTTTTGCTTCAGGAAGAGGTGAGAGATACTAACTAATGTTAGAAACTGATAAAAGAGAACATGTTCAAATATGTTATTAAAAATAAGCATAAGCTCTAGATGAATAGGAGTAGCATGTATAATCTTCAAACCAGTAAACAAAAAAATAACAGTAAAGAAAGCGCAGTCACTACAGGAAAGGGTAAAAACTAATTTACATAAAAATAGGAAGCCAGCCAGGAATGTCAGAATGAAACCAAATGTTTCCATTTTCCTAGTAAATAGCAAAAGATAAATTTCTCAATTCAAAGACAGAATTTCAGATCAGTTTTTTCTTTAAACCAAATCTAGGTATATCTGTTTCCAAGAGATACGCCTAGAACAAAATGATTGAGAAAGATCAAAATAAAGGGATGGACAGAAATAGAGTAGCAAATGCTAACAATATAAAGCAGGATTGGCAACTTTACAGTTAGTCAAGGCAGGAAGTATTAAATAAAACAAAGAAAATATAATCAATAAAATAGATAAAAACTCAGTATGTCTAACACTATCAACTTACATTAAAAAAATCTGATAGAAATCCTAAAAGCAATTGACAAATTTAATATCATGATGGAAAATTTTATTGTCTCTCTCTCTCTCAAAATTGATAGAAAAAACCATACCAAAAAGAAGAAGATCTGGTTAGCACAATTAACACACTAGATTTAACAAATGGAGAACTTTATAATGGAGAACTTTCCTTATAATGAAAGAAACAGAATAACATCTTTTTGAAATTCCCATGGAACATTTATAACACTGATGATATAATAGACAGCAAAAAAATTTTCTCAAAAGATTTTTTTAATTGTAGAAATGATGCAAACCATATTACATAGCTATGATGCAACAAAACTAAACATTAACAACAAAAAATGGTCAAATTAAAATCTATCCACTGGAAATTTACAAACATTTTCTAATTAACCTTGAATTAAAATAAATTTATAATTATTTATATTACATACAATTTACAAAGTAATAATGCTGAGAGCACTACACATAAAAATTTAGGAGCATTTGGGATTTCATGGAAAGCAATAACTGAAAGTGAAATGAACAAAAAAAGGGGAAAAAAGACAGTGAACTGAGCACATATTCTAAAAGCTAGATAACTAACAAATGAACCTCCCACCAAAAAAAAAAGGAAAAGAAAAATAGACAGATAAAAATCAGATGTGAGTATGCAGATAGAGATATAAAATAGTAAAAAAAAATTTATTTAGTTGATAAAAGCAAAGAGTAAATACAGCAAATCAGATCAGAAAAAAAGAAAACATAAATAATGTTAAAAATGAGAAGAGGGGCTTAATTACAGGTATAAATTTTAAAACCTTAAAAGAACACTATATAGGGTTTATTCAAATATACTTGAAAACGTAGATGAAATGGATAATTTTCTAAGACATTGCATACTCTCTGAGCTTTCACTGAGTCTAAAGGGTTTTTTTTAAAAAAAAAACAAACTGACTAGACCAATAACTATAAAATAAATTTAAAATGTAGTCAAAGATTAATTCCCTTCCTCTTGTGTCTTATTCATTCTCTCAAAACTAGATAATTTCTATTATTTATTATATTTCATAGCAAAAGAAAATCAAAGAATTAAGACATCACAAAGTGAGCAAAACCCCGATATCAAAATTGAGAGTACAGGAAAGAAAACTATGCATCTGTCTAGCTAATGCATGTAAATGCAGAAAGTCCTAAATAGCATAGTACTAAATTGAATCTAGTCCAGTGGTAAAATATAAAATAAAGTGGACCAAGAAAAGTTTAAACCAGAATCATGAGGGTGATTCAAAATAAAGAAAACAAAAAATGCAATTTAGCACCTCAATAAATTAAAGATTAATAATAACAAATTAGCTCAATCTAGGCTGATGTGTTATATGGCCAAGTTCTATTATTTTTTTCTAAGTGTAGAAAAAACTTCCTTAACTTCATCAATCAGCAACCTACAGCTATCACAAACTTGATGGTGAACATTAGATTCACTCCCACTCAGGAATAAGGCAAGATTGCCTGCCATGGCTACTACAATGGGGTACTGTGCACTAGCTACCAGCCAAGACAATAAGACATAAGCAGTAAATAATACTAATAATAAAATTAAAAAGATGAAATTTCATTATCTGTGAACAACATATGATTATTTAACACATCATTAAAAATCCAAAAGAAGCAATGAAATAATATTAAAACAAGTGAGAGAGTTCAATCAGATTATTAGATAAAACACATGTCGAAAATAATCAACATCAAAAACAATCAATAATAAAATGTAGACAAACAAACAAACAAAAAACTCCACTGAAAGACCAGCCCCCACTGGGGCTGTGTGCCCAAGTCTCCCACTGTGTAAGACTCTACCCTGGTGCCTCGAAGAAGGAATCACTTTCTTGCCTGGTGACGAGCCAGCAGCTGGCATTTGAGACTGAAATCTTGTACTCTTAGCACCTCTTTAGCTCTTGGCCCTTAAACCCATTTACTTCGCTGTCACTTCTCTCGGAATTTCTCAACTTCAGTCCCCCAACTCTCACCCCCATGATCCATGGTGGATATGTTCTAAGACCACCAGTGGAAAACCTAGATAGGACCAAACCTTCTCTGTACAGTCTTTTCCTACCCACACACACAGTTTAATTTATAAATCAGGCACAGAACAAGATGAACAACAATAACTAATAATAAAATAAACATAACTATATACTGTAATAAAAATTGTGTGAATGTGGTCTCTCTCTTGAAATATCTTATTGTACTGTACTCTCCTTTTCATTTGCAGGAAGCACTATACAGCTTCCCTGTGGCATAACCAAATTGCCAGCATCACTACTCTTGCGCTTTGAGGCCATTAATAAATAAAATCAGGGTGACTTGAACACAAGCGATTTGATACTATGACAGTCAATCCAATAACCAAGATGGCTACTAAGTGACTAGAGGATGGGGAGCACCTACAGTGTGGAGATGCGGGACCAGAGGATGACTCATGTCCTGGGCCACGCTACTCAGAATGGTGTATAATTTAAAAGCTATGAATTGTTTATCTCTGGAATTTTCCATTTAATGGTTTTGACCTCGAGTAACTTAAACAGTGAAAAAAGAAACTGAGGACAAGAGGAGACTATTGTAAAAATATTGTAATCAGGTGATTCTTTGCTGCAAAGGGTTACCCTGTGCATTGCAGGATATGGAGCAGCATCCTTTGCCTCTACCTATTAGATGCCTGTAGCACCCTTACCCCGTGTTATAACAACCAACCACACTGCCAAGTGTCTCCTGGGGAATGGAGAAGTGGGTGGTAATCGCTTCAGGTAGGCCCGATCACCTGGCCCAGAAATCTTGACCAGGCAAACTCGTGATCCAAGTAAGCAAGGTTTCACTCACTGACTTAATCAGGAAGCTATTGAGTCCCAATAACACACACAAAAAATCACATGCTACACAAAAGTGTTCTGGATTATTTTCTGTTCCACATCTTATCTTTAAAAATAAAATCTTCAAAAAGAGGTAAATTACATTCTTTGCATGAAAGGTGAGAATAGAGACCCACCGTCTCTTGGCTGCCACCAGTCAGCAACTAGGACAAGAAGAACCTACTGAAAAGGAAAAGCTTTTCTCAGCCTTGGAGTCCTATGGAGTTGAAAAAACAAAATCCTGTGTGGCTAAGAAAGAAAACATTATAGAAATGCCTAAAAACCCAAACGTAATATTTGTTACATGTGTAGGCTTTTTGACTGTTTCCTGGCCCTAGGTCAAATCTTCAGAAATCACAGAGTTTAGAAGATAAAGCCCTAGCTGCTATGACTCGTACTTATAACGAACAACATAGAAAAGACAAACAGTCACACATATTTTTAAAAGGCCCTGAGTATTGGAGTTTTAAAAAGAATTTTTTAAAAAACACAAAGCAGAGGGCGTTTTTACCAAGACAGTGGTACATGCTCCAGCTTCAGCACTTCTTCCCAGAGTCTAGGACAAGTGGTTTATTTATTGCTTAAAGCCACTGCCATCTATTCATGAAAAACACAGTCAAGAGCTGTGAACTTAACAGGGCTATAGACTAAAGGTGAGGGTGGGAGGAGGGGTGACGTGTTTAAACAGAGAACGGTGATAAGGTCGCTCAGACTTACGGGAAGTCACAAGTTGTTTTTAAGCCCCGAACGGCAGCTGTTTTGGTTTTAAGGGTTTATTGAAAGTGGACATTATTTACACCATGTTCGTACAAAAATACAAGCAGTGTTTCCCCAGCACCTGTGGCAGATGTTTAAGGGGAAAAACTGAGTTCACATAGCCTCGAGAATCATAAACATGCCAACCTTTCCCAAAATAATACCTCCCTTTATGGCAAGTCCAGCCTCCCATTTCATGCCGGATCTCTTATCATGATTTGAACTTTGATGAACTACCGCCTAACCCACCTTTGGCTATGAAACTGTCCGGTTTTACAAGCGAAATAGGTTCCACTCTGGTCAATGCCCAAATGGACACGCTCCAAGGAAAATCGGAGTGTTGTCTTAGAAAGCAGTGACTCAGAAAGAGGTGTGTGAGCCACTAAACTGGTTCCGAACCCAAGTTTCTGGTACTGGGAGAAAAGAAAAGAAAAGAAATGGCTGCAGGTGACCCTGTCTGGACAAATAACTTGCCTCGAGGAGAGAGTCTTCCAAGAGTCTTCCCGAGGGTCCTCCACATAACAGGACTCTCAAAATCCTTGTGTTTCTGACATACTAGAACCTATATTTTGGTTCCTGGCATAAAACAATTGGCCTGCTGCATTCTTCTTTGCCTTCTCATTTCAAACATCCTTTTCTTCCCCTTTACTCTGATGGATTTTGGTCCTGGTCTGATGGATTGCTTAGCTGATTCTGCTCTGGTAATTAAGAGTCAAGACGGTGAGAGGGAGTTCTGTGTGTTCGTCATTTATGGCCTGGAGGGTAGTTGGGCACACAGAAGGTGGCTTGGCCAAGCTGAAGTGGTTTGCAGATTGGCAAAGTTGAAGGCCATTTCTCCAGGGCAATGAAACGTGTAGGGTGAAAGCACCAAGGAATCGTCCTGTGGTCTGTGTAAGCCTCTGGTATGACTGATATGACATGATAGAGTATCACCATGACATTACCATGATGCATATATTGACACTTTTACAGAGTACTTGGCAGTAACTGAAATAGCAGAGGCCCTCCAGGGTACATCAAAACACTCTGCAGAGTCTTCCTGCTCCCTGAAGTCCTCAACTCGCCAGGGAGGCATGTTGGCATCAAAGATGGCATAGTAGTTGACGATGTTGGATCCATAGTTAATAACTATTCTTTCCAGGCTATGTTTGTTAGAGAAAATTCCCCTCTCCAGACTTCCCTCCTCCAAAAACTTCCCTCCCAGATTCACATTTGGGTGAAGAGAACCTCTCCTCATTCCCATGACAAGGTGCAAATTTTCTTCTACTCTAACCTGGTAGTTTCTGCTGCAACTCAGAAAACACTCAGCTTAAACAAGAGGAGATTGAAGTTAAAGGATTTTAGAATCACTTCTAACCAGCCTCTGCATAAAGAAACTGAAGGAGAAAGGGTCCAACTTCACTAGCTCATTGGTGGAGCCAATACCAGGATTCACAACCCACAGCTGCCAGAGCTTGAATAACTGCATCCTATCTATGGCATGTGCAGTGAGGAAACACTTTTAGTACACCTTTCTTCACCTCAGACACGTGAAGGCAGATAAGAAAGGGTTTACTATTCTTGATGTAGATATCTTTCTACAAAATCGTTTTGCCTTTTCTGATTTAAGGAGATTTATCACTCATTTGAGGCTATTTCCTTCTTGCAGCCTTGGGAACTATTTTTCCTTTTGTGCTTGTAGTTGGGGAGGAAGGGAGGAAGAATAAGGCCTAGTAATTACCCTCTCAGAAGCCTACTTCAACACAACTCATACTTGAAAGGAAAACATCTGTGGACTAAAATTGCACTTAGTGAATCAGTTATCTCTAGCCAACTGTAAAACAATATTTGCTTTGCTGCATTCTAAAGAAATATCAATAACAAATCAAGGGAAGAAAGGAATTAAGAACCTCATTATAGTTTGATAATCACTAAAAATGGAAACAAATTCAGATTTCTAATAAGTTAAGTAAAAGTGGTCAAGGAAATTAGCCAAGAATTATTTCAAAGGAAGTTGGTGGGTGAGAAGGTGACTTTGGCAACTATAACGCTCTATAAAGCCCTCAGTATCACTAAGAAAAATGGTTGAATTTTCCCCTTACATTTTTTTCTCCCTTTTCCCTTCCTGTCCTAATGCTCTTTGGAACCTGATTTTCCTTAACATAATTGCCAGGAGACTGGGCACAGAGCCCTATGCAACCCTAGGAATGGCTCTGAGCTTCCCAGTTCAAGTTAGTAATGCTCATCCTATATCATGGTATCATGGTCCAAAGTTGCCATATTTTCATGGTTTTTCGTTTTGTTTTTGTTTTTGTTTTTGTTTTTTGCCTTGCTTTAACTGCTCATCTACTTACTTTTGGTTTGTTGGAGGGATGAGTCAGAGGCAGAGACCTTTGCCACTGAGGAAAAGGAATAATGGGCACCATTCTAGTTCAGCCCTGAACTCTCTTCTCTTTCATTGTCTTTCTCAAGGAGGTGGCAGGTGGCACCTCTGAGACTATGTAGAGAAGGCACAAGAATTTCTTCTGATCTATCACATACATTTCCATCAGCTGAGCTTCTGAATTTATTTTCCAATTGACCCCAGAGTTGAATTGCAAACTATAAAGAACTAACACCTGAACATGAGGGCAAAAGTATATGGAAAAAAAAGTAGGTCCATATATCTCACAGGCCAGGAAAAATATTGAGTCAAATTAACCCGTGAATTATTTATAGCATTTCTCTTTGCTAAAATTAAGCAAACATTCCACTTGCATCAAATCCACTCCAGGAGTTTTAACTGTTTATTGTAAAATCAATGCACAATAGCTCTTTCATGAAACATTTAGCTGTATCTTCAGCACTAACAAACATCACACATTTATTATGAATGCTTCCTTATTATGAAGCTAAACACTCAGTGCCTGAAACTTTAAGCTCTGTATTCCGAATCATTATGAACAAAATGTTTCCTCTCAGGCAATTTATTCTGGTGATGTGGAATCTTTGAATAAATAGTGACGCTAGTACTTTTAATAGCTGTTTCCCACCACGTATTGCAACGGAAAATTAACAAGGGCTGAATTCATGACTCAGCATTGTACAAGTAGATTTAACATTTATAGGGAACTATAAATTAGTTTATATGTGAATGTTCTGCCACTCGGATAAGTTCACTTGGCTACATCTTCTCCCCCTCAACGTTTTAAACAGAAAAGATGTCCTGTCCACAAAACATCCTCTGTAACGATAGAATGTTTTAATGGCACCACTTCAGAAGACGGGATGGCCCATGTCTGTAATAATTTAACCAAGCCTTTTTTTTCTTTGATAAAATGTGTTTCTGAGGTAACACAGACAATAAGCTCTACTAAATATTTATTGTCCCCCTTCTTCCCTTTCTAGTTTCTTTGATCTGCATGGCTTCCAACCTAGCAATAATAATTATTAAATTGATTGGGGTGACATCGGTTAATAAAATTATATAGGTTTCAAATGTACTATTCTATAATACATCATCTGTATATTGCATTGCAAGTTCACCACCCAATGTCGGATCTCCTTCTGTCACCATGTATTTGACCCCATTTACCATCTTCTACCTACCCCCTCACTCCCCATTCCCTCTGGTAACCACCAGACTGTTCTCTGGGTCTGAGATTTTGAATAATTCATTCTTTTCATGCAACTGATTATTATCTATCATGAAGGAGCATTTGTTCTTCTGCTTAAAAGAGAGGCAATCATCTTTATTTTCTGATTTCAATAAAGTCCTCCAACAAGGGAGATTATTATATTTTAACATTTTTCTCTAAATGGTGGTAACAAATTATATCTTATAAATCTTTGTATCTTATAAAGTCCTGAATTAGAAATGTAATTTTTTTATTTTTTTAACCCTTTCCCATTTGTGTCATAATAACTTAACATATTACAGTCCTAACCTTATTCACAAAGTTTGCCACAAAATATCTCACTTTCATTGTAATTTTCACATTGCTCTAGTATATTGACAGTCTTTGGAAACAAATAATATTATTCTGTTTCTAGGATTCTGGTTTTGGTAGTTCAATCGCTGAAAATGTCGAAACCTAGAAAAAGTAGGATTCCTACACAAGCTTCACTTTTTTTTTCTATACAAGAAAAGGGTTAAATTAATGCCTGTGGTTTTCTCCTCACAAACTATTTGTTACTTTTCTATTTGTGAAGCATCATTTACAGTTAAAGCACGTCACATTTGGAAAGCACTATAGCAACTATCAAGAGCCAATGAGTCTTAGCCCAAGAAAGCTTTTTAAACACACATGCCAAACCCCTTGTCCATTAATTCTGGCTTAGCGGTCTGTTTTTGTATAGGGTGTGTGTGTGGGAAGTGAGGATGGGGGCGTGAAGAGATCAGAAATCTATATTTTTTAGCTCTAGAATTTTTTTTTTAATCTACGACTGAGTAAGGCCTTTCTCAATAAGTCACAAAACTCAGAAATATAAGGGAAACGTAACATTTGGCTCCATAAAATTAGAAATTACAAAACAAACAAAAACATACTCAACATCAAAAAAGATAAATTGGGGAAAATACTTGCAAAGGTATTTCCCATAATAGATAAAGAGCTCTTATAAATCAATAATAAAATGAGTTTCCACTCAAATTTTTTTTAATAAATAAAAGCTGAATAGTAAAATAATGAAAGATCTAATTAGCAAAGAATTTACATATCTAATTAGCAAAGATCTTAAAAGCCAGTAGTTTGGATATACATAGTCTCTTTTTGTGGAGTGTATGTTGGTGCTACCAGTTTGGAGGATAATTCCTCGTATTTATAACGGAGAGTATTTTTACGTAAAAGGCAACGCCAGAAGTAAACATTCCCCACTCATATCTGTAAGAACTGGAACAACTCTCAAAACAAAGTTTTAAAAATATCGTACTAGCAGTGAATGGTCAAGGAAAGAATAACAACTTCATTCCACAATCTTCAAAACATTCTCACCAATGAAATAAATAAAAGATGCTGATGCTACTACTCTTCACCAGCCATCACCATACTTACTGCCACAAATAGAACTGAGGGTGGGGGGAAGCACAAGTAGACAAAATTCAAAAAAAATCTCATGAATATTCCCCAATTTAGAGAGAAGCATATTGAGGGGGCAGGTAAACAACCTGGCGAAATGGTGGGAATAAAAACCCATGATAAATGCACTCCCCTGTGGAATTTCAGTACCGGAAAAGACAGGCACCCTCTCTGGTAGGAAGAGTGAATAGGACATTTAAGTTTAATAAAAGACATTTAAAACTCCAAATGCGGAGTGGTGGGAAACACAATGAAAGGATGAAAACAACCTAAAAAAAATTAATTTCAATAAGAACTGGGGGTGGGGAATATAATAAAACATACAAAATAAAAGTTAAAGAGAGCTTACAGAATTGGAGGGAAAAATTAACCAAAAAATAGGATTATAGTTTTAATAGAAATGTTCAAAATGGCAAGAGAACAACCTACATGCCTGGAAATCAAATTACTGGTAGGAAAAACTGCAGATAAACTGCAGATGAAACAGATTAAAGCATGAGAGAAAATAAAGTAGATATGAAGGACCAAAAAAAGAGATTCAACATAAAATAATTAATGTTGAATGAGAAAAATCTTTACAAATGAAAGAAAAATATTATAAAACACATCATAAGGAAAATCTCCTTGGAATGAATAATATGTAGATCTTAAACATATACCATATTCCAAGAAAATTTGAGAGAAGAAAATTTATATAGATGAATAAAATTAAATTTTTATATTTTAATGTGAATAAAATAAATCTTCAGGCACATACACAGCAAAAGCAAGTCACTTTTGTGATGCAAAATCAAGGGGGAAATCAGGCAATTTCCCCTGCAGCCCTCTATTCTCACAGACAGTAGTGTCTCCAAAACCCTGAGGGAAATTGGGACCCGAGAATATTAAACTCAACCAAGTTGTTCCTTGTCTATAAAAACAGCTGAATCATGTTCTCGCAATCATTCAAGCATCTAGAAGAAATAGTAATTTCGCCCTTTCTTGAAAATACAACAATGTTAATTAGATCTAAGTAATCAAGCAATAAATCAGACTAAAGAACTCAAAAAGGGAAAGTCAGGGCTTTAAAAAAAAAAACAAGTCCTGAACCCATTGAATATAGGAACATGACAAAAACTGAGGTTATGATGATTAGAAACTAGACTGTAAAATTTATATACATTAACAAAAAAAATTTATAATTATCAAATTCCAGAGTTGGGTGACTCTGGGGTGGCAAAGTGAAATATTATAAAAGAATAGATTCCATCCTTGATATTTTGGGAATCTCTCTTTTTAATTTTAGAGAAAAACTTTTAGAAAGTAATACCTCCTGTGGCAATATAAAATATTTATCTAAAATTTAGAATTTTTTTCAGTTTTACCTGTTTCGTTTTATTTTGTTAGATCCAAATAAAAATTAAATGTAACAATCTTTTTAAATAGCATAAATATCATAGTCCTTTTTAATAAAATTTAATAATAACTTTCTTTCTACATAAGCATTAATATACATTCATTACTGTATTCACCTAATTTTAAAAAAAGTTGATTTCTAGATAATTGTAAATAGAAATAATTTTTGCTTTTTTTATATTCTTGTTTATTGCTTAAATTTTTATAAATTTGTATAATTTTCTCCAAAGTTGTTATGTTTTAAAAAATAAGTTTTGTGCATTATCCAAAAATTATTTTTGAAATTAATTTGGACTAGTAATTTCATTGCTAAGAATCCATTCTGTATACCTCTTTCCCTTCATATACTTGCAATATAATATACACAAGTATGTTCATTGTGACAAACTTAAATGTCTATCAACAGAAAACTGCTTAAATAAATTATAAATAAATAAATAAATAAATAGTTATGTAATCATTTAAAACAATGAGGTAGATCTTAACATGGTGATAATGAAAAAAATCTCCAAGATGCCACTTAATAAATTTCAACTGAACGATGAGTACACTATATTTCACACACATATACCTATACCCTGGTTGTAAAAGCACAGAAAATGTGTGTCAACATGCACAAAATCTGTTAACAGCAGCTGCATCTAAGGAAAAGGGTTAGGAGACTAAAATGGGAGAATTCTTTTATATTGTTTCTTTTTGTATCATTTATATATTTTTTTCATTATATTCATTTATTACTTCTTCCCTTTGGGGAAAATCATTTTAAAAAGAACACTCAATTGTGATTTTGTTGTTCAACCCTTTTACTGTATGGAGAAGAAAGCTGAGACTGGGGACCAAATTACTTGATCTAGGTCACATAGCTAACTTGAGATTTTAATTTATTTTTTTTTTTCTAGAGTTGATGCTTTCTATATATGCCTCACACTTAGAACAGTGCTGTCACTAAGATAACCATAAGTGTCATCATACTACACAACTTACAGTCTCTCATTGGGATGCTTAGAGTTTTAATAATTCCAAAAGGGGCAAGTTAAAACTCAATTAAGCAAGACTCCCGGGGAAACCTGTGGCATGTCAGATGAAACCAACTGCAGGGTGTGAAAATGAATGTGATCACATTCTCCACTATTGCCACGCAGAACCTAACACACTCATGGGTGACAGTAAATGCACAGATGGTTTTTACCTAGTTTAATTGCAATAGGCTTTTAAGACTAACTTATCACTGTCTTTAAAAATAAAGAAATTGAGAGCCAATATAAAAGAAAGGAAGGAAAGAAGGAAGGAAGGAAGGAAGGAAGGAAGGAAGGAAGGAAGGAAGGAAGGAAGGAAGGAAGGAAGGAAGGAAGGAAGAAAGGAAGGAAGGAAGGATGTGGTTTTGGAATGTTTCTCTTAAAGCCTACTCTTATACTTTAGTAAATTCAGAGACATCACAAAATTCTAGCATGGAGCATGTTCAAGTGTCATGTTCTGATAAACATTTTAACACATGGACTTCACACAGGCATCACAGATAAACCAATGACTTTAAATTATTAACTTTGTAGCCTCTGTTGAACCTTTGCCTAAAAAGAAACAATGTATCATTTTAAAAAGAAAAAAGGAGGATGGTTTTGTTTTAATCCTGCTCTGCCATTTCTTAATTAAATAATCTTGGGCATGTTGGTTCCTGGCCATTAGTTTTTCATCTTTAAAATGAGAATAATAATTTCAGCATCTCAGAATTGTGGAGAGAATTGAATGAGATAATATATGCCAAGTGCCCCAAACAGGCTGTGTCAAAGGAGATACAAAATAAATGTTAATTTCCTTTCCCCGCTTCCTTAGATAAAAACAAGTTTAAAGGAATGTAGACATATATGCTTTAAGAAAAATTATGTGTATTGAATCAAATTTAAAAGAAATCAGCCTGAAATGGAAATGAACTTAAATAATGAATGTGGTCACTCAGTGAACTGAAATTAAATACACTTGTTCTCAATGAAGCCGGTGCTATTAATGAAAAGAAGAGGGAAACATGACTGGATTGCTCACATATTTCTTGTTCCTATATTTGCTTCTTTGCTTATAATTATCAAATAGTAATGAGGAAAAGTGATTTGGAGTTGTATAATTAAAATGAAGAAAAGGTAATTTTAGGCAAAGTATGTAGAAAGTGTTTTGATAATGAGGTTGAGAGAAACAAGTACTTTCTAGACACAATAATTGAATCCTCATAATTTGAGACACTAAAACTAAAGTATCTCTATTAGACATAGCTACACATATTAGAGCTAATGTTCTATTATTTGTTAACATGAAGGAAGTAATAGTCAATGAAATATCAGTATTTTCAACATTCAACTTTTTACATATAATGCATACTTATTGAGCACTATCTAAAGGCATACATTATATATAATGTACATATATAAATTACATGAATATATTATACTTGTTTATTACATCATTATACGTGCTCAGTAAACCAAAGTGTGTGTGTCTCAGAAGATAGATTTCTTATAATTATATTATCTCTAATTATATATGCAAAATACTGTACTAACGGGCTGATAAAAGCCTTATTTGTGTAAATCTAGTGAGAAAAAAATACATATCTAAATACATATCTAAAACCAAAAATATTGGCATAAATAAAAGAAGGGAAACAATAGGCACTAAGTATGAATGAAAAATAGAATTATTTGTCTTTAATATATGAATTAGTAATATGATCTACGATCTGTGATATCAAATGGTAATAACGATATGATACAGACTATGACCCAGAAGAGCTGCCTTTAAATCTTATCCCAGTTGAGAGATTATCATTAGATTCTTGTTCTGGAATCAAGGAGGCAGACCGGAAGGGAAGATGACTTTTAAATATCAAGATGTTAATATAAGCAATAATTTCTTTAGCAATGCTTTGTTAGGCACCAAGTAAATGAAATTCACTGCCATTATTTGTTACAGGAGATTAAACAAAAAAGTACAGATCATCAATACTTGATGTCTATACATATTCATAAAGGATTACAATAAAGGTGTACAAAGTAAAAGTGCCACGAGCAGTATAAATAAACTCACTCGCAGAATTCAGGGAAGGATTAGATACTTTATGAAATGAGATATAGGAAGGTATTGTAAAAGACGTCCACTTTTGTCTTGGTCACAAAAATAGAAAGAATTTTAATATGTAGGGAAGAAAAAAATAAGTAGAAAAGGTTACACAGCAAGGAAACTGAAGGAAAGTAATGGTAGATGAAATGACAGATGGAAGCAAAGAGAAGAGCATAAAATTACTTGAATACCAATGTAAATAGGTGTTTAATTACTCTACTACCAAGGTGTAGCCACTGAAAATTTTAATGAAGTTTTAAAATCACAACTAGAAGAATTTTAGAAAAATCATTCTGGCAAATAGAGTGATGGCTGAATTTAAGGCATGGAGTCTAGAAGTTGGAAGACTAGGTTAAAAACTTTTGTGATCATTCAAGAAACAGGTAAGCATGGTCCAAAGTAAGGCCATGGAGACAGGAAGGTGGTGGCAGGTCAGAGATCCTGCTGTGATAGGACTTGGGAAGGACAGAAACCATTGATATGTAAACAAAGAAAAAAAGAGAAATTAAAGATGACACAAGGACTTTGCTTCTAGCCATAAGGGAGTACCAGGGTCTAGATTTATTATCTTGCCATAAACAACCAAAAATCTGAACAAAATATGTAACAGAACTGTTTTCAGACATCAGACATTTGTAGCACAGGACTATAATTTCTAAAAAAAAAAAAAAAAAGAAAGAAAGAAAAAATAGGGTGAGTCCTTCAACTGCACTGGCATTCTGCCTAAAATTAATTTGCAAACCTTGAGCCCAAGGAAAGAAAAGTCAAGCAGAGCTTCATGGCATTGCTAGTTGAAAAGATAGAGATTACATTTCAGTGGCAGATGTAGCTAAAATTTGCAAGGTAGGATATCCGAGAAGAGAAAACTACACAGAGAAAGAGCTCCAGAAATTTGAATAAGGGTCTTCAGCGTTTGGCTGAATACTGATCTATGTATTTATAGAATAAAACTCCACAAGTTTGGGAGAGAACTAAAAAAAAAAAAATGTACCAGAGAGTGGTAAGATAAAATAGTTCCCAGAGTTCACATAGGCAGGACTAATTTTATTTCCCTTGATTAAAGTGAAAGTAGAGACTCAAAAAAAAAAAACAAGCCTTAAAAAATAGCCTAAATTAGTAAAAGTACAGGCTAATCTTGCCTTGTTCCAAAAAAATTTTGAAGCCTTGAAATGATCCCACTGATCTATAAGACTTAGCTACCCACCTGAACAAAGTTAAGTTTATTCAAAGGAATATAACAAAATCCAGTACCCAGAAGTATAAATTTACAATGTCTCTCATCAAATCAAATGTGATAAGCATGTAAGAAAAACAGAAAGATGTGTCTCATATCTGAAGAAAAACTAGACAATATAAACAGACCCAGAAATGACAGAGATGATACTATTAACAAATAAAACAGCTAATATAAATGTACATATTATGATCAAGGATTTAAAGAAAAAAATGTACATAATAAGAAAAACAGGAGATACAAAAAAGAACTATAACTTCTAGAAATAAAAGGTACAAAATCTGAAAAAACAATTTATTGAATGAGATTGACAGATTAGACATTGTAAACAAACAAACAAATCAATTACATTGATGACTTAACAATACAAATTGTCCTATAGAAAGCACAAAAGGGGAGGAAAAAAAAACAAATGAAACAAAACAAAATAACTCTGACCTGAGAAGAAATATCAATCTGTCTAACATATGTACAAACAGAGTCCCAAAAGGCAAATAGAATAAAGTATAAAAAAATATATTTTTATTTGAAGAAATAATGGCAAAAATTTTCCAAATTTGGTTAAATCTATAAACTCAGAGCTCCAAGAAGTTTAAAAATTATAAGCAGGGTGGGTAAAAAAAGGGTGAGGGAGCCAAGACATATCACAATCAAATTACTGAAAAACGGTGAAAAGAGAAACATCTTAAAAGCAATAACAGGAAAAAAATCACATTATGAAAGAAAAGAACAAAAGAGAAAACTGTCAGCATATTTCTTATCAAAAAATATGTAAAGCAGAAACCAAATTATGCACTGAAAGAAGAAACTGTTGGCTTAGACTGCCATATACAACACAATATATTTTAGAAATAATAGTAAATATATATTTTAGGAAAAACAGAAACAGAATACTTTACTAGCAGACCTTTATACAAAAATATTAAAGGAAGTTTTTCAGGCAGAAGGTAAATGATACCAGGTGGAAACTAACTATGAAAAGGAATGAAGAAGAATAAAAATGATAAATTTGTGGCAAAATATAAGTAACTATCTTTTCCTGTTGTTTTTTTTAGTTCCTTAAAAGATAATTGACTTCAAAGCAGAAGGAAAGAAACTCACTATGGAGTTTATAACACATGAGTAATATGTATGAATAACATGTAATAATATGAATAACATGAATAACAATAGAACAAAAGCTAAGGGATGGGGACAGATATATACTGTTGTAAGATTGTTGTATTATATGTGAAGTAGTATAATATGACTTAGAGGTAGACTGTGATAAGTGAAAGATGTGTACTGTAAATTGTAGAGTAACCACCAAATATAGTTAATAAACCAGAAGTGGAAATAAAATGGAACATTAAAAAATAAACAAGAAAAGACAGGAAAAAATGGAAAAGGGATAAAAAAAATAGATAGAACCAACATAAACAAATAGCAAGACAGTAGATTTTAACTTGACCATATTAATAACATTAAACATAAATGGTCTAAAATCTCTCATTAAAAGGTATAGATGACTGAAATGAATGAAAAATATAGACTTAATAATATATCGTCTGTAAGAAACATTCTAAGTATAAAGAAACAGATAACTAAAAGTTACAAGATAAAAAATACTAGTCATGCAAAAGCTGGAATAGCTATATTAATTTCAGGCAAAGTAGACTTTATAACAGTAACAGTATTATGGATACAAAGAGATAATAAATAATGATAAAGAAGACAAATTCATCAAAAAGACAGAATCCTAATGTGTATTTTTCTGAGATGTTTAGTATTATGTGTTAGTTTGACTGGTCGTGGGGTGCCCGATTAAACTTTATTGCTGAGTATGTCTAAAAGGGTATTTCCAGATGAGATTAGCATTTCAATGTAGTTGGGCATCATCCCATCTGTTGAGAACCTGAACAGAACAAAAGGCAGAGGGAGGAGGAATTCACCATTTTTTCACAGCTTGAGCTGGGACAGCTCACCTATCTTCTCCAGCCCTCAGACTGAGTCTTATACCATAAGTTCCCCTGGTTTTGGGGCCTTTGGACTAGGACCAAATTCACCACTGGCTCTCCTGGGTCTCTAGTTTGCAGACAGCAGATCATGGGAGTTCTCCACCTCCATAGCTACATGAGCCAATTCTTCATAATAAAGCATGTTTGTGTGTGTGTGTGTGTGTGTGTGTGTGTGTGTGTGTATGCACACACATATATATGTATATATATTTTGTATACATATATATGTATGTGTGTGTATGTGTGTGTGTATATATATGTATGTATATATATGTATATATATATGTATATATATATATATTTCTTATTGGTAGTCCTATTGCTCTGAAGAACTCTGACTAATACAGCTCCTAATTATACAACTTCAAATTATGTCAAGTAAAAACTGAAGGAACTGAAATGAAAAATAAATTCATAAGTATAGTTAGAGGCCTCAGCACATCTCTGCCATTGATAGAACAACTTGACAGGAAATCAAGAGACATGATTTGAGCAAGACTACCATTCAATTGGATTAATTAATTTATTAATTAATTTATTTATTTTAGGCAAGGCAACACTTGGTTTACCTCAAAGGTTTCAAGGAACTTACTTTTTATTTTTTATGCCTACAGTACCTGGTCTTCCTAGGTGGTCTTCTATCCAAGTTCTAACCAGGCCCGACCCTACTTAGCTTCTGAGATCTGATGGGATCGGGCATGTTTACGGTGTCATGGCCATAGACTCAATTGGATTTAATTGATATTTATAGAACATTCACCCACTGGCAGCAGAAAATACTTTCTCTTCAAGTGCATATGGAGTAGTCACAAAGATAGAACATATTCCAGGCCATAAAAAAGTCTCAATAGAAAAAAAGGATTGAAATATAGAGTTTGTTTTCCAACATAATTAATTAAATTAGAAATCAGTAACAGAAAAATGTCTGAAAATTTGAATAACATTCTTCTAAATAACCCATAGTTAAAAAAAATTCAAAAAAGAACATTAAAAGTTATTTTTAACTAAAAGAAAATGAAATATATGTTAAAATTTATGACAGCTAAAGTAGTGCTTGGGGAAACGATCTAAGCTTCTTCCATTTAAAGAAGGTAAAAAAAAAAGCAAATTAAACAAAGTAGAAAGGCAATAATAAAGCAAAGAGTAGAACTCAGTAAAATAGGAAATGACAACTCAGTGAAATAGGAAATTGACAAGTAATGGAAAAAATATCAATAAAACCAAATGCAAGTAATATGAAAAGACTAGTAAAAATGATAAACTACTGACCAGATTTATCAGAGAAAAAGACACAAATTACCATTATAAGGAATGACAAAGGCTGCATTTGACTACATATATTATGAACAATAAATATATAATAAAGAAAACAATTTATACCAATATATTTGACAACCTTGATGAAATAGCCAAATTCTCCCTCAAGAAAAAATGGAACACCTGAAAACTTCTATATCATTTAAGAAATTGAATTTATAATTTAGAATCTTCAAAAAAAACCACTTTATCACAGTTGGCATTATGGAGAATTCTTTAAAGCATTTAATGAAGAAATAATACTAATGCCAATCTCTTCTAGAAAATAAAAGAGAAAGAAATACTTCCTAACTCATATTATGAGACCAGCATTACCCTGATAACAAACCAAGACACACATATTATAAGAAAACTAAAGAAAAAAATCCCTCATGAACATAGGTGCATTCTTAACAAAATATTAGCAAATCGAAGCAGCATGCCATAAAAAAGATACTTCATGATCAAGTGTAGTTTACCTCAAGAATGCAAGGTTAGTTTGACATTTAAATATCAGTTACTATAATGCACATTTTTAATAAGATAAAACTTTCTAAAAAGAAAAAAGAAGCTAAGTATTTGACAAAATTCTGTAAGAATTCATAATGAAAGCTGTAAAAAACTATGAGTAGTAAAGAACTCGCTCAATATGATAAAGGACATCTATAAAAAACCTACAGCTATCATCATAGTATAATAACGATAAAAGATTAAGGCCTGCCACTGTTTCTACGTTGGGTTTAACCCATGAGACCCACTGGCAGGAGACTAGATACTAGGGAGAGAGTAAGGTCAGGGCATTTATTCTTCTAGTTTCCTTCTTTTTAGAATGATCCTCTACTCCACCTTCTACCAAAGGCCACAGCCACCACATGGTGGCTCTCTCCTGAGATAAAGTGAGCTGATGTTCCCTCCCTTTACATCTTCTAGACTTTGCTGCTCCTACCTACTTTTACCCCCAACCAGGCTTCATATAACCCTGCCCATACCTTTGTAGTTGTCTTTTACTAACTTGGCTCAAGTCCCTCATTGAAGTGTGCCATTCAGTCCTCACTAGGCTCCTGAACTCAGATTTGATGTTCACCATCATACATTTACAAAACACATGAATTCTTCTTTGAGAGTAAGAGAGTTTATATCATTTATTTCCGAGATCTTATATTTCCATGTCATTTTTCTCATGAAATTTATCCTAATGATGTATATTTTATGCTTTAAAATCTTTCGATCATTTAATCACACTTCTCTGCAACAAAAACTTGTATATAAATTGAAAGGTTTAAATCATTTTTATTTCATGAAATAAAGAGAATTGTAGATTATTACAAAAATTTTTCTGGATTGAATAAAATAAATAAAGTTATTTATTAATAAAGTTAATAAATTAATAAAGTTATTAACCCATGATTGATCCAACAACATAAATATATCATAAAGGTTAATTTAAAAATTATTGAATGTAACATTTCTTATTGGAAATGCATCTTTTAATGACAATAGAGCTTTTTCTCCCAATTAGTTTATATTTCCACATATAACACATGACTAGAATGATACAAGGTTCAGACCAAGTCAATGGGAAAAAAAAGGACTGAGTCACAGGAAGTTCAGAGCTTACAAAAGGTGCATAAACTCTTGTTGTTAATTTCTTTTAAGAGAGGAACATAAAAGACATTCCTATAATAAGTATATGGAAAAAATAAATAAATTAGCAGAAAAGAGGTTAGTAGGGGGCAAGACATTTGTGCTTATGCTAGAAATAAAAGAGCTTTACAGTATAGACTCATCTGGCAAAAAATTAATGAAAATGTTTTTTCCGGCAACCCTGAAAAAATGGTCAAGAAAGTATAAACGCTAACTTATATATATGATCTGTCTTCTGGAAAACATAACATGCTATTTTTGAAGTAAACATAGAATTTTCACCTTCCTTCCTTTGAAATTGAGGGACATAGACAACTGAGACACATCCTGGGGTCTTGTTTTATTTGTTGGGCTTCAAAGGTCCCAGCCATCTCTTCGGTGGTCTGGGATGTTTACAACCCAGAGTAGCATTCTCTAGACCCAGGATGAGTAAAAGACAGGTTTTCTTTTACAAATGGAAGGAGGAATTGAGAAAGGGAAGAAATGACACATTCTTTAAAAAACCAGCTTTAGGAAAGACAGAGACAGGGAAACCGAGGATCTGGGATGCCCCTTAACCCTCTGTGCACCCCCATTCCTGTGCCTCATGCCCTGTGAGAAATCTTGAGTGGCCCCAGGGGGAGAGCTCAAAGTGTGACAAAAAGAAATACAGCATCACCTAAAGAAAGAAAAGAAAAGTCACTACTTGAATGAAAATCATTCAGATTTACACCATTCTACTCTCCTTGAGACATTTCCCTTTTCAAAGCTGCTAATATCAAACAGTCAAAGAAGTATGAGAGGCAGTTAAGAACGGGAAACCAGATCTTTTGTATATTCTAAGGTTGAGTCTACACAATAGCAAAGTGTCGGATGTTTTGTCTCCCCGTTGCCAGACATCTGGGTTGAATGAGGAATCCACTAAGTGGACTTGATGTGCATCTTGTTTCCCTTCGTAAGGCTGTCTTTCATTCCTGGCTGTGAAACACCCTTTGATATCAGTAGCAGATCTGAGCATGAAATCAACTGTCTGCACAGAAGAAAAGAAAGGAAGCCTCGCTCATTCTTTCCATGAAATGTGCTTTCTCTCCTTTTCTTTTTTTTTCTAAGCCCTCTCTGACACTTGAGAGGTACAGCCCATGTCACTCTACCTTCCTCCATCAGAAAAGGGCAGATAAAGTGCCTCTTGGGTGTCTGCCACCACACATTGGTTCCCAGCCTCGGGTTTAGGCCTCCTCTCCTTTCCTGCTCACTTTCCCTCACCAAGGCAAGGAGCCCTGCTCCAGGCAAGTTCTTCACCCTTCTGGTCTCTCCCAGAGACAAGGAGAAGCAGCCTCAGCCTATCTCTGAGCCACACATTCAACAAAGCGACATAATGAGCTGCATTTTGTTGAGGGCTCTCCAGGTCCCCCAAATCTTTCTCAAATGTGATTGTTTATAAAATGTTTGATAAAAATAAATGATGCTTTCAATTTAAACAAAATTTCACACTGTTACTGGTTTTAATAACAGTTTTGACAGATGAGATTTTCATCATCTGTTTTTTCTTTGTGAAGGCTTCTTCAATAAACTAAAAATGCTTTAAACTAACAGATGTGACTATAAAGTAAGGCTTGAGTGTGAGACATCAGGAACTAAGGCTTGTCAAATGCTTCAACATAGAAATTTATTCCTAGTGCAAGCATCTCCCGGGTATCAGAAAAGTCACCAGCCTAATGATTGCCGGCTAACGTGTGAAGCTTGTTTTAGCAGCAAGATGCCATTTATCCCAAACTGGGAGTGTATCTCTGCCTGCTCCTCCCATTTTCTCTCTGTCTCTGACAATTTCTGCTACTCCAGCTATTGGAAACCTACAGAAAAGTCAATCCAAATTTGTTTGAGCTCATGTTAATGTCTGATGAACTGATGATCCACGATTCTTTTCTCTGTCAGCTCAAAAATTTGAATTTTCAATGATATTGTTTACCATAATGTAATTTATTTTTGCATATGGATATATTATTTTTAACACAGTCGAGGCTTGAAATTGAGATTGCAGTACTCTAATTTCAAAATAGCTCACTTGCCTCCAAAATATAAGTTTGAAGCGTTTGTGTGTGTGTGTGTGTGTGTGTGTGGTGTCTTTATATATTTTAAACGGTTATTCTTGCAGAAAATACAACATTGGGAGTCAAATTGACAAATCAGTTTAACAACAAAAGTAATCCTAAAGCTTAGTTAAATTAAGGAGTGCTGTTATGTAAAGAGCGTTTTTCTTAAACCTTGTCCAATTCCAAATGAAATATCCTCTCATGCCAAAAAGTGTGTCAAAATTGATCAACATGGTCTAGGGAATAAAATAAGAGATTGAGAAATACTGATTTCTATTTTGATCTCTTTCACTCACATTGCATAGATTCTGTCAAGTCATTTAACCCTCAGTTTTACACTTTCCCTGGAATTGAGTATAGAGCATTTGGCTTCTGTGGTGGTAGAGTTAATAGATGATTAATATGTCTCTTCTTATCTCACTAGTCTTCCTCTAGTTCTCATGGTGAAATCTGCTAATGGCCAGCCCTGACAGGAGCAAGAACTCATTTCTCTGAAGGTTTTCACAAGGACCATGACAGTGCGGGGGTTCTGGTAGAGCTAGGTGGGAGGTGCTGTCTTGAACAGACTTTAGCCTGAGGCAGGCTGGCAGACCTCAGAACAAGGCATTGCACAAAGGAGAGGAGAGACCCAATGAGGAGGAAGATGAAGAATGGACCCAAATGGCACAAACAGCCCTAAATGAGGGCAGCCAGGTAGTCCAAAGCCAGCCAATGTGCGAACGTCACAGCAAGATCAGACTTGGGTTGGGTAACACTTGGAAGGAAGTGGTATTGGGGCAGAGGCCAATTGAGAACACAAGGTTTAGCTATATTTGCCTGAGAGGAGGCAAGGTTCTAAGCTCCAGGGACAGAGACTGAGAAGAACCGAGCAGGTCCTCAGAGCTCCAATCCTTGCTCGAGTCTGGGGTTCTAGACAGAGAGTCCAGGCTGAGAGCAAGCAACCTGGGTGGTTAAGCAGATGGTAAATCTGATGGTCTGTGTTGAGAGGTGTCAGGGCAGAGTAGAGAGGGTTCAGAAGCGATGACTCAGGCTTCAGTGCTGGTGTAGCATGTTGACTCACAAAAATGCTTTTAGGTGTCTGTCTCCCTTGCTAGACTGCAAGCTCCTTTGGCAGGAGCCTCTTCGGATCTTCAGCACCCACAAAGCATCTCCACATAACAGGGGCTTTGTTCATGCCTCTTAATGAGTGAATAAGTGAACCAGAGTGAAAAACCAATGGATAAATGTGAAACCACTTGAATGTGTAAGAACACAATTATATACAGCTCTTTAAACATAGGCTTACAGCAGAATTCTCTTTTCAGATTATAAAGAGAATAATCTAATAATGACAATAACATGCTTTTCTAAAAATGAATATTGAAAGAATTAAAATATCACTGCAAGATTTTACCTTTTATAGATTCTCATATCACCTCAGTGATTTCCTACCTGTCAACTCTATTGGGAATGAATTCCAATCAGAAGTGAAACTATAAAGAAGACAAATTTAGTGTTAACTGTGGCCAGCAAAACCCTTTTTTTCATCTCAACATCTTAGGGATTCAACACCTATTACCTCATTCCTTTTTTTCAGGCGCTGTAAAAACTTGGATTTACCCTTCAGTCTTTCCTTTCCCAGTCACCTCTCAAATAGGTTCAAATATTTATCCTTTCCTCTTCAAACATTTTTAGTCTCTCCTCTGTCTCTCTCTTTGGCTTCTTCTGATTCCTACTTCCAAACATTTTCACTTTTATTTATTCATCAATCATCCATGCACTCACTTATTCATTCAACAAACATTAATTAAGCTCTGTGCCAAGTACTATTCCAGGTGCTGAGAATGCAAAAGTTCAAAAGAGATGATCCTTTTCCCCAGTAGTGGGGAAGACAGATTCATAAACACATACATGATGGAATAAGATATTCCACATTTTCCCCGTAGAAGATTTCAATCTAGTTCTATCTAACACCATCTTGGAAAGAAGGAGGTTATCACCACCTTGGCCCCCACAACCTAGAGTTATTGTAAATTAGATAAGGCCTGGGCAGGATTTGGAGGAATACAGAAACCTAGCTCTACAGCAACATATCAAATGTATTGTCCAAGACCAGCTGGCAATGAGGAGGACAACTAGGTGCTAAGTGACTTCCATATACTCTCCTGGACTGGGGGACACACAGTGCCTTCCCTGGTGGAGACCTGTGGTTTCTTCTTCTCCTACTCTCCATTTTTCTGGTACTTTCTCCCCTCCTATGCCCTGCCCTTAGAGATGTAGAATCTAATCTCTGAACTAAATTAGTCTTTGCAGGCAGAAAAACTTGCTCAACAAGTAGGCATCAAAATCTTTCTGACTTATACTAAGACCAGAGGATTTTCAAATATGTTCATCCTTTGTTTTGGATGATTCATCGTCTAGCTGTCTAGTCCTGTGGGAGGGTAGGGAGGGGAGGGGTGATGGTTGCAGAGAGCAGGGGAAATGTCCTCAGGATACAAGGAAAGAAATATACTTACCTCAGAGACAGAAATACATTTACTAATATATTAATAAATTACAATATAATCCCTATACCTTTTTAGTATAAACTGCTAAATAACATATTGCATTAAATGAGAGAGACAGGAACTGGAACTGGGGGACACAGAAGCTGGGTCCCTAATGCAATCTGCCATGAGACAGAGCCTCGATCCTGCCCAAGGCACTACTTCCATTTCTTTCCATACTTTCACATCTGTTTCATGCATAGCCAATACTTTCTCCTTATCTATTTTTCTCTTAATCTCTACAACCTGTCTTTCATTCTCACTGCAGAACTGAACTAGGCTCCTAATGGTCACCATCTGCTTTCTGCCTGGCAAATCCAGGGGATATTTCTGAGTCCTCATTCTCCTTCATGTCTCTGAAGCTCTGGTCACTATGTCACGTGGTCACTAACCCCAGCTACAACATCTGCTTACCAATTAATCAGGAAGATTCTGAACAGTATTACCTTTGGTGGTCTGGTCGTGAAAATAATAGGTACTTAGAGTGATTTCAATATGTTTTTTCAAGCTATACTCTCTTCCTCTAGATTATGATATGCCATCCTGGTGGGACAAGAAATGGAAAAGTCATCTCTCATGTCTGATGATCACTGGTATGCAGAAAAATCTCTTGGAGCCCAAGACCTGTATTCTAATCCCAGTACTATTATCTGTTATCCCATGCAGCCTTGGCGAATTACTCTGTGACTCCAATGTTAAGACAGAAGTGATTGTAGTGATGAATACAGGGATCGCATGCAGGCACTGGCCAACAAAGCTGATGCCCCACTGAACTGTACTGAGGCACCTGGGCCAGAAAGAGCCTACACAGCTGTTCCTAGGATGAGGCCACATCAACCAAGGGTGAACCAATACATAGTACACCATAGGGCCTGAGAAGGTGCTGCAATGAAAGAGTCTTTCAGTGCAACTATGCACTCAGGGCAAGGGCTGGGAAAGAGAACAGAGAGAGCCCAGAAGTGAAAAGGTGGGCTGTGTGGGGCAACAGCCTTTACCTAGACGTCAGTCAATTGTTCCACCTCCTGTTGCCTGTGAGACCAGCCTGGCAGACACTGAATGAAAGCTCCTACAAGAAATACACAGGCTTCAGTTTTCAATTCTTTGGTAGGCTTGCTTTCACCACTGCAGTAGTAAAAACACACCCAAATTTCCAACACTTTTCTCCTTAATTAAACAGACTCACTCTTCTTGCTTGCATAAGGAAGAAAAAGAACTCCTTTTTAGCTGAACACAGCTGGCTCACTTAAAGTTTCATTAAGACTCATTTTTACTAGTTAACACATCAGTTTCCACATAATGAAATAACTTCGCAAAAATCTAAAGCATGTACATATTATTATAATTGACCAACAATAGTAATTTCTTCCGTTCCTTTGCCTTTCATTGTTCATAAATTAAAGGGCTTTTGTTTTTGTTTTTCTTTTTTCACTACTACTGTTTTCTTCTTTTTGCTTCTTAAGCCATAACAATGGATGTTCCACCTGCGAGGCTAACGCAGTGCTCAGAGCTCTTCGGTCTGCACTCACCAGCAGAGTTCCCTCACGCCCAGGACTGGAGCTCTCACTTGCACGTTGATGGCATCTGCTGCGCTGATGCTTATTCTCCAACGTTGCCCTAGTCTTGAAGCCGAGGACCTTCAGGACACCTTGGCTTCATCTGTGTCCAGATGGATTCAATTGGAGGAGAAAGGAAAGTGAAAGGGGCATCTATGAATGGTCTGTCCTGAACTAGAGTCTCTGCTGATGTTTTATAATTGCTAATCCTTACCATAATCCACCTGGATAGATGCTGTGATCCATGTTTTTCAAGTTACAGAACTGACGCAGAGAAAAATGACATTATCAAAGGTCCCCTAGCTAATAGTGTACAATCAGCATGGCCAGGTTACTGACTGTGATGTGTCTAACTCCCAAGCTCACGAGCTTTCCCACCCTGCTACTTCCCTCAAAAGTTGAGCTTACAATCATTTATTGCTTTCACTCAAGAAAGGGGATCTATTTCTTTACATTAAATTCAGAGCCCACTTTTTTTTTGAAGTATTAAAAGGGTTTGAAAACTTGATTAATGTGCAAGACTAATTTGTTGAATTTAGTGACTATGTTTTGAGAGCTTACTCAATATTAGAAACTATTATAGGTCCTGGTTGGCAAAAACAATCAAGCATACTTCTGGTCATCAAAGAGATTGTCATTTTTTTTTTTCTCCCTGATTCTAATCTCTCCAACTCATATTCTGCACCACTTAAATCCATTTGCATACTAAATAAACTTTTCTTAAGCACCTACTGGGTGCCATGATGTATGTCTTATACTTGAGCTAACAAAGAGATAAAGACACCTCTAACCTCAAGGAACCCACTTTCAAGTCTTTCCCTTGTATAAAACCATTAATGGCACCCTTAGATCAACTACCTTGAACTCAACCTTTTCTGCAAAGCACTTACTCCATTGCTCAATTTTACAAAATTACTCCTTTTTTACTTTAAATTCATAGACTAGGAGTGCCATACTGTTTGGTCGTTCTAATTGTCTCATGTCTTGATTTTATCTCTGCAATGACACCATAATCTACTTAAGAGCAGAATCACTGCTTACAATCATTCTTTTCAGTCACACACAAGACACGGGATTACTTCCTTGGCTTTAAACCCAAAGAGCCCTTTCATCTTGTGATGATTTAAAGGACTTTAAAAGACTTGTTGATTGATTTCAAGGATTAAATTCAACACCAGAGAATTTTCCTCCTAGTTAAAAATTCCACGTAGTTCTTTAATACAAAAATCATCACTGAGATTTATGATAAAAATTGAGTTTTTTTAAAAAAGATATTTGGGTAGAAAGCGGAGAGAAAACATTGCTAGTTGTATGACATCTGAAGTTTCATCTTGGTTCTTTTTAATTATCAGCTATCATTCTGGCTTTTCTTTCACCCAGTTACATTTGTAATTTTGCCAATTGGGCCAAGACCATCTTCCTATTACTTTGTTATTTCAGAGAAATGTAAGGCCAAATTCTTGTGTAACTTTCTTATAATAACTATACCCTATGTTCATAGTACTTAGCTTTTAAGTATGAAAGAAAATATCTTACTTTAGGCAAAGCTGGAGTGTAGGGGAGTAGTTACCCCTGTTTTATAGCCAAGCATGAGCCAACCTGCCATTAGAGTCAGCTGAGGGTGTCCAGATCTAGACCTGTATCTATTCTTTGGGGGCAGGGAGGCAGCCACTAGTAAGTTTCTGCAGTTGGGAAGTGCAATTTGTCCTTGCTGAATACAACATCTGATGGAGAAGAAAATGGATCTGATACCAGAAGGATAAAACAGTATCTACTTTCCAAAACACAGTCATGGCTAAATTGTGGTAATGGAGGGTCTAGGAGCAACTGAAAATAGAACTCCAGAGAGGTAGCTGGCACCAGAGAAGTTGGCAAATAGGTAAATAGAACCTAGTCCTTGGACTGTTTGGTTTAAAGACTTGGAAGTGTAAGGCACATCACTAACCTAAGTGGACTAGAAAACCAGTGAATCACCAGCCCAGTTACCAGATCAGTCCAGCCTGATCCAAGGGAAAAGATGAAAAACCCAACTAAACAAAACAGAGTCTGCAGTAAGAGTAACCTAGGGAATAAAGTAAGGTAGTCTTATAGGGGAGGTTTTCAGGACACCAGAAATTCAGACTCTGAATTCGGACTACAGCCTCACTCTAGTAATTCTAATTCACAAAATAATAACAATGAAGTTTCATGTATTAACTCAAGTTCCTACTCCTATAAGTACATTACATTCTAAGTGGAGCTTCCAAAGACCCCGACAAGGATGTTCAGGGTCAAATGCTAAGGTGGGAGATGGTTTCTGAGGCCCTCCGTTCGTGCTGCTTTTGCTTAATCAGAAGCATGGAGACCTGCCTGTTCCAAAGTCATGTGAATTTAGTGGGTTTAGTTCACACCAAAGAGGCAGGTAGAAGAGGATAGTGCAGGGGCCAGGGCCTTTGGAAGGTAATTAGGTAATGACGGTGGAGCCCTCATGAATGGGATTAGTGCCCTTATAAAAATCAGCTGAGAAAGCTCCTTGCCCATACTACCACGTAAGGCTACAACTGGAAGGCACTGTCTGTGAACCAGAAAGCGTGCTCTCACCAGACACTTAATCTGCTGGCACCTTGATCTTGGACTTCACAGCCTCCAGAAACTGTGAGAAATAAATTTCTGTTGTTTATAAGCCACACAGTCTATGGTATTTTGCTCTAGCCACACAACTGCCTAAGACTGCAGGTAACTTTGGGCAAACTACCTTAACTCTGTATGCCTCAAATTTCTCATCCTTAAAAGAGTGATGATGATAATGTATCTTCCTCCATAATGTATCTATTAAAGACCACTGCAATAATCCATGGAATGTGCCTAGTACAGTGTCTGGTATATAGTAAGAACTCAATCAATATTAACCATTCTGCTTTCCATTCAGTAAGAATAGTTTCAGATTTGTACTCAAGTCAAATATGTTTCTAATATAGAACTGATAAAGTAAATGTGCACTCTTGAGTAAGGTACTAATAGAGAGAGCCCAAGCCAGTTCATTCCAAATGGTTTAATATTGTCAACATAAAAATTTTTAAGAAGATCACTAATCATTTTTCATTGCTGGGAATCTCTACAATATCTTGTAAATTGCTTTAAAGGGGTACTTAAAGTTTTCTGTAGGACTCTGTCAAATGTAGGTAAGGGTCATGAAGGAAAAATTTACATTTCATCAGTATCAAAAATTTATTAAAACTCATAAAAATGTATATTATTGTGCTTTTTTAAACTCCTACAATCCCTAGGACATACTTTGAAAAAAAATTATTTCACTGTTGCAGCTTAAATCTTAAAACACTTCAAATTCTCTCTTCAACTCAGGATGCCATTCATTAAATTCCTTCTTCTAAGGTACCATAAATGAGTAATCTAGACCCTGATAAAGGCTTTAAAGTTGTCCCATAGGATACTTGGGGTGAAGAAAGATGGAACATTAGTGTCAAAGAAGCATATTATTTGATTCTCAATATAATTAATAAACTCTTTCTCTCCCCCACAGGAATCTGTTAAATCTCCAATTCTTATTTGTATTGAGACAAAAGATTTAGTTACCTACCTAACAGAAAGGGGTGGGGGTGGGCGGTGGAATCTGAAAAAGGCTTAAGTATTTAGTGGTTTAAACCCTGCATAAATTGGAGATTTGAATAAAAAATCAGCCCTGGTATTTTTCTATGAAAATAGTGAACAGAAGGAATATATGTGCTCAGAGGAATAACATTTTATGCCAAACATCAATCAACCCAGCTTTAGAAGCCTATTTATAATACTGTGGGGGTCCTGGACAGTCACACTTCATACTGTGAGGACCAATCCATGACATTAGATAGTGAACAATTGAAGTCTTTACAAATAATTAAAACTCTGTTTGAAAATGGAGATGTTTTCCACAGCTTTCCTGTGTATGCACGATATCATCGATATTCAAGAGTGTAAATATTGACTAGTTATTGCTGGTAGCCAGAAGGAGCAAAATCCCCTTTGAAATAATAACGTGGAGTGTGTGTATATAACATATACATATGTATGCACACACATATGCATAGAGATGTTAAATATATAGTCATATAGGGAGAGAAAATATAGATTTCACTTTATATGACAGTTGAATAGCTATACTTTAAACAACCCATGTTCACTGCCAGTTCAGTTCTAGTGTGAGTGTGTATGTATGTGTGTGTGATATGCAAAGAAGACGCAAAAATATTTTTGAAATTTTTAATCTGTGATTTTTTTTCTTAACATGATAATGAGAAGTATTATAAAGCATGCTTTTTATCTTAAAAAAATAAAAATAAAAATAACTCCATTTTTTAAATTGGGATCTAGAACTATACAATTTTAGAGCATGCAAAAACAGAATTAATAATCTTGTCTAGTTTTCATAATATTTTAAGCCCACCTTAAATCATTTTGGGGTGGAGGCAGAGCACAACTAATAAATAAATTAAAATCCTAAAAATGGCTCCTTAATTTCACAATTTTTCTATTAAGAGGCATGGGACTTAAAATTTTTTTGAGATACAAATATCCCTCAGGATCATTATTTCAATCGATTTCTTTAACAGAGTACAAAAAATGTCAGCACACTTTGGTAGTGTAGGATACAGAACAAACAGCCGTGACCCTTTCTCCATAAAGCTTCCCACTGGAGCCAAGAATTAACATATGCACACGGTCTTTGCAAATCAGAGAGTGGGGCTCTCTGTAAGGGGAGCTCATGGTGGGGTGCAAACGATAAATGCAAAAAGAGTTAGAAAAGGGAGCAATCTGTACAGGTGAGAACTGTCAGGAAAGAGGTGAGCCTCACCTTAGACGTAATGAATTGTACATACTGGAAGGATGGAGTGGAGAGAGGAGGGCTGATGGGGTTGGAATGGCCTGGCAAAAAGGCGGAGGGGCAACAGGCACGGTGTGATAAAAGAAGTAAAAACCAGAGAGCAAAGTGAATCAGAGATTGTTCACTAGGTTCGTCGAAACTTGCTGTGGTCTTCTGAGTGGGCCTCAGAGTCCTACGATTTTGTTCAGAGCGAAGGAGCACACCAGAGACCAGCGAGAGAATGGAGATCTTTAGATCCATTTCCGGCTTCACAAGATTCCCACTCAGACGAAATCACACACAAAAAACTACGCAACACAAAAGCTTTGCGTTTTCCTATGAGGTGAAAGAACCGTGATAATACTGATGCCTTTCCCTTGGCCGATTTGACCAGGTCTGGACAGGGGTTATGTTTCATACACCTTCTGTCCCCCGCACCGTGTGGAGCGAGAGCAGGCCCAATGACATGTGTCCTGCTCTTGATACACTGTTGAAGGCCAGTGGATTGAATTTACGTGGCAGACTGCATGGAATGCCCCGCAGAGCTTTGACAGGTGACTGGAATCCACAGAGGTCTCTGACCCTGAGTATTAAAGAGGCCTTTAAAAATATAGGGTGTTATTGAAATGGGAGGTATGGTCCAGAATGAGAAGCCCCACTGATCAAGTTGGCTCATACTAGAGCCCCGTGACATCTTTGCGATCTGTGTGACAATTATTCAGTCAAACGAACAACTGTAGACTAACAAAGAGAACAACTCTGGGAAAAAAAGTAATCCAATGTGATTCCAGGAGTAACCCCATCCATGGACAGCTGCCAAGGTGCCACTTCAAATTTTGCTTTGTAAACGTGCTCCCTGACAATGCAAGGATCCCTCTTTTAACTCTTGACAGAAATGACATTAGCTAGGACAGCCCGGTCCACACGAGCAAGGGGACACACAGAAGAATCCAGGGCCAAAGCCTGGAGATCTTGATCTGAAACGTTCTGCCCATCTGCATGGAAGTGGGACCTTTAAAGGGAAATAATACAGATAATTTCCTTTTCCTTACGCTTGTATAGACGTGCTCCCTTGCATTTCTCTTCAGTCGGCCTGAATACAGGAGAGCACCAGGGGGAGCTCACACATCTTCCTTCTCTTTCTCCCCCTCTCACAGAAGTTTGCCTCTTGCATCCCAGAAAAAGGGTGGGTCAGAACAACAACATACATGAAATGACTCACTAAAGTAAGCACAGGTAAGTCATCCTGTAAAAATACCCTGGATTCCTTTTGAAGACTCTGCACTACATCCCTCACACTGGGCACACCTAAAGTCAGCATTCAGCCGTTTCATCTGGCTTTAAGATGCAGCCTCTTAAAACTCCTGGATCAAAAAAAGACATTATAAGGGCATGTCCCTAACATGCCCCTGTGTGTCCCCAAAGTAAAAAGGGCAAGGGGAGTCTGCTTCCTTGCAATTTGAAAGGGCATTCTTCAGCACGCTCCAATTTTAATCACAGTGGAGGGTAATGGAAGGGATTTGGGGTCTTTGATTTTCCACCTTGGTCAATGAGATTGATTTTTTTTTTTTTAAATTTTAAAGAAGGGAACTGATTGCTCCCTTCCCCCATCTCTCTAGGATTGAAAAAACTCAAAATATATAATTAACTTTGCATTATCAATATTAGTAGAGAGAATCAGGAACACAAAGAATTCTAAAGGACCAGGTAATTCACATATCTTACTTCCTGATTGTGTTCGTGACACTGGCATTCAGAGTGTGGAGACCTCAAGTCTCCCCGACCTGCTGAGAGGGAGAGAAAAATGACCCCCCTGTTTTGCTACTTGATTCACGGAAAATGCTCTTCATTCACTGCTTTAAAGAAATGATGTATTTCCAACTCTAAATTTCAGATCTGCAGATCATAAAATCGTAAGAGATTTTAGCCCTGGAAGATACATCATGAGGTTATCTGAGCAATGCTCTCCTTTAAGGCAGGTGATATATAATTGTTTTAAATTTTATCTTATAGACGAAACAGCTGAGGTTTAGAGGGGAAAATTAAGAGCCCAGGTCACACGGTGAAATGATTTCTGTCCATCAATTAAAAACTCACCCAGTATCCAGTTCCCCATCCCCACCTGTCCCTCCTTAGACGACCGTAAATGACGATTTAAAATAATAATAATAATAATATTCTAAGTCTAAACTTTGAACCGCCCGCAACCCTAAAGAGGAAAGAGATGAATCATAAGAGAATGCGGAGTAATTAAAAACCGGGGATAGCTGAACACCTGGGAAAACGCGCTGGGATTGATCCACTATCCCATCAGTTGTGGATTTCGCCGGGGTGGGAGGCAGCGGAATGAAGCTCAGCGAAGCCGCGGGGCCAGCCGAGGCGACAGCGCCTCGTGAGCCCCGCTGGTCGCGCTGCAGCGCGGTCGGTCGGCGACAAGGCCCGGCGCGGCGCGGCGGCTCGGCGCGCGGGCGGAGGCGCACCGTGGCGGGGCCGGGGGCCGGGGGTTCGGGTCCGGGGGCCGCGCGGGGCTGGCCCGGCGCCGCGCCGCGTCCCCTCGGACGCACGCGGGACCCCGCGGGACGGCGCCCGGGGCGCGCGCGCTGAGCCCCACGGGCGGGAGGATCGCGTCGCACTCGGCCGAGGGCGCCCCAGGAGGGCGCGGGGTTCACGGGGGGCGCCCACAGAGGGGCTGCGGTCACCGTCGTCGCCCGCGAGGGGACAGAGACGTCCCCCTCCGCCCCCGCCTATGCGGGACAGGCGGACACCCGGCCGCTGCCGCCGCCGCCGCCGCCGAGCGCGTCCACACCGCGCGCAATGTTTAGCAAAGATGCAGAAAGCGGAGACTTCTGCAGCGAGGTGCAAATCCGAGCCACCGCGTCGGCGTGAAAGGAGGGCCTGCCGGGGAGGGACAGAGAGGGGCTTTAATCGTGACAACAGCTCTGTGCGTGGTGCAGACTTTTTTTTTTTTTTTTTTTTTGCCCACAGGGTTCGAGCATCTGAGGTTAAAATGCCTGGAAGTCACATATCAGTGTGGCAGGGTTTCCCTGCGACTTCGGTGGCAGGCGACTCAGCACCTGTGCTCCGTGCCTCTGACAGGGGCAGCTGTGCACAGCCCCCTGGTCCAGCCAAGCGCTCCGTCTGACCTGCGGGAACCGAATCTGAGCGATGGAATTTGAACCGCCCTGCGGACGTGCACGCTCGGGAAAAGTCTCCTAGGAGAGGAGTGTCATTGTCCACTCAGAGATTATGTAGGGCGATGTCCGGGCGAGATAGGTAGACATATGATATAGCCCAAGGAAGGAAGATATGTAAAACTTTACATTGTAGACTCTTAAGCACCAACTGTCTGGAGCCCTGAGCAAATATCAAAAAAAAAAAAAAATCTATCAGAAACATCACACTTCCAGGGCCCCTGGCATTTTCTAAATCAGCGAGCGGATGTACTCACGGGAATGCGTGGGGAAGTTTTCTAAACACAGAATTCATATTCCTTAAACTTTAAATCATGAAGTGGGTGCTTCAGCTCCCCTCCAGCTGGAGGATTTTAGCCCCTGATTCTTGAGCCACCAAGAAGAATTCCTTATAAACAAGTCAGCAAAAGTATTTCCATTAAATATTACTAAGTGGGAAACAGTCCAGTCTCTCAGCTCCTCATACCATATTCGCCACAAACATTTCTGTGATCCACGATGTGAGGTACTGGTCAGGCTTTCACACCGCCCAGGCAAGGTGTCAGACGACCCCACACCACCTTTCCCTTGAGCAGAGAAGGAACCCCAAAGAGCTGCTGCTGACAAATGATGCATAGGAAAAGCCTCGATTTTTACTTATTTTTAAGTTACCCTCTTGACAAACCTTGTTCTTTATTTGACTCCTGAAGGAAAATTATTTGATAACTTTGGGAGCAAATGTCATTCTACATTTGTTGTTGTCATTTTGGGGAAGGGATTTTTTGCAAGTAGAAGGAGTAAGAGAAAAGGGAAAGGGTAAAGAGATTAGTTACTGGCTTTATACAAACCCTGTTAAGTCTCATTTTTAACGTGATGTGGAATGGAGAAGTTGCAATAAGTACATGATTGAAAAACAAGGTCTCTTTAGAAAAGAGCTGAGGAATAGAAATTTAGTGCCCTGGAGAGAAAGGGCAAGAAAACTTTTAGGAGGACACTGACCTTTATATAGAGAAAATACCACTATGCAAAGGAGAGGGAGGAGTGAAATAAGGAAGTACACCTTCCTGAGGCCCCTCTGTATCAAAAACTTGACTTGCATGATCTCATTTAATTCTCCCCACAACCTTAGAAGAAGAGTACGATTTTCAATCCAATTCTCCTTTTACAAATGAGAAACCTGTAGCTCAGAGGCCCAAAGTGAATTGCCTGAGGGCATATCGCTAGTTAGGAGCAGAATTAGAATTGATTAAGGGGTAAAGAAGAATTCCTTGAGAATTAGTGTTTTTTAAATCTCTATTAGTTACAGAGGGAAGCTGGGAAACTAATTACCTTCTGGGAGGATCTTTAGATTAGTGGGGAAATGCTGTTAAGCTCACAGAAAGACAAGCCTGTGAATTTTCTTGTTATCTATTATGTGGTTTCAGAAAAGGTGTGACAATTTGAGAAACTGAATGGTACCCAAATTCATTTAGTAAGGTTCTTTTCAGCTGATACACCTACTAGATATAATTAGGCACATGTCCTCATTCTTCAGGAAATTTCTGTTCTTTGGGGAGAAAACTGAAAAGCTTTAGACTCTTTCAAATTTAAGAGTAATTTGAATTTTAGTTGGGAAATAGACTATCTGTATGATCGAGTTTAAAAGACATGGAAAAGGTCTCTGAGCTCCAAAGAATTGGCCCCACCCATTGATAATATGCACAGCTTTCGAATTAGCTCTGGCTGTGAATTTGAACTGTACCATTTATGGCTAGCTGTGTGACCACAAGCAACTTTCTTAACTTAACCTCTTTGGGCTTCAGCATCCTCATCTGCAAAATGAGACAAATAAGCTTTTGCAAGGTTATTGTGAGGATAAAATTAAATGGTATGGGTGAAAGCCCTTAACAGGATGCCTGGTGTATAGTAGATGCTCCAAAGTGTTAGTGTTGCTTAGTGTAGTGTGATTAAAGCATGTGAGAGCAGATTTTGAGAGGGTGGGAATGCACCAGACGCTGGGCTGGAGAAAGGAAGTGCCATCAACTTCAGCTCTTTGACAATTTTGCCTGGGGCTGGCTCTGGGGGAAAGACATGGGTTCTCACTAGTCTGTGAACGTACCCGAGAGGACAGACAGCTATAAAAGCAAGACAGGAAAGGTCTGAGAAGGTGGAGGAGAATGATTTTGGAAAGCATGGAGCAAGTGATCCCCACACCATAAATTTTGTTGATCTTTTGAGATCAAAGGACAATACATTCATAAACTGCAAAAAATGGAAGCTGAAGCAAAGTGTTCTGCGTAGTTTTTCAACTAGTTAATAACGAGGACATAAGACAAAAATATTTGTGTTCTTGCTTAAACATTGAGTGAAGGAAATTTTATTCTTCAGTATTTTTTAATCAAGATCTTTAAACCATTGATTTAAAAAAACTACATATACATATTTTTCGCCTAGTTATTATTTAATACTGCTCTGCCAAAAATATAGCTATTACTTTGGGGCTTATGTTTAAATAGAACTGTGAAATTCTGCCTTAAAAAGAATTGCAAAACAATTCATCAAAATGTTTTCCTCTGGTGTTTTTTTGACAGGTAAAAGCTAGATTCATTCTAGAGATTTCCTTTTAAAATGATTTTTTTCTGAATATGAAAGTACTATATGCTCACTGTAGACAACTTAGTAGAAGTGATATGAGAGAATAAACAGTAAGGAAGAAACCAAGAACCCCACCAGTAGGAATCAACCACTGTTAATATTTTGGTGATTTCCTTCCAGTCTTTTTACCTTCCTTTTTTTTAACCTTGGTTTGAACCTATTATATATAATATTTTGCATTCTGCTTTTTTATTAATTCTTTTCTCCTATGTCACTAAAAATTTACTTTATTTTTAATGACAGCCTAATTTTACATCATAACAACATAATTCTTGTTGAATTTTTGTGGATTCTGGTTTTTGTTAGTGTAAATTATGCTAAATTGAAAATCTGCGTGCATAATTCTTTGAGGTTAAGATTCTTTTGTAGGGTAGATTTCTATAATTTTGTAGGATACACTACTAGATCCATATATATAAATCTTTTTTAAGGCTCTTACAATATATGGTCAAATTGATTTTTAGGAGTAGCTGTAGCAATTTTCAGTCTTAGCGGCAATATATAAAAAATGTCATTTTCTCCTAATGTCCCTAGTAATGACTAATGTCATTGCCAAAAAAAATCTTTTCTAATTTGATAGGCTTAAAAGAGGCTTTGTTGTTTTATTTGTATTTATTTGGGACTGCTGTCATCAACAGCTTTTTCAGATGTTCATTAGCCATTTCCTCTTTTGTGAATTACTTAGTAATGTCCTTTGCCCATTTTTCTGTTGAGGCCTTAATGCTTTTTTAACCTATTTATATGACTTCTTATATCATTCCTTTTTTGTAATTGGCAAACGAGTCTTTCCCCATTATACTCTTTGCCTTTTAATTTTGTTCATGATTTTTGACATATAAAATTTTTAATTTTTACTTAAATAAATGTATCGAGCATTTCTTGGTGATAGTTTTCTTTGTTTTCTGTTGTTCTACATGAAACCATATCACCTATTTTTTTACTTGTATTTTTATAATAGATTCTTAGTAGTAGTAGTAGTATCTTTTAACTTTGTATTGCTTCTGTAATTTATTGTTCTGATTTCCTGCCACCATCCCCCATATAGCTAGATAGTTTTTTTCAATACCATCAATTTAACATCCATCCTTTCCCCGCTGATTCATTCTGCCTCTGCCTCAGTGACTTCTTTGGGTTGATGCAAAGGCAGAGATGCTAGTCACAATGCAACAGTAAACGGCCAGTACTACTCGTCCCAACCAATCAGAACAGACACCAATCACCATAAGCATCAGGTTTGGCCAACGAGCATATGCCAGCTGAGGACCAGCCCTGCAAATATAACACACACACACACACACACACACACACACACACACACACACACACACACACACATTCCCTTTCAAAGAAAGATCTGTTTAAGTGACCTTAATGTGCTCAGGAGAAGACTTCTCTACAAATTCCATCTGGAGCACCTGGAGTTCACACTACTCACCTCCCCCCACCACCACCACACTGTGTTCAATAAATATTAGTTAAGCCTCTACTATGAGCAGGGATTTTAGGGAAAAAATCTCTCTCTCTCTCTCTCTCTCTCTCTCTCTCTCTCTCTCTCTCTCCCTCTCTCTCTCTCTCTCTCTCACACACACACACACACACACACACACACACACACACACACCTCTCTATATAACTCTCATATTGTCAACAAATGCTACTGAGTAAGTAGTGGCTCCAATTTTCTATGTTTTCATGCCAGATTTTTCTCCCTCCATTAAAATAACTGTCAGTGTTCTTTGAGATACACTTCTGGTCAGCTCACCCTCTTTTAATATGACACAAATCACGTCTGCCAGTAATTTGGTTAGCTTATTTGAAAAGTTCATAAACTTGGTAAGTTTTCGGTTTGCCCATCTGTTCCCATAGTTTGTCCGCCCCTTAAAGAATTTGATATTTGCCACTGTCGAGGTGGCTTCATTTCGCATGTTATTTCTGGAGTTTCTTTTTCGTAATGAACCATACCAGAAGATATTCCAATTTTACATTCTACCTTTCCTTTCACGTTAAAATAATTTAAATCACTTTGAGAGAAACTAATGAGGAAATTTTAATTCTTTCAAACTCTTTGTGCAAATATGTTACTAAACTTTCTGAAATGAAGGGAGGAAATCAGATTTTGCGGTATTGCCCAGTATAATATAGAATGTCAATACTGTCCTTGTATAATAAGACAGCAGCTGGACAAGTGTAGCTGTAAAGAAGTACTTGTGGATCGACTAGAGGCCACCCAGAGTAGACAGGGAGGTGAGCAGATCAGGATTCAGCTAGTATGTAACATCCGGGATAAGGTGTTTCCTGTGGGATTGACCCAACGGTCTGACTTTGGATGAGGGGCCACAAAGAATAATTCAGGATTGGGTAGAACAAGGGGTGAGGATTTGGGGGGCAATTAGGACTCCAGAGCCACATAAGTGACTTCCAACCATGAGGTCGCTAACAGGGCATGGCTCTGTCCCAGGGAGAAGGACTGGGCAAAACCAGGTGGATCCTCACCATTAGGCATGGAAGAGGAACAGAAACTCAACCTGTCTGAGAAGGGACCTATAGTGAATAAAAAGAAATAGATTAGTGATCAAGTAAGGACAGATTAACCAGATTAAGTTTTCTGCCCCTAGGTAAAATGGTGATGCAACATAAAAACCTAGTAGAAAAATACAGGGATTTTACATTCTTGCTGTCATAGCTGTGCCCATGACACTAGGCATGGGTCCTGGGCGTGGGCATTTTTGGTGGTGTGTAAGCCTTGTTGCATTCTATAGTGTGACGCTAGGACGGACGCCTACCAGTCTCTGAAAATTTAACCCGCTCTTGCCTGGGATTGAAAACTTAACCCGCTCTTGCCCTCTCTCAATACCTCTTCCAAAATAGCATGTCAGCCACGATCACAGTGCAGTCCCTAGCCTCTCTCTAATCATCCCCTTGAAAGTCTCTATCCCCCATTTCCCAGATTGCATTCCTTTGCAGTTAAATGCTGGCCTGGATTCAACTTGAGTTCACCATTCCCCTCTCGACACCATGATTTAGACTTCTAGTTACTTCCACTCTCAACAGAAAAAGATGCCAAGAAGGGGGCTAGAACCCTAATGTTATTTTCAGGCATCCCCAGCAACAGCGGATTTATATTGACATACAATATTATCAGCCCCTGATGCCTAATGGATGGCTTTATCCAGTAATTTGTACCAGCTTCAGACCCCTTTTACCAACCTAGTGCCCCTTTTCTGCACACAACATATCATGTCTACAGAATACAGTGTGATATTTGTAGTCCCACAGATTTAGACTGTGAAAGGACTATTACTTGGCTTTGTTCTAGACAACATAATATGACATTCTATTCTTAAAGTGTTCTAATAACTTGTTGCCTTTAAGCTTGTGGTTCACTATGACCCTCAGGTCTTTTTCACAAGGATAGTTATGAAGCTGTTATTCCCCAGACCCTCCGCTTGTGTGATTTATCAATATTTATTTAATTATTTTTAAATGCTATTATTTTGTTTCTGATAGATAAAGTCGTATACGCTTACTGTAGAAAAACTAGACAACAGAGAAAAGCATAAAGCACATAAAAATAACTTATTATCCACCTGCCCAGAGATATCTTGTGAACATTTTGATATGCTGTATTTCTTATGCCTCTTCACTTTGCATACATCTTTTAACATTTGCAAACATACTGCATATATTATTTTGTAATCTACTTTTTTACTTAACAATATATCATGTCACTCAATATTCTCTTAAAAATATTGTTTTTGTTTAGAATTTTAAACCAAAAAATTACACTTCTAAGAATTTACATAATAATTATTACTGTATAGCAAAGATTTAGCAACAACTGCAGATTCATAATGAAAAATTTTGGAATACAAAATATCAAAATATTTGCCTATATAATAAAATACACACAGCTGTTAAATTATATTTAAAAGAATATTTTGTAAAATGAAAATACTAAGGATTGCTAAGAAGAAAAGAAAATTATAAGACTACATGTATAATGTGATTTAATTTTTAAATAATAAGTAACTGTATTTAAAAAGATTAGATGATACAAGAGACACTCCAACAAAAGTATAACAATTAACATCTGCTTGGTGGAATTAGGGGTGATTTTAGAGCTTTGTTTTATTTTGAGACTATTTTTCTAAATGTCCAATAATATGTATTATATTGTAATTATAAAATCATTTTTAATTCATTATTTTCATAAATAATATTTTGCCACTTCAAAATGTCATAATTTATTTAATAAATTCCCTCTCACTCGGACATGTAGGAAGTTCATAATTAAACAATTCATTTCTTGGCTTTTTATTCTATTTATCTGTCTCTTTTTGCACAGCTTACCTTGCTATTTTATTTATTCCACCTTTATAATGTATTTCAATATCCTGTAAGTCAAGCTCCCTTCAAATGCTTCTTTTTTCACTCTTCTTGGTTGGAGACTTATTTCAGGTTAATTTCAAATCATCTTGTAAAGTTCTAAAAATATTATATGAATTTGGGAATAATGGGAATCTAGGCAGTATTGATTCTCCCAATTTGGAAGTATGGTGTAACTCTGACTTATTCAAGTTTTATCAATTGTTTTTCAGTTAAATTTTATAATTTTCTTCATATAGGTACTACAAGTCTATGATAAAATTTATGAACATAAATAAAAATTTAATAAATTATAAGCATAGCATATCTATGAGTTTTAGAAAAATAATCAAACTTTGAAGGGGGAAATTATATATCTACCTAATATCATTCACAAAGGCAAAAACTAAAATGGATTAAACATTTTGCAGGTAAGACTTTTTGTAACATGACACTATGACTGGAAGCCATAAAGAAAATAAATGGAATAAATGGAAAAAACTAAAAATTTAAAACTTCCCTATAGAAAAAGTTTCTAAAACAATGTTAAAAGGTAAATAAGAAATGTGAAATATATCTTTAATGTAGAAAGTGTTTCTCCAAATCACGAAGAGAAAAATGAGAAAAGACAAAAATATGCTATTTGTGGAAGAGATAAAAATAGCCAATAGGATTTCAAAAGATGATAATTTTACTTATAAAGAAATAACAAAACTACAATGAAGTTTTTTAAAATTTATTTTATATTAGTTTTTTTAAAACCTACAATGAAGTACTGCGTTTCTGCCATTATCTCATTATCAAAGTTTTTTTTTAAATGTGATAATAACCAGTGTTAGGCAAAGTTATGAAAAAACAGGCACTCCTACACACTGCCTTGCTTGTGAAATGACACTGTCTTCTTGAAAATCAAACTGTCAGATTTAACAAAATGTAAAATGTGCCTTTACTTTCACCTACCAATTCTATTTTCAAGAATTGTAACTGAATTCTCTTAAAAGATGTACAAAAAAAATGTTTATTGCAGCACTTTCTGTATATTCATTGAAATACTGAAAAGAACCAAAAAAAAATTGACCAAGAGAAGCCAATTCACCTAAGTTCTGAGCAGAGGCGTGACAAATTAGACTTAAGTATTAAACAATCTTTGCATTTTGAAATGATCCCTACTCTGATAAGTATTATTTCTTTACTACATTACTGGATTACATTTGCTAATATTTTCTTTAACAAACTTTTCATCTATACCTGAAAGTAGGATGTGTTATCATTTTTAAACTCACTTTAATATAAAATCAAGTTTACTTATTCATCTTGTTAGTTTTATTTGGTTAATTATTGTCCTATTTTAGCCTTTTACAATTGTACAGGTATTGTTTGTTTGTTTGTTTGTTTGTTTGTTTGGTTGGTTGGTTGGGGTTGGTTTTGGAGGTAGGACAGAACTGTACTCAGCTAAAAAAAAATAATAAAATGTTTTCTAGCTTCTCTTGCAGCTAAGTGACTAAGCTCTCTCAAGCTCATAGTTAGAAGTGAAAGTTTATGGAAGGCTTTTTAAAAGACACTAAAGCAGCTGTTAGGTATACCTATTTTTCTCTTTTCTTTCTTTCTTCCTCCTGCATGGAATATGAATGCTATGGTTGAAGCTCTGAAAGTCACTGTGGACCATGAAGTAATCCTGAAAATGAAAAGCAAAGATAATAGAGCAGAAAGATCGAAGGAGCCTGAGTCCTTAATGACTATGGAAACACATGTCTTTGTGTTTTTACATGCGAAAGGCTTTTGAACTATTGTTTTTTTCTAAAACATTAGCTAGCCCTCCTAGTTTTATATCATCTGGAAATTTGATAGGAGGTTAGGCGTTCTTTGGCCTAATTTAATTTTTATTCCTCCAGGCTAATCAATTATATTATGTCTTTTGGATGTAATTATTTAAGTAACTATGAATTCTGCTGGCTATACCATTAAGTAGCCAATATTTCTATATGTTTTCTACCAAGATGTGAAGAATCTCTATGAGCTGTCTTGCTAAAAAGTCAAGATAGCTTAGATTCCCTCAGTTCTCCCTATCTACATATATCTACGGTATAATAAAGAATTTGTCTGGTCTTTGTCCCAGTCTCCTGGCAGGGAGCTTCAAAAGCCCTTGGAATTTCCTGAGTGATAGGAGTGTCTTTGTTAGCTAGTAGACTTCTAGATAGCTGCAGGATGAGGGCTGGTCATCCCATGATTAGAAAGTTGAGACTTTCAACCTCTTCAACTTCCAAGGTAGGGAGGAAGACTGGTGATAGAGTTTAATCGCATGGCCAATAATTTAATCTATCATGCCCAAACCCCAGTATAAAACAAAGCTCAGTGGAACGTCCTGGCTGGTGAACACACTCGTGTCCTGGGAGTGACAGGTACTGCCTCCAGAGAGGGCGTGAAAGTCCCATGCTCCTTCCCAGGCCTTCCCTGTGGGTATTCTTTCTAGTAAAACTGTAATTGTAAGTACTGCACTTTCCTGAGTTCCGGGAATAGTTCTAGAACCTCCTGGACTGGTAGCCAGTTTGCCAGAAGTGTGGGTGTCCTGAAGACCCCAGTTGCATGTGAAGTGAGGGCAGTCCTGTGCAGGACCGAGCCCATAGGGGAACTGACACCAACTTTAGGTGGTTAGCATCAGAACCGAACTGCAGCACGACCAGCTGGCATCTGCGCGCTACCCAAACTAGTAATGTATCCAAAAGAAAAAAAGAAAAAAAGAAATTAAGTTGTTTGTTTGCTTAGTTCTCATAAATGCATCGTAGTCCCTATGATTATATTTTCTTTTCTAAATTAAACCACCTGTTTAATGGTATGCTATATAACTGCTGGGGACATTTGTCGATCCTACCGTTCCATAGCTTATACAATTTTCTTTTCACATTCTTTGTCATTTCACAAAGATTACTACCTGATATGGAGATGTCATGTGAAATTCCTCTCATTTGTTGGAAACTTGAAAAGATTGAAAGTGATTGGGCGACCTTTCCCAAATTCTTTGTTTTAGTTTCCTGACAGCAATGTTTGCTCAAGTTGGGAGTGTGATCATTGTAAAGCAGTTCTGTACTTAAAAAAATGATATTTTACTAACTTGTCTAAAGCAGTGTTTCCTAACTAGGTATTTTTTTTTCTCCCCTAAGAGACATTTGGCAAAGTTTGGAGATACTTTTGGTTGTCATACCTAGGAGGAGGGGTTATTAACAGCCCATAGTGGGCAGAAGTCAAGGACGCTGCCAACAATCCTACAGTGTACAGGACAGCTGCCCGCAGCAAGGAATTACCTGGCCCATAGTGTCAGTGCTGTCAACGCTGAGAAACCCTGCACTGAGGTTGCCTCAGGAGTCAGAGTCACAGCAAGGATGCCACCCAGGCCTTTATGGCTGAACTTGCAGGGACCAGCATTCTGTCAAACGCTCTCGATTTTTTCATTTTAAGTAGTTTTTACTTTAGAATCAGGATTCCCCTTTTGAAATCTACTGCCCTGTTAACAGTCATTATTCTAGGTTCGTCAAAGGCATAGAATGTATTATTTCTTCAACTTTTAAAAATGTGTTATCCTAAAATCTAGGATACCCAGGCTTTTCATAATTTGGCCCCAATATGTTATAATCTTTTGCAAAAGGTTTCCAACACTTCCAATCACCCAACTTTTTCCAGTAGTGAGAATGGAATCTCTTTTGTTATAAGATGGTTACGTCAATGATATTAAATTATCCATAAAGAATAAAATACTGTTTAACATATTTTATAGTTAAGGCAAAGTGTAGCACTGCTATATACATGAGGCATCATTGCCCTTTATTATGCTTTTGTGTTTTCTTCTTTGGCACGTAAATTGCATTTTAAACAGAGACTCGCCTCTCCTAATAAATGTTATCCCTATATAATTAAGGAGAGAGCATTATATGAATAACAGTGGGTATGATTTATATGTTGTTCTGTTATACATCTATTTTTAAGAAGAACCAAGATATTACTTATATGTTGTTCTGTTATACATCTATTTTTAAGAAGAACCAAGATATTACTTATATGTTGTTCTGTTATACATCTATTTTTAAGAAGAACCAAGATATTACTAAAGAAAGGCTAGACTCATACCATCTTGGTCCAAGGATCAATCACCGTTGACTGAGTGGAAGAGCGATTTCAGAAATAATTGAAGTGGTCAGTTCTACTATTCCCACTGAGAATTTAAGTCACACTGCTAAAGAATAAAGATGGTAACCAAAAATCTTTGGTGTCTGAGAGGAAGGTAACTATTGGTCCTCAACGGGAGCCTTGAGCCTGACATAGGGAGGGGCAGAGAACATCCTTATTGCTGGAGACGCTGACCCAGGTCACCTGACCATGACCATCAGATCAGTTCACTTCTGAGCGGTACTCAGAAGACAGAGAACCACAAGGCTGGCCGTGGAGCTGGGGAAAAGGAAAAAGCAGGTGCTACATGGAAGCCAGTGGCTTTGCATTCGTAAGCTCAGGTGAATTCTCCTGAGAGTGTGAAATCTGAAATTATTGAAGGGACCCTGGAATTCTACCAGTCACATTCGAGGAGGATGAGCTGGGACAACAACGAGATCCAGGGAGACAGGTTTATAGTCATTTAGAGTATCTAAAACAGCTTGGCTTCTTTCTGTCTGAGCTGCTATACGAATGAATCCAATTAATTCAATCTCAGTTCTTTCATTTTGTGCCTACCCGTTACAGAAAGTACTCCTTTTCTGGACATATAAAGGACCATGATTATTCCAACATTATTTCAAAGGCTTACACTTATCAATAATCGATTGACTGGTTGATTCATCACTCCTCCCCTGCTTTTGCAAGGTCTGACATTTTCTCAATAAATTACAAGTGATTAAGTCAAAGCTCTGTTGACATCTAAAAACTTATTACCGGGCTGCCAAGTGAAACGTACAGCCTCACTGTATGAACTTGAACTTGAAGTCAGCCTGAAGTCAAAGCTGCCTACAAGAAATGATATGCATCGCCTGCTGGCAGCTGTAAGTCATTCCTCTTCCCTCTGAATTTCTGTAGATGCTGTCCTCTTATGTAGTAGTGTTATTTATATTATTATTTACATAAAATTACTTCTATTTCTCATCTCCTCTCTCAGACCTTACCGTGGAAGCACACTGAGGGCAGGCTGCAGAACTGAATGTCCTTATATCCCCTTTTAGATGAAGAGTCCAAGTTGTTTACAGCCAGCGTGATACAGTATGTTTCATTTTGCTTACCATATGTCGGTGTTGGCTATATTTACATGAGATCAACACATCTCATGTGCTCTAACGCATTCAGAAAAAAAACAGTAGTCAAATCATTTCATATGGACCAAATATCCCAACCGTTTTCAACCGCTTCTAGAGCAGTGCTTTGTGTTAAGTTACTATGAAAATACATATTGGAGATCTTTTCAGTGAAACTAGATCAATTGGCAAGCTTCTCTTATTAGCTATCATTATTATATTTATTTCTGCAGACAGTGAAAGATCCACTGCAGGGTGCAGCCTTTATCGAGGGGCCGAAACAATAAAATTCCTACTTAACTTCATTACGATATCATCCATTCCGGTTAGACACAGCTCTTTGAGCTCTTCCCAAGCCCATTACAACCCTGACATGTTTGGTCACCAGGATTTCATAGCTTGGTATGCCTTCACTCTTCCCCTCTCCTGTTTTAAACTCCACCCACCCTCCAAGGTCTATTTCAAGTCTGTTCCTACTACTCCAGGCTACACCAAACTGCCCCTGACCTTGAACTCCTGCTCCCATGGGATAACTCTTAATCATTCTCTAATTGTTCCATGTTAGTTTGGTACTGTCTCCCAACTGGATCATAAAATTCCTGGTAGCTCTCCCCTATGAATCCTAGCTCAATGTTTGTTGGGCTGCCTTTTGTGCCCAATGAATATATGTCAATTGATTGGTCAGTTCGGAAACTGCAGTACACAGCTGGGATGGCGGGGAGAACTGAAAGCAGCAGGCAGATCTCAAATGTCATCAAATTTAGATGAATCTAAACCTATATGTTTCTTTAAAAATGAGCATCCCATCCCTTGGCTCTAGAACTAGTAGATTGGACCTCTGAGCCTCAGATTTCAGGGTGTTATTGTTTATTTGGCTTGCCTGGCAGGTAACTTTGAGAAGATGGATTACAGTGTGCTCCTAATCCACTACACAGCCTATTGATTTTATATGTCATCAATGTATATTGTATGTCTACACTATTACCAGGAGAAGCAGGAGGTGCGTGTAGTTATTCCACTGCCTCCGCCCGTCATCTCATGCGGTGCCCTATGGGAAGCCACTGATTCTTACTCTTGGAGCTGGGACAATGCAACTTAATCAGACTGACAGGAAACAGGCAGCAATTACAGTGTGCTGCTACATCTGCTGGGTTCCACTTCACTGAAGGAAGAGTTATCTCAATTTTAATGTACATCCCTTTTTCATGTTTCATTTAACCTCTGCTGTATTATTAAACACATCAAAATATAATGACACTCGTTAAAGAAGAAAAAGAGGACAGTTGGGATATTTTGGACTGTATTCCTATATTTGTAACTTAATTGTATCATTTTTGCTTCTCTTCAACATCTCCCCCTGGTGAATAACTAATTCAGTATATAGGTATTTAAATAGCGAGTTGGGAACCGACTGTTTAAACACCTACATCAACACTGAGTTCAGCTACAATGAAATGTCCCTCATTCATTTGTTTTCACTAGAAGTGTTTCTCTTTTCAAAAACATTCTTTTGCAATGTGTCAAAATAGCTAGTTTATCCATTACTGCAGTGCACATAAACTGCTTTAAAAACAGCTCAATGAAATTCCCCAGGAATGTATTTGTAATATGACTTGGGAGACCTTTGGAACTTAAATTGGCAGGTGTCCCATTCACTGGCCCTAAATTAGCAGGTGTCTCATTCACTGGCCCACCCTGGAACAGCCAGAGCCCCATCAGATGGCCAAGCCTGATGACTTAAGATGCAGGATCCATTAAACTACTCATTTCTGTAAGACAAATGTGATAACACACCAGGCTGAGCCTCTCATCTAGAGGGTATTTTTTTTTCTTTTCTGCTTTGATTCTCTGATCCCTTATCTTTCTTGGAGCTCCAGGTTCATAATTGCATCTAAAGCATTTAGTAAACCTCCTTAAGAATTGAGTGTCTATCAGAGAATAATTATAACCTTCAAATATTGATGCAGACTCTTCCCTTGCACCAGTTTCCAGAGAAATAATGAGATACAATACTGGGCTTCTACTTAAACTTTTAAATTACTGTTTGATCAAGTAGAAATTGTAAGACACTTGGGGCAGTTTGAGCGTATTGGTAAAATGGAGGAAAATGATCATCATTAAAGACACGCTTCTATATAAACAGACAGGTATTTAAACAAAAAAAGCTCCAGTGACCAATTTACAAAAAAAAATCTTTAGATTTTTCTTTGAAGAATTATCTCATCAAAATATTACAGATATATACATAATCAATAACAAATAGGTTGCTATGAGCTAGGATGACACAAAGTGGTACAAGAGAGAGTCTTGGTTTTCAAGGAACTAACAATCTAATGGTAGGATCAAAAACAAATACAGAAAAAGATAAGCCAGAGCCCAGACAGGTTCCTACCAGTGTTACATAACTAATTACAGGGCAAACTCTAAAGGCTTCTGTTCCTGGTTAGGTGAACAAGAAAGAGTGAGGCCCCAGATCTCCTTTGGGATAAAAGAAACCTGATGTCCAGCCAGTGAGCACCTACAGAGGCCTCTTACATCAGTGTTCATTCCAGTTATTCATTCTCCTGCCATGTGGTTGCTAACAGGTTACATATCATTCCAGTTTAAAGGAGTTTAATAAAAGCAACCCTGCTTAACTCCTGATTTACTTATATGCTCACTACAGTATCATAATCATCAACCTAAAAAGATAGAGTAAATATTATTAAGAGAGAAGAGGAACATAAGCTTGGAGCAATGATTGCAACTAGCCATGATGACTGTATTCAAATCTCCAGGCTGAAATGAATAATATCCTTGGATGCCCAAAGTATTTGAAAGTGTGATCATGAAACTAGTGTCAAAAGTCTTTGAAAAATAATGGGGATGAAGAGAGATACCGTAACAATATAAAGATATAGTCCTATCTTTCCAAAAAAAGAAGAAAAAAGACAAATTTTAAGAACTATTAGACTAGCCAGTATAATGTTTATCTTCATTAATATTTTCCAATGAATTATTAAAAGTTGACTTGAAAAGAAGAATAACTTTGAAGAGAAGTGATTATTAGGAGCTAACACGGGATCACTAAGAACAAGTGAGTTTAACAATGAAATGCCACTACACACCTATTAGAATGGCCAAAATACGAAATGTTAACAGCATATGCTGACAAAGACGTAGACTGACAGGAACCCTCATTCGTTGCTGCTGCAACTGCAAACTGGTATACAGTCTGGCAGTTTCTTACAAAACTAAACATACCCTTACCATAAAATCCAGCAATCACACTCCTTGGTATTTATCCAAAATAACTGAAAACTATGCTTACAAAAAAACCTGCACATGATGTTTATGGTAGCTTTACTCATAATTGCCAAAACTTGGGAGCAACCAAGATGTCCCCTAGTAGGTAAATGAATAAGTTATTTGTGGTACACCCAGACAATGGAATAGTATTGAGTGTTAAAAAGAAATGAGCTATCAAGCCATGAAAAGACATTGAGGAATCTTAAATGCATATTACTAAGTAAAAGAAGCCAATTTGAAAAGGCTACAGACTGTATAATTCCAATTATATGACATTCTGAAAAAGGTAAAACTATAAAGATGGTAAATAAAATCAGTGTTTTCCAGGGGTGGGAAAGGGGGGTGTGACTAGGTGGAGCACAGAAGATTCTTAGGGCAGTGAAACTGCTCTGTATGACACTATAATGAAGGATATATGACATTAAATATTTTACCAAACCATGCACAACATCAAGGATGAACCTAAAGTAAGCCACGGACTTTGGGTGATAACACTGTGTCAGTTCATCGATTGTAAAACACGCACCACTCTGGTGGGGGATGCTAGGGAGGAGGCTGTGCATGAGTGGGGATGGGGGGCTATGGGAAATCTCTATATCCTCTCATTTGTGCTGTGCACCTAAGAAAAGAAAGACTTACAAATAAAAGGAAAGAAGGAAGGAGGATATGATGGAAGGAGAGAAGGAATGTTAAGAAGAAAGAGAAGGAAGGTAAGATGATGAGTCTTCCCTTAGCCTTCCTCTGCTCTCTGATTTATTATATATTTTCTTCTACTTAATTTTTACCTTCAGTTTTCCAGTTTTTTGTGTGTATATTGTGTGCCTTTGTTTTATGTCTCTGTTCTCATCTGTAAGCTACCCCCATCGTATTTATCCTCAAACACCCTAAGAACCTGTGGAATCAAGCCAGACTCTCTGCTGAGCAAGGAATAATACCCAGGTTTATGTGTTTTTTTTTTTTCTCCTAGCTACTGTACATAAATCTACCCACGTTTTTCAGCTAAAATAAAGACTCCATGGGGGTTGCCTTACCTTGATCATCAATGGTTGGCAGGAATTTGGAATCAGAGCCAACGTTTTCCTGCAGCAGTATTTATCCTCTCTGCTTTGTGCTTGCTTTTCTTCCACATCTCTCTACCTCCATGATTTCTGCCACGTCTTTTACATTTCAGTTTTGTTTTTAAGAAACAATCATTTTTTCTTTTCCTCACTTTCCCCTAGTTGTTAAAAAGCACAATCTATAGTTCCCAAAGTCGATCATATCCTCTTTACCTCACTGTATGGGAAATGTTTACTGGTATCCAGCCTCATTTAGAGTCTTCTAATTTAATGTTGACTAGATCCTAACTTTTATCATTATGAGGAAGTCATATCCTGAAATCTAACTCTAAAGGAAATCTTTTTACTTGAGATTAAAGGAATTCATTTTGGTTTACTTTTTTATTGATTTATTCTTACGCTGTTCTGGGTTAGTCACTGACCAACTTATTTCCAGAGAGGACACTATCTAATAAGAACACGCTGCTCCCTCAGATTGTGGTGACACTAACAGGTCCTGCTCAAGGAAGTACATTCAGACAAGTATAATTTAAAGAATGCCGGAGTACTGTACGTAGAGCTGCAGCTTTTCCCAGAAATGTTTACTAAAAGGTAGATTTGGGGCAATTCATATGATAGATACTGGATACCTAATCATTAACCTTTATCCATTTGAGGTAGTGAGGGGTTAAATAAGTTAATGCATGTGTACATTGCCTTTTATACCTTTCTAAATATACGGTTTTAAAAAATCTGCTTAATAAAATAAATATTTTGCATGTGTTTCAAGCATTTCAGAAATGGCTAGTCTGAAATTTGAATTGCAAATAAAATGGACATTCAGCTAAGGCAGTCCAACAAGTCTACTGCAAAACCACTTAGTAAAATGACAGTGCTGAACCCAAACTAAAACCAGAATCAAGCAAACTAAACCTCAAACTTCAAAAACAAAACAAAACAAAACAAAAACACACCAAATCCTGAGCTCTGCAATAAACTTTATGTAATTCTCGTATTTTTTGAAATGCAAAAAAAAATGTTTTCTAATAAGAAAGTTGTAATATATTGAATTATTAAGAGGTTTATAAAGATAAGATTTAAAAGGGCAAATCTACGGGGAAAAAAAACCCTGAAGCCCCCCTTGACAGGATTACTGTAATGATTCATATGATTATACTTCAAGTTTTGATATACATTAACTATAACTGTGGAATTATAAAAAAAAAAGATTAAAAATAAGTTGAGTTCAAATCCAAAGAGTGCAAAAGGTTGGATGAAAGCAAAAAGTAAACTAAAAAGGCATTGGAACATACTATTTGAAAATCTGGCAAAAGAAACCTAAAAATGCAAAAACAATGGCAAAGTGGAAAATTATTTTTGAAAGATCTGAAAGTAGTTAACATGAACTGAATGAATACATATTTGAAATATAGGAATTTGCTCCTCATAAAATATATTTTCTGAATATTAAATATTTCATAAGAAAATTAAACCACAATATGCTCATTAGCGATGCCTTAAAATACTGCAGTGAGGACAGAATGAAAACTAACTGAAACTTTACAGAATATTTCAAATCTGTTAAAACCATCCCATTCAACATGAATTGCTATAAATAACAGTTAAAAGAAGCATATTTGGGGAAAATAGGTTCAGCAATTCGATCACTGAGCAAATCAATTTGAGGCACTGTGATCTAGAATAAAAAAAAAGAGACTCTTCCTGCCACTTACCTTACTCTCTCTAACATTCCTTTAGCATTCCCTTCTGGTCATCTCTGCCCTAAACCAAGCTCTCTGATTCTTTCTATCTTGACACAATTCTATGGCCCTAAGAATTACAGAGTTTAAATTTTATCCCAATGCAGAGGGACAGAGGCTTGAATCCGGATTAGTACTTATTTAAATATATTTACATATAAAGCACTTCATATCCACTAGGATGTCTATAATCAAGAAAACACACAATAACAAGTGTAGGGGATGTGGGGAAATTGGAACTCTCATTCATTGTTGCTGAAGAATGTGAAATGGTGGAGTCACTTTGTAAAAACAGGAAGTTTCTCAGAATCTTAAACTTAGTTACCATTGACCCATCAACTTCACTCCTAGGTAACTGAAAACGTATGTCCACACAAAAACTTGTACATGAATTTTCACAGCAGCGTGATTTATAATGGCCCCAAATTGGAAACAACCCAAATGTCTATAACAAATAAATGAAAAACAAAATATGGTATATCTATATCATGGAATATTATTCAGCCATAAAAAAGAACAAAATATTGATCCAAATACAATACAAAGAGGAAATTTGAAAACATTATGCTAAGTGAAAGAAACCAGTCACAAATAATCCCATTTATAAGGAATGTCCAGAACAGGCAAATCCACAGAGACTGGAAGTAGATTAACATTTGCCAGATGCTGAGGGTGAGAGAGTGGGGTGTAACTGCTTATGAGCACAGCGTTTGTTTGTGGGTCATTTAGAAAATTTTCTGAAATTAGAAAGTGTTGATGGTTACATGACACTGTGCAGAAACCACTAAACTGGACACTTTAAAATGGCTTATTTTATGATATGCGAATTGTATCTCCATAATTCTGATATATATATATACACATACCCATGTATACTATACACATACATATATGATTACTTCTTTCATATTTGAGTTTTAGGACTAAGATATCTACATATATAAATTTAATAAAAATGATACTATTTATGCTGTTTTATAACATGGCATTTCACTCTAATCTATGTCTTGAATATTTTTCCCTATTGAGACACACACACACACACACACACACACACACACACACACACAGACACATCATCCTTTGAAATAGCTCTACAGTCAGTATACAACAGTGTAATTCTACCCTGATTACCTATCTATTTAGATCACTCCCAATGTTTTGGTATAGCAAAAACACAGTGATGAACCTATATACACATGTGTATAAATATATGCACCTCTTTATTTGCTGAAGAAAAACCTTCTAGATAAATTCCACAGTGGGATTTCTGGGTCACTGTGCACATTTTAACGTTAATCTGTACTGCTAAACTGCCTTTTAGAAAAGTTATTTTTATCAGTTTACACCTCCCCCCTCCCACCCCTGTAGCTGTGAGAGAGATTTTCCCCTCCCCACAATTCACACCTTCCTCACACTCAATACTGAGTGTCCTCCGTTTATTTTTACTAATCTGAAAGCTAACAAAAAATTGTCATTGTTGCTTTTATGACATCAATTTGATAATGATTAAGGTTGACTATCTTGCACATACTCTTTAGCCACTGATATTTCTTTTTTTTTAATTACTTACTATATTCCTTACATTTTTCCTGATGGAGTTTGTCGTTTTCTTATAATTTGTTAAGTTCTTTTGGTAAAGTAGGACATTAATCCTTTGCCTGACATGTTGAAATGGCTTTTCCTACCAAAAGTGGCTTTCAAGTTTAATTTGAATAGAAGTTCCCTAATAGCCTGGAAGAGTTATTTAGCATTTGTTTCTTCTTTGACTATGAACTCTAACAAGTGGGCTTCCTGTCATTCAGAATATTCAGATACAGGCTATTTTACCACCAAGCCAGGACACTGTAAGAGGTGATTCAAACATTGAAAGGGTGGTTGGAATAGGTGACTTTTATGATACTTCCCAGCCCTGAGAGTGTAGGAGTTTGTGAGTGAGACAAATATTTAACTTCATGGAAAACAAGCCACTGCACCTGTGATAACAAGTGAGGAATTGATTCCTATTACACACACACATACACACACACACACACAAACCCCCATGAGAGTGCAATAGCCTGAGCTCAAATGCCAACAAAAGGTGTGAGTGTGTGTGTGCATCCATGTGCAGGTACATGCCTTTATGTGCGCATGTGTAGGTGTATGTGAGAGAGGGAGATACAAAACAGAAATAACATGACCATTATTAATTACATTTCAGTATATTATAATATTTTTCAATGTAAAGAACATTTTAAGGTACATAGTCAAAAGAAGGATGAACTTCTCTTATTAAAGAAGGAAACTAGACAAACTTCCAGAAAAACAAAGAACAAAAGAACAAACAACTAAACAAGCAAACATTGTTCTCTTTTCTTTCATCTTTCTCCTGTCTTCCATATGTTTAGTTTATGAATCATCTGGATAATTGCTTCAACTCTCCTTTGCTTTGTTTCAGAGAGGCAGCAGTTATAATGAAAACAAAATTATTAATAGCTATCATTTATAGAGTAGAAACTGATCCAAGTGTACACATGCATGCGTGTGTGCACGCGCACACACACACACACACAAATTCTCCTAATTCAATGAAATGGATACTAGTATTAGTCTCATTTTATAGCTAAAGAACTGAGGCAAAGAGAAGTTAAATAACGTGCCCAAATCACAGAGCTAATTAGTTGCAGAGTGAAGATTCCAACTGTGGCAGCCAGGTTCCCGAATGCTGCAGCACTCAGTATTGTCTTTACTTAGCACCGTGCTCACATTTGGCTCTGGAGCCCATAGTAGACCTGGCTTCAGCTTCGTGCTCCAACAACTAAAAACTGTGTGACTTTAGAGGAATCACTCCCCTGCCCCGAGCCTCAGCCTGCTCATTTATCTAACAGCACCGGTATCTTTCTCACAGGGCAGTTGTGAAGGTGAAATGAGATCATGTTGGAATCTGAAACACAGCAAACAAATACTAAATCACAGCTATTATTATTTACTTGCTTCAGTCATGAAGGCCATAGAAATTTGGGAGGCAAGAACTTCCTAAAAACAATGAAACCATGTTACAATGCCAGGGCTTTTACAAATGTTGAAAGCCTATCAGGAAAAATACCAGGGTGGAAATGAAAGCCTCCCCAACCCTTCAAGGGCTGTGAGGGTGATAAGACCACTTGCTACCAGAAGGGTCCTGTTATCCTCCCCACAGATCCCTAAAGCTCTGGTAGGATTGGGTAATCTTAAGTGATAAGAGAGATGTAAGGAATTACAACTCCTGATAAAACACTGTGGTTTTGTTTGCTCATACTTTGAGGAGATATGAGTGACACAGATAAAGGATTGGCAAAAGCCCAGGTGGGCTTAAAATGACTCCTCGTGCCCCAGAGAGTTGGAGGGCTCTGACATTGGGGCTGACCTGCTACTGTGTTTGTTCTGCTTATCTCACAGTGCACTCAGAGCCATCAAGGGCCAGGGTAGGCAGGCACACTCTAGGAAAAGCAGAGTGAAGGCTTGGGGACTTCTAAGTCAGCTGAACTCTCTGAAGGGAGAAAGCGATCCTTGGTCTTGAAATGTCATATTACATCATCATTCGAAGACACCTTCAAATGTGGAAGCATTACAGATATGACACTCTTCCAACGCACAAGGACCGGGTGTTGTAGAGAGGAGTCAGGTGTCAGTGATGCGGGTTAAATCAGGTAATGTGCTGTGAAAACACTGGGGTGATTAATTTTGACTAGATGAAATGGGGAAAAGGGGATAGAGAAAGTTATCTTAGGGAAATGGCCTCTGAACAGGTCCTTGAATAAAGAATGAACAGGGTGTTGACGGGTACGGCAGGGTAAACGACTTCTCCAGGTTGAGGAGGCAGCCATAGCACAAACGTGGCAGCATCAAACACCCAGATCCACGCAGTAGCAGACTTTTCTGTCCTCTATTGTCTCCCACCTCCCAAACCTCATACAACAGAAAATTAGCCCTGCCCATTAATATATGCCATACTTAAGGAAGTACAAATAAAACAACTTCCTGAAAATTGAAAGTATTTCTAAAAATGATGTTGACTATAAGGAGAGGAAACAGGAATGCTAGCCTTATGCAACTTGTATGAACAAATAAGCATGTATTTCACTTAATTTCAGATAATGAGAAATCCTATGAAATACATTAAGAAAATGAATGACCAAGGAAGGTTCAACTTGAGAAGGTGACATTTGAACAAGAATCCAAGTTATGGGGAAAAAAACCATGAGAAGATCTAGAGGGACATCATCTTAGGCAAAAGACATATTTACATTAACACTGGGTGTGTAAAATGGCAAAATAAACTAATAAACAAAAATAATGGAAACGGTGCAATGTTCACCTTTTCAGGTTTGGTTAAGCCAATTTATACATCCATGAAATGGAATACTAAGCAGTAGTTAAAGAGATTAAAATAATTATCATGTGTTGATAATAGAATATTCTCAAAGTTATATTAAAACCTTTTATTTAAATTTCAGATGTTAAACATAGTATGCTCTCATTTGTGTTAAATGAACGTGAGTAGAAAATTTATAGAAGGATTTGTAAAAACTGATCTGTAACAGGGATTCGTAACAAGCAAGTTAGATGTGAGTCCAAAGCTCAGAGGGAGATGGAGGGTTTTCAGTTTTCATTGTATGCTTTAAACTACCGAACTTTTATTAATGTATGTATTACTTTTATAGTTAAAAATGTTTGTTTTTTAATAAAATTAACCTTTACAAATTTCTAAAAAACAAGCAAACGATGTCTTTATGCTATCTCTACTCTTTTACTTGAATGTTCTGGGAATTTATTTCCTCATTGCAATCCCTTCTGGAATAATAAATCCTTTCAGAATTCTTTCAGAAATGTTTATCTTTCAGGAAAACCACTCAACAGAGTCTGAGTTGTCGGAGGGCAATCAGAGGGGCCCCTGGATTCGAAGCTGTGCTTATGTCCTGTGCTGGCTTCATGCAGTCACACAGGGCCCATGGTCATGGTTATAAAGGCCCCACATTGGCTAGAACGTTCTGCTGTTGTCATCTTGAAATTCTTAACTGGACAAGAGGTTCCACATTTGCATTTTGTGCTGGGCCCAATAAATTATGTAGCTCGTACTTTCTCAGGGCACTGGGCCATCTTTGGAGATGTGAGGTTTGGAATAAACCACACTGATTATTTCTGTCCCAGTAGCACATGTCAATAGCTAAAATCAGTGTGGATGGTGAGTCACGTGGAAAGATTAACGCCGAGCCTCTGCCACACCTGGGTAGTACTGCCTCTCCTCTCCGCTTGACGGGTGCAGTAAAGGACTGTGGGCTCAGGTGTCACATCTTCTCATTTTTCAAGAAAAGTTGAAAATCCAATTTTTAATAGGGAAGTCACAGCTTTTAAATGTTGCTCACTAATTGTTAGGTAATATCCAAACTGAATATGACCATATACCGAATTTGGGTTTTACATTTCTAAGTTTCAACCTCTGTTTTGTTCCCTCAAAACACTTGTCAATGATAACTGTAAGCAGGAATTTGTTGTCCAGGACTTACATGTTCACAAATGAGCCAGGCATGGAGTGTGTCCCCCACAAAAGGCGTGGGACTGAGCTAGCATACGGTAGGGTGCTCGCTACAATTCACTTTGGTGCCATGTCTATTCGTTCTGAAGGCCCAAAGTCAACGTGGTGGTACAGTCTTAAAGCAAATTTAACATTTCACTTATGTTATTTGCCTTTGTTTTGAAAGTAACACTATTGTTACATGAGAACCTGGAGAATTTAATAATTGCTTCATACTTTTAGAACACTTCTCAATCACAATGTGAAAACCAAACAACGCCCCCTCCCCACCCCACCCCCCCCACCCCCCCGCTAAAATTCTGGTGTCTGTTTGGAAGGTTGTGTTTTTGAGCTATGCCATTAGAGAATTTCTCAAAATGAGAACCAGCCCTTGGATGTTCTCCCATCACATAATGTACTTTGCAGCTCCAAACACTCAAAAAGTCTTTTAGAATCAGAGGATTTGAAAAAGGGATGAAAGTAATGCTAAAATTAAGAACCGTGTAGCACAAATAATTTAATACGTCTTCAATTCCTGGGTTTTAAATGAGCCATCCTTTAGAATCCTACATTTAAATAGTCTCTTAATGGATTTCCCCTCCCAAATCCCAGGTTTTTCTGTTTCAAATCTGATCTTTCCTGGATTTGAGATTATTTTTTATTTTTTTCAGGGTTAAAAAAAAAAAAAAGAGCTTTAGTGTCTTAAGAATGAAGACAATACTTTAAAAAGCCAGGGAAATGCTCTGGGGTCTATGAACTCCTTACCTCTCAGCCGCATGTTATAGGTACACACCTTATAGGTACGTTCCCCATGTCCCTTGCCGACCCCAATGTACCATGACCACCAGTACGGAGGTCTCATAAAAGTGGCCTGTACCCCAGTGGCTGGCAATATGGTTACCCATTATGCCCCACTCAGTAAGTCTTCAGTGGTCGCTATAAACTTCAACTCTCTATGACCAGCATTTCAAGTCAACCGGTTTCTAATGATTCTAACTGTACTGGTGGTGAAAGGATTAAACAATCTAAGGAAATCAGCCAGAGGACTGTTGAGTTTCTTCTGCATTTAAAGAGAAAAACGTACAAGGGCTGGGGGCATCGTCTTGATCTGCTCCCACATTACTGGCTGATGTCACCTGTCGCATGGCTGGGAACAAGTTCAATATACAGGCTGACTGCATTTGTGCCAGGACTGAGATTTTCCCAGATGCTTTAAGTAGATGAGAGAAGAACCTTGCCTTCTTCCCATTTTCTAGGGTTACATTTTATTGTTTGCAATAAAAGTGAGCGGTTAGCAGATCTATTTCTCTGGCTCCAGATCTGTTGAAATTTTTCATTTTAGGCAGATTGCTCATGAGTTACCATACCTGAAATATCTGTAGTCACCACCAACACAAGACCGTGATGACTTGATTGCAATAAACAACTTCGTTAGCTTCTTGTCAGCATTATATTAAGGCTCAGACTTGTTAGACAAGAATGTGTACTTTCATATTTTCCTTCTATGTATATATACACATGAGCAATCATTTTAGAGGCAACAACATTATCTTGATTTTCCAGAACAAAATAACCTTGCATGCAAAAAGCCAAACAACTGACTACAACACAAACTTAACTTTCCCGAAGCAATCATGGCTCTTTACACATTTGTTATTCTGTTTGACATACACAATAAATCGTAATAGTTACCAAATTACTGTTCGGTTTCAAATGATGTGCACACATCTATAATCTTAGCTGCTTGCTGGCCTGCTTCGGGAATGTCATTGCATCCTCCAGGGTAATTCTATATCAATGACTTTTCCAAATAAATCTAGTTGCTGGTTTATATTAATGAACTGTCACAGTTTCTATTGTTTTCCCATGGCCTTGCAGCTGTATTCCTTCACAGGTGCTTGGCAAATTCAAATGATGCTGGTTTGGGGTTTCAGCTTGATACAAAATCACTCCTTCAGCAGATTGTTTAGAAGTTATTCATGCAAGAAACACATCTTTACTCTAGACACTCGGCTTTCCCGCTTATCCGATACCCATGCCTTTGTTGACACTCTGCATTTCTGTTTTCCTCACCGAAATAGTACAAAGAGAGATTGTCCTTCTTGCTTAGAACATTTCTATGAAAAAATCACAAGTACTAGGAGCATTATTTTTAAAGAATTATGTTATTTTCAATGAATCTGAACACCGTGTTCACAGATCACAAACATTAATTACTCATGTTTGCAGATTATACGTCTTTTTGGGTTGTTTTTGTTAACATCCATTACCCGAGGGATCAACAGACAGGAAGAAAATTATTCCATGCTAACTATCCACAACCACATTAAATATTCATTTTTGGATCTATTATTGCCTTTATTTAAAAATACTTTGGTCATGACTAACTTCTACTTGTGAAAATTAGAATGGTTAACAGACAAGTACCCACTCAATTAAATTATCCCTGGCCTTTTTTCAATTGCGCCTTCTCCCTGTGGTGCAGCTAATCTTCACTTCCTTTTATCATCCTGAATTGACCACTTGGAGGCTATCAGAGCACATTAGCTCTGAGGTGTCCTGGTTACTGCTCCAAGGAGTCACAAGGTTGTCACTTCTCTTAGGTACTCCAACTCTGAATTTCCACATATCCACACACCTGCCAGGTGGATTTGTGTGTGTGTGTGTGTGTGTGTGTGTGTGTGTGTGTGTGTTTTAACTTTACCTTTATGTGAAGGCCAAATTGCTGCATACTAAAAACTACCTACATATTTTGACCTATGAACTCTCAGTTTCCATATTTGCAATTTATTATGAAACAGATGCAAATGTTAATGCCTTGGGTATAAGGTAAAAACATCTTTCTTTCCAAGCTCCTTCAAAAACACAGGTGGCACAGACCACTGGTAATCCACCTAATATCAAGGATTCATCCTATCCATCCTCCTTCTTAGAGAGGAAGAGAGATCTACATTTTCTATTTTCTCTTGCAAATGTGGTAGTTAAGGAGCTATAAATAGAAATGGATACACTCAAGGCTATCTCCAACATTTGGAGGGAGGGGAACAAGAGTAAAAGTGGGAGTCCACACTAGATGTCTAAATATTTAAAAATTATAAATCAAGTTACTGAAATGCTAAATAAATTTGCTTCTATATTACCACCTTGACTAATGAACCTTCAAAGCATCTGGGAGGCATGGAATACTTGGCTTCTTTCAAGTTCCAAGCCAAGGGGTGAGTCAGTCTGGGTTGCCTGCGTCCTTTCTCCTTCTACCCTTAGCTCCGACCCATACAGCCAGGGGACTTAAGCACATTCATATAGACATTCTAGTCTTCACATCCAAGATCCATTCATATGCAAGATCCATCCACATCCTTGCCCACCCATCTCCCACATACAATGTCCCTTTGGCCAGCTCTCAGGGCTGTGGGTATGTACACCAATGGGACATTCTGCCTGCAGGAGGATATACCCCTGAAATAGTCCCATATAGAATTAGAAAAGGACTCAGGGCCAATTGGGCTGAAATTTTGGGGTATGCAGAACATTGTCTAGAAGGAATGGGTGGGCTTTTGGTGGGCACTTTCTTTTTGGCCTGGTAGACGAAATTCTCAATGTGAGGGATATGGTAAAAGTTGGGCCAGAACAGTCCCTGTAAAACCTGGGTCTGACCAATTCTGGCACTTAGGGCTTCCCAAAAGTTTCTATAAAGGGGTTGAATAGGTGACGGGCTCCTTTTACCCTTTTTCTCCTGCCTTCTTTATACAGAGAAATTCAAACATGATGACTAGAACTATGGCAGCCATCTTCTCAGGATGAGGACTAAGTCTTTAAGACTTCAGAAAATAACTAGAATGAGCCAAGCTTTCTGCTAACCACGTCGACTGTAGGGTGCCAAACTTTGAATTTCTTTTTATGTGAAAGAAAAATAAGCTATGTCTTGTTTCAGCCATTACTTCTTCATCTCTGTTAGTTACAATGAAACACAATGCCCCACGGGCACAGATGTGCACAAGTTTAAAGGCAGATATTGACCACATTCATTATCATTAATCTTGTTTTAAGAAGTACCTCAGAACATAAAATATACAGACGCTAGTGGGGGCTTAACAAGTAGATTTTGAATAAAATAAATGGCAAATATGGGAGTGGAAGAAGGGGGCATATCAGTAGAGGAAATGGAATTAGCAAAGGTACGTATGTGAACAAGGCTTATATGGAAAATAAGGAGTAAAACAATTGTATTTGTGGAAAGAGGAGATTGCTGAAATCTCAGTTAAATTGGGCAGGTTGGAAACCAAACAGAAAGCAGAGATGAGCTATTACTCCCTTCACCTGCAGCCAGGTCTGCTAGGTAAGCACTCAATCAAATGGTGCCTTTTTGAAGTTCCTTCTCCAGGGAAAATTAATTGTATATGTGAAAGTACATAATATTTATACACACACTATTATCCATGTTTACAAATACATAGCATGCAAAATTCCAGTATCTCCCATTGTATTCATGGGAAATTATTTATTTGTTTGTTCACTCCTCTGTAATTTCACTGAGAACCGGGCTTTATCTTAGGGTCTTTACACCCTCAGTGCCTATTCTGGAGCTTCGCACATAGTGAGTACCAAAACCTTAGCAATCATTACTTAGTTAGAAAGATAAAGTTACATTATGGGTAGCAATAATAATTAGCAATAATTACTTGGGGAGATAATGAGAAACTACTGGGAAGAAATAATAATTTCTTAAAATGGATATTTTTATTAGATGAATCTGTTACTACTGAGCTGGATATCTGACAGAAAGAAAAGAAAACTTTAATGAGTCATTCCAATGGTCCATATTTAAAGTGATTCCCAATATCAGAGGAGAACATCAGGAGTAGAAAGTGAAGGGTAGATGCAATCATTATTGAGAAAACCATGAAGACAGCAATCAGATTAAATCTGAACTCAAGGAATGAGAAGAATTTACAGATGACATAGAGGTCTTAAGACTAAGTGATCATAGTAATAATAGTCCTAGAAGAAAAAAAAATGTGAAAATCAAGCACTGGGACTTGTTTCAATGAGCAATAAATAGGTGTTGGTTTAATCTCAGTAAGAGTAAGCAGTCATTGAGACACTGAAGTAATAATATCTAACAGGAAACTGGAATTATGAGAAAATTTTAGAGTGTTTTACAATGTTTAGTGTTGGGGACTATTCATTCAATGCCCTCACCTTGCTTTTTTTTTAAATTTAATAATTAAAACTCAAAATGTTATTTTCTCCTTTTTACAGATGAGGAAACTGAAACCCATTGAGATTTAATCAATTGCCCAAAGTCAAAGAGCCAGTAAGTGACAGAGCTGAGATTCAAACTCTGGCAGCTCAGCGACATCACCATCTAAACCAACCAACTTGACTCTATAGGGCTTCTTTGGCCTGCCCATTCTGGAACCCAGAATTTGGATCGCCGCAGTCAGTGGAGTCCACTTGTTCTGTCTTCTCAGACTTACAAGTAAATTTCCCACAAGTGATTTTCAAGTTCCACATGGCATTAGTACACACTGCTCAAAAAAAAAAAAAGTAGAGGTCAGGGTGGCAGAGAGGTTGGGAAGTACTCAATTAAGTAGAATTCTGTATTGCAGGACTTTTCAGAGTCATTAATATGCCAATAAGCATTGTGAACTGTCAAGATGAAAGTACTGAGCCTTCTCAGACTTCTTAATACAAGAATCCTTTATTTTTGTCCAACTTCTTAAAGGGCTGGTGCTCCATAGGACCCCTTTTGGAAAGGGTTGCTCAACTCAGTATTTTATGAAAAAAAAAAAAAGTTTTATTGAAGAGGTCTGAACCCATACCATGAATAAAATCAAAATACTTTTTATTCTATTTTGGTGGTTCTCGACCTCAACTGAATCACCTAAAAACTTTTTTAAAAAATATTGAAGACGAGACAACATGCCCAGCTATTCTGATTTAATTGTTCAGAGGCAGGGCCTGGGCATCAAGAGCTTCTGGGTGTTTTTAAAGTGTAGCCAAGTTTGAGAAGATCTGCTCTAGAATAATCTTAGGCATAATTATATACAGAAAACTACAAGTGACCAAGATTGGGGTTCTAATATCAATTTCTAATTTCATACCACTAATGAATCATCAGCGACTAATAGAGAATCTTTTCTGTTCTGACCAGAACCTGGACTTTTTGTATCTCATCTGGATTCTTCTGTGTGCTCCACTTTCCCTCCTGCCCTGCACTGATTCATGATGGATGCCATTTCCACCAATCAGATTATTACACTGTATTACATTGCACGGCATTCTCTGTTCAAGTGCCCAAAGTTGACCAAGTAGAGTTTTTATCAATAGCATTAAAAAAGTTGGCTTCTTCCCATACTTTTTCTGCTGAAAGTCTGAAATCAGTTATTTATACATCTACTTGCATGATGCTGCAGTCCTGTTACATCTCTTTCTCTCTTATAGGAACCCTCTCTCATTGACATCACCAACTGCCTCCATGTTCTGGCCCTGTGCAATGAGTTCTGCCAGCTGCACAAGAGATACCACGGGGGTCTTATATCGTTTTTACTTTTAGTTAGAAAGATGGCTTTCACACCAAGTTTGAGATGGAAATGGATTCCTCATCTCAGGAAAAAAAAGAAATCCACCCTAGAGCATATTCCGAGTATGTCTATTAAATATTTTTCTTAACTTCAGCAGCTCATCAGTTCACTCTTTCGGTATTTTGCCACCATTTCCATTTGAGGATTCTATAGTTGAGGATAGCTGCTCGCATCCTTCCTTAGTCCCATCTCAGATTATCACCCCTGCAGAAAGTAGAAAAATTTCTGGTCCTGGGAGTAGGCAAATCACTCTACAGGAGAAGATTTAGGACCATTAAAAGTTCAGCTATTACTCTACTACTGAGAGATGTCAGGGACACAAAGTGATGCCCACCGAAGCCTGCCAGGCAGTCAGAAGTTAGAGAGGGGCCACAGGGAAGGGAAGGGGATAGAAAACTGGATAAAATTGAGAGGAAAGTAAGAAGAGAGGACACAGAAGGAAATTAAGGGAAGAAGAAAAGGAGGAAGGGAAGGAAGAAGAGACAGAAAGAGGAGAGAAAGGGAAGAGGGGAAGGGAGAAGGACAGGGGTAGGGAAGAGAAGTGAGAACAAGGACAGAGCTACAAGATATCATCCAACATGGCCTTGTGTGCCATTTAACTTTATACTTTGACTAACCCTTCCCTAGACATCAACTAGACCATACCAATGTAATTAATCCCTGTTCCCTGAAAGGTTATGATCAATAACAGCTTTATGATGGTAGTGATATATACTTAAGTGAGAACGATCAGCAGTTGGCTAGAATATGGAGAATAAGCACCTAGTCACCCAATTATTTGGCAAAAAAAAAAAGTTCAAGCTTTAAGTCCATTAATTCAACATCTCATGGACTTATTAGGAAGACTTTGCAATCACCAGTACAATTATGGCCTGACTTTTTTCCTCAGTTCCATGGAAAAGTATCTCCTATCTACAATGCCTTGTATGATTCTGATTAAGCCTTTCTCATGGACTTAATTGCTGGGGCTTTTTCTTCAGGGCTATTGTTAATATTTCTTGTAATATTCCCACCTGTTCTGATATCAGTCTGGCTCATCCATCACCCCTGCAGGGATGTTGTCACAAACAGGGCCACTGGCTCATTCGGCATCATGGCAAACACTCTAACACAGCTGGAGATTTATTACCTACCTCTGATTCTATCATCTCAGGCCAGGCTGGTCCAGGCCTTTGACTCACTCACTGTACATCTTGATAGTGTAATTGTGTTTAAAAGTTTCCCCTCGCCACTGGCAGAGTCTAACTCCAAACAATGGAGGCGGGAACTGTTTTCCATGAAACCTGGAACAGGTTCCTCTACTATGGATCCCTCTAAGCAATTGGGGCTCTAAGCAAATATGGAACAAATTTCAGGCACAGATGGAATGTGCACGCATACATACACACAAACTCATAGCCTGCCTGCTTCCCTCCCTCCCTCCCTTCCTTTCTCTCTTTCTGTCTCTTCTGTTTCTTCTTCTCTCGCTTTGCCCAGTTATTAAAATGATTTTACTTTGCCTTACTTCTTCCACATAAATTGAATTCTCAGAGGCTACGAATTCATAATTCTTGCTGCCATTCCATTATCTACCAACTCACTTATACCACTAGCAATGTTGGTGTTTCATTAGGATTAATTCCTTAAAAATATGTCCACACAATACAATCTTCCTGCAAGTAAGGTTTCGCTTCCTCCAAAAATGCTACAAATTTTTGTTTTCGACAAAAAGAGATAGGCTGCTCTTTCAGCAAGACTGTGATATGGCTTTCTAGTGGTTCCTGTTTGATCTGTGAGTAGGAGAGGAATAAGATTCAATTATACCTTGGAAGAATAGATACCACACTTACATTCTGAGTTTGATCTCAGTTTAGTAGCCATTTCTTCACCAATGTAGCCATGCCATACTTTGTCAGCTTGATACAGAACCCAAACCCTTTGTGTCTGAGCGGGGAGGGTGAGGAATTGCCCGTGTATGTAGGCAGTCCATACACTGTGCTTTGATGTAGCACCTCGAGGAACTGGTTCCATCAGGGTAGATGTTCTGGTTGTTGATTCGATCTCGGCTTCCTTCAGTGACAGCCTGTCTCAACACTGTCAATACCTCCTCAGTGTTGACAATAAGCAGACATGATGGCAGGCTGTTCTTGTCTGCTCAACTTAATGACTTCACTGATGACATGCAGGTGTGCACTGGTGTTGTACCTAGTCCTGAAGCTTTCATGTACTCCTGGGTAGCTGGAAGGCTGGCTCCATTAGCTTCTAGCCTTGTGAGAATATATAAGACTGTTCTGGGTGCTTGCCAACTCGAGACGAGCAATGTATGGCCATAATGAATCCCTGGCTCATAATTTTCAAGATAGCAGAAAGGAAATACTAGGTCACTTCATCTAACAAACTGAAAAGCATCAACACTATGCTTCCAAGTACAAGTAATGGAGGAAGTTATTCTCCACCTGACATACTACAATTGCAACACTGTTCAGCCTTTAAAAGCAATGAATTTGAGCATGATTCCAAACATTCAATAGCAAATTTGCTTCACTCATTTTGTGAAGTTCGACTCATTTTTCTAGAGTGTGAGAGACACTAAAGCTTATTGTTTATGTACATACATGAACTCTATGACTAAGCAGTCCTGATTTGAAATCTCTCTGGAACTCAGTTTCCTTGTATGTACCATCGGAATCATTAATAGTACCTACTTGCTAGGGTTATCATTAACATCAAACTATGTCTGGCACATGGTAAGTGCTCAATAATGCTGACCCGTTATTAATGGAACTGAAAGCCAATAGGAGGTGAAATGATTTTTCTTAAGTCTAGAGAAAGGATCTGAGACAGGCCTGGGAATGCAAAGCAGGTCATGAGCGCGACTTTTCACAGCTGCATCCACCAGATAATACCCCGCCGGACAGGGAAGCTCTCAGTGGTGATTGAGTGATTGATTCCTCTATATGCACTTGCTTGTTTACACTGCTGCTCACTTTTGAGGACACCTTTCCCTGCAGTTGTTTGTTCTTTTTCCTAATTGTTGTCTTGGGTGTCTAATGCTGACACTGCTGCTAAAGCTTCTGCAGACTGTGCAGCTGTCAACACAGAGCTTGACTTTGCCCCCAATGCACCAGTTACCAGTTACTCCAGAACAGAAGGTGATGAACGGGCACAGGTGACAAATTAATTTGCCCAGTTTCCATAATCAATCCTATAGGACTATGCACATTTATTTAGGACTAGACTCAACTTAGCCAATCATCAAATATTAATCAGATATCTATTATGTGCAGGTAAGTAAGATAGGGGGATGCAAGAGGGATGAATAAAGAAAGGAAAGAGACATTAATTCAGGGTCTTGTATATGCTGGGCCTAGAGATAGGCCTTACAAATGAATTATTTTATTTAATTCTCATTACATTTGGCAGCTGAAGAAACTAAATCTCAAGAGAGGTTGTGCAGGAAAAAAACAGTCAAATCTAAGATGGCCGACTCCAGAATTGACCAAGAACAACTTTATGAATGGGCATGATTGGTACATAAGTAAAATAAATTGAAGAAGTGAACAGCACTTGGATCCTTGAGAGTCAACAAGACCCATATGAATTCCCCTTCAATGAGTGTCTTGTCTCTTTTTGCTACAGTAATCCTTTTACCTGTACCTTGGAGCTCATCCTTCCAGCACCAGGTCAACCTGCCCTGCCCTAATCCCACTCCAGGTGTTTTATTCCTGCACATTGTTGTTTGCAGGTGCTGCTAGCTTTCTCTATCCCTGACTGAGTCCATTCACTTATGGTCCTGGAGACTGTGGATGAAAGTCACCAGCAAGATGTATCAGGAGAGACAATATATTATAGTGGCCAAGAGCTCAAGCCATGGACCCAGACTTCCAGAGATAGCATCCTGGTTTCACCATTTATAGCTCTGCCTCAATCTCTCCATCTATAAAAAGATGGGAACACCTGTACCTATGTCACAAAGTTGTAGTGAAAATTAAAAGTTAATACAGATGCAATGCCTAGAACATTGCCTACCACTGTAGGTATGCTCAGTAAACATTAGCCATTTCAAGGACAGATTGAGTTTCTACTTTATGTCCCTGCTCTCATATTCAGCATTGTATTCTGTCCCTCCAACGAATAATGAAAATGCCAGTGTATGTTCTGTTCAAGCTTATCAACTTCAACTCCCATCTAAATTTCCAGTGCACACACAGTTACTTGTTCTAGCACCAGCCACAGATCTGGTGAAAGCTTTATTTCTTTTCTTTCTTTTTTTTTCTTTTCCTTTTTTGACTGCTTCTGACCCATAGTGCCACTGCTGGCCAGGCTTCAACCAAGTCATATAATCACACTTGAGGCTTTGGGCTCTAGGGCCCTTCATGCAATGGCCATACAACCAATACTGTGGGTTATAAATACAGTGTCAGGAGTAAGGCTCACAGTCCTCAGAGCCTAGCCAGCAGAGCTAGCCATTTGGGTCTTCCAAATGCTCTTACCCTCCTGTTTCTTCACTCTTCATACCCCTGAGAGATGAGGGGAAACCCATCAGACAATCCAGCTTCTGGCTCATATGGCAGCTCTATACAGAAACAAATTGCTCACAGTTCACAGTGGAATTCTAGCAGGTATGAGGATTGTTGTGTGGGGCTGGTATGTTGCCCTAACTGCTATGAAGAAGATATTTTACACCACATGTAACAGATTCTGTTTTGTCTTATGACCACACAAATCAAACTTTTCCCTCCCTCTGAAATATTCTGCTGAAGAAAAAACTAGCACAAGCTTATACCTCATCCACGAGCAGGCCAAGTGGATTGACTGACTGATTTTTAGGTGGGGGGTGGGAGAAGGGGGGAGTATGAAGGCATGGTCCCTTACCCCAATGTGGGAAACTCTGAAAGGTCCTCCCACCCTTCAAACTTCACATAGAATTGGTGGGAGCCTACACTGAGACTCCATCACAACCCAATGTGTCCTTCTTCCAAATCCTGCTCCCTTCCCTTTCTTTCTCCAGGAGGTGAGCACAAAAGCAGTCTAATAAACTCCTATGGGCTGACCTCCATTCAGTGTCTGCTTCCTGGGAAAACCAGTCTGCAACACCAACACCCAGACTAAGTCACACAGGCATGCTTTGTGAAACGGGGCCCAGTAGCTAATGAAGATCACTATGCCTGATTTTCTAAATAGAAGCAAATCATTAACCTGGAAAGTACCTGTGTCTGTCTCCAGGGTGAGGATTTGCAGCAACCCCAGATCTGAGCAGACTGGAACCAATCCTGTCCGTGGCCACCCAGGAATGTGCACATTCTCACTTTGCCTACTGTATCAGAAGCCCTGGAGCCTGAAAGCCTTGACTATCCAAGAGGTCCAGATACTGCTAGGGTTCCCGGGGCTCATCATGAACGATGGTCTCACATTTCTCAGCCACAATGGACCCAATAACCAATCTCTCCAGGAAAGGGAAGAAAGTGATCTGATTCTTGGCCATGAAGCAGTGGACAGCTGTCCTTTCTCTTACCTCAATCAACTTAACCGGCCAACTTAATCAACCACTCAACCCAAACCTCCTCCCGAAAACAGAGCAACCTTGTGCTTAGTGGGTAATGGCCAAAGTGAGAAGTAACATGTCATGGGCTCAAATCATTGGAGAGCTGGCTTGTTTTATAAGCTGATAAAAGTTGCTGCTTTTTATAGAACTGAAACTGCCCTTTCAAAAATCCAGTGGATTTTTCTCAGCGCTCTCATTTCAGGGCTTACTGTGGTTGGAATATATTCCTTTGAAATCTGCAGTGAAAGCTTTGTGATTGTTGGAGATGATACACTCACTCAATTGTTCTCCTTCAAATGTTGATCCATTCATGAAAAAGAGGGGAAGATAAAAGACAAGGGCCTTTTAGGAGAATACTGCACAGCTGCTCAGGAAATCTGCTCTTGGGACCCTCCCAGAAATCCCTGAAGGAAATTCACAATGAGAGTGAGGTCATATGCTCAAGGCATTACCTTTGCTATTATTACGTATTATTGTTTGCTACTGTGTTGTTGTTGTTCCAGCTAAAAGAAACAGCTTGTTCTCTATGATGTTGTGTTTTCTTTGGGATGACCTGAGTCATCGAACACCCACAGTCCTATGGGAGTGGAGATAAGAGTTTGTTGTTCTTGGCTGCTGTTTATTCGAGGTGGAAGAGAGGACATGCAGGGCAGGTAATACTTTTTTTAAAAACTTGGTACCGAATACACAGTAGCAATCTGCCATCTCTGTGTGTGACAACTCTCTCTTTTATTCCTGCAGAATTTTAGCAACACATTTTTAGCCATTCTGACTAAATTTCCAATCATTAAAATAGCGTGTGAATGAAACAAAGGAGCATACATATTAGTTACATCCACTTTTTGTCCAAGATCAACAGAAAAGCATTCGTGTGTGTTCCATAGAAAATACTTGGGAACTGTGGGGGAAATTCTCATGATTTCTTCAAATTCCCCAGATAAGGTTTTTCTTATTAAAGATACGACTAGATGTGTATCATCTCTTTGTTATCTGGATGGCTGCAAGTGTAACTATTCAGATTTTGTACTACAAATCAGTCAAAACTGCCTGGGATTCAAGACTGAGATCTCAGTGTATATGTTACAACATGCATCATCTGCACCCAGGACAGTGCTTGTCCTTATCAGGTCATAAATGGAAAGTCACCTAATCATTGGTGGCCTGCTTGCCGTGGGTGGGTGTGATTGACACCTCTCACTGTTACCACCTGGCAGTCTTCCATGATTACTCCCTCACTTCACGGGAAAATCACCTGGGGGGTGCAAGGAAAAATAACTGTGGCTAAGTTGCCTTCCTTACAGAAAGGGCCAGACCAAGAGGAGGAACTTTTTAGCCCATGTTGCTTGATACAAGTGAGGAATAAAAACACAAAAGAAATTTTGGAATTTTCTAACTTCAGATAGAAGGCTATGAAATTTTATGGTAGAAAGGACTTTGATATAGCATGATTACCAAAATCATCTTTCCTCAAAGGGAATAATTACACGTGTTTATAGTTTATATTTATTACAAAAACATTTGAAATTATATAGAGATCTTTAAGGAAAACAACTTATGAAAAAGAAGTTTTCATACAAGATAAATCTGATGAATAAAAATTCACTTGAAATGGATTTTGGGATTTCAAATTTACCATGAGATTTCTTCTACTGAAAAAGTACAAATAGAAAGTTTGATTAACGAAAACGGGATCTGTGAGACAGTCTAGCAGAGTGGTGAAGCTGAGGCCGTGGAGCCAGACTGCCCAGGTTCAAGTCCTGTCGTGGCTGTGTGCCCTCAATTAACTTAATTTCTCTGTTCCTCAATTCCCTTATCTTAAAATAGGATTAACTGAAACAATGCCTAACTCTCAGGACTATCAGAAGGATTAAGTAAGTAAATATAAAGCCCTTAATACAATGCCTGATACACAGGAAGTGCCATATAAGTGTTTACCAAGTAAATAATAAAGTTTTTAATCACATGCCAATTTCATAAGGCAAACTTGTATATTATATCTGTTTGTCTATTAAGATGTCAATATGAGGACATTACTATATATTTAAATTCCTAAATCTGTACACCACCTAGACAATTTTTACCATAATCATAAGCAATGATAGACAATGCCCTTGCATATATTTATATATAGGGTTGTGGCATATTTTTCTATGACCCAAAACAATGGTGCTTGCTTTAGTTATAATGCAGTGTTGGATTCATTTATTTTGTTTGCAGACCCTGCCTCGTTTTCCTCTCCAGCCAATCCCACCACCTCTTCTTCCATGTTACCTGAATAAATGGGAAAGAAAAGGGGAGGAGAAAAAAAGTATAAAGCAAAGAAGGAAACTGAACTAACAATTTTCAGTAAACTGGGACTAGATTTTGGATTAAATATCAGCATGACCAGAATAGTAAAATTTGAACACATATATTTTGTTTATCTAGACAGTGTGTCTCTAGAGCTCACCTTTTCAGACTATATTCTCCAGTGGTCCAAGGAGACACCAAAGGAATCAGTTTGAATCTGGGAACTTAGAAGAATAATAAACACTCCAGGATTTGTAAGAAGCATGAGAATCAAGCGTGAATCTCTTATTTGTTTGAGGGGTTCACCTTGTCTTTTCTCCAATGCAAAGACTGGTATGTTGTTATTTGGATTTACTTTTCCTGGAGAGAGGGGCAAAAAAGTACCTTTCTATTTTATGTGTTCACTCATGAAAGGGTTAAACTTGTCCTGCAAAAAAAAAAAAAAACTAACCTAAAGGTTTCCAAAATGTACAAGTGAGCAAAGTTCTTGAAAAACAAATGAGAAGAAATTTAGTGTCTATACTATGCTCAGCATGTAGAAATTACGATATAAAAATTCCCTTCCTAAACATAGGGTTCCTGGAATTGGACAAGGAAAGGTTTCATTTGTGTGCTCATCTAAAGAGTGGTTTTCATGTCTAACTTCCATTTATCTTCGTGTTATTCACTCATGTAGTCTTTTCTCTTACCTTCAGGGTTAGCAAACTTATCCTTTTCAGCTCTCACATGGTCATTCCTTATTTTTGTCCTGCTTCTTGTTTCTTTGGTCTTTTTGTTTGATTGCTTTCCATCCCCCTCCTATTTCTAAGCCAATGTTTATTTTGTGTGTTTTGTTTAGCTTTTTAACATACGATCTTAAACCAGGAAATGACAGATGAGAAAAATAAAATTAGTACAACGAGTTATATGAAGAAGCAAGAATATTTTATTTAGGGAAGCTGGGTTTCAGCAAAGAAAGGAGAAGAAAGAAAGGAAGAATGTATATGTGTGTAATTTCTGTTTTACAAAACTTATAGTTTTTGCATTGCTGAAGTCTTTGTCTAGGGCTGCCATAATAAAGTACTACAAATCAGGTGGCTTAAACTAACAGAAATTCATTCTCTCATTGTTCTAGAGGCTAGAGGTCCAAATCAAAGTATTAGAAGGGCCATTTTCTCTTTGAAAGTTTGGGTAGAATCCTTCCTTGCTTCTTCCATCAATTGGGGGTTCACCAGCAATCCCTGGCATTCTTTGGCTTGTAGCTCAATCACTCCTTGTGTGTCTGTCTCCACGTCTTCTTCCATTACTTTCTAAAGACTCTAGTCATATTAGGTTAAGGGCTCGACTCTAGTGTAATCTAATCTTAATTAATTATGTCTACAATGACCCTATTTCCAAATAAGCCATATTCTGAGGCACCGGCTATTAGGAGGGAGGGGACACAATTCAACCCATAATGATTACTAATAGTAATAACCAAGATTGTATATGCTCTACATACCTATCTCAGTCTCATGATAACTATTATTATCTCTCATTTTATAAACTGAGAAACTTCCACTATAAGAGATTAGATCTCTTGCCCCTGGTTACAGAAAGGTGAGTCAATATTTCAATAAAGATTCTAAAGCTTCACTCTTCAGTATAAAATTTTACCTAGGGGTGTGATTTTACCATCAGTGACTCTTCATTACTGGCTGGGTTTAAGTGCTTTATAAAGCCTTAAAGTTCATGAATACTGTTAATATAACAAGTTGAACTCTAAGAAAATTAGGTAGGAGCATAGGATAGTCTATGTCTGATGTCTGTATTTTGGGGGGCAGAGCAGACCCTCTTTAGTCCCCAGACTCTAGGGTTTTAGATCTTACAGTAGGAACAGTTGTTGTGATACCACATGAAACAAAAGACCTTGAAGACCTCCAGATCACATGAATGGTGCATTTGTGCCCTTGGTTTAGAAAATGCCCGCCTACACTTTTAACAAGCCAAGAGAAAACATTTTCTTTAAAAATTTCATAACTGTCTATTCCTAAACCCTATTACATTATACTTCAAAGTATTCTAAGATCTCTAAATTATTAATCAATTATATACAAACTTCAAATTTTTATTTTATCAGCCTGCCATCTACACTTATTTTTCTTATTCACTTGCTTTACTTAAGTACTTTTATTTTAAAATGACACTTTCAATTCTTTCGTAAATCAAAAACCAATATTATGTGCCATAAAGTAGAAATTGAATTGTACTTATTTTTAGACATAAAAATACAATTCAAATAAATGATATCATAAAGCTTTAAGCTAAAAATAAAAAATAAATATGAAATCAAAGTTTAAAGAAAAGATAGTCAACTTTGAAAGTGTATTATCTACAAATTAAGTTCCTCAATGAGCAGAACTGAAAGGGTGTAGGATCAGTCAGCAGTATAGGGCTGTTTTCTGGTTTAAATTCTACATCAACACTAAAGTTCTTTGGGGTTTTGTTTTTGTTTTTGTTTTTGTTTTTTTAGTTTTGATGATAGATGGACCTGTGAACTTGAAATCATATGAATATAAAGCTGGAAAGAAGAAAAGATACTTAACTACCTTCTCTGATAAGATTGGATACTCAATGTGAATTCCTAACCAAAATGATGTAGGTAACTTTGCTTCAACAAAATTTTGTTAAGAAACCATATGAAGACATCTCCAGGATCTATTTGTCTGATGGTATCACAAATTTTACTAATGTCTGAAAAATGATGGAAAATGGGTTTACAAGGGACCCAAGTGGTGGTTGTGACTTGAATCACAGGACCCTTCTAGGACACACTGGCCAAAAACTCTGAGTAACTCAGTACCCTAGAAAGTATGAAATCTGAAGGGTATCTCCAGAGGCCCAATATGCCTTATCTGCCTTTCTCCATCACACTCTTTCCCTCCCCTTTGGTTGTAGACCCTGTTCTTGCAGCCTAAACAGCTTTCAATATATTCTCTAATATTAGCTCTCATGCCACTACTGTTATAGGTGCCACAAAACTGCAATCCAATTCATATCTCACTTTATTGGAGGAAATCAGCTTTTCGTTATTACTTTTCTAGGATTATCATCATATCACTCATTGATTCATTCCGCTCAATATTTACTGAGCGCCTGCCTATTATACACCAGGCATGGCTCAAAAGAGTGAGTACACAACAATAAGTAAAGTATATTTAATCCCAGACTCCCTTTTTCTCCACCTTAGCTTACAGTCAGGAAAGGAAGACAGGCATTGAATAAGTAATCAGCTATAAAGGCAATGGCTGTTAGGAAGCATAGAGTGCTATGGTCACATATAGCAGGAGCCTAACCTACAGAATGGAGAAAATCTCCTTTGAGGGGTGACCTCCAGATGATAACTGAAGAGTGAGTAGGAATTTGCCTGGTAGAAAGAAGAGAGTAGCTCCTGAAGGAAAGGACAGTGAAAGTGATCAGATTAAGCCTAGTATTAAAGATGGACCTGATCCTACAGGTAACAAGAAGCCCCTGGGAGCTAACTTTGTAGCACATACTGTCCCACACATTCAGTTTGCGTTTCTGACTTTAACCCTGATGACCAAGATATAAATATAACCCCAGTTTTTTTTTCAATGGAGAATAATTCTTAGGTGGAATTAGTGAATGTATAAGGCATCTATCATAAGCTAAAATTCTAGCCTATATTGTCTCAATAATTTAATCACCGTCTTTTTTAATCTAATAACTTTCTATTAAAAAGTAATAAAAGTTTATAGTTTCAAAGAGAGCTTATAATTTTTAGAATGAAAAGGGCAAAAACCCCAAGATCCACATATCCAAGGAGAAATGAATTCTCTTACTATAATTTCAAAATATACCATGTTGACAACTAAAAGAGTGGAGCAATTAGTTGAACATTTTGTAGGTTTTTATCGACCATTGTAAGAGGCTGCTGGATGTTCTTCTTTCACGTGTTCAGTGCATACAACAGGATGCAATGTTGAGTCAGTCAGATTTCTACCATTCTCAAAACCTTTATGCAACCATTAAATCCTTGTTAGGCTGCTTCAAAGCAAAGAACAATGTATAGTAGTTAAACATCCTTCAGTAAAGTTGTCTTCTTCAAAGAGGGCCTAATACAGCCTAGTTCCTAGCTTTATAATCTTTTATTACTATTGAACAGGATTTATTTTTCATTGAGTTTGGTAATTGGTATTTTTATCATGTGTTCTTTCTCTATTAGAGTCTTTATTTCTAAAAGAACATCTAGTCCTCTGCACACAGTGTGTATTTTTTAAGTGTTCCTGACTTGCAGTTCTAATTGCTCAAGGGTTTTAAAATTATATTAGCAGTTTGTCTGTGGATAGCTTTCTAAAAAATTGTTCAAATTCATATTTTTCTTTCCTTTTTTGGATTATTCTGTAGGGCACTCAAATGAAATAGTATATATCACTCTGAAAAAAGCATATTTAAAGATAAGGCATATTGATATATTAAGAAATCTATAAGCTATTTTAATAAAACAAGCAATATGATAGAATAGGAAAACTGAGTATTAGACATATATACTAGTTTAGAAAGTAAATTTTATATTACTTGCTTGTTATGCTTATTTAAATACTGATGGATACAATTGAAATACTAATTCATATGATGGTATAGATTTTTTTAATGTCAAATTCAGAAGAAGGTGTCAGAGGTATAACAGTATTTACTCCTTCTTGTGGGGAAGAAGGTACACAAAAGAATTATTTGAGGAACTCTACTCTATTACTTATAATTTTGCCACATAGAGATCTTTTGATTAGTAAATCTGAATCTTTTCTAATTAGCACATTTGATGCTTATGTAAGAGTATGCCTAAAGGGATTTTAACTTGAGAATAGTTTAGTCAGGCTAAGCATACATTTTGCAATCTTTATATTCTGAAAATGCTTACTGTTGGATTTTTTTTATTTTTTCATACATAGTACAAAAATAAGGCAGCTTCTACTCATCACAATGATACAGTTTTATAGCATTCACTGCATCCATGAGCAGGTGATTTAAATCACTAACAACCTGTGCAACCTTGAGTAAATCACCTAATCTCTCTGGACCTGTTTCCTCCTTCATTTCAAGAGAAAGTTAGAATCAGTGATTGCTAAGATTCCTTTTAGCTCTAAAATTTTAAAAGTCTTGAAGGGGATCAAGCAGTATGAACTTTCAGTTATTAAATAATTAAGTCACAGGGATGTAATATACAGCATGGTGACTATAATCAATAATACTATATAGCAAATTTGAAAGTTGCTAAGAAAGTAATTTTAAAAGTTCCCCCTCAAAATTGTAATTTCATATGGAACAGAGGTTAAACAGACTTATTGTGGTGATCAATTCACAATATATACAAATGTTAAATCATTTTCTTGTACACCTAAAACTAATATAATGTTGTGTGTCAATTTTACCTCAATTTAAAACTCTAAAAGTCCATATCTCAAAATTGCATGTTTAAGACTATCTTTTATCATGTAATTGATACTCTGCCAAAAAAAAAATACATAACAGTTTATATAAATCAGACTGCTTAAAATATATATATTTAAAAAAAGGTTAAAAATGTAGACTCTGATTTTTCACTTTGAGACATAACTAACTGGTACCAGACTAATCCTTCTACATTAAAGCACAACAAAACTGGAAAACTATTTAACACATTGGAAAACAGGCAATGCAAGACTGTGATCCTTGAGAGCTGAGTAACTCACAAGGGGAGCTCCACAATCGATTGGGTCTTACTTCAATTGAGAGCAACTTCTCATCATGGTACATAGAGCCAGAATATAAATAAGCATGGTCACCTCACTGAAGTGAGGAGGCAGAGATCAGAGTTTGGAGCAGCTGGAGTGGCTGGAATGTACCAGAGAGGAGGAAAATGGGCCCAATGAGAGCTCCAGAAGTCTGTGTGGGGTTTCCCTAAATGTTTTTGGCCAAGGGCATAAGTGAAACTACTTCAGGCCTACAGAGAGCAGCTGCTGTAGGGTTAAGAGAAACAGACACACTGAAAGCTGAGCAGTGCTGGGGAAGCTGAATTCCCATGCCCTGTCAGAGTCTTTAACGTGATATATTATCCTTAGCTATCCAGTTTAAACATCAGAAGAGCTGCACCAGAGAAGTAAGGGCTACGCCTAGAGTAAGTCCCACTTTATATCCAATAGGATAAAAGTAAGTCCTGACAGTATCTACAGTATCAGAAAAGAGTCCTATCAATTAAGAAGGGCTTAGGAAATATCTTGGGCTTTCCAAATATCAGTCCTAACAAAATATAAAACCAAGTTCACAGAACACAAGGTTATGAGCCAATAGCTGAAGTTGCTACTAGAACAAAGATCATCACTTTTCAGAAGAAGAAGACAAAATCTGGTATGATTTACGATGTCCAGAATACCATAAAAATTACTGGATATGCAAAGACAGAGGAAAATATGACCCATAGTCAAGAAATGATTAGAAATCAAATTTAACATTGCTCAAATGTTTAACTGAGCAGATAAAGGTACTAAGGTAGCTATTATAAAATATTTAAAGAACAAAAAAAATTATGTTCAAAGCATTAAAAAGAAATATGACCATATAATCACTGCAATATTTGTAGCAAAAGTATTTGGAAAAATGCAACACCCTTTCATGATAAAAAGTTTTCAAAAGGGAATTTCTTCTACTCAACACCAGACTGGCATCCTAACCAGTGCAATAAGGCAAAAGAAAGAAATAAAAGACATACAGGATGGAAAATTACAAGCAAAACTGTCTGTCTTTACTTGCTGATGACATAATGTCTATGCAAAAAATCCTACGAAGTCTACCAAAAAAAAATCTACTAGAAATAGTAAATAAATACAAGGCCAAGGTATAAAACCTAATTCCATATCTATATGCTAGCTACCATCAATATGGAAAAAAGAAAAATACAGAAATTCAACTTTTACCTTATATTGCATAAAAAATCAATTAGAGATAGAACATAAACCTAAATATAAAACCTAACCTGATAAGTCTCTGGCAAAGTATTTATATCCAGAAAATATAAAAAAAATTATACAATTCAATAATAAAAAGGCAAAACCAAATTTTTTAAAAATAGCAAAAAATTTGACCAGACATTTCACAAAGAAGGAAAGCATATGAAAAGAATTTAAACAGTATTAGTCACTAGGAAAATGTAAAATAAAACTGCAACATAATACTACCACACAGTCACACAGTCACTGAAACTGCTAAAACTAGAGATTGACAATAGCAAATGTTGGCAAGGATGTAGTGCAATTTCAAATTCCAAACATTGTTGGTGGGAGTGTAAAATGTTAACCCTGCTTTGGAAAATGAGCCTGGCTATTTCTCATATAACCAAACGCACACCTATCCCAGCAATTCCATTCTTAGGCATTTACTCAAGAGATATGAAAGCATGTTACAAAAAAAGACTTGTAGAAGAATGCTTATAGTTTTACTCATAACACTCAAATTGCAAACAGCACAAGTGTCCATCAATAGGAGAATGGATAAACAGACTATGGTAAATTTATACAATGAAATACTACCAGCACACACACACACACACACACACACACACACACACACCCATGGATAAAAATGAAAACATATGCTAATTGAAAGAAATCCCCCAAAAGATTACATACTGTATGATTGTATTTGTATAAAGTTCTAAAATAGGCTAAACGAATCTATCATTTTAAGAAAATCAGAAGAACACTTGCCTCTGGGAATGTGGGAACAGAAATGGACTTAAACGGGACTAAGACAACACAGGTGCTATGCATTTGTCAAAGGTATCAAACAGTATACTTAAGATTTGTACATTTCACTGCAGGTTGACTTTACTTTAAAGAGATAAATTATAAACAGCAATTTAATTCCAGTTAATGATACACGTGAAGTGTTTAGGGTGAAATATGATGTTGTCTCAACTTAGAAATTCATCAAAAAATAATATAAATAAGAAAAAAAGAGATGGATATGAAAATAATAAAGAAAATATAGTAAAATGTTAATTACAGCATCTAGGTGTTAGCTACACGAGCATTTAATGTAGTTTTATTCAATTATCCTTTCTGTTTAAAATCTTTCATATTAAGATGTGAATTTAACAAAGTTGTAGAACACAAGGTCAATATATAAAAATCAATCATCTCTCTGTACATAACAAAAAACACTTGGGAAATATTTTTACAAAAGCATTAAAAAATACAAAATACTCAGGAAAAAATTTAATAAAAGGTATGTAAATCTATACACTGCAAAGTATAAAAATACCGATGATAGAATTTTTAAAAGGTTTAAGTAAATGGAGAAATATATCATGTTCATGAATTAGAAGACTTAATGTCTATGATATCTTAAGAGTTAAGATATCAATTTTTCCCATATTGATTTACAGATTCAATGAGTTCCCAATCAAAAGTTCAGCAAGCACTCTTTTTATGGAAAAGATGATCCTATGACTTAAATAGAAGAACATAAAATAGTCAAAAGTATTTTGAAAAAGAAAAACGAAGTTAGAAGAAATGCATTACTTGATTTAAAATATATTATAAATACTCTTAAGCATAAGCATAGATCAATAGATTAATGGAACAGAATAGAGAGACCAGAAATATATATATATGTGTGTGTGTGTGTGTGTGTGTGTGTGTGTGTACATTCAGTTGATTTTTGACAACGATGCCAAGATAATTCAATGAGTAATAGATGATATTTTCAACAAATGCTGGTGATACAGCTGGATATTTATGTTTTTAAAAATGAACCCTGACTCTTACATCACCACATACACAAAATTTGTTTTGAAGTAGATAACACTTAAATACAAAAACTAAACTATAAAACCTCTGGAGCACGTCTAAGAAAAAAATTTTGAGACCCTGTAGTAGGCAATGACATGTGTTCTTTTAGTGCACCAATTATTCTTTTAAGAATTAATAAGCTGGACTTCATCAGGATTTAAACCTTCTGTTCTTCATTTGTCATTAAGAAAACAGATTAAATAGATAAAAAGGAAGTCACACTGGGAGAAAATATTTGCTACACATGCATCCAAAAAAGGACTTACATTCAATATATATAAAGCTTTGTTACAACTCATTACTAAGAAAAAAAAATCAAACCTATTTTAAAAAGGCAAAAGAAACTAACAAAGACTTCAAAATATGATGTGTGAATGGCCAATAAAAACATGAAAAGATGCACAGCATCATTGGATATGCAGGAAAATACAAATTAAAACCACAATGAGAGATAACATCACACTCAATATAATGACTAAAAGTTAAAAGGCTGCCCGTAGAAAACACTGGTTAGAACGCTCATACACCTGTGAGGTTCAGAATGCAAAATGGTAGCACCACTTTGAAAAACAGTTTGGCAGTTGTTTACAAAGTTAAATATAGACTTATCATATGACCCAGAAAAAAATATGTCCATAAAACTTACATATGACTATATCGCAGTTTTGCCCATAACAAATACTATAAATTATCCATATGTCCTTCAACAGGTGAATGGATGAGTAAACTGTGGTACATTCATACTATACAATACTCAACAGTAATGAAAAGGAACAAACTAATGATAAAGTCAACAACATGGAAGAATCTCAATAACATTATGCTGAGAGAAAAAAGGCAGGCACAATCTAAGTACTATCAAATTATATGAAAGCACAGAATCAGCCAAACTAACCTTTAACTAATCTTCAGAGATAGATTATACTGGTTGCTTGCAATGGGGTGGGGAAGGAGAGACTGACCTCAAAGGAGAAAAGAAAATTTTCTGGGATGATTGATTGGGTTGGTGGATGTGTGTGTATGTGTGTGTGTGTGTGTGTGTGTGTGTGTGTGTGTGTGTGTGTGTCAAAACTTATCGAACTGTGCACTTTATTGTATATAAATAGCGCCTCAAAGTTTATTAAAGAATAAATATGAAAAAATTTTAAATAATATTAACAGCAACTAAGACTAATTTTTGAGAACTTTTTTAGTAATATTTAGAGAGAATGTCATGGTTTTGAATCTATGCTTCGAATGTGTTTGGATTGTACTATGTAAAGCTTAAAAGCTTATTAATGCTAAAGTAACATCTTAACCTCTTTTACACATTGAAGATGTCAATCAAACTTTACTACATAAACGAAATACTTTACCTTAAATCTGTCAAGATAATTGCTAAGATTAAGTTAAATGGAAAGAAAAATAAAAGTAACATGGGGGAAGTTATTTTTAAATTAAGAGCAGTTTCTATAAGGAATTATAAAGCAGTATCGTGATATGATATATTGATTTTTCTGCCATATTGTTCTATCTTAGCAAATGTCAAGGAGGGCTCAACTCTCACTAACATACTCAAGAAATCAAAGGTATCAGTTGTGGTGCCTTCAGCTGCAAGGAATAGGAAAACCGGATTCAAGTGACATAAGTGATGAGGCATTTCTTACCTCATGTAACAAGAAGTTCTCCAGGCATCGTTAACTCCCTGGCTCCCCAGAATTATCTTTCTATTCTGCATTTGCCTCAGAGCAGCACCCCTCAAAGCTCCAAAAGAGTGACTGTGGAACCATGCATGACTACATCCCAGGAAAAAGACACCATCTCTTTCTGCTTGTCTTCTTCAAATCATCAAGTAATCCCTCCCAGCACACTTCTTACATTTCTCTAACCAGAATTTCATCACATGTCTACACCTATATAATCTGTTGGCAAGAGAAATGAGACCAACAAGCTGGACCGAAAACAGCTCTTGTTAGCAAGTGGCCACAGGGAGGAGAGGGGAGACCAGAACCTTTTAAAGCTCCCTAGATGATTCCAATACATGCGGAAGAACAAGTTGTTTGAAAGCTTTTTAGTCCCTAAGTTGTAAACAGTCACAGTGCCTAGAATGAGGAATGCTGGGCTATCTGCCACCACTGCCATCCCTTAGCTACATTCTCATTTTAAAGTTGAGGCAACTGATACGATTCCACAATCATAAAATCTCTTCCATAAGGGTAGACTTAAGGACACTTTAATGGCCTGGGGTGGCTGAGCACACTGACTAAGAGTTGTCCTAAGATTGGCTGAGAAATGTTTAGGCCAAGAGACTGACAATGACAAAATGGCTAATCCTGATTCTTCTCAGAGTAAAAGGCAAAATGGAGTGAACTGTCTTCCACATTGATTTACACTACAATCAGACACCAACATTAACAGCACAACTTCACTTGTGTGGGGGTTTTACAAGTGTTTAATTTCTGTGTGCGTAGAAGTGATACCATAATGCGGAAAGGCCTGTTGTCTCATGGGAAAGCAAGTTAAAGGGTGTCACACATTTGACCAGACAAAAGATATTTGGACTTTGGCTAGTATCATGTATTATGTAGAAAAAATATTATAATTTTAGTTTCTTATGCTACCATGTAAAGTTGTTGACTGTGAGATGAAAACAGCTCCCAATTTCCAATCTTTCACATCATGAATATCAGAAGTGGAAGAAAAGCCCATGGCCATTTACCAGAATTGATGGTCATATAATATGCTCCACTGAGAGCAGAATCACTACCAGTTTCGGTAGCAGGGAAGTCATTTGCTGCCTGGCACTTAACTCTACAATCATTGTGCTACAAACCAAGAAATAAATATGCTTTAGTGATGCGGAGAACAGCAAATAGTATATAAGGAGTGAAAACTGCTTTAATTTTCTTCTGTGCTAAAAAGTCAGCTAATGTTCTTGAGCCTCTCAAAGGAGGCAAAGGAATCAGGAGCCTGGCTGCGGCTGCCTGTGTCTCTCAATTTAATTTTACTTTACTGGTAGCAAAAGCTCCCAGAGAGAGGTATTCATCTTCAGGTAAAGTGAAAATTTAATAAAATTTAGGAACAGAATTTTTTTTTATGCCCAGTGTTACACTCATTTTTAGCTGCCTACTTTGTCCCCTCTTTCTTCTCAAGAGATCTCTGTCTGTCTGTCTCTGGAAAAGAAGAAGGATAAGAAGGATGGGGGAGAAGGAGGAGAATGAAAACGATGAGATTTTTTAAGACAAAGACGAAAAGCTTTTCCTTTTCTTTCAGTTTCTGGAATCCAGTTTTTTCTATGTTATAATTCCCTCTAGTTACTCTTCTCAGCTACCAACCTTTAATAAAGGCTGTTGTATAGAAAGCAAGTTTGTGTTAGTTGCATATAGAGATAATTAAAGCCCAAGGCAATAAAAGGCACCACAGCCTTCTTTGCTTCAGGTGGGGCCTGCATGGCTGTAGCAACATTGCATCATGGGTAATTGTTTATCACAGGGGTCCAAGAAGTAGACATTGGCAGTAAAGCTAGCAGAGCCAAGGTGAGCTGCGAATAGGTGGCAGGACCAGGCAGCAATGGGCAAGTGGCTAAGGCATCATTCACTTAAGAATGAAAGCTTAAAAAAAATGGCCGTAACCCCAAGGGAAAATAACTCATAAATGTGGAATTTTGCTGGAGCTCTAGTAAAGATAAAGGTAAATAATGCTTTAATGAAAGACTATTTTGTCAGTTAAAAAAGTTTAAATGTATTATATGCATTTTTATCATCTGTCTCGTGTGTCGTAATGTTCATGTGGATGGTGTGATATGCATTAAAGTTCCAGGGCTGTGGTAAAAGTAAGACAATCTTTCCAGTGGCAAAAACCTATCAAAAAATTGAGCATGTCGTCCCAACACCTGTAAATTTGCAAAATTTTCTACATGTGCTAATGGACTTTTCTAGCTTTCACATTGTAAAATATATACAAACACTGAACTTCAAAAAGATAAGAAAAGGTATATATAAGTTCTAACAATTATTCCCACGCCCCAATAGATCATCTAGCACAGCCCCTGAGGTGCTCACACTGTTTGGACCCCCTGATTTAGAAGCAGAAATGATGGGACTTCAAGTCAAACAAATCTAGATTAGCATCTCAATTTGGTCATTTATAGGCTGTGAGACTCTGAATCTGATTCCTAGATTCTAAGGGGAGAATAATGCCACCCCTTTGAGTTTGTAAACATAAGATGATGTTTACAAATCATTTAGCATTGTCCCTGTTTTTGTGCCTACTACCTAGTAAGTGTTCAATAAATGCCAGCCATTGTTACACATCTGAAGCCCTGCTGGGGTCAAGAGGAACCAGAATAATATCTTTTTCTCTAAAAACAAGCCCATAGGACATGTTTTTATAGGAGAAAAGAGTTAATGAAAAGTCTTCATTGATAGATAATAAAGAAAAACCCACCAGGACAGACAAAAGTGATAGTATAAGGGATGGTAAGTAGTTACTTACTGTATTTACTATCCAGAGAGAAATGCAGATTATATATTTCATGAGCCAGATGTGAATAGTCATTTAATCCACAGTAACGACTACTCTGAATGGTTCTATTGAATCTCTACTTGAAACTGTACTTCAGAAGAGTTGCAGGCTATGAGAGAATAAAGCAAGAAACAAATGTAATGGTTACAGGATATTTTTGCTAAAGCTTAATTAAACTTCAGATTTTGTATCATTCTGTGTATAATCTTCAAAAGAGATTTTTTTTTTTCTGAAAAAGAGACCAGAAAGGGTGCTATAAAATTAGCCTAGAACTATGTAGATTTTGAAGGGCCCTTAAGAAAAAAAAAATTTTTTTTTTAAAGTACAGATTTCAATTTGAAGCAAAGAATCGAAATTGCTTTCTGGCATCTCACACTTCCAGCAACATTGGTACCTACTTGAAATGAACAACTGCTAAAGCAAACAGCTGGCAGAAAGCTGTTACTGCAAAGCAAAGTGCAGTATGCATGCTGTAATTTGTTTGCAATCATTACTCAGTCCACTGTTGGAGAAAACCCTTGATTTGATCACATCAAAAGCGTTCCTATCAGTGAATAAAATTCAGGACAATTCTTCCCTCCAAACCAGATAAAACTTCACCTCTATTATAGTTGATGATAACACCCTGATTTTGTAAATGTGGTCAGAGGGACAACTGGACCATAAACAGGTATGTAGAGGGAGTACCTTTTGTTTACATGAGGGTGAGATGTACCCTAGAGTAATTGCTGAACATGTTTGAATGTTTACACTGGACTGGCACTGTCCAAAAGAAATATTACGTAAAGCCACAAATGTGAGCCACATAAGAAAAGTAAAATTTACTAGTTGTTATATTAAAAAAGAAAAAGGAAAAAGAAAAGAAACACTATCTCAGCTCAAGCTACTATAACAAAATATCATAGACTGGATGGCTTAAACAACAGATACTTCTCACAAAGTGGAGTCTGGAAGTCCAAGATCAAGGTGCCAGCAGTTTCAGTGTCTGTTGAGAACTCTCTTCCTGATTTGCAGATGGCAGTTGTATACCTGCATTTTCCCTTGATAAAAAGAGGGCTCTGGTCTCTGCTAATCCCATTAGAAGGGCTCTACCCTCACGATCATCTAAACTTAATGATCTCTGAAAGGCCTCACTCCCAAATACCATCACATCTGCGGTTAAGGCATCAGAAAATAAATTTTGGAAGGAGGATGGCAGGAACTGCATAAACATTCATTCCACAGCAATAAAATGAAATTAATTTTAATACTGTATTTAACAAAGTCTACCTAAAACATTATCTTTTCAACGTATAATTGATTTAAAAAAAAATTTGTTCATGAGGTATGTCATGTACTTTTTTCCTGCTAAATCTTATAAATCTGGTGTGAGATTTACACTTACAGCACACTCCAGTTTGGACTAGCCACACTTCGAGGCCTAGACAATAGCATATGGCTAGTGGCTACCATATTGAATCACGTAGTTCTAAATGATTTACATAGATTGCATCCTTTAATTCTCTCAATAATCTTATGATATAGTAACTATTATCTCTTTTCATAGATGAGAAAATGAAAGTACAAGGAGAATAAATAACTTAAGCTAACAGGGAGGACTCAAGAAAAATGCAGGTAATCTGATTTTAGAGTCTCTGCTCCTTAGCATTGTCGTCTCCTACCTTACCTGCTATCTTGTATAGCTAACAAACTATCCTTCCTGTCCAGCAAGAGATTCGAAAATTATAAAATTCCCATGCAGAGTTAGCAATGGACAAATAATAAGAGCCTTCATTTTTCAGCTCTTTCCATAATGACCATCTTATAGGGTAAATACTGATATGTGCTTTGCCTATTTTACAGATTTGGAAACTGAGGCACAAAGCAAAGATCACAGCACTAGGATTTGTTGGAGCTATGATTCAACCCTAGACTTTCTGACTCCAGAACCTAAGCAGTAACCACTGGTTTGTTTCCATTAATAGATCTACCAAAATAGATTTTTAAAAAAAATTTCCACAGTAGGTAGAAATAATAACCTCTGAAGGCCAGAGTAAAACAAGGAGAGTGAGCCACCTTAATGAATCCAAAAAAATGAAATTGAAAAGATAACATAGAAGACAGTCATTTTTAGAGAAGATTAAAATATTTCTGTGAATTTACTGTGCAATAAATAACATGAGTTTTTCACATAAAAAGACAAGCTGTCACATACAGCTTGGCATAGGGAAAATAGATGGACAGTCCCCAGAATTTCTATTTCATGGCCTACTATGGTGTTTTCCTCCCTTGCTACTTATTCTGAAATAATAAGAACTGCTGTTTAGAATTAGATGGTAAAGAACACATCAAGCAAGATTGCTAAGTAATCATTTAAGAGCAGAGCAAGCAAGATTTCTAAGTAATCATTACACATAGGAAAGCTATCCCAGATACTGTAAGTGAATAAAAAGTTACAGAATAGTGTGTAGCATAATAACCATTTTTGTTGAAATGATAATAAAAGTTAGAATACATGTAGAAAACAGTGTGGAAATAATGTATATCGGTGGTAATGAGAATATAGAAGGAATCACATGGAACCTTAAGTTTTAAATTATATATTTCTGCGATGTTTTAATTTTTATAACCAGCATAGGTTACACTGGTAAAAAAGATAGATGATAGATGATAGATAGATAGACATAGATAGACATAGATAGACATAGATAGATAGATAGATAGATAGATAGATAGATAGATAGATAGATAGATAGATAGATAGACAGATGATAGATAGATGGATAGATAGATGATAGACTGATTTGAATGCTTCCATGTTCCCCAGGAACCTCTGTAGGGTTGGTTTTTCTCTTCATTTCTTACTAGAAGAGATGTTTCAGATGTTTTTGCTTCCTTGGAAGACACTGAGTAACAGAACATGAGGACACGACTGGGGAAAGGTACAGTTCCATGGGAGCAAAGAGCAGGGGTGGAGAAAGGTGAGTTAGACAGCCCCCAACAGGAAAAACCAAAACAAGTCAACAGGGAGAACAGAAAGGCAGAGAGGGCTTTGGAAGGCCATTCAAAGTCACTGTCCTGGTACTTTAAATCCAATAAGGAATTGTATCTACTAGAAATTATTTTCTCAGACTTAACTTTCAAATTTTGCCATGGCTCTGACCTAAATCCTTTGCACTATCTCCCTACCTAATCTCTTCTATTCCAAAGACAAATGCCAAATTTATATTCCCAGAATACACGTCTCCTTTGTCTTCTAAATCCACATAACAGCTGGTAGAAAACCACCTGGAAATGAGTACATACATGTTCACCAAGAGATGCATATGAGGATGTGTTCAGCACACTATTCATGAGGACCAAACTGGAACAACTTTAAACGACAATGAGAATGAATGAACCACAATGACTCACAGAAGGCTGGATAAAATTCACAAACAAGATATTGAACTGAAGAAGACAGACACAAGGGTACATCTTGAATGGTTCTATTGATGTCAAGTTTTTTAAAAGGGCAAAACTAATATTTGATATTAGAAATCAGGGTACTGGTTGCCTTTGGGTAGCAGTACTTAGAAGAGGGCAGGTGGTGGCCTTCTGAGGTACAGGAAATGTTTCATTTCTTGATATGGGTATTGTTTACATGGGTGTGTTCAATGGGAGTTAATCCATTATGCTATCTATACATTTCTATATGTATGTTTTAGATATATAGAAAGTTTTAAAATATACTTGAGAGATCTCACAACCTGATAAACATTTTCTGATAAACAATGTATATGTATTTTTTTATATATATTTCCTAAATAAGAATAAATTTGCATGCTCGCTGGGTTCATGTTGCCCTCCTTCAGTCTTAGAAATTTAGGTCAGACACCTTATCCGTCTTCTAGATGTATCTTTATTCACAGGGATACCTGTTCAAAATCTGATATTTTAAACAATATTAATAACATTTTTGTGATTAATTTTATCCAACTTGTTCAGGATAATTTATAACGCTAACTAGTAATTTCTTCTATGATTCCAGAGAAATAAGCAATGGATTTACGTTTTACTCTCCCAGATTAAATGGAGAAATCAAGATTAAAAATATAAACTGATTTGCACCAGAACTCTGGAGCACATGGCAGTAAAAAAAAAAAAAAAAAGAGAGAGAGAGAGAGAAATATGACAGGGAGCATAAGAGAAGGGTAGAGGGGTAAGATACTGAAGATGGAGGGGGAAGAAGAATGGGATGGGAGGGAGACAGGAGAAGGAAGAAGAGGCTTTATATCAGTCTAGAATATAGGAAACAGACATGTTGGTTCAGAAATGCTCATAATTTGTGTTACTAGGTCAGGGGCCAGTTTCTCTCCCTGTGCATGAGCTGGCCTTTAGAATTGAGCTATGATAATAAAACCAAAAGAAAACTCTGAGTCAGGATAAGTCAAATAAAATTCAAATGCCAGAAAGGAGAGGTAAAAACAAACAAACAAACAAACAAACAAACAAATGAACAAACAAACAAAAAAATTTCTACATCCCTCAAAATGAAGCCTTGAGCCTGGGAGTTGACTATAGAAACATAAAGATGGGTTAAAAAAAAAAAAAACCTAAAAATATCAGGAGCAGTAGATACTACAAGCGCCTGGAAGTACTGCTGCTTTTGGATGAGCCTTCTACCAGGACAGAGGCCTGAACAAAACAGATGGAAAAACAGAAACTCCCTTGGCAGCCATAAAATGTCACAGAGGTATAGAGAGGACTGCCCTGTGCTTTGGAATGAGAGCACAGAGTCTGCAATGTGCACAGAGACCAGATACAAATGATCATCTCCAGCATCAATACCCAAGGAGCCTGCATAAACCAGCAAAGTGATCAACAGTCCAACCACTCCAAAACAAGAAAAGGTCAGCCCCTCCATTATCCCCAAGCATACAGTGCTCATCTTCCTTCCTACTGGTGCCAACTTGCAGAAAAGACAGTGAATGGGGCAGATCTCTCAAATTCTAGCCTTCTTCCCAGAGAGATCAAGTGCAGAGACTATTTAAACAAAGGAGTTGAACTGTGGATGGAAAGGAGGATTTTTTAAACCAAAAGTCATTGAGCTATTTTTTGATTGACAGATATAAATTTTTCTGAGACCCCCATGAAGTGTGGGTTCTTAAGGAAAAAACAACTTACTTGGTATAAAATACAGAAGCTATATTTTCTTTGCACATATGAGTAGCCTGTTAGCACACTGGTGACTCCACCATACTAGACAAGAACACCTCAAGTAATTTAGGCCTAATTAAATATTCCAAGCTGGGAACACTTTCCAACAAAATGCATATTGGACCACCAATTTTTTTTTCAGTGTTATTGCTTTTATGGAACATATTTGATAAAACCTCCAGAAAATATATATTTTTAAATTTCTTTTAACAAAATAGATGAGTGACCTCTACATATTTTCCTCTATCGACCAAGATTTTTGTCAAAATGTCAGCTACGGGAGGTAAGAAACATTCTGAAAGAAGACACCAAATACAAAGATCTATATCTAGGATAAAATACAGTTCTGTGGACCACAGAAGGAAAAGATGAACTCTCTTTTTAATACTGTTACTGGGAAATATATATATTTTTGTAAATTATAAATATCATATACATTCTGCTGGAGGAAAGCTGAATTGTCAGATAAGAGGATTCAGTTTCTCCAACTGTAAAGTGAATAATGTGGAATGGAAAACCCCTGGATCCCTTGTAGTTCTAAAATAACTATGGCATGCTGATGTGAGAAAGAGCCTGGAAGATGGAATGACCATAAAAGTGCTGTTGATGTTAACGCATATGCTCAATTTGGGTAGATGCAGAAGCTCTACCTCTTGAGCCCAGACAGAACCTAGCAGAGAATGGTACCTTAGACATAACAGACAATGGGCACTGATTAGTGCTTATGGAAACCCCAGCAATCTATAAATGTGTCTTCTGGTATACTCCTCAAACAAAATTCGTTAACAAAATACTGCATGGTCAGGGGACTTTAAATACTTGACTTATATTAGGCTTTATGTCCAGTGAATTTAAAAAATATATATGAATAGACAGTAAATAGATGAGATTTTATGTAAACATGACTGTGATATCAATTTTCCAGTTCAATTTTACTCATAAAACTAGATAATCCCAGAGCTAGAAAGCAAGTTTGAGATTAAACAATAAAATTTCTGAATTTGAAAGATGAGAAAATTAAAGAGGTAGGTAATATCTCTAGAGACAAATAACTATTGCATGATGGAACCAGGTTATCAGCAATTAATCCAGTGTCTGGTCTCTCGCTCCCTACTATGTAACATAGTATTCTCACGAGGGTGGGCTATTGGCTAGATATTTTCATCAGATACCTATTACCATTGGTATTAAAAAATAACCAGAAACCAGGATACTTGGGTCCTAGTTCTATGATTAACTACTTGTGTGACTCTAGACAATCAATTAACCTGGTGATATTTCAACATTTCAGTTTTTCTTCCTACAAAATGATGGGTTTAGTTTAGATAATCAATATTACATTAATATATCTGTAGGGTTAGAGATAATATTTTATCCTTAAAGAAAGCAATCTTTCCCTGAATACAGAACAAGTCTGTGTCTATAGGGATGAAGTAGAATTTATCTTTGATCCATGAAGACCTTTAATATGGCAATTTTGGACAAATTAATCCTTTCTTTGTCTTACAAGTAAACAGGTAGACCTCACTGTCAGTGTGATCCAGGTAACTATCCTATTTTCCTTGTTCTTCCATTGGAATACCAGAGTCCAGGTGCAGGAACTATTTGGTGGCTTGGTAGTGTGTAAACTAGTCCATAGCACCAGGTACAAAATAAGCACTGAACTATTTCTGATTGCTTAAAATCCTCAAAATTCTAAATTTACATTTACTGTCATAGAGACAGATCTTGCATTTTGAATACTTCAAAAAAAATTCAGGTACAAAGAATTATATATCATTGCTATATACTATGGATTTAAGATTATTTCTTTGAAACTTATTAATATAAATTCTGAATGACATTTATCCAGTAAAACTCTAAGAATTCTAACATTTTCCTAGGCGCAAGAAAATGTAGACTGTTCTCATTCCAGTGTTCTCTTCTGAGTTGCAATAAACAATTTAATTCTCAAATACTATACACTAGGTTACTTGGATTACCACAGTAATCAAAACAGCCTATTCATTTCTCATTGCATTATTATTTTAATTAATATAAGTCACACAGGTGCAATGTGTGATGGGATCCATTTATGAATTAATAAATAAACATTTCAAAGGGACTATATAAAAATAATGCCTTGTAAAAAAAAAATGAAGACTATTGTCCAAAAGCTGTTGGGTTATTGGTTTATAAGCAAATGAACAACAACAACAAAATGACAGTGAGAAATTTCAAACAGTAACCTCTCGGGAGGGAAACAAAGCAATCCAATAGAAGTCTACAGCTGTACATAAAAGACTGAGTTAAGGGTAATTAAAAAAAAAATCCTGAAAAAGTGATAAGCTCCGTGAATATTCTTTCAGAAGAAAGAAAGAGAAATAGAAACCTGGGATTGAAATAATATCTCGTGGCTTTACAAAGCTTTTTATCCAAGGACCCATCCACTTTACAAAAACAAATTCATTACTTTTCTACACACCCTTTGGATTGTGGGTAAGTGCTACTTTATTGCAACCTTTTGCAGACAGAAGAGATGGAAGCAGAGGGAACATCCACAGCACGGATTGGTAGTGAAGTACTGCTCGGAATAGGCCTGAGGACTCCTCTCAAATCCGACTGCTCCATCTAGCAAGTCTTCTACTTTCGCATCTTGCTTGGATGAGCACAGACCAATGGGCAAATGAGATGAAAGCAATGTTACTACACCGCTCAATATTTAGAAAGGTACCTTCCTTCCAGGCTGCTTTGCAGACATTACCTCATTAATCTTCATAACATCTTTAAGAAAGGAGGGAATGATCTCCTCCCTCATTTAATGGATGGGGTAACAATTGCTTAAGGCTGATGATTCAGTGTCATGGCTGAAAACATTTTCCAAACCCTTAGGTCGGGCGCCATCAGCCACTTCAGAATTAAGTGTAGCTCTTCGGAGAAGCCAGGAGTGAAGGGAACTACTTCCCTGTGCTGGCAGATGTAGTAGACCAGATGAGTTAGACACTAATGGTTGTTACCAAACAAGCATTTAAAAGACATATTCACTTGTTATTACAAAAAATGCTAATCAAGGGCAGGCTAGGAGAACTTCACAGTTGGAAGGGACACGGAAAGGAAAATTGGGGAAAGCATGGACCACTCCACTCAAAAAGCTTACATTCATTTATTCATCATTCATTCGACAGAAGGAAGTCTCCTTGATGCCATTCGAGGTGTGAGGGATACAAATACGAATCGGACCTTGCCTTCAGGAAGATTAGTCCAGTAGCCTAATCAGACTTTAAAAACTTAGAGCACTGAATAATACACATTAGATAAAAGTTATGCCCAGATTGTTATTTAAATGCAAGAAAAAACATTAAACTCAGTTTAAATGCATCAAGGAATACTTCTGGAAGTACTCGTGGGTTGTCCTGAGATTTACAAAATAACTGAAGTTTAATTATGGGGAGGGCATTCAAAGTGGAAGGATGAGTTCACAAGGGGTTGTTTTACTTTCGCAAGGGACTCTGCTGGTTGCAGATGGAGGAATATCAACCCCCAGAAAATACAGGCGGTGATGTCAGAGCATGAGGAGCTGTATGCATCAAGTTCAGGAGTCAGGACTTCACTGCAAAGGCTTTGGGAACCTACGAAGATTCCCAAAGGAATCTCATTATTCCCAGGATTGCAGTAATGAGAGCACAGGGGCTAGAAAAGGAGGTACCAGCCATCCTTTTTGTTGTATTGGGCCTGGCGTTCAAAGTATATTTACCTGGATCCTTCATGCTTGGGAGCCCCAGGAAAGAAGGGCAGAAGTTCAGAAGACAGAATCTAACTTCTCTACTCTCTGTTCTGATCTGCTGGCCTTCTTTGGCCAGACCAGACTAGAAAATCTGAAGTTAAACCAGAGCAACCGTCTAGAATAACAGCAGAATGGAACACCAAGTATGCCCCCCATTTTCTGTCCTGAAGGGGATATGAGGAATTCAAAGATATCAGCTTCCTACTTGGGACTCTGGGACACCTTATTGCATTATGTGAACACCCTCAGCTTACGTGTTCTCCATGCCTATTACTTTTATATTGAGGCAAGGCAGGCTCGGTATGGTGAACAGAACCATATCATAGGATGTAATTCTGAATTGGTGCGAGTAAACACTGTTTATATATGAGGGTTTGTATAACGTTTTATATACTTTTCAAATATGTTGCCCACAAATTATCTCATGTTTACCTTTAAACATGCCTGTGAGAATGTAAGACATAATACTATGTCTGCTGATGACTAGAGAAAATGAAGCTGAAGAAGTCAAAGGTTTGCCTGGGTTAAAATTAAAAAAAAAAAAATGCAACAGAGAGCCAGACTCTCTTCATGGCTTTCTGATTCCTTCTCTGTCCAGACATTTCCTCAGACATCCTAACAAGGCTGAGTCTCAAAGGATTGGTGACAGACAAGATCACTGATTGACCCAGAAAAGGTGAAGCCTATGAGAAAGGCAGAGAAGCATCACTCTCGTCAGTCGCTGATGAGTCATGGACTAAACAGAGTTAGGAAATCCTCAAAGGGACCATGAAGGAAGGAATGGAACCAAGACCTGTCTACCTGCAAACTCTTCCTCCCCGTGTTGTGGGAACAGGAAGCCAGCTCTCAGTACCTTCGTCCCAAGCATTTCTAGTGCCGGGTATACAGGAGGAAATACCACCAACACTGGACTGTAGTATCTTCAGTCGTGAATGGCAACAGCTTTTGGAGAGAATTCCATAATATCGTAATACTTGTTTAATGATATGCCCACAATGAGGCCAGAATGGAGAAGATGAACAGAGAAATGTAATGGCTGCATCATATGTCTTGGTAAATTAAAAGGAAAGCACAGTTTTTCGGGAGACGTGTGAAAATATCTTTACTGCTAAAGTACCTTCTGATTGTGCTTTTTTGGACTTAATTCTGATCAATATCATAAATCCTCAAAAGCATGAAAGCTAATGTTTCCCTATGCCAACTTAAACTTAACTTCTAAAATTGAAGATTTCAGAAGCCTACACCCGATGAACATGTTTTTCCTAGAGACCCATCCGTAGGACAGGATTTTCAGCACGCCCCAGCCAGAATCCAGTTCCTGTTACCCTGCCCCTCTCTCACCCCTTGTCTTGTGCCTTTTCAAAAACCCTTCCACAAGAATTTCCCTGCTGTCTTCCAGTCCCACTGTGAGACAGGCATCTCCCTAACGGCGCTCAGAGCTTCTATTATAATTGATCTGCTCTTATACCTATCTCACCCGGTTCTCATGGTAAGCTCAGTCTCATTCATCTTTACACCTCCAGTGACTAAAACCATGTGGAATACAAAATATTTTTAAGGTAATCAGAGGACAAAACAAAGGGAGGAAAAGATAACAGGTGCGTTATGCCCGGTTTACAAACAAGCACCGAAAACTTAAGTGGCGTGACCTTGGTGCTCACACCACGGTCCAACAGCAGATCCAGCTGTGATCTCAAGCTCTCACCCACATCTCCATGATATTCATCCCAAACTCTGCTGCCAACAACACCTGAAGAATTCCAGCTCCTTCCCAGTCAGTGGCAAAGAGAATGGAAAGTGTACTCGAGTCTCCGTTTTATCGTCTCCATGACTTTCTTTAGGCTGAAGGAATGGGTCTGTCTTTCTGCTTTGTTCTCTGTATGTCTCTCTCCTCTCGGGCGCTGCCCTCAGATCAATTTGTTACGTTCGTGAATCACTCGCAGAGATCTTCAATGCCCTGCCGTCAGGACTTAGTATTCTGCTTGTGCTCAGCAAATGGATGAATAAGGAGGAAGAAGAAAGAAAGCAGAGGTGAAGAAAATTTATGTACCTTTTATTTTATTTATCCTAAAGACAATATACAAGATATTATCTTATGAAATAATACTGCCAAGAAAACTGGGGGAATAGGGGGGAGAGGAACATCTCACAAGTTGTTTTTTAGAGCAAAGCACACATCTAAACTACTGTCTTATTTACTTCAGTATTAGTTATACATTTTTAAAAGATAAAGTGGGAATGTGGAGAGCAAACCCTCAAAAACACGCAAGCAGAGGTAAGAAATGGTGGTGACCTTTTCTGCCAGGGAACATATGGCAGAGCTAAAACATCTAAACCCACCCTCCTTCCACACATGTGCCTCCCATCCCATCAGCACCCAGATCTTAAGGGAGCAAGCTGATATTCACAGGGTTCCTGAGAGGAGACACGATATAAAAGCTCTGCAAACATGATCACGTGGTCTTTGACCAACTCCATGGTTCCCAGGCCCATGGGTTTCAGGGCCCAGTGAATTCCAAGGGGGGAAAAAATTGAGCATCTGAATATAAGTTATGCATAGTTTATTTTTGTCCAAAAGAAAGGCCATTTTATTTTATCGCTGCAGTAAAAATTCAAATTGATTCAAAAAATTAGGAAGGACATGACCTCAGAAGAAAAAAATATTGATGAGTCACAAAAATTTCCCTTTGTGAAAAATCACTTCGGTGGGCTCAGCTTCCAAGTTTGCTGCAGATAAGCACAAACCTTGAGACCTGCACCTGTCCACCGTCCACAGCCAGGTGCTCACTTACGAACAAGCACCAGACAACGAGTGCCCTGGATCATCACATCCCAGGGTATTAAAAAGAAGAGCTATTAAGTTTAGGACAAATGAACAGAGGCAACGCTATGCAGTGAGGAATAAGCTGGGGGTACTACAAACACACTGAACTCACGGGATTTATTTCTTCTAGAGTGTTAGAGATCAGTGACCTAATAGTGGTGCATATGATGGCAGACCTGTGAAAGGTGGGGTCCCAGCCACGGACTCTGTATGTCACTCTATCAGTAGCACGAGACCCACCACCAGGATCAACCAGTGTGACATTCTCAACCCTCATACTGTTTACCCTCACAAACATGAAGCCTGTGGCAGAGGGAAGAGATCCCTAATGATCCCAGGACAGTATGTTATTGATGTTTTAATAACGTGCACTGAATCGAGATTAGTGTGAATTGGCATTTCCAGAAAATGGGAAATAGAACCATGAAAAACGGAACAGTGGTTAGATTCAATCGCTCTCGTGCTTTCTTTTTGTTCCTCGCACGTGTCAAGCTTAATTGTCCTTAGGGCCTTTGCATTTATAGCTCTCTCTTCCTGGAGCTAAAATACTCCACCATTGAGGGACTGGTCTCTTGACATTCAGACATCAGTTAAAATGTTGCTCCTGAGAAAGACCTTTCTGGACCACGCTATTTGAAATAGGCACCTGAGCACTTATTCTCACACCTCTGTTTTGTTTCTCTGTACAGCACCAATCACTAGTTGGTATCTTTTATTATTTATTTTTGTTATCAGTCTCCGCCCAGTGGAAAGTAAGCACCACGAGGGCAAGAACCTTGTCTATCATCACTATCCTATCAATCCCTGGGGCCGGAAACATGGGACACTTCATAGGAGATGTTCAATAAATATTTGTTGAATAGAATAATATCTAGTTCAGCATAGCTCTCCTTTTACACATATGGAAGAGAGGTTCCCAAAGCCAAAACTATCTTAACACTCAGTTTTGGCGAAAGGAAGGAAGGAAGGAAGGAAGGAAGGAAGGAAGGAAGGAAGGAAGGAAGGAAGGAAGGAAGGAAGGAAGGAAGGAAGGAAAGAAGGAAAAAAGAGAGGGATTAAAAAAAGAAAGAAAAAGAGAAAAAGACCAATCACTTGGTTTCTAGTTTGTTTTTTTCCTACTGTTTTGTGTTCATTTTACTCTAATTTTTCCTGTGTATTTGGATAATATACATAACAAAAGGAAAAAAATTAAAGTGTAAAGGGAGTATGGAAGGATTTGCATATAATTTGACCAAGGCCTTAGTACACTAACACTATTCTACCTTTAAAATTCTGACCAAAGTTAAAGAATAGACATAATCACCCCCATGATGGAATACTTTGCCCTTAAACACTTCTTCATAGGCTAGATAGAGTGTCTGTAAAGTAGTCCATGAAAAAGCTATTCCTTAAGATTGAGGCATTGACTCCTTAGATGTTTCCTGTCAAAAGCAAATTCCTCCTGGACATTGTGGGTTGATTAAGTCAAAACTATTCTCAACTCCTTTCTTTCCTGTAGTCTTGAGATGCTGGAGAAGCTAAATACTAATGTTCCCCAGAGGTCACATAACATCTAGCATAAGTGACATCTATGGAGTCTCTGAGGAAATTTTTCACTTTACTAATAAAGTATCAAACTTTAAAGATTTTTCCTTTCCTTCTTTCTTTCTGCCTTGAACATGTACATGATGTCTGGAACTCTGGCAGTAATCTTGTAACGATGAGGGAAATATCAAGGAAATCTAAAAGATTCCAGTGTGACATTAGTGAGCCACTGAAATTCTGCTGGTCACTGCTTGCTACCAGAGTTTCAGAATGTGAGAAAAATAAATTTTTATTTACATAGGTCACAGGTGAGTTCTTCTTTACATGCAAGAAAGTTCCTTTTTGACACAAAATTTTAAATTATCTGAATTACTTTACAGGAAAAGAACCAGTGGACTAAATACCCAGGCCTCACTTTCCTGCCTTCAGTCTCCTACCAGTTCTCCAGACAGCCACAGGCAAGAGAGTCTATGGAGGTATATGAATCTCTAGGGGCCCAGAGTAAGGTGGAGAAAGATGGGAAATGAATCTGGAGAGGCAAAGGAAAAACAGCCAGGACAAACAGTAGTTTTCAGACTTCCTTTCTTAGGAATAAAAGTTTTATGTCAGATTAAATCAAATACCCAATGCCAATACACAAATCAGATGAGAGCAGAGCTTGCTCAACTGAAGAAGAGGTAGTGTGCCATGGTCTACACCTCCTCCTTACCTCTGCAACACCTTTCCCACCTGCAACCCCCAACCCCACCACCACCGCCGCCAGAGTCACCTCTGCTGAACTTCAGGCATGCTTGAAAAGATAAATTTGCAAAACACTAATGCAAGAGTGTCAGATAAAATACAGATCATCCTTCAGTGTAATTTGAATCACAGATATGCAGCAAATATTATTGCATTGGGCATAAGTACACTAGATTTTTATTCATTGTGTATCTGATATTAAAATTTAACTGGGCATCCAGTTATTTTTATTTGCTAAATCTAATAACCCTACTAATTCATAATATTACCTAGCACAGACCTGAAGGGACAGGACATGGAAGAGTCAAGTTTTTATTAAGGGGACAGAATATAAATAAAAGATATAAAACCTAAAGGTCCTGAAAGTAAAAGAGGAATACAGAAAGGTCACCTAAAAAGGCTTGAAAAGAAAATATATCTGGTTCACGATTTTGTTCAAGACTGGCTATGAAAAGACCACAGTACCATTTCCTCCCTAAACTGCATCTTCCTTGCAGTTCCAAATGTCCTATGTATAGTCCATTCGCTCTTTTAAAAGTTGAAATACCAAGGCACCCATAGGAGAAGGAAGAGGGACATGAAGCACTGCTATCGACGTCCTCAAACCCTGTCTTCTTGACTCCCAATCTGGGACATTTGGCTGTTTTCACAGGCAGAAAATGTTCCTCATCCAATTAAATAAAATGAAGCAGAAGCCAGGTGGAATGCTTCCAGTTAAATACTTGCTCCTCTTATCTGCTCGTTCACACCCTTCCCCTCATTATCACAACAGAGCACATCAAGCGCGCTCTCCGTTTCTAATGAAGATGTTCCCACTGTATTCCTAATGAAAACAGTGCACAGATAATAGCCTCGTTCCTTTATGAAACGTATGAGTGACACAGAAGCTCCAAAGTTGCCCGGAAAAGCTGGCACATCCATCCTGAATTCCTGGTCACAGTGAAGCGAGAAGGACACAGAATGATTAAAAACTCCTTTATTAGAAATTCAGTTCAGCAGACATCATGTCTGATCTCAATGTATAAAAACTTTGAAAAGAGTCATAAAGAAGTGTTATTCAGAGTCTCCTTAGAAGCTATACAGAAATACTCAGAACTGGTTATCAAAATGTGTACCTTTAGGGATACCTAATTGGCCCGGCTTGTTGGGTTGAGAAATGAAGTGAAGACTGTGTCACTCGGATTCAAAAAAGGAAAACAAATTGGAACAAATACCCGAAAGTACTGTTCATGTTTATGAGAAATGCGGTTTATTATAAGAAAAGCCAAGCCTGAAATATGCTGTGACTCTGACACTTGTGAAACAAAATGTTACCTGTGCAGAAAAACAGAAGAAAACCCTATAGAATTAATGATTCATTTGCAAGTAGATTTTTTTCAACTCAACGATGGAAAAGATTGGGACATATGTGGGAGGTGGAAGCATGTGCAGCTATCTCCGTTTTATCCTATTTTTAGAACAGGAGTAGAAATCACTCAGGATGATGAGAAACAGCCAGAGTACAGTTTTGCTTTGACTGCTTCTTCAATGACTGTACTACTGCGCTGTATTGTCCCAGGTTACTTAGAAATCACGGTCCTCCAAATGGACTCTGAAAATTTTTTTCCTGATGCTACAAAATAATTGCCTCAAAAATATTAAAATACTGTTATTTGATTTTTAGATATTTTGGAGATGTAGACAGAAAAAAACAGATAGATGACCGATAGATTCACAGGTACATAAATACATAGATACATAGATACAGATACATAGATACATGGATAAATAGATACATAGATACATAAATACATAGACAGATACACAGATACATACATAGATACATAGATAACTACCTACATCTCCAAAATATCCAGATCTTCAAAGCTGAGATAAACAGATACATAGATATCTGCTTCTAAAAAAAAAACACTCTTCATCTAATGATAAAGAAGACTCTCAAAATTTCTAAATAATAAGAAATTTTAAGTTGAGACCTCTACCTTATTAACTTATTAACTGATCCACCAGAAAAGTCCATTTGGCTTTTGAATGTCCTTACCGTAAAAGAGATTTTCTCTCTTTTTACTTTAGTATATGTATTTCTGTTCTGAAATAGATACAGTTTAGTTAAACTAACTTCCTGTGCCCTGCTGGGGGTCTGCGTGATGAGAACGATTTTACCCAGACTTAACACAATTACCCTGCTGCTGGTCATGCAAGGCTGGAGTAAACAAAAACATTAAGGGGAGTTAGGATGTTATTAGCCAAGTGTTTTCCTCCATTTCTGGCTATGCGTGGAGGCAACCACCCAACCTGAAAAAAGATCAAATGTGTTCAGGCACATTTCTTAAATCAGCAGACATCAACAGTCAATGACTTAAAAGTCATTTTCTTTGACACCACGTGTGAATTTAAAAAACAAGGACTTCCACTCTTATCAGGAAGTGCTAGTATAGAAACAGCACCATACCACTGATCACATCTAACAGAACCGCAAGGTTAGATACACACCATCCGTTTTAAAGTGTGGCAAAAATCAATGCAATTTATTTGAAATTAGCGTAACAGTAAATATCTGATTTATTTGCTTTCTCATGAAATTCATTCAACAAATATTAAGGAGTTGCCTACTAATGTTCGAGTTACCATGTAAGTCTCTTGGGAGATTCAAGAATGAATTTTCTATTAATGAGCACATCTGCACTTTTACGGAATATTGACCTTCACTTATGTTAATTATTTTCCAACATTCCCAGGGTACCTACGGTGTGTTAATCCTAGGCAAACTGAGGCATGGAAAAATTGCAGAGTTCCTTTGGCATCATCAAAGGAAAACATGCTTAAGCTGTGGCACCTCCCATTTAATCCCCAAACAGCAGACTAGCCAGCCAGGAAGCTCCTTCTTTAGCCTTCCCAACAGTTTTAAAAGCACCTAATTCCCATTCTGTTTAAGATAGCTGGAGCAGTTAATTTTTTTTTTTTTTTGGTAACTGAATTTTGACTGATACGAATGCATTTTAATATATCTTAATTTCAAACTTATGTGTGAAATACATGGCAATCCTCTATTTCATTAAGTAGAATATTGTATTAACTATAAAAGCCGAACAAAAGCATTTATTCTGTTTCCCGTGCTACGTGGAACCTTCGTCTTACTTCAGCAAGTCATATTTCTGCATACCTCCTCGTCTTTGATCACACTGATCTTTCACCAGGTTTATAGACCCTCTAGCCTAGGGCCATTTTCTCACGTTAGACTATTTGTGTGTGTGTGTGTGTGTGTGTGTGTGTGTGTGTGTGTGTGTGTGTGTGTTTCAAGACCCAACTCAAAACTTTCTCTACCTTGAAACCATTCCTGATCCTGGCTGGGGTCAGAATAATTTGGCTCCAATGCCTATCACATGGCACCCTTTTTTTTTTTTTTTTACCTCTACTTAACAGTCTTCATTCTCACCTCACCTCACATTGTTCTGAGAAAAGCACTGCAAACTCAAAACTATGATCTTTTAAAAATGAAAGAGAATCCATTGATGTAGCAATTAAATCTCACTCCTGGTATGTGGCACTGGGGCCAAAACCTCCACTGGAAAACTAGAAACAATTTGGTTGCTTCTGCCGGGAAGGGAGCGGGGTGTGCAAGAGCCTGAGGTGAGTAGATCAGACCCCATCATCTCGCCACCTGATTTGTGCCTTACCCATGCAGCCAGTCAGCCTCCCCCTTGTAGCCAGACTGTTCAAGGAGTGAGCTGCCTCTCTTATCCCTGAGTCCCTACCAGGAAGAGATGTCTCCCCTACACACTCCTCCCCATTCCAATCCTCTCTTCACTCCCTTCTTCACGGGGACTTCTGTCTCAGCACTTACACGCAGTCTATCACACTATCACTTTTACATGTTGTCATCTACATAGACTGAAAGGTAATGGCCATGACTTATTTTTGTAGCTTTCATGTGTAGTTCATAAAATGTGTTCAATCAGTGCTTGTTAAGTAAATGACTAAATATAATACCTTTCAAGTATGTTTCGTATAATTCGACAGATGTGATCTGAAACCTTCCTCAATCAACAAATATTCCTTGATCATCTACTATGGACTTAGTTTCCTAGAACAAATACCAATTGGACCTAATTATTGAGGCATTTAAGGACCACATGTAAGTCAAATCTTTAAAAACTTTTAAATATTTTAGCTACATTATAATATTATAATTGTTTCTTTGTCTCCAATGATGGGCTGTAAACCCCTTAAGGGTATTTCTAGCATAACATTTATCATGGAATTTACTAGAACAAAGTGGGATACAAAAAGAGATCAACTAGAATAACAGTTTAATTATTCTGAGACTCATTGGTGTTATAGCATATATCAACAGTGCACTTCTTTTTCCTGCTGAATAGATTTCTATTATATATGACAGCATGTTTACAGTTCAGCTATCGATGAATATTTGAGTTGTTTTTGGGGGGGTTATTACAAATAAAGCTGCTATAAACATATGTTTACATGTCCTTCTCATTCCTTTTGGATGGAATATCTGAAAGTAGAATGCCTGAATCATATGGTAGATGTTTAACATTTTTAGAACCTTCCAAACAGTTTTTAAAACAGTTGCCCCTTTTGACATTGTTAGCAGCAGTGTATAATTCCAGTTGTTCCACATCCTCCTCAACACTTGGTTTGGTCAGACTTTTTAATTTCTGTCACTCCAATAGTTGTGTAGTGGTATCTCACTGTAGTTTTAATTTGTATTTCCCTAATTACTGAGAACGAATATCTTTTCATTGTGCATAATAAAAATCTATATATCTTCTTTGATGAAGTGTCAGTTCAAATCTTTTGCCAATTTTTAACTGAATTATTTATTACCAGTAATACTTGAGACTTCATTATATATTCTGGATACAAATCCTTTATCAGACATGAAATTTACAAATATTTTCTCCCATTCTGCGGCTGTTTTTTAATTCTCTAACAGTATCATTTGAACAGCAGACATTTGTGATTTTGATAAAGCCCAATTTGGCAGAATTCTAGATTGACAGCTCTTTTTTTTATTAGCACATTAAAGATATGTTTCACTGTCTTCTTTTTTAAATTATTTTTTATTTTTCAATCACTGTTGACATTCAATATTATATTAGTTTCAGGTGTACAGCGTAGTGGTTAACATTTATAGAACTAACAAAGCAATTTCCTTGATAAGTCTCGTACCCACCTGATACCATATGCAGGTATTACGATATTAATTACCATATCCCCTATGCTGTACTTTACATCTCTGTGACTGTTTTGTAACTGCGGGCTTGTTCTTTTTAATCCCTTCACCTTTTTCACGCAGCCTCCCAACCCCTCTCCCATCTGGCAACCATCAGTTTTTTTCTCTGTATCTATAAATGGTTTTTTTTTTCGTTTATTTTGATTTTTAGATTCCACATATAAGCGAAATAATATGTATTTCTTTTTCTCTGTCTGACTTATTTCACTTAGCATAAAATGCTCTCTAGGTCCATCCAATTTTGATAGACACTTAGATTTCTTCCATATCTTGGCTATTACAAATAATGCTGCAGTAAACATAGAAATGTATATATCTTTTTGAATTTGTGTTTTAGATTTCTTCAGATAAATACCAAAAGTGCATTTGCTGGGTCATAAAGCAGTTCTATTTTTAATTTTTTTGAGAAATCTCCACATTGTTTTCCATAGTGGCTATACCAATCTGCAGTCCCACCAATAGTGCATGAGGGTTCCTTTTTCTCCACATCCTCATCAACACTTGTTGTTTTTTGATTTATTGACGATAGCCATTCTGACATAGATAAGATGATATCTCTTTGTGGTTTTAATTTGCATTTCTCTGATTATTAGTGATGTCAAATATTTTTTCATATGTCTATTGGTCCTCTTCAAAGGAATGTCTATGTAGGTCCTCTGCCCAATTTTTCAAATCAAATTGTGTTTTGTTGTTTTGTTTGGTTTGGTGTTAAGTTATATGAGTCCTTAATATATTTTGGAAATTAACTTCTTACCGGATATATCACTGGTGAATATTTTCTCCCATTTGGTAGGTTGTCTTTTTGTTTTGTGCATGATTTCCTTTGCTATGAAAAGCTTTTTAGTTTGTAGTCCCATTTGTTTATTTTGTTCCTTTTGTTTCCCTTACCCAAAGAAGTATATCTAAAAAAAATAATTATTTTTTAAGAGCAATGTCAGTTTACTGCCTGTGCTTTCTTCTAGGAGTTTTATGGTTTTGGGTTTTACACTAATGTCTTTAATCCATTTTAAGTTTATTTTTGTATGTGGTATAAGAATGTGGTCTAGTTTCAATTTTTCGCATGCATCTGTCCAGTGTTCCCAGCACCATTTGTTGAAGAAACTTTCTTTACCCCATGGTATATTCTTGTCATAGATTAACTGACCATATAGATATGGGTTTAATTCTGGGCTTTCTATTCTATTCCACTTATATATGTGTCTGTTTTTATGCCAATATCATGCTGTTTCAATGACTCTCGACTTGTAGTGTAGTTTGATATCAGATAGCATATCAAACTTTGTTCTTCGCAAGGTTGCCATGGCTACTAGGGGTCATTTATAGTTCCACCTAAAGTTTTAGATTATTTGTTTTAGTTCTATGAACAAGTCATTGGTATTTTAATTGGGATTACACTGAATCTATAGATTACTTTGGGTAATATGTACATTTAAACAATGTTAATTCTTCCTATTCATGAGCATGGTATATGCTTCCATTTATTGTATTTTCTTCAAATTTTTCTTCAGTGACTTGTAATTTTCCAAATACAGGTGTTTTACCTCATTGGTTAAATTTATTCCTAGGTATTTTCTTTTTTCTGATGCAGTTGTAAATGGGATTTTTTTCTCAATTTCTCAGTTCATTATTGGTGTATAAAAATGCAACTAATTTCTGAATATTCATTTTGTATCCCGCTATTTTACTGAATTAATTAATTAGTTCTGATAGGTTTTTCTTTTTTTGGTGAAATCTTTGCAGTTCACTTATCATGTCATATGCAAATGATGACAGTTTTACTTATTCCTTTCAAATTCGAATGTTTTTTATTTCTTTTTCTTATCTGATTGCTGTGTCTAGGACTTCTAGTTCCACTGTCTTCTGACATGCATTGTTTCTGATGAGAAATCTACTATCATCTTTGTCTTTCTCTGTCACAACTTGTCTTAGATTGCTTTTCGTATTTTCTTGTTATCACTGGTTTTTAGCAATTTGATTATGTTATAACTTGTTGTCACTTTTTAGGGTTTCTTGTGTGTGGGATTCATTAAGCTTCTTGTGTCTAATAAAAGTTTATAGTTTTTACCAAACTTAAAAACTTTTCAGCCATTATTCCTTCAAATAATTCTTCCCCCTCCTCCTCCAATTAAATATATATTACACCATTTAAAGTCTTCTCAATCTTTATATTCTCCATGTCTCAATATATTCAATCTTTTAGTTTTTTAAATATATGAAATAGAGTTACAGTAGTGTTTTTAAAGTCCTTGTCTACTAATTTTATCTGTTTCATTTCAGCTCAGTTTCAAATGCCTGATTTTTTTCCTCGTTATGGGTTGTTGTTGGGTTTTTGTTTTTGTTTTTAATTTTATTTTTTGTTTCTGTGAATGCCTAGTAATTTCTATCAGCTGCCACTCATTATGAATTTTATCTTGTTGGGTGCTGGATCTTTTTATATTCCTCTAACTGTATCCCTCTGGGGATACAGTTAAGTTACTTAAAAATTTTGGTGCTTTAAAGCCTTGCTCTCAAAGCTTTGTTAATATGGAACCAGAGCAACATTTAGCCAAGGCCGATTTTGTCCTACAACTGATCAAATGCTCTATGAATAATAAGGTTTTCCCCTGTTTAAGGGGGTACAGAAACTATATCTATTCCTGTGTGAGTGCTAAGGATTGTTCTCTTTACTCTTAACCAATAGTTCTTTCCCCAACCTCACATAGTTTCTTACCAATATTCAGCTGAAGACTTAAGAACTTTCTGCAAATTTCCAGAATTTGTTTCCTTTCTCCTTCTCTCCCCCTCTCAATAACAATTATAATTTATGGACACTGTTTCTTCATTGCAGCAGTTTTACATGTGTGTGCTCAGAAAATAGCAGTGATGTGGACTAGATTGGATATGTTCTAATCAGGGTGAGGGAAAATACCAATAGCTATTGCAAAGCTCCAACCAGTATTATGATTCTGTGGCAAAAGGAGCTTAAGAAATAGAAAGCTATAATCCTTTCTAAATAATTTGTTTCTTCATCAATATCACACTGTCTTGATTATCACTCTATAGTAATTCTTGAAGTTAGAAAGCATCAATCCTCCAACTTTGCTCTTCTCCTTCAATCTTGTGTTAGCCATTTGGGTCTTTTTGCCTCTTCATATAAATTCAGAATCAGTTTGTTGATATCCACAAAATAACTTACCGAGACAGCAATTGAATCTATAGATCAATCTTGACAATACTGAACTTTCCTATCCATGATCATAGAATATCTATTTATTTAGTTCTGGAATTCATTCACTGGAGTTCTGTAAATTTTAGTATTTAATTTTGGAGGTAATACTATAAATGGTATTATGTTTTTAATTTCAAATTCCACTTGTTTTTTGCTGGTATATAGAAAAGTGATTGACTTCTGTATATTAATTTTGTGTCCTGCAACCTCGCTATAATCACTTAACTTTGAAATTTTTTTTCTCATTTCTTTCAGATTTTCTACACAGGCAATCCTGTCATCTGAGAACAAAGATGGTTTTGTCTTTCTTCCCAATCTGTATATATTTTATTTTATTTTCTTGCCTTATTGCATTAGCAAGGACTTTCAATATCATGTTGAAAAGGAATAGTAAGAGGGGACATTCTTGCCTTATTTTTGATCTTAGTGGGAAAGCTTCCAATTTCTTACCATTAAGCATGATATTATCTATAGGTTTTTTTGTGAATGGAGGTGTTGAAAACACAAGAGATTTTAAGTTGTTCTAAGGAATATTTAAATTCCCGGATCCTCTCCACCCTTCTCATGCACACCATGGTGTGGGAAACTGCTCCTCTCCACAGCCCACAATCCTCATCAAAACCAAAAGATTCAGGACTTAAAAACATCTGGCAGGCCCAAAAACATGGCTGAAGAATTTTGATGAAAATAGAGGGATCGAGTGAAAGGCTGCCTACTGAAAATTGATCTCGTTTCACCCCATCTTTGCTTCCTTCTATTGGTAATATCGTGTTGCCAGTCCAAATAAAATTACTGATGAGGAGTTCTTTTAGAACCAGCACTGTCTACCACAAAATTAGAGGAGACATCCATACTACACATATGAAATGGCGTAGTAAACCTTCTGTATGTCATTTGCATTTTCAAGTAATTACTCTGTTTATAACTTAAACTTCTCTCATTACATCAGCCTGTCCTGAGGGAGTCCTCTAGAATCCTACCTCCTGTTGACACTGGTGATTAGGAGGCCATGGGAGGTCAGCACGAAGCAAACAGATCTGCCACTCTTCTCTACTCTGAAAAAAAATATTTTACAACAAGAAAAATAGAGACCTATTCTTTTGGTGAAGTGTTAACAAGAAGGCATGTTAAAAATCTATTCAACTGTTTCTAGGTAATATTTTAGCTGTGAATGCTTTTATTGTTGCTGTGGTTGTTGTTATATTTTATTACTATTTGGAAAATTTGCACTCTAAAATACTTTCATTTGGGAATCACTTTTTAATTTTCCAAGCAAATTTCAATATATTCAATACACTTCCTATTTACTATGCCTTATCTAGTATATCCCATTCTATTTTATTCTCCATTCAACTTTGTAGAATGTGGTGTTACAAAGGGATTTTATGCTGCTTTAATTTGCTACTGTTGTCTGCATTTATTTCTTTAATGACATAAAATTGAAAAGCTGGCAAAGTAACATATTAGTACATAATTTAGAAAATTTCTTTGGAAAAATAACTGTCTAGAATTATTCAGAATGATTTGTTATTAAAATGTTATCAGAGCACATAAGCCTTCTTAACATACAGAACAATAGCTATGCTGTCATAGAGACAAAGCATTTCCTCAATAAAATATCCAATCTCAATTCCCAACCCAATAACACATAAACTTGGAAATGACCTTGGCAAGTCTCTTTTAAACTTAACTGGCTTCTCCGATTGTATTGCTAAAAATCTATAAAGGAGTAACCAATTACAAAATGCACTTGGAATATTTTATTAACTCTAGTCCCATTGTCTCAACATAAAAAAGCTGACATAAACTTTTTCCATATGGCAAAATTTTAATCTTAAAGTTTATTTAATAAACCTAATGTTGAAATACAATGGAAGTAGTATAAACCATCATAGCAATTTTAATATTTTATTAAATAGCATCTAAGTTTTGGATAGACTTAATTTTGCAAATCTCTCAACAAGTAAATGAAGCCATTACCCATAAACTTGGCAGACATTCAGTTAAAGTTAATGTGTTGATGTAGTAGATAACCAAAACATTAAATCAACACAACTCACTTCTTTTGCTTCGATGAAAATCTTTAGGGATATAGCTTAGTATTATATCATTCTCAATATAGTAGTTACACAGATAAAAACCAAATGTCATTATCAGACTTATCAAGCTTCTACCAGTTGAAGACACTTATGCCCTGTATGTGAAAGTTTGGTTCCATCAGGCTGTATCGGTCTTAACCAGAGAAGTTGTATTAGTCAGGGTTCTCCAGAGAAAGGGAACTATGGGAAAGAAAGAAAAGAAAAGGGAAGGAAAGAAGGAAGAAAAAAAGAGGGAGAGAGATATTTGTTTATTACATATATTAAAAATTAGCTCACACAATTATATAGTCTGAGAAGTTCCAAGATCTGTGGTCAACAAACTGGGGACCCAGGAGATAATGGTGTGAGCTCCAATCTAAAAGCTGGCAGGGTCTAGACCTAGGAAGAGTCAATTCTGCAGTTCCTTTCGGAAGGCAAAAAAGATCCATATCCCAGCTCAGGGCAGTAGGGAAAAGGAGTTTCCTCTTACTCGGCTTTTTTTGTTTAAGGTTTCACTTGGCTGAGGCCCACCCACACTGGGAGGGCAATCTGCTTTACTCAGTCTGCCAATTCAAATATTAACCTCATCAAGAAACACCCTCAGAGGCACACCCACAAAAAATGTTTGGCCAAATGTCTGGGTACCTATGACCCAATCCAGCTGACACATGAAATTAACTATGGTAGAAGTGTACTGGGAGCCTGAGACCTGGTCACTGGGGCTCCTAAGAAATTTCAAACCTCTAGAGTGACATGCATTCCTGACTATGATGTTCACCAGCCTCCCTCCCTACTTCATTCCAGAGCATAGTTTTGCTGAACTATTTGCACTTAATTCCTAGAATACACATTCTCATACTTTCCTTTCTTGACACAGGCCACTTCTTCTGTCTAAAATACCTCTCCAGACTTCTTTCTATGGATAGCACCTATTCATCATTTTAGGACTAAGTTTAGCTGTCATCAGTTCAAGAAATCCTTCCCTCATCCTCACTCTCCATGCCTAGCCTGAGTTAGATTTCCATATTCGGCTCTAAACACTGAATTATAATAGTCTAGTTAGTAGGTACTCAACTGTCCCTTTAAAACAGACTCAGAAGCTGGGTTTTACTAAATTTTGTTGCCCCAATAACTAGCAAAATGTTTAGCATATAATGAGAGCTCAATATATATATATATCTGATGAATGTATTCAGGCTCTGAAGTCCCAGGATCCAATGGGCCTAGATGGGCTCTGGATTGTGAAGCAAACCTTTTCCCTTCCAACCATGCTGTTTGAGTCTCTGCGGCTCTTCCATTTCGGTTTCCCCATCACATAGCTTTCCCCATCACATACCTTTCTTCTGGGTCTGTTCCCTGCTCTGAATCTCAGGCTGGAGGTCTGCGTCCTTGTGAAGTGATGATCCTACTTCTCATAATGCTCCCCACTCCCATGTGGCTTATATGCTGTGACCTGTCACCTCCAGCCTGGCCCCACCCAACACATTGAAATTCTATCCTTGGATACCAACTCTTGCTCAACCCAAGCATTTCTTTACTGTTCTCTTTGGACAATGAGACTTGGACTGATCATTCAGAGACAAGCCTACTCTAAGGGCAACTTTTCGAGTCTCCTGGCCTACAAAGGACCAGCTTCAACTTCTTTAAAAAAACCAATCTAGATATGATCAGCTAACTCTCCTTTGACCTTCTAATCACTAGCTTTCTTCTTGAGATAATACAGCAACAACATATTTAATTTAACTCAAAGAAGAAAGATTTCACTTAACTCAAAGAGGAAAAACAAAAGTGGAAAAATGCAGAAGTGATTATTGATCTCCTTTGATTCAGCTACAAGGCCTGATTTTAAAGTGAGACTAATTCCATTTTATTAAATATATATATCAAGATTAGTTTGTCTCTTTGAGAGTAATCATTCATTCTACAGAGCTGAGCTAATATGTTAAACATATGAGGAAATTCAGCCTGAGAGTTTTTATTTTGGGTTACTCAAAAACTCGACTTAAAATAAGTTAGTTATTTGTAGAAATTAAATTCACCTTTAAAAATAAATACATACCATCATTGAGGATTTTCATATTATTGAGCTTTGAGCTCTGAAAGCATTTCTAAAAAAGAAGTGTATTTAATATTTTGAGTAAAGTTTCAAAATTTGTACATTTTAATTTACAAATCCTGGTGCATCTGCCTTCAAAAAGAAAACCTCATTATTTCAGACTTCTATTTCCTTTTCTTGCTCAAGCAATTTGGAATATCATATAATTTATTTTATTGAAGAATCATACTTGAAAGAAGTATACTACAAAAACTTTTAAAATAACTACTTTTCAAATGTAAAACTCCTATTGTCTAATACAGTGATGCGGTATCTTTATGCATGATATTAATTGGGATTGATTCACTTTGAGAAATAAAGAATATAATATTTCTTTTTCCACAACAATGGAATCATCTTTCAAAACACTGACAAACTGTCTTTAAAAAGGCCAAATTATTTTGTTTCCTGGATCTCCTTTCGTTTGCTTTGGTAGCTTTAGCTCCCTTCAGGGAGCAGAAGAGCGCTCTCCCCGGCTACCACCCACCTGTTGTGACCTTCACCTTAACCAAAGCCCATCAGTTGTAGGCCTAATGGGTACTTTCCTCTCTAACGATGAGAAAATCAAAGAGGGCCACACCACAGACAAGAAATGAGCTTCTCTCCTATTCTCGCCATTCCTAATGTAATCCATTCAGTGTGATTAATATGAATGTCCAATCAGTCTCTACAAGAACAGTTAAAAAACAAAACCCCCAGTAAGGTAGCAAATGGTGTTTCCAGCTGGAAAAGTTATCAGATGATTAGAAATGTGGAGATTGAGGGGTGGGAGAGAATTCTGAGGTACCTCTTATAGGTAATAATCTGCCTACAAACTTTTCTTCTCCAGCCTAATGCTAGGATAGTGAAGCAGTTAAAACTGTTGTCTACCTTTTGTCAGTCTTCTTCCTTCTTCAAGTCTGCATTTTTTGTGTGCATGCATTTTTACTTGAGTTCATCCAGTTGAGATTACAGTGTAGAAACTTCATCCACGAAGGCTCTAATCCCCAAGGAATATAACATTTGGGGAACCTCAACCTTCCTCTTCTTTAGGGGTTAATGGCCTTCCTTAACCCCCCTCCACTCTAATCACCTATTATGACTCACAAGGATTTCTTCTTTTCAGTCTACTGAGAAAAAGAACAGTTTCCTGCCATTATCCTCATCCTCCTGTCCTTAAAGCAAATGGACCTTGGTATTATAATGCAAGTATCCTCCAGTCTTAGTTAACTATCACCAAGTAACATCAGCCTCAAGATCTCAATGGCATTCACAATAGTATTTATTTACTGTTCAGTCAATGAGCTAGGGTGAGTTTACTCCATATATATTTCATTTTTCTCCTCAGACCACCAGGCAGCCAGGGCATGCTCCGCTTTCAAGGATGACAGAAATGCAAAATGGGATAAACCCCACGTTCAAGCACATTTCAAGCTACTACTATATCACATGTGTTAAGCAAGTCACAGGATAAAGCTCAAATTCAAGTGGCATGGAAATACACTACCTCTTTTGTGGGAAGGACTGCTATAATTACACAACTCTTAAGGGAGAGTTGAAGTACTGGGGCTAATAATTCAATCTATCACATCCTCAAACTTCATCAACTTGTAGATACAAATTATATAATTTAGTCAAAGTATCTGTCTGTCTACATTTTAACAACTCAGTACTGTCACCTTCCCACTTCCACGGTTTCTTACCTTTTTCAATATGCCAGAGAAAGTTCACTGGAATGAGGGCAAGTGTCTTTCACGTTCTCTCATCTATCCGGGCTACAGCCTACGCCACCAGTGTCACTAGAAAAAGGTACCCAACCAAAGTCGCTCCCCCAGAACACTCTACTCCATGTTGTCAACCATCTCACATAGTTTCAGAACCTTAATTTACTTTAGGGACTGGGGACACCATTATCCAGTTACATCGGAATATCCTTGAGGATGCCCAGACCCCTTAGCACGTAGGTCCAGAGAGCAGAAAGAGTCCTCTGATCATCACTTTCCCAAATGCTCACCTTTTGTCATGGAATCTGCCTTTTCAAAGGACGACTGACAACAAAAGGATCAGTTCCCTTCATGGAAGAACCTACCCTTGTCTTCAAGAGTTTCTATTTGAATAAAAAAGTCTGCTACCCCAAATCTTTGAAAATCATCACAAAAGGAATGGTCTGACCAAAAGTTGTGTTTATTTTTTTACCTTTTTACAATACAGTATGTATTGAAATAATAGATACCTAAACTGCTATTCCTCCTAAAGTTAAAAAATATATATATATAGGTCTGTTTCAGTCAGGACTCACTTTCAAGGAAGCAAAAGCAATCTCAGTAATAAACAATCGCAAATGTTCAGTGGCTCACAATCATAATGGTTTATTCTTAGTTCACTTCACGTGTCAGTGGCAGGCTGGCTAGAGATCTGCCATTCCCGTCTACAGGCCTACATTTCTGGATGTGGGCTGAAGAACAGCCTCTATCAAACCTGCTCTTCACAAGCAGAGCATACAGGAGGTAAAGCAAGCAATGGCTTCTAAAACTTCTGCCTGTATATGGCATATGTGTCACTTCCACCAACATTCTACTGGTGAAAAGAAATCATATGGTCCAGCCTGATGCCAGTAGGGTGGAAAAGTATACTCACCCTAGGGGAGGGTGCTCAAAGTCTCACAGCCATAGACAGGGGAGTCAGAAGAGTAAAAATTAGGGAGTAAGAGAGCAGTACTACCACATTCCGAATTTCTACACCAACACTTTGGAGCTCCTGGTGTCAGTGGCAGTTGAAGAGATGATGCTGTGCATCCAACCTAGCATGAGTGATGGCCTGAAAAGTCACTCTTCCCCTGGTGGGTCTGTCCCTGTGCCCCACACTGAGCCCTGACCCATTCCAAGAGTGGACATAACACTTTCCCCTTCTGGCTCCCTCTCACTTTATTTAGATCGCCCAGGGGCAGAAAGACAGCCCATATGCATGGTAAAGCTGAGCATAAAGAACCAAAAGGAGATTCTCCCATGGAACAACCCAGCTAATGACACTCCTCTGGTTGACGACGGGACCGGCAATGGCACACGTGAGGCCCACCCCAGACTATGAAAGTGGCGGCAGGGCTGGAGAGAGGGGCTGGAGAGAGGGACTGGAGAGAGAGGCTGCCGGGCTCCGATACTCCTCTTCGACCACAATCTGGGTAGCTACTATGGATCTTGCTTTCTACCAGCTATTGGCACAGGAAGAAGGTGTGTGTGTGTGTGTGTGTGTGTGTGTGTGTGTGTGTGCGCGCGCGCGCCTGTGTGTAGTGGGGCTGGAAAGTTGGGGCAAGAACAAGGATAGTGGGACTATCCCAATATTCAGGATAGGCCACAAGGAGAAGGAAAAGGGAAGTGGTATATTTTTCAAAAGTGAGTGCTGTGTGCATCCATCTCAGGTAACAGTTCCAGGTGAACAGAGGCATGTGTAAGCTGTTAGGCATAATTCTTATATTCTATACATAGGCATCAAGACAGATCTATCTGGTCTGCAGCTCAAAACAGATTACAGTGAAATTTTACTTCTACTACCTCTTAAAGGCACTTAGTGGCCCTGTTCATCTTCTTTTTGTAGTACATCATGGATCTTTGAACTTTCTGAATGGTAGAATTTTATTACCAACTTTTTTTATTGCTGCTGATTTGCCTTATCATCTTCATTCTCTCCCCCGTGTGTATGTACACACACGTGTGCATATATAATATGTGAACTACTGGAGATGTAAACATGTATTTGCACATACACATGGAGAGAAGTGAGAGAGGAGAGATGACCATAAACATGATATTGAACATGATGCTACTCATTCTCCTACATTAGAATATCAATACATTATATATTTATTTGCCATCCCTACTCTATTGAAGGCCTTTAGGGAAAACATGAAATATGGCTCTATTAGTCAGTTATCAGTTTAAATGAAATGTTTTCTTTTATATAAATTCCTACTTTTATAACAATAATCTTTTAAAATGTGTCTATCATGTTGGCCGTTCATTAACTTTCATGACAAATTCTCTATAAGCAATAAATGCCCAAAAAGACAGTGATTCTAGGATTTCTTTGGCCAATTCTCTTCTACCCTGAAATTATCAGGGTTTGTATATTCAAAATGCATCTAGTTTAGAAAAACATTCTCCTATTGCTCTTTGTAACTTCCCTTGCCAACCTCTGATGGGAGTGTTTTGCTTGACTTGAATCTGCTTAAAGGATATTTGCCTTTATCCTTTTTTTATTCTTATTGCATCTTTCAGCTTAAGTGTAAAATCTTCTGATTTTGCCATTTTTATCTCACAGGACATCGCTACTTCTCTTTAATCTTTCGTATTCATCTGATCTAGCTTTCTGCTGTGCGTAGATTTTCCATTTGGCTTTAAGCTGCTTATAGAATTCTTATTTTGGCTAATTAAATTTAATTCTGAAAACTGAGAAAGAAATAAATGTTTCCCTTTCTGCCCCACCATATTCTACCCCCCCCCCCAAAAAAAAAGTCCTGTCTCCAATGTAGGCATCTCGAGCCTAAACTGATACAGGTCCAAACATCCATGTTATAACCCACGTGGTATCATCTTATGGGATACAATATGGGTTCCTGTACCCCAAACCCTCTTCTTTCCTGCCAAATTTCTCCTACCTGCTGCCTGCTGTCTGCTCTTGGAATATCTCTGTCTGAAAGGTAAGCATTGCATTCCACAATTACTGGTGGAATGCATAGACAGGTGGTGGAGGGAAAATGATTTAAACTTACTTAAATTTACATTTTCCTAGACTTAAGAGACTATTTTTCTTTCTTTAGAGTAAGTTTCAATAAGAGACAGACCCTAGATGCCCAAAAATTAAGACGATGAAATTGTTGTACTTTGGTTGGTCCAAACATACCTGTGTAGCAAGGTCCAGGTTCATCGAGGCTCTGGCCCACAGGAGAAGGCGTGGCTATCTTAAGGGGGTCCAGACTGCTTTGGAATGTGCATTAGGGGAGCACAAGTCAGTCTAGAGCTTCTTTGCTCTTGCCATTTTACTTTCTCTATTCTGGAAGGAAACTTGAACTCAATTAAACTGCATATTCTAATGTTTGCAGTAATGTTAAATAGATTATTTTCTACACCTAGTGCGACCATAATTTTTGTTCTAAGTAAGTATATGGCCTATATACAATATGTGTCATAATTAGTGACATTATTCTGAGTGTGCAATTAAGTTATTCTATCTATACATACCTGTAGGCATAACTTCTTAGCAAAAGTGAGACTACATTCTAAATGTTTTACCTGGAGGTAGAATTATAGAAGCTATCAAAACAAAACTAAGCAAGAAATGACAAACCAAAAATCAAAACACAATTAAATTCATCCTCTTTATGGTAACTTTATTAGAGAAAACTACAACAAATCCAGAAAGACTTTAAAAAATTTAAATATTTTTCTGTCCACTAAAATGTTAAATTTTAATATTAAAATATTAAAAGCATTTCATTTTGGTTCTGAAATTTTTCAAAGCACATGTACACACAATATCAACCTAACCACCTGATAAGTATTCCAAAGTATTACAGTAAAATCATTCTAATAATTATCCAAAAGACCCAAGAGAATAAATTTTAAAAATAATAAAAGCATAGAACCAAAAACTCTTAAACTTGAACTTCTGGATTTCTCAGAGACTTTGCAGAAACACTGTTCTGTTTCTGTACCTAGCCAACGTCCTCAAACTTTCCGTTATTAATTAGCATGTGTGTATGTACACACATACACACTCTTTTTTGCAGGCTTCTTTATCTTCATCTACTAACATGTTCTACTATATCAGTATTCAAGATTCAAAAAACAAAATGCTGCTCTTACAAAGTGTTTTACAGTACTATTCCATTATCTATGAGATGGAGCACTTTTTTCGAATAGATAGTACATACACAGCATAAAATTCAAAATTACATGCATTCCTTAAAAGCATATTTTTATTTTATTTTTACTTTATATTTTGTAAATATTTTGGGAGCTTTTTCACTTCATATCTTGCTAACATTCACCCATATCATTTCATGTCACCATAGTTCATTCATATTGACAAAAATATAATATTCCACTCTGTAAATATAACACAATATATTCATCCACTATCTTACTAATAGACATTTGTGTTATTTTCAGACTTTTGCTATTTGAAGAATGCACTATGTATTTTGATTGTACATGTTACAAAAGTTGTCCTTGGATAAAAACCTAGGATTGTAATTGTAGGATCTTAGGGAATGTGAATATTCAACTTTATGAGATAATATCAAACTGTTTCCTACAGTTGTCAAATCAATTCACACCCCAATAGTGATGAATATGAGACTGTGGATTTCCATCACTTGGTATTTTCGGATTTTTATATCTTTCCAAAAAAGGTGATATAAAGTATTATCTAATTAAAATCTAGATGTTTGCATTTCCCTGATGACTAATGATTTTGAACGTCTTTCATAACATTTAATGGAAATAAGTGTTTTCTCATCTGTAAAATTACTGTTCATGTCTTGTCCATTTTACTATCTTTACTATCTTTACTCAGTCTCAACTTATTGTTTATTATCTCTTTACTCAGTCTCAACTTATTGTTTATTATCTCTTTAAGAGTTGTTTAATAATCAAAAGTTTTGACTCGTATGTAAATTTAGTTATCTATTATAATCAATGTTTTCTGTATTGCTCAAGAAATTTTGTCTTCAATGTGTAAAAGATATTCACATAATATTTTCTACTAAGGCTTCAAATTTTTAATTTTATATTTTTAATTTATTTGGAACCATTTTTGTATAAGATATTTTTTTTCAAAAGAGTAACCATTTTTCCATTTACTGGACAGCCCTGCCTTTCTCCACTGATCTCACTTGCCACTTCTATAAAATTCCAAAGTTCTATACATTCTTAGGTGTATTCTAGGTATCTATTTTATTCTATTGGTTAACTTGAGTATGTATGTCACTGCTGATACCACACTATCTTACTGTAACTTCAAAAAAGTTCTGATATCTAGTAGAGCTGATCTCTCTTCTCTGTTCTTTTCCCTCCCCTCTCTGCATTTCCTTCTTTTTAAAAAAATTTTATTAGTTTTCATGAAAATTCTTCTTCAGACTTTATTGAACTTGCATTAAATATATAGCTCAAAAAGGAAAGTATGTCATCTTTACATTAAATTCTCTGACTGATAAACATGTTATATCTCTTTAATATTTGTAAATGAGGATTTGCAATTTCCAAAGGTTTTGTTCATGTTTTGTTAAATTTATTAGTAGTACATGACAGTCTCTGACTACACTGAAAATAGCATCTAATTTTTAATTTTCCAATTCTTTGTGTGTGTGTGTGTGTGTATAGAAAAGCAACTGACTTTGTTAACCTAATTAAACTCCCCTATTCTATCTAATAATTTGTAAATTGTTGGGGTTTTATCATATTACTGCAAAAAAATTAAAGTTTATCTTTCTTTTTTCCAATTGTTAAGTATCTTTTTCTTATTTTCACTGGCTAGGATCTCCCATAAAATGCTGAATAGAGATAGTGATAGTGGGAGTCCTTGTTTCATTTTAAATATTGAATCTGTCTAGCATCCTTGGAATAAATTCCAATTGATCATGGACTATAATTATTTTATTTATTGCTGAATTTTATTTTCTATATCTTGTTAAAGATTTTTGGCATCTATATTCATGAGGGATATATGTTCTCTAATTTTCTGTTTGAACTATCTTTGTCTGATTTGGGTATCAGGGTAACACTAGCTTCTTAAAGTGAATTAGAAAGTATCCCTTCTTTTTCTACTTTTTGATAGAGATTATGTAAAATCTGTGTTACTTCTTCCTTTAATGTTTGGTAATATTCTCCAGTAAAACTATCTGGTTCTAGATAGTTTTTCAGGGGGAAGAGAGTCTTTTTATTATAAATTCTATTTCCTTAAGAATTATAGAGCTATTCAAATTGTCTTCCTCATATTGGGTGTTTTCTGTAGAATTTGTCCATTTTACCTAAACTGTTAAATTAATGTATGTAGAACTGTTTCTAATATGCTCCTATTAACCTTTTGATATCTGTAGAGTCTGTAGTAATACTCCTTTTTAATTCCTGTTAATAGTAATTTGTGTCCTCTCTTTTCTTCTTTGTTAGCCTTGCTAAAGATTTGTCAATTTTACTGTTCATTTCAGAGAACCAGCTCTTTGTTTCAGATTTTTCTCTATTGTTTTTTGTTTCCAATTCTATTAATTTCTCCTCTTACCTTTACTATTTCTTTCCATCTTTGGGTTTATTTTGCTCTTCTTTTTCTAGGCTATTGAGGTAAAAGTTTAGCTTATCCACATGTGATTTTGATTTTTTTTTCTAATGTATTTATTTAGTGTCATAAATTTCCCTCTCAGCACTGTTTTAGCTGTACCTCACAGATTTTGATATGTTGTCACTTCCTTTCCATTCAGTTCAATGTATTTTTTGTTAAATTACCTAAAGATTTCCCCCTTTGATCTATGAATTATTTAGAATTTTTTTTGACAATATTTGAAGGTTTTCTTCTTCTCTTTATGTTATTGTTTTCTAGTTTCATTCCACTGTGGTCAGATAACACACTGTATGAATTCAATTAAGTTACATTTGGTCCCATTTGTTTTATGGCTGAGGATCTGGCTTATTTTGGTGTGTTTTTATGTTTTGAAAAGAATGTGTATTCTGATTTTCTTGAGTGCAGTGTTCTATAAATGCTGATTCTATCCTGTTGGTTGATGCCATGCTGAGTTATTCTACACACATGATGATTTTCTGTAGCTATCGATTGCTGAGAGAAGGGTGCTGAGGTATCCAACTATAATTATAGATTTGCCTTCTTTCAGTTTTGCTTTACATTTTTATTCCTCTTTTGTTTCGTGCATATACATTTAAGATTGCTATGTCTTTTTAATGGATAGACCCTTTCATCTCTGGTAATTTTCATTGCATGTAAATCTATTTTAATCTGACATTAATATAATCAACTCCTGCTTTCTTTTGACTAATGTTTGCATATCTTTTCCCCATCTTTTTACTTTCAAACTGCCTATATCATTATATTTGAAATGAGTTTGATATAAGAGATCACACAGTTAGCTCATGTTTTGTAATCCACTTTGCAAATATCTAATTTTAATTGGTATACTTAAACCATTCAGATTCAATGTAATTAATGATATATTAGGACTTAATTATGTCATTTTATCCTTTATTTTCTGTTTGTTCTTCGTTTTTCATTTACCTTCCTTCCTGTGGGTTACTGAAATATTTTTAATTTTTTAATTTGATTTCTTTATAGTCTTTTTGAGGCTCTTTGTACAGCTTTTACACTGTTCTCAGTATCACATTACATACACAATCAAAACATCACAGTCTACTGGTGTTGTCATTTTACCACTTTCTGTCCTCTTACACTCTTCATTTATAATGAGCGTCTTAAATATTTCCTCTACGTACATTTAGAACCACAGAAGACATTGTTATAATTCTGCTTTAATTATAAAACCTAATTTAGAAAATTTAAGAAGAGAATATTTACCTTCTATTTTTGCTGACTGTTTCATCTTCCCTCCTGACATTACAAAGTTTCTTCTTTTATCATTTCCTTTCCATTTAGAGAACTCCCTTTAGCTATTCTTTTAGGGTAGTTTCCTAGTTTTCCTTCATCTGATAAAAGTTTGATTTCTCCTTCATTCTTCAGGGATATTTTCAGTGAATATGGAATTTGGGGTTTTCAGTTCTTTTCTTTCAGCCCTGGAAAACATGTTAGTTTTTCTGGCTTCCATTGTTTCTGATAAGAAATCCACTATCGTTTCAACTGTTTCCTCCTATAGTTAAGTTGTCATTTCTCTCTTGCTGTTTTCAAAACTTGTCCTTTATTTTTAGTTTTCAGAAGTTTGACTACAATGTGTCTTTGTGTAGACTTCTTCAGGTTTATCTTCTTTAGGTTTTGCTCAGCTTCTTGAATCTGTAGATTTATGTGATGCCAAGTTAAAATTTTTAGCCATTATTTCTTCAAGTTTTCTGCTCTTCCCTTTCTTTTCTGTCTAGAATTCTGATAACATAAATGCTAGATCTTTTGTTATTGTCACATATGTCCCTGAGCTCTACTTTCTCTCCTCTCCTCTCTTCGCTTCTCCCCTTCCTGCCCCTCACTCTCACTCTTTCTCTCTCTCTCAATGAGTAATTCCTATTGTTCCATCTTTAATTTGCCAATTTTTCCCTCTGTCTCTCCATTCTAATATTGAGTCTATCCGCTGAGTTTTTATTTAGGTGATTGTATTTTGCAGTTCTAGAATTTTCATTTTGTTCTTTTTATATTTTCAGTTTCTTTGCTGAAACTTTCCATTTCTTCATTAGCTTCAAGTTTGTTCTTAAGTGCTCACTGAAGCTTTTTTTTATGATGACTGCTTTAAAATTTTTTGTTGGGTAATTCTAACAACTGTCATCTTGGTGTTGGCATCAATTCATTCTTTTTTCATTTGGTGTGAGATCTTCCTGATTCTTGATATAATGAGTAATTATTTTATTAAAACCTGGTCATTTGGGGTATTAGGTTATGGAGTCCCATACTCCAACAGACTTTCACTGATAACTCTACGGTAGGGTGAGGTAAAGTGCCTCATTACCATTTTTCTGCTGGCCTCCACTAACGCCATGATGGTGGAGGCCAATAGCTAGCTGGTGACAAAAAGTCCTAACTCTCTACTCAGTGTTGCCTAATACCACTCTAGTGAAGAAAGGGAGGGCACCATGTTACTGACAGATGGGGATGAAAATCTAGGTTCCCCAGATGACATGAAGGAAGGAAGTCTCATTACTGTCTGCCCAAAATAGAAACTTAGGCTCTGTACTCAATCTGCCTGTGAAAACACAGCAGTATAAGGATAAGGGTACCTCTTTCAATTTGCTTTATAAATTTTGAAGTCACTTTATCATTTATCATTATCCTCATCCCTGGTGATGTTCTTCTTTGCAGGGAGGGGATCTTCAAGTCTATTTAATTGTTATTAACATAGGTATACCAATTTTTATAAGTATTCCCACTTTGTTTTTTCTTTTTACTTTTTACTTCATTATGCCTAAGGTTTGTCTACTGAAAATAGCATAATTCTGTTTTTCCCCCCCCAATCTGTCAACATTTATCTTTTTGTCTATTTCTGTTTATTATAATTATAGATTTTTTGAACATTTTTCTACCTGTATAAAATATATTATACTTTTTCTGTCTTTTTAGAAATCTACTTGTTTTTTAAATTAGTTATCTATATTCACCTCCAAATAAAATAACTTGAGCACATATATCTCAGTTTCTCCTCAAATCTCATTATGCTGAAATCATCCAGATTTTCACACTTTCCAGGTTATTATGGATATACCATTTTATTTTCTTTCATCTTGATAACATTTTGAAGACAACAACAAAAAGCTACCAAGGTATTAAATCACCCCTACTTCATATATTTATTGCAGCTCCTCTTAAATTTGTTTCTTTACTTCCTTAAGTACTTCATCTAATACTCTTATCAATGAGTATCTTTGAGTGGAAAACCTTCTGAGGTCCTGTATGTGAGAGAATATTTTTATACAGCTCTCATATTAAATGACAGTTTGGCTAGATACAAAGTTCTAGGTTTTAAATTCTTTTTCTTAAATGATTTTAAACATTTAACTATTTTTTACAGTGTTATTTTTTTTTAATGTGATGTCAATCTGATCTTGTTCTTCTGAATGTGGTCTGCTCTTTTAGAACTTGTTTTTTCCTTTGACACTATTTTATTGTAATATGTTTAAGTAGATATTTTCTTTATTCACCACTCTAAGGGCTCTTTTAATATGAGGGCTTTCATCTTTTTTTTTAATTATGAGAAATATATTTCTTCAAAAGTTTTTTGCCTCCTCTATTACTCCTTTTATGGGATTCCTATGATTCAAATCTTTTGGCTATTATTTCTTTCCTCTTTTGTCTTTCTTAATATGTGTAATTTGTCTGTCTTTTTTTTTTTCTGGAAATCTCCCCAATTCTATCTTTCAATTTATTAATGTTTTTCTCAGTGTATTCATTCTGCCATTTATCTATTAGAATTCCCCATTTCAACTACTGTATTTTTCTTACCTAATATTTCTGCTTATTTATTTTTTGTTCTGATTTCATATTGCTAGCATTTTTCTTTCCTTATGTCTTTTAGAATGTTTATTAGGCTACTTTTAAATTATTTATATAATTGTATTTATATAAACTGTCTTTCTAACAGTTCTATTTCTGACAAAATATGTAATCCGGTGTTTGTTTTTCTTTTGAAATAGTTGTGCTTCCCTAAGATCTGTTATTTTGGGCTGGAAGCTCATTTTCCCTCAAAAGCAACAGTTATTTTATCATCCAGACTTCAGTTCTTGTCAGCATAATTAGTCTAGGAGTGGGGGGTGGGGAGTTTCTGGTGGAGAAACCAGAAAATCACACTTAATTATTCCTCACCCCACAAAGCAGCTTGGGTCAGGGCTTTGCTGTTTGCCCTTCCTAAGGGAAACTACATTAAAAGACATTCGATAGTTTTTAAATCCTCACTTCTGGAGATTTACAGAGAAAGTAAAAGACATGAAGTAATCAGAGGTTAGTGAGTCTCTACTTGTTTTTCCCGGCACTTCACAAGCTCAAGACTTCTATACTTGCTCTGGTGTTCTTTTTGAGGACATCTGGACCACAGATCAGAGTCACTCTAGGTAAAAAGTCAGGCATTATTTGTCCCAAGGCAATATTGGGAGAAGTAAGAACAAAACTCAAAACTCCTAAGGGCCATTCCTAATGCATCCTCCTACAGAAGAGCTGAGTTGCCTCCTGTATCAGATCAAAGCCTCACTTCCCCCCACACACAAACACGAACTTCAAATTAGGTAGGAATGCTCACGTTTTCTCTATAGTTTGGTATTTTCCCTCCGAGGCAATGATCCACAATCTTGGCTGCATGTTAGAATCACCTGGAAAGATTTTTAAAATCCTAATGCTCAGGCTGCACCCAGACCAATTGATGTAGAAGCTCTTGAGATGGGACCAAGCCATTTCTTTTTAAAATGCCCCCACAAGACATTACAATGTGCTACCAGGGTTGAGAACTATCACTCTAGCTTCTCCAGGTTGATCTTAGAGGTAGGAAATGGCTGTTGGACTAGTTGAGCAACTTGGTAGGAACAGAAACCATAAGACTATAGCCAAGTACAGTCTTTTCTAGCTCTTCAACTTCACTGGCATCTCCTTAGCACTTGGCACGCCCTCTTGAAATTCTTTCCTCTGGGTGCTGAGACTACACTATTGTGGCCTTTGTCTCACCTCTTACACTGCTCCTCTCTTTTCCTCTCCTCTCCCATCAAAACAATAGTTTGATTGCTTCTCAACATTCAACGTCCTCTCTCTCTCCAAGCATTTTGCCAGTAAGTACATTTATAAAAGTACATCTCCAGCCCTAACCACTTACATGTTCTTTCTCTAATAAACTTCCACTTGGATGTCTTATTGGCATCTCAAATTCAACATGTGTGAAATGGAACTCATAATTTCTGCGTAAAACAGCTTCTCCTTATGACCTCCTTCCATGAATCCAACCACCATGCTCAAGGTCATCTTTGGTTCTTCTTTTAGAGTTTATTTCCAGGATTCAGTTGGACTTTTTTGTGCATCTCTCTTTTACACTCTTATTACCATCTTTCAAGTTCACATCCTAACGATTTCCTGTCTAGACTACTGAATCAGCCTTTTTTTCTAATCTACCTTCTTTTGATACTCCCTATCACAAGTAATCCATATATGACTGCCAAATTATTTAATCAAGGATAAAACTCCAATAACTAACTCAGAACCCACTGCTCAAACCCCATTAATAACTTGTCACCACCTCACATCCAATGTACAATCCCTCTGGCATCCAATGCCCTTAAATGTGGCCTAAATTGTGTCTCTGGGCATGTTTGCTAGTATTTCTTCACACTAAACGGGACTCTTTTTTTAAGTAGAAAAAACATAAATGTTAAATCGTACATATTTGGTTTTAAATTCCAATATGCTACTAGTAACTTGGATAAGTTCCTAAACCAACATGAGTCTTAATTTCCACAACTAAAACAAAGAAAAAAGAACAAACAAAAAACAAAATCAGAAATAATACCTAACCAATAAAACTATAAGGAGATTAAATGCAATTATATATGCAATTACAGTATTATATTTTTGTTGGCTCATAAACCCCTACTGTACCTGGCTTAACACTTTTACGAGTTAGGAGGCTGCAAAGATTTTTTTTTTCTTTTGTCTTTTGTTTTATTTTGTAATTATATGTAGTTGTTTCTCCTGGCTATGTTCTAGGTCAAGGGTTGACAAACTACAGCTCACAGGCCAAGCCCAGCCTGTCTTGGGCTTAACTCAGGCACGCCCACTCATTTAAATATTGTCAATGGCTGCTTTCATGCTACAAAGTTGAGTAGTGTGACAGACACTATACATACTACAAAGCCTAAGACATTTGCTGGGCTCACTTCCTTTCCTCACTCTATATGGATTCTGTCTGGCTTTTTAGAAAGTCATAAAAGGCGCTGTAGCTTCTATCCTGCTCTTTTGGACTATCAGTGCTGGAGGAAGCCAATCACCACCTCATGAGGACATTCAAGCAGCCTGAGGGTGGTCCCAGGTGGAAGAAAACCGAGGCTTCCTGCCAGCAGCCAGCACCTGGGTGAGCCCATTCAAGGCTGATCCTCCCAGCTCAGTCAAGCCTTCAGACACCTTTGCTGACTGAAGCCTCAGCCACATCTTGACTGAAACCACACAAGAGACCCCCAAGCCAGACCTCTAGATAAACCACTCCTGAATACCTGACCCACAGAAACTGTGAGGATAATAAATGTTTAGTGTTGCTTAAGCTAGCAATTTTTGGATAAACATTTTTACAGAAATACATAACAAATTCACTATACAACCTACAGTTACCATTCACAGGCCAAAGACATTCAAAGGTACACCCACAGCCTCGACCTCACCTATGAGCTCAAATCTTTATATGTAACTGCCTGTTCCACATCTCTTCTTGGGTATCTCAAAAGTATCTACCCAACATGCAACATCTCAGTCAATGGCACAATGAACTTTAATCCATAAACTAAGAATCTGCACATCTGTGACACTGTATTCTCCTTCAGGCCCCATATCCAATTCGTCACCAAGTCCAGTTGCATTAACTGCTATGTAGCTCTCCAATCAGAACACTGCTCTCCAGCAGCACTTTGAAGATACAATTTCTCTGTCTCTGGCATTTGTTGCTTATAAAAAGTCAGCTGTCAGAGCAATAGCCTTTGGAGTTAAGCTACCTATCCCTCTGATAGCTTCTGAGATTTTATCTACATCCTTGACTCCAAAATGGATTTGTTTTTATTTATCCTAATAAGACTTGGCATGATTTTTACAGTCTGTAGACTTAAACTGCTTATTCCATTCTCAAAAACTCTCAATCTATTGTCTTCTTGGCTATCCCCTTTTGGCTATTCTCCCTAGCTCTGTATCAGTCAGGGTCCATTCAGAACCCACACCAGTAATTTTAACAGGCAGAAGTTAATCTAAAGAATTGCAATCCAGGCAAAGATAACAAGGAGCCACTGAGGTATGGAGGCAGTAACTGCGGAAAGCTATTATCACCAGTAGGGTTAGGAGAACAAAAGGATGAGATAGAGATTACTACAATTTAGAAGTTTAGAGGAGAAAGAACCTACAGAACTAAAACTGCTACCTTTGAGGAAGGTGTGCTGGCCAGATGGTACTAGTGTTTCTGTATAATTGCAATGAGGCTGGTTACACAAGCTTTGGAAAAACTGCAAATTGGAATAACTGCCGCTATTGGAATGAACTGTCACTTCCAGGATGGTCATAAAATGTTGTCCCCTAACCCACTCATCCACTTCAGAGCCCAGTGTGCCAAGTTTTTGGCATGTGTCCATTCTCCTCTTGCTTTCAAGCTCAACGATATATTTTAAGCATATTTTTGTGTTTAGTACAGAGAGGAGTGATTCTCTTACCTGTGCTATCATTTGTCAAGAGTCTCTGTCCACTTCTCTTCATGTCCACTATCCTCATCCTAATCCAAAGCGCTATCTCTTCCATGCACTAGTGGTACTGTCTCCTAACTTGTCTACCTTCATTCATTCTAGCATGTCTACTATCATTTCTTCCCCCGCGGCTAATGTTTTCTGAATGCCAATCTAAGGATATCATGTCTTATTTAAGTCCCTTCTCACTGCTTTTAAAATAAAGACAGAGATCCTTCATCCATCCCACAAGGTCTTGCATGTCTCGATCCTGCTCACAGCTCCAGAACCTAATATCCTGCTCCCTCCCACTGGGTTCTCTGTCCACTTTGGCTCCTTTCTCCTCTCAAACAGGACAATGTCTCTGCATGTGCCGATGGCTCTGCCTAGATCACTCCTTTTCCCAACACTCTTCCCAGTCAACCATTACTCATCCTGCAAATCACAAATCAAAAGCTATTTTCTCAAGAAACTGTCCCTGCTCCTTCAGACTAACTCAGCTCTCTATTTACATGGTCTCACGCCTCAGGGATCTTTTTTGTTTACACAATTTATCTCAGAATATTTGATAACGTCTCTTCTACTGAGCTATAAACTCCAAAAAAGATGTTAGCATCCTGAGATCCTAAACTCCCAACAAGAGCTTCTGCACACAGTAGGTGTTCGATTGAATCATAACATGCTTTTCAAAAATCAACCTGTAACACTTACCCCTTCCCCTAAAATTCTGACACACTCATACAATTCACCTTGCATATTTCCTTTCTTTTCTGCCAAGGGCTGGTATTCTCAGCATATTATTGATAAGGTCAGGGGCCTCAATGTTATTTTTTGAATTCCCAGTGTCTAGCACAGTGCCACTGCAATAGCATTCAACCAACAAATTCTTATTATTTGTGATAATGATAAGAACTTAGTGCCATTATAGTTTACACAGTAAAATTTTACTAACTCAATTATTCTCCCAAGTAGTATACAACTTTTAAAGCCTGCTCTTCTCAAGTAATTAAATGTTATAATTATCTAGCACACTATTAAGCAATGCAAAGTTTCATGGATATTAGCCCATTATTTCCAGCTCTTTATATTTTAAATTAATGACATAGTAATTTTTAAAAACTTTAAAATGCTTTACTTTGGCTGAAATCACAAATATCTTCAGATGGTGTTCAAAATGGTTTAAATTACCCAGATGTGGTGAACACGCAGTGAAATCTTAGAGAGGCCCTCAAGAATTCCCAAAGAATGATGCACGAGCCAAGGACACAACATTCACTTGGACGTTCTTTCTCCCCCTGAACAAGTTTGATAAAATGCCTTTTCTTCCACTTTGACCTTACGTGCTTAGAAATCATTTGTTTTACAAGAGCTCTGTGGTCTATGATTATGGCAAACAGAATAGGGACTTCTGTCTCATATTTCTATTGCACATGGTTTATGAGTTTAGTTTTAAGGGGAGTGATTTTAAATAAAAGTTTTTAGATAGATTTCACTCCCATGCCTTTGTTGGCTTCCTCTGTACTTCTACGAAGAACAGCTTTGTGCTTTCAAAGCTGGCTTCAAGCACAATGCTGTACCTCCACGGTCTCGTCCAACTGTTACAATAACCCAGTTTTATGGCAGCTGCACACAAATGTGCAAGTATCCAGGTTCCATGCTTCAGTAAACTTCTTATCTTTGCCCTTTTCATGAATCACATTGATTTTACTTCCACACCCAGGCATGGTAGTATCTTACATCTTATTCTAATCAAGAAGCTTTTGAATATTTTCTAAAATTATATATATAATTTTTTTGTCACTAGACCATCAGGTTTATTACAGCATGACTTATGCTACAGATTTCCCTAAATTTTGCTTAACTTTCATCCATCGTGACCATCCAGATATCTAATGTGGTATATGGGGGAGGCTAATAGCCAATACTATGCTAGAGAGCTAAAAATATCAGCATAATTTTTATATTTACACCTGACAACCTGAATGTCTCCACTGATCGTGATGATCTCAGGCCCTCCATTCAGCAAACCAAAGATGCCTTGGCATAAATTTTCCAGACTTTTTTTAAATTGTGAAAGTTTTTCCAAATTGAAATAAATAAATATCTCATAAAAATATTTTTTTTCTATAGGATCATTATGTAAAATATAATAAGGCTTCACATTTTAGGCTGTATACAACATTTATTATAAGGGGACTTTATACATTTATAAAATTATTTACTATTAACATAAATTTATGAAGAAAAATTTAGCATCCTGTTTTATCTTCAATTGTTTTGAAATCTGTTGAGTTGTGTACATTTTTCTAAAGGATTACCCCATGCTATCATACAGTCTGTCATTTTATTTCATATGCATTATTTTTTCATAGAATTAAGTGATATTGTCCACTTGTCAGCCTCAACTACATACTTCTTTCTATCATTGACCAAATAAATATTTTACAGACATACCAAAAAAAAGAGTTCTTTTGTAGAAATTAATCTAAATACTTTATATCTTGTTTCAAGGATGTAAAATTGTGGTTAATTCTGGTCCAGATAAATATTTTCCACATCAACCTAGGGCATTATTATATTTATTTCATAAAAAAACAAGCCTCCAAGCATGTTTTTTCAATGACCACCAATACATTTAGCTAATGGACAAATCTAGTATGTTAATTTTTCTAAGACTTGTCAATAAATAATGACAGAATGGTATTTCAGCAGACATGACATTTAGAAATAAGTTAATTGTTAGTGGAAAAAGTTATTGAAAACAATATGTGCTAATTCAATAAAAAAAATGTTTTAAGTTTTTAAAAAATAGTTGGATTCTATCAAGTTCAACCTGAAGTGTGAAAGCTGAAATAAGGAATGCAGGGGTTTAATTGAAGGTGTACTGTTGTGAGTGACGAAATCAGGAAAGTAGCGCCTCTCAACTCCCTCCTCCTGCCCACCACACATACCACTCTAACACACACACACACACACACACACACACACACACAGAGTTAGGCCTCCCTTCCTTATGTCATCCAGCTCCTAGAGAGATTTCACTAATGTTCCCACTGTGAAAGGAATTACAACATGCTCCAGCCATCCCACTTCTCAGTATTATATCCAAAGGAAAAGAAAACAAGATATCTACACTCCCATGTTCACTGAAGCATTATTTATAATAGTCAAGATATAGAAAAATCTAAGTATCCATCGATGGATGAGTGGATAAAAACAGACATAGTGCATGTGTGTACACACACACACACAATGGAATACTATTCAGTCATGAGAAAGAGAGGAATCCTGCCATTTGTGACAACATGGATGAACCTTGAGGGTATTTACGCCAAGAAATAAATTAGACAGTGAAAGACAAGTGCTGTGTGATAATACTCATATGTGGATCTAAAAATGCTGACTTCATAGAAAGAGTAGAATGGTGGTTAGCAGAGGCTGGGGGTTGGGAAAAATGGGGAGATGTCATTAAAACTTGCAACTAGGAGATGAATAAGTTCTGGAGATTTCATGTGCAGCACATTGATTACAGTTAACAATATTGTGGTGAATACTTCAAAATTGCTGAGGCTATAGATGTTAAATGTTCTCACCACACACAAAAAAATGATAATCACGTGATGTAACATTATGGTGGTAATCAACATGCTATATCAAATCAACATGTACATCTTAAACTTACACAGTGTTATGTCAATTATAGCTTAATTAAAAAAAGAGAGAGTAAAGCCAAAGCCACCTCTCTCTACCAAGTCCTGAAAAGAAGCACTTAGCCTTAAATGTGATTTCTGTAAAATAACAGTGGCTTCGATGTCCTCTATGAAGCCTTTCCTGACTCTCCTGTAAACACCTGACCACTCCTTTCTTGTGTCGCCATCGTAACTCATGGAAACCATTGTAGAGACATATACGACAACTTCCTTCACGTATGTGCGTACTGGTCTGCTCCTTCTACTAAATACTTGTATCACACAGTACTTGTCTTTCTCTGTCTAACTTATTTCTTAGCATAAATACTCTCAAGGTTCATCCATGTTGTCACAAATGGCAGGTTTTCTTTCTTTGTACACACATACACACACATGTCTTCTTTATCCATTCATCCACTGATGGCCACTTAGGACCATAAAACCTGTGGTCCCCCGAATACTATGGCATTTCTCTCTAGTACTTCACTCAGCATCTAGTCCATAGTCAATGCTTAACACGTTTGTAGACTAAATTCTTCTGGACATGTTCATAGAAAGAAAATACATACTTCAGCACCAATACACTCTGAATAACTGGGAAACAGAAGCCACAAAATGCAACAAGTTGGAGTAATTCATTCTGAGCAAAAGTCTATAACCTAATATGAGGCAGGGGTGAAAAACAGATTTTTTTTTAACAGCAAGAGTCACCATTCACAGGTCACTCCCTTCCAAATTTTCACACTGTAATCATATCACTTAGCTAATCTTTGGCACAAAAGAAAGGATCATTTAAAAAAAATAATAATAACTTTTGGTCACTATTCAAAATTGTTGCCAGGTTATTTCAGTGTTTAGTGATTATAATTTCATATGAAATTTGGCTATACAATCTGTGCTTCTCCCAGATTATGTACCCTATTGCCAAATGTGATAAAGTCAGAAAGCACATTCTTTCATCATTTTTCTCATACAAAAAAAAATTGGGAAAATATATTATTTGCTTTTAAGTGGAAAAACATTCCATTTTCCAGACGCTAGCCCTTCAGGAAATCTTATAGCTCTCTTGCTGAAATTTTCAGAAATGATCACGTTATCATACATTTTACGCTCCTGGTCAAGCTGTCATCACTACCCATGCATTTCCATAACTACCTACACATATCCATTTCCTTGAGAAAGGAAAAAACAGAATGATGCTGACCCTCCTAAAGTTTCACATATGCTTGAATTTTTATGTGTCAAGTTTAAGATCATCAGAAATTGAAGCATGGAAACTTTCTCTCTGAACACTAAACCTACATAAAACACCACCTTGAATGTAATCAACTTTTTAAAATACTACCTTTAATATAATCAACTTTTTAATAATCCATAAATACTTTACCAGCCTTCAGGAATTTTTTTCAATGGTACATAGTATTCATAGACCAAAAAAAAAAAAATGAAGGTGAGATGTTTCTAGATATATTTAGCATCGGTATAAGGAAAACATGATCTAATAGGAGAAACCTCCAGATAAACCGAAGACAGAAAAGGATAAGGGAATGGGAAAACCTATTGCCGCAGAGTCTTCCTTTATATAGAGGCCTTGTAGAATACATTCTAATGAATCCATTCATATTTCTAATGAAAACGTGAAACAGAAATCTGCTTTTCCATCCCAACTGGGTTTCCTCCAATGCCGCCTTCTCCCTGATGAGTTGGAGTCGTGTGCACCATAAAACAGCACAATGGCGCCTGAAATGCTGACATTTCATTTTTAATTGAAATCAAACAGAAATTCATCCACTGGGAAACAAGAGAGTAAAACAGGCTTTTGACAGAAATTAATAGGCGATAGACAAAATACTTCCTCCATCACAAAGTTAGTTTCCCTGCCAAAGGCTGCCAGTACCCTTGCCTAAATCTGAGATTATATCCAGGATTATGTTTGGTGAAAAGGACAGATCTTACGAGGGTGAAATGAGAAATATGTGGGTGAATATATTGAAGAAATAGAAAACACGTCTTCCTTTTTTTTCAGAAAATCATATGAATATAGAGTTCAAGGAAAAACTTTAATTTTACTGCAACAAACAAATGTTAACGAAAGCAAAGGGGTTCATATCATTGACAAAAGTAGTCACAAAAATAAATCAGAAAATACTTGCTTTGAGAGGTAAGATAAACTTACATTGCTGGGACTAAAATCTTCACAACAGTGAGACAAATTTCTGTTGAAACCAGGTTTATAGCAATATCTATGGCAGTAGTAACATTAGGAGCTGAAGTTTGAGTAGCAGCAATAATATTAATGAAGATTAACATTTTTATATCTATATATGAGTTATAAAATATGTTATAAGAATTGTAATAGTCAATCCTCCAAACTGCATTATGAAAACTAGCCTTCAGAAGATAATATTTTATTCTCTAAAAGCCAGCCTTCAGATATAAAAAGCCATAATTTTAACGAAAACATTTATGGTCACATTTCTAGAAATAATCTAGTGGTACTATGTATAAAATAAATAGAAATAATCTGCAGTACTTTGTAAAAATGTTGCCTTTTCTATGAGTAACTCTTCAAGACATCATTGACAGAGGACTGGTATTGGGATGAATAAGGCAGAGTGTCTGAATGAGCAGTTCATAGGCCAATGTTGCAGACAGGTACTTAAAAAGATAAATGACAGTATGATATGATACTTGCTATAACAGAGATAGGGAAAAAGTACTTGGAGAACACCGTGGAGGACGGAAATAATTCAGTCTGGGGGAATCCAAGAAGGCTGCCCCGGGCAGAGAACAATTGAGCCAGTAATTACAGACGCTGAGGAGTTCACAAGGTGAACAGAGGCAAGAGGGCGTCGAGTCAATGGGAACTCCACTGACAGCCATTGAAGAACATGAAAAAGGGCATTAGGTTTACCATGTCTTGAGAACAATGACTTTGCTACGTAGCTTGGACCTTCTGCAAGGCTTAGGCTCCACAGAACTCTGACCTTTGCTCCTAAAAGATGACTACCTAGATATCACTGACACTTTAGGAGCCTCAGAGGCTGTGCTTCATAGAGCTAGGACCCAAACCTCTAAGGGGGAGCACTGCCAAGCTGGCGCTGGCACCACCGAAGGGGCACAATGAAGCTAGTTCTGGGATGGAGCTAGAGACTGGAGCCAACCATCGCTGCGTGAGTAAATGGCCATGGCTGATAGGCACTGACAAGAACAGTAAGCAAATAAGAAAGAATTAAGTTCCTTCCGCCCCATTCAGGCCTTCCTGTTTCTCTCAAATGCCCCCTATTGACAAAACCTAAAAAGGAGCCAGCAAACAAGAGAGAAATGTGGTTCTCAGAGTCTACGCTCTGGCATCACACAGCAGAAAAAATAATGCTTTCCTGTGTCTCCCATCAGAACCTTAGCCCCTTGAGGATTGTAACTATGCCTTAGTTACCTCTGTACGGTAATTACAGCAGTATCTGACAAAATGTAAGTGTTTCATAAGAGGTGAAAGTAAGAAAGAAAGGATAAAGGGAGAGAAGTGGAAGAAGAAATTCCCTCATGAGGCCACAGGTGTAGACTGAGGGAGGGAGGGGACAAGTCAGATAGGTACTGAGAAGAGGCATAAGTCAGGTCGGTACTGTGAAGGTCACCAGACGTGGCCAGCAAGATGTCTGTGGTAACACCAGCAAGCAGGAAGGAAGCAGGACAGGGGCTGAGAAAGCAGACAGCTCTCTCAAGGTGTTGTGTGATAAATGGAAGGATGGACTTAAAAGATCACAGCTAGGAGGGAGAAATGCACAGAGAAAAGTTGGTTTGCTGGCTCGTTTTCAGAACATGGACACTTCTACAGATTTACAAGTTGAGTGAAAGAAGAGAAGAAAAATTTGAACTTCCAGGAGAAAGGAGAGATAAGTGACAGATAAAAACAGCTTTTCTACTTTTTCTTTTTCTTTTCATTTGAGTCTTTTCAAAGCTTCTCTCTGGTGACCTTGAGTGACTTCTTGGGCTACCTCAGACATAGGTTTTACGTTCCATAGAATTGATCAAAATAATATGGGGTATATTTTAAGGACTCAAGTCCAGATGTTCTCAATCTTCAAGAAAACTTGAGCCTGTACCGACTCCCTGGGGGTCACCAGACATGCAGGAAGATGGCCAGTGAAAAGAGCGCAGCTGTCTATTCCCTATAGTGAGAGACTTCCAGGACGTGACTAAATAATCTAACTTTTGGTAAAGACCGTTGATTCTTCATGGAAATTTCTTCACACACAAAAATCTCTGTAAATTTTGTATATAGAATTTTAAGAAAAATCAAGAGTGTCAATTAATTTTTTAATCATAAAAATTAATGACAAAAACAATGGGTATCTATAAACAAAAACAAAAACCCCTTTAATCTTGGCTCTATCTGAAACTCCATTAAAACTTCACCAAATTAATACCTAGGTTACTTCATGAAAGCAATTTAATGAATCCTTCAATAATTCTAATAAAAATAAGAAATCAGTTATCTCGGTTTCAAAATTGCCACAATTGAAAGGAAACTTTTTTGAATTGAACTGTTTCTCCCTAAAAGAAAAAAAAAGCCCTTTCTCTTATAACTAAGGATATTGCAATATGCTCTGAATAGATGTTTAAAATGTCGCATAAGTTCTGAAAATCTCTCTCATTGAAACAGTTCCAGCTTGACAAGCCTGCAATAACCATTAAATATTAAAATAACATTAAAGAGCAAATGCTCAGCTCATGGATTTAGATGCAAAATTCCATTTTACACGAATGGGACTCACATAGCTACTGAAAATGTACCCCCGAGGAACAAGGATCAGACAGAATCAAGAAAATGATAACTTCGCTTTCAAAAAAAATTAATCTACTACCCAAAAAATTATTATTCATGGAATTACAATCACATAATTATTCTAAACATCGACTGTCTAAGGTTTAGCAGCATTGATTTCACATTCAAATAATATACATTTGTGATGTCATAAAATTCATACTTTGATTGCAAGATAATTTGGATGTTGTAAAATATGTGTAATGTTATAAAAAAAATTGTGTCTCATACAAAAACCGCCTAAAGTCAAAATTTAATTCTAAATATTTTTATGTGTGCTATTTCTATAGATAGTATTATCATAATGCATAAGCTTAAGGACTGTTATTATTGTTAATAATTTTTTAAGTAAAAAGAATAAAAGGTAATGTAAGTAACTAATAGTGTTAATATTTAAAGTTATATGGAGCTCTTAACTTCTCCGAAAATATATTTTTTAGAAATTATAGGCATTTTGATGTCGTTGTACCATACTACAGGTTAACAATTATCCATGTTAATTATCCTGAAAGCAGTTACAAACTATTGAAAAACAGTTATTTAAAGGAATGTACTCTAAACTAGATTTTAGCTTACCCCAAATTTAGCTTACCTAAATATCAAACTAAGACAAGGCACTTAAATTCTCCAAGTCAAAACTTTATCAGATATAAGATAAAGACAGTTTTAGAAATCTCTTATGTCTGCCAGTTCATGGTTTTCTTTTGTGACAGATAATTTCGTTTATACTGAGTGTGGTTAGACTTTCCCATTTTCTCCACGCTCACCCTCACTCCCATTCTCACCTCAACACATACACACACACGCACGCACACACGCATAAAGAGAAGAAATTTTTAAATCTTATATAGAGCTATGGTGTAAGTGCATTTATAATCTGTGAAATTGCTATTTGTGACTGTGAAAGAATTTACCAGAATTGAAAGAAGCCTAAAAAATGAGAAAGGGGGTAGCACTGTTTTGTGGGAAAAGCACCTGGGTGAATGTCTGGAGATCCAGTCCCACCGCTAACCATCCTTAGGACCTTAGCCACACACTCCATATCTCCAAATTGCAGCTCACTTCTCTGAAGAATGTGGTATTGGATAGAATGGTTGTTAAGTTCATGTCCAGCTCTGAAATTGATGCCTCTAACTAAAATAGTACTACTATGACAAGGCAAAAGAGTTATTCTTAAGTCTGCAATGAAGAAGAGGTGTGTGTGTGTGTGTGTGTGTGTGTGTGTGTGTGTGTGTGTGTGTAATTATGAAGGATGAACGCCAGAGATACGTAAATGTGGATCATTTTGCAAATTCAATAATAGCAAAAGAATTGTGAGGTATCTTTAAAAAGTAAAGATGTTCTATTCTTTTATGACCATTTATTGCGTGTCAGGCATGAAGCTAATATCACCACAGTTACTATCTCATTTAATCCTGACTACGAACCCTATGAGCTACTATAATTATTTCCATCTTCTGCATGACAAAATGAAGGCTACACAGTCTTATATCCCATAGCTGCTATTATAACTTAGGAAGAAATGTAAGATAGGGACTGAGTCATGTCCCCCAAATAGCTATCTTTTAAAGTCAAATTTACAGATGACTAGTTCTGATGTTTTCATTGTTTAAAAGATTTTTGGTAGCACTACTGGACACAATATCTGATGACACATACTACCGATCCGCTTCAGCAACAACATTCTTTCCCTTCTGTTTACTACATAGTGGTATTATAAACTTCTAAGGAAAATCACATTGTCTGGCACATAAATGTTTATTGAAAGAATGAAGGTAAATTCCTTCTTCCAACCAAGATGAGAGAACATGGACTAGATTTATCCTGCCACCTGAAAGAGCCAGACAGGACCAAAGACTTGAACAAAATATATGAAAGAATAATTTTCAATTCAGTAGGCACGAGGCAATAAAGAACAGTGATCCTGGTGAGATACGAAACAAATACGATAAACCCTATGATCGCCCAGTTTAATGTCGTAAGAGTTTCAGACCTGCAGTGCAGGGAAAGAGGATCAATGCAGAGCTCAGCAAATTCTGAGTTGAGGAGAGACAATTAAAACTCTAGGAAGATCAAGTTTACAGGCCAGAGAACCAGATAGAGAGAACTGCGGAGGAACACACTGGAATATTCAGCACAGTATTGATTTAGCACATGATGTGATGAAAACTACCCGAGGCCTGGGAAAGAATCTCTTAAAAGAATTACAGGGAACATTACTCAGTGCTTACACCAGGCTGGAAGTCGTGGCTGTAACCACCAGGCAGGTTCAAAAATCTTATAATTAACAAGGTATTGGGCAAAGTACTCATCAGGACCTTGCATCATTAGTGGGAAATAATCAGCTCTAAGCTAAATAGAGCTCTAGTCTCATCTAACGCATTTTAAAAGCTAGGTCAACTGGTCTTCATCAAGGGCACCAAGAATGCACAATGAGAAAAGGATAGACTCTTCGACGAAATGTTGCTGAGAAATTTGCAAGATCCACGTGCAAAAGAATGAAACTGAACCCTGATCTTACATCATATACAAATCAACTCAAAAGGGGTTAAAACTTTACACATTAGACCAGAAACTGCAAAACTTCTAGAGGAGACATTAGGAGAAAAGCTTCTTGCCATTGGTCTTGGCAATGATTTCTTGGATATGACACTAAAAACACAGGAAAAATAGAAAAAAATATACAAGTGGGACTACATCAAACTTCTGCACATCAAAGGAAACAACAGAGTGAAAAGGCAACCTACAAAATGAGAGAAAGTATTTGCAAACTATATATCCAATAAGGAGTTGATGTTTAAAATATATAAGGAACTCCTGCAACTCAACAACAACAAAGCAAATAACTTTGCACTCCCATGTCCATTGCGCCATATTGTTCACAATAACCAAGACATGGAAACAACCTAAATGTCCATCAACAGATGAATGAATCAAGAAATTATATGTACATTCACACATACACACATATATATATATGTATATACAAATATATACATATATATGTATATATCTACATATATATACACACATATATATGTGTGTGTGTGTGTATATATATATATATATATATATATATATATATATATATATACAGAGAGAGAGAGAGAGATAATAGACTATTATTCAGCCTTAAAAAAGAAATTCTGCCCTATGTGACAACATGGACGAACCTATAGGACATAATGCTAAGTGAAATACGTCAATTATAGAAACAAATATTGCATGAGGGATCCAATATAGAAAAGGACCTAAACTCACAGAAACAGAGGGAGTAGAATGGTGGTTGCCAGGGACTGGAGGTAAGGGGAAGTGGAGAGTTACTGTTAAGTGGATATAAAATTTCAGGTATGTAAGAGTAATAAATTGTAGAGATCCGATGTACAATATTGTGACTATAGTTAACAATACTGTATTGTGCACTTAGAAAGTTAAGAGTGTCTCATGTTATGTGTTCTTACCACAATTTTAAAACAGAAAGAAATTAAAGACCACTATCCTGGTGAACACAGACTCTAAACTAAAATTTAAAACAAATTGAGCATATTAAATCCAACAGTATATAAAATAGAGATTATATCATGATAGAGTGGGGTTCATCCCAGGAATTCAGGCTGCTTAACATTTGAAAAATCAATCAATATGTCATCATATTAAAACAATAAAAAGCATTTAATCCCATTTGTTGTTGACCAGTTTCAGCATCAACAGCTTATATGTTCCAAGATTCATTCTTGATTAAACACTCAATAAACTAGAAATAGAAAAGAATTTCCACAATCACATAAATGGTATTTTTTTTAAGTCTACAGCTAAGATCACACTTAATGGTGGAAGATTTAATACTTTCCCTCTAAAATCAGAAACGAGATAAAAATGTTTGTTTTTACCATTTCTATTCAACATTGTATTTATGCTTACAGTCAGTGAAATAGGAAAAGACAGCAAACGAAAGTCATCGAGATTGAAAGTGAAGTAAAACTGTCTTTGTCCACAGCTACGATCACCGATATAGCCAATGTGGTGAAATCGGCCAGCGCTTAGGAGGGCACCAGCCAAACCGCTCTGAGTTCAGCCCCAGGAGCTGCTGTGGTTCCTTACAGTTTCCAGGCATCGGTAGAGCAGGCGGCAGCGGGAGCACCTTCCACTCCCTCTCTATAGGTCACAGTCGTCACCACAAGAATAGGGGTGGGGGCTAACAGGGCCTTATAGCACCGACATTTCTAGAGACAGTGGGCTGGCAGACGAGGTGTTCTGCTGCTGCAAACAGGCATGCCACTTAGTCAAGGAAACGCATTCTCGCCCCAACAGCTGGATGGGAAGGGAGGTCTACTATGATGAACTTCTTTCCTGAGAGGCTCCACCTGGAGGAGCGCTGGGTACGTGTCTAGTGGCCTGTAGCTCTGTGGGGGCATGTCAGGTTTCTGTCTCCTTCCAGAGCTAAGAGTACTCTCCTGTTTTGTTGTCTCTGCCACAGTGCCCACCCCCCATCTTCCAGAGTTAGAGTACAGTGAGTCCTCACTTAACATCATCAGTACGTTCTTAGAAACTGTGACTTTAAGTGAAACATATAACAAAACCAATTTTACCATAGGCTAATTAATAGAAACAAGAGTTAAGTTCCTACAGCATATTTCCAGTCACAAAAACATCACCAAACTTCTAAATAAAGTCCCCAAACATTTCTAATAATAATCATTGAAATAAATGTGAGCTATCCATACATTTAAGAAAGAACTTGAATAAAAACAAGTAGGATAACTATTTTCCAACCCACTGACTCCCGTTCAGGGTTGAGGGTGGCCAGAGCCTCTCCTGGGAGGCAGATGAGGTTGCAGGTGGGAACCCACTCACACCAACACTCACTCAGACTGGGACAATGCAGGCACACCTCGTGTGACATCTCTAGGATGTGGCAAGAAACGGTAATACCCAGTGATACCCCACGCAGACATGTGGAGAACGTTCAGACTCCACACAGACAGTGGCTCCTCCTGGAAGCAATTATTTTTTTTCTCAACATTGTCATGAAAGGACATTGAATGAAACGACATTCAAGGACGTGCTGCATATCCAACTCAAACGGTAGCCCTGCTTGGGAGACGCCCTCCCAGCTTTGCAGAATGGCGCGCTAAGGTCTCCAACTTATTCTGCGTTCCCACCTCATTTGCCGCGCACCCCCCCGCAACTAGCAGAGTAGTAGATACTCACGTGTCCTTCTTTAACCTCAGCTCCTCTCTGACTTTCTCAGGTTCAGCATTAAGTTGGGCTTAAGTGAGCAGCCAATCTTTGCACGGCGGACGCCAGCCCACTGCGCAGCCACAGGGCTCCCGGCCTTGCTGCCCTGCGCTTGCGCAGTTTCTCGAACAAGCGCATGAGACCAACAGGCCCTCCCTGAGCCTCCCACCTTCCTCCAAGGTTCGCAAGCTTCTAACCTGCCTCCGCTCCTCACATCAATACCTAACTCGGGATTAACACAATTCTTCACTCTCCCAAATGACTCACCATTTCTTGGTTTGCAATCTGCCGTAGACGGCGGGCAAGGAGAGACAGACCTAAGAAAAAAGCAGCCCACTCCAATTGGTAGGTGGCAGTTTTCACAAGCAAGAGAACTTACTTACAAGGCTTGTTTGGGGTGGCCCAAGAGCTAGTAGATCTTTGTACCGGCTCGCCAGAAACGTCAAAGGTTATATAGTAGGCTTAATGGAGTTCAGGCACGTATACCAGCCACATGGTCTCAATCACACGTTACTACCTCCAGGCTGCGTCCTTGAGTCAGCTGGTGCTGGGAAGGCAAGTAGAATGCCATTCCAAGGACATTGGAGGGGGCTGTGAGGAGCCTCCAATTGCCTCGGTCAAGCTCATGGGTCAGCCAGTGGTCACTTCCTCTGGATGACCTCCTCCGACAGCTAATGACATATAAAACAACATGTATGAATCCTGAAATAATAATGCCAAGTTCAAGAAGCCAGATAAATGAAATATATATCTATATTTACGCTGTACAATTCATGTGCATACAATTCCAGAAAATGCAAACTAGTAGCAGAAAGCAGACTATTGGTTGCCTGGGCATAGGGTTGAGAGATGAGGAGAGATGGGGGACAGAGAGGAGTGGGAAGGAGAAATAATACAGGGGCATGAAGGAACTTTTGGATGGGATGGACATGTGCATTTCTTGACTGATTGTATGGGTATATATGTATGTTAAATGGATCAACTGGTACCATTTAAATATGTACGGTTTATTGAATATAGAATATTCCTTAACAGAACTATTTTTAAAAAATATAAAAAGGCCAAATTTTCACCAAATATATAAGCAATAATGTGGACTATTTTGCTTAGTGCTTTCCCATTTTTTTTCATCATAGCAATCCAGAGAGCTAGTTATTATGATTGTTTCTGTTATATTATGTTATTATTTTATTATTGTTTCCACATAAGATATGATGAAATCAGAGGAGTGAGGGCATTGCCTTGCCCAAAGTCAGAAAACGTTTGTCAGCAAACATCACGTGGAATTCCTTACTAGCAAATGAAATAAAGGATAAACCTGATTTCATTAGGGTTGTTCTCAAACATTTTCATTCCTGCCTCCTTACTATTCCTTCGTGCAGCCCTAAGAGAGTCTCACTAAATTTAAAAGTACATATCACTCTCAATTCCCAATCTCCCTAGAAATGTGAGGTAAGGGCTTTGCAGTGTGTGCTGTCCAATTCATTAGTCCATTTGTGCTACTGAGAATTTGAAATGTAGATCATCCGAATTGAGATGTAGTGTAAGATAACAGCCCAGGTTTTGAAGACATAAATATCTCATCAATATTTTTATATTGATTACATGTTGAAATTATAATATTTTGGATATGTTGGGTTAAATAACATGTTATCCACTAATTTTACCTTTTTATTTTTACTTTTAATAAGTGGTTTATAAAAGTTTTAAATTACATGTGTGCCCAGCATTATTGGACAACATGGACCTAATTCCACTGAGAAAAGCAATGCTATGCCTTTTATTATGACAGTTTCAGAAAATAATGAACTTGAATTTGAATCGCACTTCTCTCAAGCTTCAGGTTTATAAGAAGGTGGAAAGCTTGAGGAAGAATGCCTCAGGGAGAATCTGTGGGGGATACAAGAAGAAAAATGGGCCCAGGCAGGGTAGCAGATGCTGATTAGAAAGAAAACGGGCTACAGCTGATTGTGAACTCATAGTAGATGGTGGAAAATATTCAACCCAAACTCTGAGATTGTTTTTATAAGTCAGATCTTGTGCTGAAATGCTTCGGGGTACAGTGCTAGTGTTTCGATGCATCAAAGATCTAGTGGATGTTGGTGGCAGTCGTGAAAGATGACCCAACCCAGACTTATCTTAGCCCGATAAAGAACTTATCTGTGTAATTATAACTAAGGCAATATTTGGGGTAGCAACTGCAATTTTTGTTTCTGTGGATTAAAATCTTGATCTCTTCAAAGCCTTTGCTTCGTGCCAGACTCTTGCGACAATATTCCCCTCTTAGTTCATAGTCATCTAGTGCTCTGCCACATGGTGTAAGTGTCCATGGATCTTGGAAGCCCTTGGGTCTAGTGCACTAACTATTTACAAGTTAGACAGGTAGAGGCTTGGGTCCCACTGTATTAGCAGAATTGCTGCATCCCAGGACTTGGGAGGTAGTACTCAGTTCTCATCATTTATATTAAATGCAGCTCATGTAAAATACTGTTGAAATTGCAAAGCATGACAAATGTCACAAATGGCAGGGCCAAGTCTTACAGTAAAATGTGCTCTCCCAGACTCTTTCCTCTAGAAAGTCTCATGCTGCCATGCTAACCACATCCCTCGGTGTAATCTTTTCATCCTGATGGATATCTTCCTGTTGTAGCTGTTAAGGAGTCAATATATAGCTTTTTTTTTTTTTCTTATCACTCTCTGAATTTGGAACCAGTGGAAAAACAGACCTAGGAGTCAGGCAGATGGTAAGAGAATGTAATGTGGCTTTAGATTAGATGCCCGTAAGTCTCCCAGATACATCACCCTGAATGAGAGATACCTCCTGCCCCCATCACTGTTAGAGCTGGACATTGAAGGCCTATTCCAAGCATAGTGTGTGAATGAGCAGACCAGAGTGCAAACATCTTGCAGAATCCAACAAGACACTGAGCTGAGCAAGCCCAGTAGTGTCAACCAAATCTAATAGAATAAGCCTACAGGAGTGAGGCGTTGGGGGGAAAGGCAGGTGACACCAGAAGAAGTCCTTCTGCATAGAAACATTAGGCCAGGCAAATGGATATGCCTCCCCCAAACCTACTCTATATAATTGTGTTTATCTGCATATTGTCAAAAATGTGACAGGTTTTTATAAACATATTTCTTCATACTTCGCATATAGACCTGTAGAATGTATTTTCCTTGATGCAAGATCTATTCATTTATTCCAAAAGTATTTGGTCAGTGCCTGCTATAGGCTAGGGCATTGTTGTAGGCACTACTAGGTGAGGAAACAGACAAAAATCCTGCCTTCATGGTGCTTATATTTTAGCAGGAAAGACTTAAAAATATATAAGCAATTAAGACAAATAGTACTGCAGATGGTGATAAGTGCTATCAAGAAAAAGAAAGCAAACAAGGGGTGAGCATGGAAGTTGTAATATCAAATAAGTGGTTAGGGAAGCCTTCCTGCAAAGGTGACAGTAAAATAAGGGCCTGATGGAAGTAGGAGAGCGAAACTCCTGAGAATATCTGGAGGAAAGTGCTCTAAGCAGCGTAAGCAGCAAATGCAAAGGCCCTGTGGACAGATGCCTAATAGGCTAGAGGAAAAGCAAGAAGCTAGAGTGGCTGGAACAGAATGAACAAGGCAGGATCACACATAATCTCTGTCTTCTGGGTTTATTCATGTTTCTGGCATGTTCTTCCTGTCTTTTCTGTTTGTGTTTTAAAGTTCAGACTCTCTTAACAGTTCTAGTACAGCTCATGGGCCCCCACCTGTAACGTTCCTCTGTACCACTCACAAGCCATGTGTGCATTCATTGCCATGGTTCTGGACCATGGTTCTGCCTTCCATCCCTCAAGACCTGAAAAGTCCTGGAAAGCAACATCTTTCTGAATCCATCAGGTACCTACCTTACACCTTTCAGAAAGCAAGTTCTCAATATATGTTTGGTGAATGACACTCCTAGACTGTTGTCTCAATGATTTCAAAGCAAAGCCTGTCCTCCAGATGTCTTAGGACTTCAATATCAGTAGGGGTTTTCTCAGCAGCAATGGTTTCCTTAGGATACAAAGTAAATCACTGGCATATTTAGTCCATACTTAGCACAGAACTCACCCACCATTTTGCGATTTAGTTGCTGTCATTTGGATACATTAATGTCTCATTTCCTACACACCAGCATGTTCCATTTCTTGAGTGCCTCAATGACTCAAGCAGACCCCTGCCCTCTGGAGTTTATATTCTAAAAGATAACACCTTGAAGGTGGGACCCTATCTTTGTTGTTATTATCTCACAGCCCGTATATAGCACAGTGATTTCTTTGCCTAAGGTGCTTTATTAAAATCATGCAAATCTTGAGATAAGTCAGAAAGCAGAATTTCATAGAACTAAAAAATTAAAAAAGTGATCATCTCTTTTACTCTCTAAATGGCTCAAAAAGATCTTCTCAATGCCTTTCTCAATGCTTTTCTTTAAAACATGCTCAAGGTCCATTTATTTCCAAGGTGACACTTCCACCTGTGAAAACATAGTGCCAAGATGCTAGATGGGTCTAATATTCTCCTTGTTTTGTAAATCGTTAAAACTATTGAGAGTGGAGTTTAAGATGTTTGACAAGTTTTAGGCTTATATGTAAAATGATTTAACGTGACTGTTTAATAAATTGCATTGCTGGTAAGCCATAGGCCAAAACCCCTCAAAATATCAGTACATCAAAACCTATAATGTTATCAGGAGAAGAAGATGGATTTGGGGAATTTTCCTAAAGTGCTTGAATTAATATTATCTTTTTGTGTTCTAAGAATATTTGCTAACAGCCCTGCTGATTTTCCATTAAGGGTACAGTGAGATGGAGTGCGTGGCACACTGCTTTCATTCGTGGATCAGCAGTGAAGAAGACAGATTTGTGGTTTTTATCAGTATTAGCAGGGCTAAGCACATTAGTTCACAGGTGTTAGGAATTACCACTTGAATGAAAAGCTGGGCGGAGAAATATTATTTGTCTAGAGCAAAGATAATAAGTATATACACAGTCCACACCTTCAAATAAGCATTATACAGTCTATATTTTAACTCACTTCGGAAAGGAATTTGGCGTGTTCTTTTCTTGAGTTATTCTTTAAATCAAATTGGCACATATTAAATGATAATTATTGTTGATAGAATGATATAGCATTTTGTATCAGTGACAACCTCTTCATTATCAATTTGATCCTCAGATTCTGAGACGACCTCAATTTAAAAATCTCAATTTTTAAAAACTAGAAAATGGAAATTGTGAACAGTGGCAGGTAAAGTTCTTTGACAGACCTACAATTAGGGCTCAAGGCGCTTAATTCCCAAATCTTCTTTTAGCCTCTGGAGGAATAATATCTGCTGGCTTTGTGCTGTTGATTCTTTGGGGGCCAAATTTGCTAAAGAAAGGCCCAGGGCAGGGGTAACAATAGGAATAGTTGTTTTTCGAATCTACTGATCTTGTAACATTGGAAGAATCCCCACCAAACCTGACACGCGACAGTTTGCTTATAATTTGCTGGAGAATTTATCATAAAATTCTGCATCAGATTCAGTTTATTATTTGACTTATTGACCTTCAAGAACAACACGTTTTTGTCAGACACTCAAAAATGTTTCCTTTAGTTTACAGGTTTTCCTGGAAGATGGGAATAAATTCTAGTGTCTATAAATTTTTTTAAAGAAACTAGACTACTTGGAAAATGAATAAAATATGAATAGAAAATTCATCACATTTCCTAACAATGAAGAAATTTGGCATAAATAATACTCTCACCTTTGCCCGTCGTATCTACAGTGCTATAGATACTGTTGAACATATGGTACGTGATGTCACCCACTGTTCTCATTCCCCCTTCACTCTGCGACATGCCGGCCAGACCCCATCACCAGTTCTAGGGAGGATAATATAATTATATCAATTTGCTAAATTTCGATGTGTGAAAATGAATTAGGTAGCACTTTCCTAGCAATAGAGTATATGCAAACAATGTTATTGAGTGAACGTTATGAATTAATTTAAACTAATTGTTACAGTAGATAAACATTATCTAGTATTTCAATTTTCATCCATCCACCCGAAAAACAATTGTCATTGAATAAATATGATTTTAATCAGGATCGAGTTTGGATTATTGGTTTATTTCTAGTCAAGATTATTTTTTCTTAGAAAATATTTAACCTGCTTAAGTTATAGATATTATCTGTTGTTTGGAATGAAGATTTTCCAAAGTCATCTCAGATCTCTGCAGCTTAAAGTTTCTAATAACTAAAAAGGGAGAGGGGCCAGAATCCTATTGCTTTCGCCCACAGCGTGCCTTTTGTGATTTTGCCAGCTATCACCATTTCTACTTCCCCCATTCTTCTGACTCCTGCTAGAAGAGCACCAGCACATAGTAGGCCATCCCTGAATGGTAGCCATTGTGATGACTGCTAGCCCTCTTATAACCCTACTTTCCAAGGTGGTAAAATGAAGCTCCCTACAACCAAGGTGTCTGATGGTTCTTCGTCGAAGCAGGTTTTTCACCGATTACTTCCTGGAGCTGCTGGAGTTTCCCTGATCTCCTTCCACAGTGAGAGTGGGTCCTGCCATGTACCTTGCCAATCAGCTCCCCTCCCTGAATCCCAGTGATTTTTGTTTTTGTTTTTGTTTTTTTACCCTGCTGAGATTGGGTGGACAATACTCTACAAGCAAAGACCCTCTTTGTCCTGCTTTTAAAACCTGGACCAGAGCCAGTTTGAAGCAAGCCTCTAGCATGCCTTTCTTAACTCTTCATTAGCCTCCCAAGGGAATACCCAGAAAGGCCCATCTTACCCACACCAGAGGAAGAAAAAAGAGGAAGATGAGGAAAGGAAGGAAATTTGCTCCCACCCTCACTGAAGTCTTTGCAGTGTATGACCTTGACACATATCAGAGCTGTTCTCCAATAATTCTAGGGTGGGGTTAGAGGCATGGCAGAAAAAGGGAAGGATGTGCTTGAGATAAATTGATGAGGTGGCACAATTATAATCTTCCTTAAATATTTACATGCAGAATTTTTGTATCTAATGCTTTTTAGATACAAACTATTGTTAAGATGTAGCAAAAATAGGAATTATCCACTCAATAAAAATGTGTTCAGTGCCTGTCCTGTGCAAAGACCTGCACTATATATGCACTATTGACAGACACAGGAATATTTACACTAGGAATATCCTTTGGCAGCTTTGGGTTCCAAATGACATGACATCCCATACTAGGGAGCACCAGTGACATGACATTGATGACATAAACATCAGTCATGACAATTTGAGCTTCTAAACGATGAGCACTATAAGAAGAACATACAGCTGTACAACCCAGGAGTCAAAGAAATTGCTTTTTTCCTTAGGAGGAGTTATTTCCTATGCTGTGCCTTGCAAATGGAGATGATCTCCTGGTCTCCCAATGATAAGATAAGCTCTCAGTGATGGTTTTTTTCTGGTTATAGGCACGTGTACCTGTTCTCGTTTGGGACTGACAGCAGGCCTTTCCAAAATGGCTTGACCAACAGCAGGGGCACAGCCTGTGGTTATGAATGGAGTGATCTTAATTAGTAATTTATTTATAATAGTGAGTATTTAGTACCTGCCTGTCCCATCTGTTATAATATTTTAATAGTCACTCTTAGAAATATGCAAAGAAATATATTCTGGGATTGCTAATACATTATAATATATTTCAGATCATATATAAAACTCTCCAAAGCAGCATGAGCTAAATAATTAATAATAATAGCAATACCTAATTTAAGGCTTAAGGAACAAGTCATAATTTACAAAGTTTGTGTGAATATATTAGCTCTTTACAGCAACTACATAAAGTAAATAAAATGATCTTCATTTTTATAGTTGAAGAAATTATGGTACCAAAAATTTCAGAGGTTTGCCTAAAGCAGTGTTTCTCAACTAGGGTGACTTTGCTCCCCAGGGAATATTTGGCAATGTCTGAAGACCTTTTTCATTTTTACAACTGAGGATTTGGTTGTAGGGGGCTGCTACTTTCATTTGCTAGGTAAAGACCAGGGATGCTGCTAAACATCTTATAATGCACAAGAGAGCCTTTCACATCAAAGAATTATTCAACCCAAAATGTCAATAACACTAAGGTTAAGAAAACCTAATCTAGGATCACAGAGTTGGTAAGATCTGAATCCAGCTTTCTTATTCTTAATCCAGGCTTTTTATTATCTTCAAAGTGAAAAGTTTTTTTTTTTAATCGAATGGGGAAGCATAGTCTATTACATTTTATATTACGTTCATTTTTGCTTTTCTTATTCCTGAGCTCCTGGGAAATGGTGGAAAAGTATACCTTAGGTAGACCAGGAACTGTTGCTGTGGTGTAAAATTGTTCCCAGTGACAACAGAAAAGCTTTCAAACATAATTCTCACCCCTCCTCACCCCCAGCCTACCTTTCCAACTTCATTGAATTCTGTACCTGCAATTACAATTTTTTGGACTGCATCGGGTGATAAAATTCCACTGTATTTTCTTAGTTCTAACACTGAGATAGATAAAATCTAGAACCATGCTGGAGAGATAGGTGGCAGGAATAAATGATTGATTAACACGTGTGTGAGTTCTCAATTAGCAACGGTAATGGCCCGTGGATGTAATGTGAATTTGCCAAAGCCAATGATAACCCAAAAGGCATTTTTATTGAGATTTGGAATATACAACATTTTTTTTTAAAGAGGAGCCATCTATCTAATAATTACTTTAATTTCGAGGTAAGCTACTATAGCAGGTTTTTTTTTTTTAATTCCCTAAATACGCATCACTGTGAGGCAAGAGAGAGGCATCCAAGAATGTGCTAGTCTGCAGGGGTTGCCAACAAAGATTAAAAACTGGAACAGTAAAAAAAAAAAAAAAAAAAAAAAAAAAAAAAAAAAAAAAAAAAAAAAAAAAAAAAAAAAAAAAAAAAAAAAAAAAAAGCCTTAAAAAGCTGTGGTACAGGCATCGCATAGCCAGGGCCATAGAATTAAAACTGTGCATCCCAGAGGTAGATCAGCCTAGGTTTCCATCCTGCTCTGCAAACCTACTATGATTGTGAGCAAGTTACTTAACTTCTCTGTATCTCAGTTTACTCAACTATAAAATGGGAGCGTATATAGTAAGTACCGCAGAGGGTATTCCCAAGATCTAATGTATTTTACAATGTGCCTGGCACATAATCCATGTGATAGTGCTATATATTTTTTATATTATGCATAATACAAAATGTAAAATATATTTTATATTTTTTTATATTATATTAACACAGATCAGGTGAACCTATGTATGGTGATGTGAAAACATGTCATGAAATATTATTAAGTGCAAATAGGAAAAGGAAAGAAATTTGGAGAGCAATAATTATAGCACCAGCCCATTTAGATTTTAAACCCCCCAATAATTAGATATGTGAGGTACAGGTTGCATGGTGAAGAGGAACTTGAACTTTTTATTTCAATGAGAGAAGTTTACAACCCACTTCTTGATTTGGGTGAACACAGAAGGCTACTCTGAAGCACTTTTTTTTTTTTTTTTTTAACTTTTCTCAGTATTGGAAAATAAGACCAGCAGGCCTGTTTGACCCTAGGGGAAGGGCGTAGAAGAATTGTTTAAGTTCCATCAAAGGTTACCTCTCTTAAGAGCCAAGAACACAGCTGGTCACTTGGGAGGAGTTAAGCAAATTGCATGGGGTTCAGTGAGCCCCCTTAGGAGGATGGGATCTTACTGGCTTCTTCCTTTATCAAAATAACATGGTTAGAATCTCTTTGTCTGCTGTGTTAGCATGGTCATGTCTGAGGTCTCAGCTGGATTATACTCCAGTGGTCACAAAGAGAAATGTTTACCAAGCAAAGAGGAGCCTGGCTGGGTGGTAAAGTCTAGAATGTGACCTAAGAGTACGTAAGGATGGCTTTTCTGGACCAAGCATAGCTGAGGTCAGAAGTCCATTAGAACCAGCATTTTTGGCCCAGAAATCACATAGGTGAGTGTGAATAAAAGTGGATAATATTGGAGTCCAAATGTAGGGCAGAAATGTGGTCATTGCAGGGATCCTATACCAGCAAAAATATCATTGTGGCTGTAGATGACACCATCAGATTGCAGAGGACCAGCTAACATAGTGACACTAGGGCAGTCGCAGAAATCCCAACAGGAAAGAATGTGGCTTGTCAGTTCTCTCCTCTCCTGATTTTTGGAATCAAAATAGATCTAATGGACTGAGTAAATACCCAGAGTAAGAAGACAATCCGGAAAAGTGGTACATACTGGATTTATCAAAATAGATGTAGATGTAGATATATAGATATGAATGTAGATTAGTTATAGATACATTAATCAGAAAGACAATAGATAGTTGGATAGATAAATGGATGGATGGATAGACAGACATACAGACTGACAGACAAAGATATTTTGACCCTGAGAAATGATTTGGCCTTACCATGCATTTGAAGCTCTAGCAGTTGCAAAATAAATAAAACTATTTCATATTGGTTGCAAAATCTGGACCTGTGTGTGTATGTGTGTGTGAGTGTAGGTTGTGTGTGCAGGTTGTGTGTGCCTGCACACATACAACTCAAGGTATGGCTTCAAGACTAACAAAATCAGCATCATTTATCACCTGGCTGCTTGAAAAATCATGTGTCCGTCCAGTGCCATGCTGGCAAATGTCTAACACCTAGATTTCTGGGAGGTAGAGGTGAGATGGGAGGAGACTCCTGATTGTTAGTATTTGCTGATTTCAGTGGTATAAGTGCTCCCACCTGACTGATTTAAAACTATCCACGTGACATCACTGAATGTGGAGCTGGGAAGAGTGTGCACAGTTGTGTCTCCTGAGCCAGAGCAAGCTATTGCATGGGTCCTTGTTCCTCCTCAGATTTGCTGAATCAGAACCTCTGTGATTGGTGCTCAGGACTATGAGTTTTAACAAGCCCCCCCAGATAAACTGTGATGCTCATGAAATTTGCAAGCACTGCTAAATCATCGTGGAAGTCAGCAGGCTCCTAAGTTTCCTGCAGAGGCAAAAGTATAGTCCATGAGAACACCCAAGTGAGCCCTTGTGTTGAAGCCACAAATTATTTCATGCAAAGGGAATATGGGTAGTATACTGAAATTCACAAGTAAAATCTATAGGTTTCAAGGCAGAAAGACAAAGATCTCAAACAATACATATGGAGAGAAAACAACCACAGAAGCAGCTAAAATAAGGAAGAAATGAGAATGGAATTTGCCAGTAGTGCAATCCTGAAATACCTGAGGAGAACTTCTCAAAGGTTTCCTGTGAGTTAGCTAAGAAATAAATACAAAAATCAATCTTTATCAAATTCTAAGAGTAGAACTACACGACCTTAATGTAACCTGTAAACGGCTAAAACAGCATAGGATAAAATTTGTCATTAACTAAAAATAGATTAAAGATTTCAATCAGTAATATTTAAATAGCCAGAATATTCTGGGAAGAATCAAACAAGAGAAACAATGGCTATATTGTTTTGTTTATTGTGAACATATATGTGATAGTATATTCAAGTTTAACATTCTGAATGAGAAAAAAAACATTATTTGTTTTTATCGTGGTAAAAAATAAGTAACACATTTTTAAACATTTTTAGATGTACAGTAGTGTTAACAACTTACACATTATTGTGCAATAGATCTGTAGAACTTTTCATCTAGCAAAACTGAAACTCTATTCCCACTGAATGACTTTTTTTCACACCTTCCTCACCAGCTCCTAGCAAACACCATTCTACTTTCTGTTTCTATAAATTTGACTATTCTAGATACCTCATATAAGTGCAATCATGCAATATTTGTCCTTTTGTGACTGGTTTATTTCACTTAACATAATGTACTATGGCTCACCCACATTGTAGCATATGACAGGATTTCTTTCTTTATGGCTGAATAATATTCCTTGGTATGTATATGCCACATTTTCTTTATCCACTTTTTTATCCATCAGGTGCTGAATGGATGTTTAGGTTCCTTCCACCTTTGACTCATGAAAAATGCTGCAATAAACATGGTGTGCAAATATCTCTTCAAGATCCCCTTATCGATTTTGTGGGGGATTTATACACAAAAGTGAGGTGGGAAAACATTATTATTAATAACATGATGATCAATGTATACTTTTTAAAAGTCAGAGCCAGATGTTTGTTGAAAATTGATGGAATCATTATGCCAGTGCAGAATTCAATCTTAGACATTGAAACAATGAAGATCTCTAAGACGTTCACTGCTTTCTAGAGGTTTAGAGTCTTAATTGATGGAGCAAATACCAATATGTAAATATATAGATTATAATAATTTATATTAAAGGTAAAGCTTGTGCAAATACAAATTAGTCAAACCATTTTGGAAAACTGTTTGGTAGTTTCTTCTGAAACTAAGATGTGCCTACCCAGAAATTCTAGGTATATAATAGAATATCTTAGGTACAAGGCCAAGCTAAATAAGTGCATCAAAAGACATGGATAAAAATTTTAAGGTAGCTTTACTCATAGCAGTCAAAATTGGGAAAACCTATATTTTGGGGGAATGAGGCGGGGTTTGAATAGATAAATTGTTGTATATTCTTATGGAATACTATACAGCAATACAAAAGAAAAGCCTGCTCCTACACAAAACCACATGGAGGAATCTTACGGATGTAATGATAAGTAAAAGAAGCCAGATGCACATGAATATATATTAGATGATTCCAATTTCAAGAATAGGCAAATCTACTCTCTGATGATAGATATCAAAGAGCATGAGAATGGACTATGAAGGAAAAGAAGATTGCCTTCTGGGTTGCTGGAAATGTTCTATATCTTGATCTGGGGGTTTGTTACACACACACACACACACACACACAAATTTATTGAGTTGTAAATTTTTACCATATGTATGCTATATTATATATTTTGTAAAAGTTTTTGTTTTAAGTAAATGAGTTAGTTCAGAGGAGTGAGTGATGGATAAGAAGTCAGAGCAGACTTCTCAAAGGATGGTAAGAATTCAACTTTATTTGATGGAAAGGCAAGAATTGTTCAAGGGAACACACAAGGGAGGTCAGTCCAAACAAGAGAAAAGGCAGGAATAAATGCATCGTGGCACAGGTGTCCAGAAAGCTTGGTAAACCTTGTGTTTGTCTCTCCAACATCTATCTTTCTTTTCCCCAAGTATATAAACCTTGTGGGTTGGGTAGAATTGGCTTCACCTCAGCTCCAGGAGTGAGCTTTAACTGATTTGAGCTTTAGCAACATAATTACTTAGTGATAAATGTAAACTGGTCATTGTGCAGTTTGGATCAAAAGTGGGTATCTTCCTAAGATGATAGATACAGTTAGAGCTCAGCTGAGACTTTAGTGTCAAGGCTTAAGGGGAACCAGCAACTACCCTAGGCAAAGCTCAAAGCTTCAGTGTAGGGTGGTAGCCATTTTGGGGGGCATGAGGTAGCTAGCCTGACACATAAAGTTTGACTGAATTGAGAGAAATGTGGATAACTGAAGCTGAAGACCTAATTGATGACTCCAGACTCTTTAGATTTGTGAGACCTTTATTGCTTAAGCCAGTTTGAATGACTTTTTCTATTGCTTTGTAACCCAATTAACTTTTCTCATAATTATACATGTCTCTTGAATGAGTCTGGTTTCCACGGCCGTAGCCACAGCCTTCCTTCACACTCTCATAATCACTGGCTAAGAGAAGTGCAAGGGCTTTTTACTGGCCTCTGCTGTTGGTTTCTTCTTACCTTTGTTATCCTCTGCATTGCTTTCCTGAATGATCTTCTTAGGCATATCTGATCACTGCTGCTGTGTGCATGACCCTAATAGTTCCAAGTAGTGGGACTAAAAGCAAATGGGTCCACATTTGCCAACTGGGCTTTAACACTTTAGTCCTTCAGTTCCACTCATGAACTCTGAGATCCTGACTATCTAGTCTCCCAGCCTTTGCCAGGGTTAGTACTTTGGCCCAGAATGTCCTTCACTCTCTACCTGCTCATGGGAATACCACAGTCTCTTCCCAGATCCAACTCTAGCCTCATCTCTTCTAAGAAGTCTTAGATTTCTCCAGCCGATATATACTTATTTTGCTATAGTATAGTGGCACGATTTTACCTCTTAATAGCTCTCCAATTAGTATTTCCTGGTTGCGTGATTTGTGTATGTCTGACCTACCTGCTAGGGTATGAATACTGGGAGCTTGAGTTGTTTTTTTTTCATCTCGAATTCCTCATCATAACTTGCATACTGCTTTTCATAGACAAACCGTTTAATAAAACTATGCCGTTTGCTTAATAGACTAGGGATGACATTTCTTTTAGGGAAGGAGATGGTCTTAATGTTGGAGAGGTAGGTGGGGGCCTTGATTAGGGAACTAAAAGCTTTTGAAGGATTTTAAAAACCAAGTTAAGTATATTAAGTTCAATCAGTTTTATTTCACTTTTGAATACATAAATGGTTCTCCTGCTGTTTTCCAAAATTCCTACCGTCCTTTCTACATTATGTATTTTAAACCATCTATCTTTCTATGTATCTCCTTTTCTATGGTGGGAGATGGCTGTTGGTTTTGAAATAATATGGAGTTTGAAAAAAGAAATAGAATGGGGTGATTAACTTCCTTTTCACTTCTCTATTATGATTCCAGAATGTGCTTCCTGAATACCCATGCTAGCAAAGCAGTGAGGCCCATCTACTAACGCAGTGGCTTTAAATATTTTTGATGTAATCTTGTACATATGTACTATATTGTATATATACACCTGAAATAGGCTTTTGTAAAACAATACTTACTCTCAATTCATGCCATGCATGTTGATATTTTCTGTTATTCTGTTTCATTTCAAACAAAAAGTTGATCACAGTACAGTAAATCAATTCCATGACCAAAAAGAGTTGAGACCTGCAGTTTGAAAGATGTGACACTAAAGAGTATATATCATAATTTCTAAGTTACAATCATTGGATGAGCATTGTGCCGAGTGCTTTTGATAATATGGTTGTATTTAATCTGTCATAATAATTCTATGACAGATTTTCATACCCATTTTATGGATGAAGAAACTGATGCTCAGGGTAGAGTCAATTGCCCAAGATCACTTAGCTACTAAATGGTGGAGCTGAGACTCAAACACAGGTAGACCATGCTGCTTCTAACAGCTTAGTGATGTGTGCCATGGCTTTAGGTCACAGACAGCTGTGGAAAAGATCTGCATATGTTGAACTTTTAACCTTGCATCACACACGGGGAGGAGGAGACCACCTGGGAACAGACCAAGTGCTCTACACACAATATCTTCGTTTCTTCTCTGGAACTCTATTCCTGCCTTATTCTCCCAACTCATAAGCCCCTCAGAAATGACAAAAACCCCTAAAATACAACACTCAAACTATAACAGAGAAAACAATTTCATGATTAGGAGGAAATGTTCTAGAAGGCTGGCTCTAAACCTTTTGAGTCTTCTTCAAATGAACAGAACTCCATGGACACTAAGAATGAGTTTTTTTTTTAAATTTCCTTTTCAACAACCCCCCAAAACATCTAAAAGTAGGTAAAATCAAAATTCTGCTGTTACATGCTAGGTCCAATAGGAAGGTTTGTTATTTTAAACACCAATCTGTCATCATATAACTTTATTTCCAAAGTTGCTTGATTTTCTGGGTCATTCTCGAAGGAATAATTTAGTTCCATAAAAAGTCCCTTATGTGCCAAGCAGTGTGCCAAGTCATTAGGGTACAAAGACCCGCTCCTCGCCTTTGTAAAGGGAACATATACTAAAACAAAGAACACAGTACACCAATGGCACAAAGTATGACCCATGCGCAAATAGTTACACAAGGTGCAGAGGAAAGACAGTGGATTGTATAATAATTCTGGGAATGCAGAATTTTGACTTTAGTTTGAGATGTTTTGGGGGTTTGGGGAAAGGAGAGAGAAAAAATAAAACTGACAATCTTTCAATTTTAGTGTCCACAGAGTTTTGTTAATTAAAGGAGACTTAAAAGATTTACTGCCAGCTTTCTAGAATGTTTCCTTCTAATCATGAAACTCTTTTCTCTGTTATAGTTTGTGTTGTATTTTAAGGGTTTTGTCATTCTTGAGGGGTTTATGAGTTGGGAGAATAAGGCAGGAATAGAGTTCCAGAGAAGAAACGAAGATATTGTGTGTAGAGCACTTGGTCTGTTTCCCAGGTGGTCTCCTCCTCCGCGTGTGTGATGCAAGGTTAAAAGTTCAACATATGCAGATCTTTTCCACAGCTGTCTGTGACCTAAAGCCATGGCACATGTCACTAAGCTGTTAGAAGCAGCATGGTCTACCTGTGTTTGAGTCTCAACTCCACCATGTAGTAGATGTTTGTTGTACCCCAACCCACAATTTCCTCATCCATAAAATTATGTAATAATGAAGCAGTGCAATGACTTTTATTATAGTCATGAAACAGGCAGTCTCCACAGTTTGGTAAATTAAGACAATTATCTTTGTTCTATTTTTAGGGTCTAGAATTCAGGTGATAAGGAGCCAATAGCCTGTTGCAAATCAAAATGAATATTCACCAGCACTATCTACCAACAGTGAAACCAAGTTAAAATGGAACCTTAAGAGAAACTGATCTGAAAAGTTATAAAAACTGTACTCTTCAGTGTGAAGTGTGTATCTTGAGGATAAAGACAAGTTCTTCATTTATTTAACAAATGGTATAGAACATCTGATGCGTGCCAGGCACTGCATTAGGTGTAAGTACAGAGAGTGAACAAGATTCACGTAGTCCCTGTATTATGAAGTCTACCCTCTGATGGGGAAGACAGGTAATATAGAAGAAACCTATTAACAAAAAGGTCCCAATTGGAAAACGTGCCACTAAGGACATAAAGCTGATGATGAGGTGAAGAATAATAAAATGGGTGCTTACTTTAGAGAGAATGGTTAGGAAGTTCTCTGGGAGGAGGTAGTATTAAGCTGAGACCAGAAGGATAACCAGGAGCAGCCAGTTATGTGAATAGCCGGAGAAAGGATAATGGGACCAGCCTATGCAAAGGCCCTGGTGTATGAGGGACTCTGAATGTTGAAGCTCTGGACTTTTTTCACACACACTGACTGGAATCCTCCCATTCTGTCCTTTCAGCTGCTGTTCTGGCTCAGTGCTACAGTATATATGAGGCTTCAGTTTGGGGTCCTGGATGTTTGTGCCTGTTGATATATCAACCTGAAAACATGCTAAGGTAGCCCTTTCTCTTCCAAACATCTTCCAAAGCTGTATCTTCTTCACTGTGACTTCACCATTCAATCAAGACTGCCCTTGACATTTATATCATTCTGGTTTCTTTGCCTACATTTTTGCCTCAGGTCTTGAGAGAATAGCTCCCTGCACAAGGTAGACCCTTAAAAATTATTTGCTGAATTTTGGGATGAATTTTATTAGATCATCAAAGATCTGATTTTTTGGTTTGTGGTTTTGTCTGCTTATTTATTTTAACATGGTCAGGATTAGAGGTGAGCAAACTGGATGAAATTTGTAGAAGAATAGTGTGACATTACTGGACTAGCACTCAGTTACTGGAGAGATGCTTCTGGCTCTATAAGTCACTGGTGATGTGACTTTGGACATGACATCCCAGGTGAGCCTTGACATCTTCAACAAAAATGAAGTTTCATCCAAGTACCCTTCAATGTCTGTGAGTCATTGAGTTTCAATATTTGCCACTCCTTCCACACTCCTATGAAAGAAATGTTATCTTTAGGCAAAAGCTCAGTTTATACAATAATGATGCCTTACATTTGATAGGATTTTGTCATTTTTCAGAGTCCTTTCATGTCCACTATCTCATTCAGTTTTAATCAGCCATATACAGTATTGAAGACACGTTAATTATATTACATCTCACAAAATGTGAAATTTGCCCAAGATCATAATACAGTAGAAAACGTTATGACACTTGCATATACAGTGCTGACTATATGTTGCACAATTTTCTAATAAAACACTTCAGTTGTAGGATCACAAACGTACTCAGGTTAGCTCAAGTAGGGAAGGGGAGCACTGCAGGAATCAGCTCTCTTATGGACAGGAGGCAAAATGGTCCTCATAATAATTGAAAAAGTATCTCTAGGCATTTCTTCCTAGTACTAAATTGTCTGCTTTTCTGGGAACTTCTAAGACTTTTCTGTTTTACGTAAAAGAGCAATGTCCTCTGCTTACTCGTGATTCTTGTTTCCCCATAACCATGGCTCTCACAAGGCCTGACTTCCTGGCACCGGCTCTGGCTGGTTCTCATCAACATGTCAAATCCATCACTCACCATAGACTACTGTCAAGCTCTTCCACTTTTACTTGATGTGGTCCAAATCAGCTGGGACTGGAGGGGCTGGGGCAGGAAGGACTCATGTGACACCCACATCAAGTTCTACTTCTAAATCAGCATTATGGGCAGGTTCCCTTCCCTAGATGGAGCCGGCACTCCAAAACATATCTCCTATATTTTCCTTTTTATCTAAGTTTCTCAGCATTATACTGAGTCTTTTGTCGGGTACCTCCAATACTCATAAGTATACCCATTTTTCTAATAGTTCAGGGGGAAAAAATCAAACAAACCAAATTTATTCTTTAATTTAAAATAAGAAGGATAAGTCAGAAAACTGTAGACTGCAATTTAAAAAAAAAATGCACTAGCCATCAATTGTGTGTATGTAGGTCCCAGACCCAATCTAATCATTGACTTATTGACAATTTTAAAACCTAGAAACTAGAAGGAGTCTTATGAGATTATCTAATCTAGCCTCTGCATTTTACAGTAAAAGACAGTGACATCAAGCCTTAGGTCACAGAGCTGATTAGAAGTAGAGTCAATGGAATATTTCTCCTAAACAAAAGTCTGTGATCTTTCTATTACATCATCTCTATAGAGCCTGTAGAGGCTTATTCTGAGAATCAGAGATAATGCTTGTGATAATGTAGCATAAAACAGTGTCTGAATGTTAAATATTATTTTAAGATGATAACATGGAATGAAGATAGAAGACAGGAATCAAATTATAAATGTCCTAATTCTTATTCTCTAAAAACTTACGTATAAGCAAAAGATCTTGAAAATTGATCTAAACTCTTATCTATTAATGACACAAAACTGCATCAGAAAATGGAGATTAGCATGTTTCCACTGCTGGATAACATAGGAATGTAATTTAATGTTGACTGATCACAGAAGGCTTAACTTCAAAGGTGGGCTCTATCACTTAATAAAGTTGTTTAATTTAGTCAAGTTAAACTGTCCTGGTCAAGCTGCTCAACTGTATATAAACAAAAGATTGCTGCCACCAATCTAATGGCAACAGGAGTCCCAGGTCTTGGGTGCTGAAAGATGAGAAACTTTTATCAAATGAGCAGCTTGCAAAACAGAGACACACAGCCTCTAAAAGAAAATTCAAAGTGTATTCCAAGGGTACAAAGGGGAGGCCATTTTTTATAGAGAAAGTTGGACCTGCTCTGGTCCCTGATTGGCCTATTTTTATGTAAATGATGAATCCAGATTTGCATAGTCTGATTGGCCCAAATAGCAGTATCTTGATTGGTCAGAATAGCACATTCTAATCTGTCATTATGGAACTGGTATGATTGGTCAGGAAAGATGCAAATGAATATATAACTATGGGGTTCTGATTGGATGAGTCAGGTCTCATCCCATTGGTCAAGACATAGTGCCAGGAACTCCTTTATAAGGGTGGGCTCAGGCGAAAAGGGCACAGTTTTAGGAGGCTGACAGCTCAGTTTATGACTTTCCCTGAAGTTCAGAGTGGTTGAGAGTCTTGTCTGCACCAGCTGCTACACTCTGGTTATGATTTGGGGCCCAATTAACCACAAGGAGTCCTTCTTGGCAGGTATATTCTTTTGCAAGGTCTACAGTTGCTTGCTTCTGGCTTTCTATATGTAAGATATAATAGTAACACATACTACATAGATTCACTTTTTGGATTCAAGCAGCGAATACTTGTGAAATTATTAGAACAGTGTCTGGTGCATTGTAAACCCATTTATAAGCTTTACCTGTCATTATTATTACTCACTTCTGTCTGGGAGGACTAAAAGCTATTTCTCTGGAATAGAAAAATCTCTATTTAAAATCCCGTTGGCTAAATTAGAGCTATTAGTTGGTTTAATGAGGAATTATAGATGGAAAGATTTTAGTGGTGTCTCCACTTAAATCTTTATTTCTTTAATTCTTATGAAGTTCTTAAAAGTGGGCATTGTTATTTGCATTCGCAAACTAGAGAAGGTAATTGCTTGGGCAGAACCAGGAGTTGATTCAGTACTGGTTCGTGGTACAAACTCGATTTTAGTCTACAAAGCAACAAATGAAAGTCTTTTCCAAGAGAAGACTTTCCAGTGCCACGAAGTTCTCTTTTCCAGGGATCTAGAAAAAGATGGTGTGTGGGTAGTGGACAAGGAGGAGAGGACCAACATCCCTCTTCAAGCTCCGGAGCTACAAGTTGGCTCAGGGGACTTCTTCCACACTGCCCAGGCCTAGCTTAAAGGAGGGGTTCCACGCAGCGAGAGAACCCAGGCTCAGGCTTTCCGTTAGTGAGACCGGTGCGGCCTCTCCCGAGCCTCCCTCAAAGTGAGCCAGAGGATCTGAGTTCCTTATGGAAGTCTGTGGAATTTAATTCCTTAATTAGTTTAGGAACTACAATTGTAGAACAGGGAAGGCCAAGGAACGGGAACAAAAAGAAGCACGCAGGAACACGGTGTCGGCTAACGGCTCCAACCTCGGGAGCCCTTACAGATCGGTCCCACTCGCGACAGCCGCCGGAGCCCCGCCACCGCCGTAGGTCGCGGAGGAGGCGTGGCCCGCACGCGCCGCCATCTTGGGCGCCTCTCTAGGCGCTCTGTTTACCACTCGATGGTCGCCCGCTCCCGCCCCGCCCCTCCCTAGTCATTGTCTGGAGGAGCAGCGGCGGCCGCAGCGCCTTCTCTTTATAAGCCCGCAGTGCCCGGATGTGAATGGATTACAATGTATCTTTCAGGGAAACCTATTATTATCAATGTGACTCCACGGGGGAGTCAATGGTGATGATGATGAGGAGGAGGAGGATGATGATGATGAGACACCTCTAAACTTGGAACAAGTTTAAGACTTTATAAGAGAAGAAAAAAAACCACCAACAAGATTTGTTTGAGGAGAAATTATAACTATCCTGTATTGATTTTTTTTTTTATAAACAATAAGAAAAAGTTGTTGGATTTTTTTTTAATGATTTCTTTTTTGGGGGAGGGAATTTTGTTGCAGTTTTGTGGTGGAAAATGCAAAAACCAGAGCCAGGTGCATAATCTTGTATTCTGTGGATATCCCTGGAGCAGAACTGAGTACCAGTTAAAATACTTTTTTGGGGGATACACATGTGAGATACTAAGTACTTGCAGAAGATTTTTGTCTCTCGTTTTAAAGTCACTTTCCTTGGAATATTGTGAGCATATTTGTGGCCATTTAAGGTAACGTTACAATTTGCTGTCAGAGTAAACTGTTTGTAATTGAATTTAATTTTTAAAATGTCGATCCCAATGTTTTATTAAAACAAAAGAAACAACTATTAAATAATTGCCAATGGGAAAAAGTATGTGCATGCATTTTATGTATGTACTCGCACATGTAGCAATAACAGGGTTTGTAGAATATATTTTAACACGTAAAAATCGCGTATGTTGCATATACTGGATAAAGCACGCTTGTTATGAAATAATAGACTTATGAAGTTTAATTTTTATTCTAAAAAGTGATATTAAAAAGTATGTTTTAAGAGCATGCAGGGCCTGTAATGGTAAATATTGAATTAAAAACTTACAGTGTTGGCGAACGGGGACTTAGCGTGTCTAGGAACTAAAGTGTGAAAACAAAACAACATCCACCCTCAAAAATTACCCCTTTTTTTTGGGGGGGGCGAAGTTTGCAGCTATACTATTCTGTGACTTTAAAGGGAGGGGAAAGAAAGTATGCAATTTAGGTTTCTCCCCCAACGCAAAAGTACCGAAATGAAAATCTCCCCAGCAAAATGTGGCTTGGTTTATACATGGAAAAGAAAAATAGTGTTCCTCTTGGCAAAGTCTTTTTGCATCACGTGTATTTGCAGCCTAGTATTAACTCGCTTTGCCGTGTGTAGATGTGTGAGTGAGAGGGAACGAGAGTCAGAGAAAGAAAGAAGTGAGGGGATGTAAACTCGAATAAATTTCAAAGTGCCTCCGATGGTTTAAACGGGCAAAAACCGAACTGTTCAGGCTTCAGATTGTAACTGACGATCTGAGGGGAAATGAGGTGCTCGATGAATTTTCGTTTGTATTTTTTTTTTTTTTTTTTTTGCGAGGCGGGGGAAGTGTTGAGATTTCTATTTCGGGGGCGGGGGTCCATCCCAGCCAGCGCGACCCGAGCGAGCCGCGTCTCCCCGCCGCAGCCCCCCCACCCATTTCTTTGCTGAACTTGCAATTCCGTGCGCCTCGGCGTGTTCCCCCTCCCCCCTTCCCTCGTCCCCTCCCCTCCCGGGAGAAGAGAGTTGGTGTTAAGAGTCAGGGATCTTGGCTGTGTGTCTGCGGATCTGTAGTGGCGGCGGCGGCGGCGGCGGCGGCGGCGGCGGCGGGGAAGGAGCCGGAGCGGGCGCGGGCGCAGGAGGAGGAGGAGGCGGTGGTGGTGGTGGAGGCAGTGGTTAGAAATGAACGCCGCCTCGGCGCCGGCGGTGCACGGAGAGCCCCTTCTCGCGCGCGGGCGGTAGGTACCGGCGCCGGCGGGGCTCGGCGGGGCTGATGCGCCGGGCGGCGCGGGGCTCGGGCTCCGCGGCCCCGCACGCGGCTCCTGCCTCCCCTGCCGCGGGCTCCCGGCTCCCGGCGCTCCCAGAAGAGACACCCCTTCCCCTCCCGCGCCTCTTCCCTCCCCCTCATCTCAGTCTCCCCCCCCAACCCCCTACCCAGCAATGCTGCTACTTGAAGGGACCGATGACTTTGCCAAGGGCCTGACTTTAATTTTTACAATCCTTTCTTTCACAAATTAGGGTGCCGGACAATTACAGGACCCAACCCTCCACTCTGCTTCACCCCCTCCAACCCTGTCACCCCTCCCCCTTTGGATGTGTTTTCACTCCAGAGACGCTCATCTTTAATTTCTTTATAGCTACTTTGAAATGCAGGGGGGAGTGGTGTGTGAGTGTGTGTGTGTGCGCGCGTGTGTGAGTGTGTGTGAGAGGGTGGGATGGAGGGTGGGGGGAAAGTTGAGACCGGATCGTTCTGAGTAGTTTCTCTTTTCTCTGTGATCCATTCATTTCTCGCTCTACCTCCTGTTGCATAAAATGATGCGCTGAAGAGCGGCTTTTTTTTTTTTTTTTTACTTCCCGGATTTGGTTTTATAGTGGATGTTACCGTTTTGATCGTCTCTTTGGAAATACAGTATCAATATCGCTTTTTTTTTTTTTGCTATTGCTGCCTATTACATCTTAAAAAAAAAAAACCAACAAAACAACTCTCCCATCCCTCCCTCCTTTCACCTTAATCCCACCCGCCCCCACATCCCCACCCCCAACCCCCCCAGTCTCCAAAAATCCGATTGTGTTTTCTCCAAGGATTGGGACTGGATTTTCTGATTGCGGTTATTTCCATGTTTCTAGGTTTGTGTGATTTTGCTAAAATGCATCACCAACAGCGAATGGCTGCCTTAGGGACGGACAAAGAGCTGAGTGATTTACTGGATTTCAGTGCGGTAAGAAAGAACGGTGGAAACTAACAACAGCTGTGGAAAAAACAAAACAAAACAAAAAACCCAAACACTTAGCTAGAAACCAATAAAAGACAGAAATCATTTTTAATTGGCTGAATCCTTGGTAAAATGAAGGTCTTTTTGATAAGTTTTTAACTACAGTTTTTTTGGGGGTGTGATGGAAGATTCAAGCTTCTTTTTTTTTTTTGTGGATGTCTAATAACTTGAGTTGAATTCTCTACCCACCAACTCCCCCCAAATAATGGAATCTCACCCCAATGGAAAGGAAAAACAGACACCCCCTAAAATGGTAAACCACACCTAAAACTTGGCCTTATCTGAACATTGAGAGTACTAATACTTCGCGCACTACTCTTGTTTTTTTTTTTTTTTTTCCTGAAAATGGAAAAGACAAAATAGGAGACCCAGTTGTCTCTTAAAGTTTTAAAGGGATGATGCTTTGGATTATTAGGACCTATAGTTACCTAGCTACCTTCTTTCTTGGGATTCTGAATACTCATATGTATATATTGAGCATACATTCTTTAGAGCCCTCTAGACTGGTTTAGTAAATTTCATAGTTATGAGATCAGTCAGTACAAAGCAGAACTTACACACTTGTGGAGTTTTACAGCTGTATTTGGTCCTTCTCCATCCCTTTGCTTCCCTTTCTCAAACATATCAGGGGAATTAATTCATTTTTAATGTCAGATGAGTTTGGTATGAGATGCATTTGTAAAGCAAAAGAAAAAGGATCCACAAAACATAAATAAAATCCAAACCGCCTTCTAAGTGGGGCTCTTTCATGTTGCTGCTGCCGCTGCTGCTACTGCTGCCGCTGCTGCTGGTGCTGTTGCTGCTGCTGCTGCTCTTTCTAGACCTTCTTTTGGAGAAATGGCTTTCGGAAGTTTTGCCAGGAAACAGAGCTCCAGGCAGCTTTGTAGCCCCCTTTCTGCTTGCTGCACTTTCTCCATTCGTTCCTTTGCTTTTTGCAGGCTCTGACCCAGGGAAGGTGCGCATTATCCACTAGATACGTGGAAGAAGAGGGAAACCAATTAGGGTCGAAATAAATGCTGGAGAGAGAGGGAGTGAAAGAGAGTGAGAGTCAGAGTGAGAGAGAGAGAGAGAGAGAGAGAGAGAGAGTGTGTGTGTCTTGCTTCAAATTGTTCTCATGTTAGAGATGAAATGAGAATTTAGTGCAGGTGGCACTTTTATTTTTATTTGGGTTCACATACAACAGGCAAATTCTATACGGGATGGAAATGGACATTGCCACGTTTATGGCCAAGGTTTTCAATATAAAGCAAACAACTTTTTTCTTCTCTTTTGTAAAACTAGTGTTTTCTAGAGAGGCTGCTGCCCTTCAGACTGAATCTTGATAACATGAGGACTGTGTTTGTTTAAAACGTAGTAGCACTGCCTAATACTGGCCATCTAATGAACCTGAGGAAAAAGAAAGGAGTGGTAATGGGGTGGGGGGTGATTGGTAGTGTTGTGCCTGTTTTAGTTTTAAGTTGGATGGTGATGTATTTTACTATAACGAACCCTTAGCATAAACTCTAAATTATGTGGTGAGAGTATGAAAGATCTTTGACAAACTCTGAAGGCACAAATGTCTTCTTTTCAACAGTAATATTTCTTTGTTTCTTTTAGATGTTTTCACCTCCTGTGAGCAGTGGGAAAAATGGACCAACTTCTTTGGCAAGTGGACATTTTACTGGCTCAAGTATGTAAATTCTTTTCTTAGTGTGTAGTTAAATGTTCTTAGCTGTTTATTCACTCATTGTATATTTTTGGCTCTGTTGAAGTGTTCTGAAAAAGTCATTGAAATTTTAGCCTGTAATGATATGGTTATTTCATTATCTATCAGTGGTATAACTTACACAAAATGTCATCTTTTGCAAAATTAAAATTAGATCTTTTTTTTTTAAATCATGGAAACTCAGAATTCCATCACTTAATTTAAAAGCAATTTTCTAATATAGTTGTAATCAAACATGTGAAGATAAGGCCAGTGTTAACATGGGGGAATAAATTAATGTTCTCCATTTGAAAATAGAGGGGGGAAAATCTAACTTTCATAAAAAGAGAAAATTCCTTGTAAGTAATATCAATTTTATTAGGTACTATGTATAATTAACCCTTTTAAGGAAATTAACACTTAATTTTTCAGATGAATGCTGTGTAGTAAACCATAGCTGTAAATAGCCTCTTGCTAATCTGAGAGCTAAATATGAATTCATTTATATTAAAAATATCCTTTCTGATGCTTTAGCTTTTTCTTTTTCCTATGTATTTATTTGTGAAATTAATTTTTGCTGTAGTTAAAGTTGTACATTAGGAAGAACTTTCACATTTTATAAATGAAAGGTCTTTAGGTGATGCTTAAAAAAGACGTTAGCACTATCCACAAAGGAAACTGGGTGCGCAGTGATTGTCAGGCATCTAAGGAGACGTTTTAATAGGGGGCTCTCTGAAGATCTCTTATTAAAAGTGAAAACTGGAAACATTTATTTAAAATGTATTTGTTGTTTTGTCCAATGAATTTCATATCTGAAAGAGGCATACATTGCTGCCTGTTATTCTTTAGGTTCAAGGCTTAAATCCATTTATGCTGGTTAAACAGCTGCAATATTTTAGTTCTGCCCATGGTACATAACAGTACATTAGACAGAGTGCTATTCTTAAGTCAGACTGGTAAATGTTGACATTTTTTAACAAGAGATGCCAGTGGAATTGTCTGTTAGTATGGAATATAATTTCACATCTCTTAATTTTTATAGCAGTGAAAGAAATCTGTTCACCTTTGATTTGTGTAATTGATATGTTTTTTATAAAATTAATTGGTCATTTAAAAATTGGTCATTCCCAAATAAGTTACTTCTTCTGGCCACCATTAGTCTAAGGGAATTTTTGTCTCTATAATTTGATTTCTAAAATATGAGAGGGCTCTTTAGTTATATTTTCTATTTTATTTTTGGGGGGGTCCACTTTGATTAAAGTATTATTGATCATATGTTTATGTTTTACTGTCCTGGACCTTATTATATTTTCTATTTAGTGACTTAAATTTTTTTGTAATATTATTATATTTTCAAAATTTCTGTATTGTGTTATCTATACAATTTTTAAAGTAAAGATGACTACAAGTGTCTCTTGTAGGAAAATCAAATTTTCATGTTAGACAGTATCCAAATAGTAACTAACTTTATCTGACTGTAATTTTTTCATGATTTTACTTAAGAAATGTATAGTTTAAATTTTGAAATAAGTTATGTCAGAAAGCTACAGAGACAGACTGCTTTCAAAATCAGTGCAAATTACTCTTGTATTTTGTAAAAACTGACACATTTGGAGTAACTTAAATATATAAGTTTAGGTATGGTTGAGTAAAGTGAGGTGATTTAAAAGCATGAAATTGTGTTACATTTAAAAAGATAACTGTGCATCTGGTCACTTTCTATGTTCACATTTAAATAAAATCCTACCTATAATATTTAAGTGTTCAGAGAGAGTATAGGCTGAATAAGTATGAATATCTATTAATACATTTTGGTAAATGTTCATATATTGAAACACAGTTCTTAAGACAGCTGTGTGTGTGTGTGTGTGTGTGTGTGTGTGTGTGTACACACACACACACACACACATACATACATATACATGTGTATGTAAACCTAGATAGAGATTTCATCCTTAGTGAGACATGTTATGGTTTTCTAATGAAGATGCTATAATTATTTTTAAAGTGTTGAACTTTAAGTTACTTACATTTTACCACAGGTATAGTTGTCAGCCCAGTGTTTACTTGTAAAGGTAAAAAGTGTAGTCTTTTTTGTTCAGGCTGCTGGTTTGAAAATTCAAGGTATTCATCCAATGCAGTGTGATGATGATTAAAATATATAAGGTACAGATTAGAGTGTTTGTTTTTCTCATCCATTTGATACATATTTGAACACAGGGCTATTAGTGAAGAAAATGGCTTACAATTTCCACTAGATAAGATAAAGAATTTATTCACAAAGATACATTTCTTTTAAAGCATAACAAATAAAAAAATTAGAGAAACTGCATTTTGCCCTTTAACTGGAAGAATGAACTAGCTAACTTTGAAAAGAAAAATCATGTTCTAAATTTACTTCAGGTTAATATCCGTTGTCCTGAGTGGACTCAGATGTCACTTTCATGGGTAGCTTTGAAACTTGGGTCCAGGAATAAAAGATCTAGACTATAAGTGAACTGTTCCTATTTAGAAAATCAGCTATATTTTTTCAGTGAGGCATGGTAATGTTTCATGTTTAAAGTTCCCAATAGATTTTGATTCCATTAATATAGGATGCTCCATTGTGATTTGCAATGTGAGATTTAAATAAAGTGTGGCCATATTCCCTTTAATCTTTCATTTCACAAACATGGTTTTTCCTACCACCTTAAGAAATGGGAAGGCTGCTAGGGAGAATGGAATGTAACCTGAGCTACAGCCTGACATTCCCAGGGAGCATTTTTCACATGAAAGGCTTTTGTCAGCCCAGGAAAGGACCAGCAGTTTTTGTTTGATGTTTGCAGGTGTTCAACAGAGAGCACTAAAACAATTCAGCCATGATAGTTCAGAGCTGCGATGACCTTAACGGGAGATTGGTGGGCTCTGGAATTATTTTTAAGAAATAGTTGTAATCCATATGGTAACTTATACAAAGGGATTTAATATCCGTTATATCATTGATCTTAAAACAAACTAAAAGCATCCACATGCCTGGATAATTGGAAAATTATTCTCATTAAAATATAGGATGGCAAAGTTACCAAAAGAAAAAAAAAATGCACTTAGAGTCTGTAATTTATTGATGAACAGGGGATTAATTTTCTAATATAACAAAAATACTATTTACTTGGTTACCTTTGAGTTTTTTATAAGCAAAAGAGAGACATACTAGCTTTAGCATCTTTTTTAAAAAGTAATTTTTCAGTTGGGCCACTGAAATCGTCTATATTCAAGCACAGCACTGGCCACATCTGTTACATGTATTTACAGTCAGTCTGTGACAGATACTACATCTTCCTCCTTTAGTTTAAAAGTTGAGCTTTTCCCCCTCTAACTGTTTAGTTTTTCTTAGGTGTTGAGCATTTGTTAAAGACTGCCAAATGAATGGGTCTTTGAACAATTAAGAATAGTAGTGAAATAAGCCACATCCCTGTTGTGGTCATTTTTGGAAGAGGAAAAACAATTTTTGATGTTCATACAAGTTAGTTAACCTTTATCTATATGACACCAAAAGGACACGTCCGTTTAGTAAATTCATTGAGAATAATCCAAGAGGTAATACTTTATCACAGAGGAAATTCAAATGGTCAGCATCCTGAATTAATTTTCATCCACACCAGTTTGAATTCATATTTATAGCATGAAAAAAATTGTTTCCCCTTACAGGTATTTGTTGAGTAGAGATATTTAATATTGTGTGTGTGTGTGTGTGAGTGTGTATGTGTTTAAACAGCCTTACTATTATAGCACAATTCATGTGTGTGTGGATATTTGAAAGAGCAGAGTAATTTAATAGGTTAAAAATAAACAAAATGGTATTAAACCCATTATGTGAGGATCATGGAATTTGGGGGATAGAAAACCCCTTAGAAATATACAGCCTGATGCCTTCATTATGTAGCCAAGAAAAACTGAGGCCCAAGTTAAGGAGTTTCTGTAAATAAATTTCAAATAAATAGTCTTTATTTGCTATTCTTAAAAATCAAGTTTTGATTTGCTAATTCTATGTAGCACTGCAAATCCTTTATTGGAATAACGTTGGTTTCGCTACTATGTTTCTGTAGTTTATATTATGTGGTAGAGTATCAGGGTTTGCCTGCTGATGTTTGTGTATACAGATGCTCTGCATGTGCATGTGCCCTTTGAATGCTTTTTAAGGTCTGGAGCTGAATTTTGGTTTATCGATCATTCTCTTTTGCCTGATCTCCCCTTTGACTATTTGCAAGATGTTAGATTGAGTAATAAGGTGTGAATGCACATGACACTGATAAAATTAAAGTGCTTTTTAATATGCCAAGTGATATACTATGTGCCTGCTATTTATTGTATTTTTTAAATCTTAACATGAACCCAGTGAGACGCAAGGATTACCATGCTCAATTCATAGATGAGGAAACTGAGATTCGGAGATGTTAAATAACTTGCTCTCAAGGCAGCCAAGTAATGAATTAAGTTTTAAATTTGGGTGTTCTAGCTTAATATCGTTTTTACATCACATACTCACAAACACAATCAGAGTCAGATATAGATTATTTTTTTCAGTATTATATAGGGATAAAAATATATTATTGTGTCCTGGCGTGCAATACTATTCCTGATCTTTACATTAGATAAGCATTTTCTAAAAACATATTTAAGATAATGATATAAACCATGCTTATCACTTTTCCTGCCTTTGTATTCGGATAAGCTAGCTTTCTAATTTATGTTGGGTTTCAGTGTGATTTAGTGTGTTTATTCATTAGTGTTGTTGTTGTTGTTGTTGTTGTTGTTATTATTATTATTATTATTATTATTACCAAGAAAATATAGAAGATATTTTCAAAGTTGTGGTTTCATTGAACTGTGTGGGTGGCAGTGAAAATATTTTGTTTTCAGTTATTTTTATGTACCTAATCAAACCAAAAGTTGAGGTAACAAAAACTGCCCTGTTAATAACTATAAAATAAAGATTTCCTGTCTTTAACTATAAAAGACGTTTTGCAGTTTGTTGTTACATCTTTGAAACTTAATATCCAAGAACAATAATGCTAAATTCTATCAGCATCTCTAAAATAAGCAGTATTGAAGTTTTGATATGTCTATTACCAGACATGTGCTTAAAATGTTACGTTTTCTAAATTCAGAAGGAAGAAGCAGTACTCTATTTGACACTGACTTAAGTAAATAAAATGCATTAAACAAATGTGGGGATCCAAGCTCTGTTGAGACTGAAATGTTTAACATTTTTGACAGCATCAGCAAATTATCTTTACCCTACTATTGTAATGAGGAAATCACTTAAATAACAGATGAACAGCTAAGTCACATAAACATATATAATAGAACTATGTAATGAAAGTTTATGCTGTTAATTGCTCGAATCTGTCTTAAATGCTTAGAATCATGAAGCAGTAAAGACTGTCATATAAACAGTTTTGTTTTGAGCTTAAAATTATTCCTTTTTGCTTTCATCTGCTATGATAAACAAAGTAATTTTGTAAGCTTTACAGATCAAACATTTACTCCTAATGGTAAACTACATTTTATATTGGAAGTTTGCAACCTCGTCCAAGGCATAGAGTTGAGTCCTGGTGGCCCCAGGCCTGTGATTTTCAATGTTTAGTATTATGATGCTATTTAGATCTGTTCCCATAAGCCAAGATAACAGATCTTAAGTTGCCTAATAAGGAACATGGTGTGTTTTGAATGTTCTTCAGTTTACAAGTCTTGAACCAAAATGTTCTTGGCCAAATCTTTAGAATGTATATCTATATATTCAGTAAGTCAGATCTTGCACAGACATAGGAGCAAAATGAAGCTAGATAAAAACTGAAAAAAAAAACCCTTCTTATTTTTTATATTTTATGAACTATTTTGTATGATCAGGTGTTCTTCCAAGTTAGATTGTACTAAGTTTAGAGAAAGTAAAGCACATCATACTTTTTTTTTATATAAAGGTTACTTTTGTTACAGGTACTCCTATTACTCTGAATAAAAGTTTTTAAATTGACCACCAAGTTTATAAGCTTACATGTGGGTTATGCATTTTCTAAATCTGTGAGCCCACTTAGCTCAGCAGTAAAGTATACACATGCGTTTCAGGTGTATACTTTGAGCCATATGTCTCACTGTTTATGAGAGAAACATAAGAGAAGTAGCAATTTAATCTTTAGAGAAGATTGGTAACACTTTGTTATTAATATATATGTATTTTTTTATGTCAGACTCACAGAAATAGCAAAAGTATTGAAAAAGGTTGTTATGTTTACTTACATTTCAAAAATAAATAAGGCCCAGTTAATCAGCATATTAAATATCCAGGTGTGTTTAAAATCAGTTTATGTGGATAAATTTCAGGGCTGTAAGAAAGTATTTTATTTAAAGGTGCAGTTACACTATTGCTCAAATGGATGCTTTTGTACTTTTGTGTGACAATTAACATTTAATGAATGACTTTCTAGACTGCCATTGGTGGTAATTACTATATGTGGTTTATTAACTGCGATCCATTGTTGGATGTGCCTGTATTGATTTGTTTTGCAAACAACTCTTCACACGTTCAGCAGTATTTTTGCATTAGTTTTTAAAGAACCAATTTCATTCGCTGATGCTAATATTGCCTCTAAAAATTTTAGCTAATAAATCTTGAGGTACTAGAATGTCTCTTTGATGGGATGATTTTAATTGAATTAAAAACACATCAACTTTTAAGCAAAAAATTTTGTACTTAGATCTTCAGGGAATCCCAAAGAAACTATTGTTTCGCAGGTAAATAATTTATGAAATTTAGATTTATAGAAGATTTTAGAATTGCTCTATTATTTTGGGGGGAAAGAATCATGGTTTGAGAGGGTTAAATGTCTTTTGCCCAAATCATACAATTGATTATTTGGCTATAATAGGACACAAATACAGATGTCCTGACCCACTGGTTAGGGACCCCATGCTGCTTTTAATTAAGGTTTAGACTCAATCTGTTGCTATCAACTTTATGTTTTTTAAGGAGAAGGAAACTTGTATAATCTATCATTTCTGAAAAAATAATAAAAATTTAGCTTGTGAGAGATGGACATTGTAATCCAGCTCACTTGTCATCACGTGTTCTAATTTGGCTAAGGCAGTTGACGAATAACTGTTAAAATGTATTGTGTTATTAAAAATAACACAGTAAGACCCATGATTAAATATCAGAGCTGTAATTTAATCTCGAGGGTTCTGGTGCTGTTCATAAACCATTTGGCTTTTTTTTCTGTAACAGATGACGTCAAAATACAGCTTGATTGAATTATGACCTTGGGTCACAGGAGCACCTGCTTGTGCTTCTCTACTTCATGGCCTGTCAGCATTTCCATTACAAACTTTTTTCTGCTTTGACATTTCTAACTTCAAGTAGTTAAACTAGACCAATGGTTGTCGTATAAGCTTTTAGTCCCCTGGGAAAAGACTATTTTTTTCCAATAAAACAGAGAAGGTGGTGACAAAGCCCCATTACAAAATACCTTTTAGAATGTTCTTCCTTGCTTTAATCTTCCATTAATTTCAACATTCCTTTTGGGGGTACTTAGCTGAACTGCAGGGCATCTAAATGGGAGGTTTTTAATCTTGAGTTTCTTAGGCCAAGTCTTAAATGTAAGATAACTAGAGACTGTTAAACTAGAAAAAGACGTACCTTCTATGAAAGAAGATATTGAAATGATAGCTCTGGACAGTCTGGGTGTCATGTTGTGTGACATGCTGACATGCAAGACATAGAAAACATGCAAATTGTCATACCTTGTCCATAATTACTTGTATACTTAAGATGAGTAAAAATGGATAATGAATGGTTTAAAAATATATAATTATTTATATACTTGGGGACTTTTGGCCGAGCTTTCATTTTGCCCTTCATGTTTTAATGTGTGGGCAATGGAGATCAGATATTGTTTTTAATCTACCTAGCTAGTTATTTCTCTACCGATTGTAATTTTATGAGGGTTAATCTAATATATATTTTTAGTACATGCTGTCTACAGATCCTTGTGTTAGTAATTATACTACATAGAAGGCTTTGTGGGAGATAAGTCTTGCTCCAAGAGGGCATATTTTCTGACAGGAAAGAATAGGAAACCACGTTTATAATTAATACTAAGTCTCCAGAACACAAGTGTCATTCGTGTTGTGGGAATTTAGATAAATAAAAACTGATGTCTTGCTGGGGGATAATAATGAAAGCCGCATAGAAAAATTGACACTGATATCGGAAGGGGCGGTAGAATTTTGACATGGAGGCGTTGGGACAGAGCATCTGATATTAAGATCATTGCGGGCAGGCACAGAGAAAGGCCGTTGTAAAGGCTGGATTACAGAGAACGCTCAGGAAGAAGGAGCATCTCAGCTCTGTGGTGGAGTCAGCTCTGGGCTAGGCACCTGCGGTTACTTCCAGGCAAACATCTGTCATGGATGCTTGTTTTTTTTTGTTTTTTTGTTTTTTTTTTTGTGATTTTGGGATTTCCTTGGGGGGTTAGAGATATAATCCAGTTCTTTCAAAAAGAATATATTTTTAATGGTAATGTCAGGGTGGAAATTGAGGTTTTTATGTTCTCATTTCTAAATTCTTCCTGTTATATCACTCAGCAATAGAAATTTTCTTGAGCCAAAATGATAGTGACTTTGGAGATAATTATTTATTTAATCAAATTGTGGAAATCTAGAGTCTTTTCAGTGTTTGCTGCTAAATAGCTATTTCGTGTTGACAAAGTGATAGAACCTCAAAGCTTGCATCCTAAAACTGAAAAACAAATTTGAAACTCTTCAGTACACTTCAAGGAATGTTTTATACTACACTTAAAAATATTTCCAGATTCCAAAAATTCATCATTATAATATTTATTATTATCACTGCAATCACCATTACCACTGCCATATCTTTTGGTTCTAAAGCTAGCAGGGAAATGTGATAGTTGTTATTGCCATATAGTATCTTCTTAAGATATTGTGACCTTAGAGTGGTCACATATATCTTTGGATAAAATCTATCACAATTATATCACAAATAGGAAATATATATCTAAATATCATCCTCCCCTCAAGTATTGATGAGTTCAGATTAAGGTGTCTTTCTCTGTGACCTCCAAGAATTTTAATGTGGCATATGTTTCCAGTTTCCATAAGAAGCCAGTAATTCAAATGATGGTTGAAACAAGCTTATGAAGAATTTATTAATACATGATTGTATTTACTACAGAATATAAAAAAAGACTTTTATGACAAAGAATTTTAGACCCATTTTTAAAAAATGTCAGTTACAAACCTATGTATTTTCAAAACTACTTCTTCACTTAAAAAAAAAGGGGGGGATTTATATTGGACTATTTTGCAGTCCTCAACTTTAAACTCAGAAAAAATTTGGTCATCCAGTGGTAATAATAATATTGTAAGATTGAATGTACAATTCCATATATAATCCATTTGTAATTTTGAAAAGAAAGACCAAACAATATCAATTTCAATTCTTGTTCGAATAATAGTTCTTGGTTGTGTGCTTTCTTGGACATCACTGTCTGCTGGCTGGTGTCCCATAACATTGAATCCTTTTCTGTTCTCCTGTGGGCACTGTGATTCTTCATCTAGTTACTTTTAGCCACTGGGTTAATTTTTCTTTTGTCACCTGTTTTCCCCCTAATTTTGTTAACTCTTGTTTTTCTTCAGTTTACCTTTTCAGCCCATGTAGAACTATTTATTTCTCTTTTACATGGGGTGTATGTTTGCATTGTCCTACTTTTGCAGGAATTCTGTACTTTACTCCTTAGTAAATTTTGGTAGAATTGGATAAGGTGAGAAAGACTTCATAATTATTTTAATTAATTCATTTTACTTTAAAAATTCCATTGTTGTGTAAAGTCTGATTATTTAAAGAGTGTTGAAAACTTCAGAAAAGTGAAAGGGATGCATGTGTATCATGCTATATATTTTTTTTCAGCGTGAATATGTTTCACTGGTGTAAGAATTGGATTTTTAAGAATTAGTAATTTTTATTTATTTTTTGTCTATGCATTCATTCATTCATTCAATAAATGTTTTTTTGAGGTCTAAGATAAGTTACAGTGCTAGATACGATGGTGATACAGAGAAGAAAAAAGTTCAGCTTCAGCATGGCAATTGGAGCACGACGTTGCAGTTGTTTGGTTAAAGTTCTACAGCGATTCATTAGGAAAGGACTTTTAAAATTAGTGATGTTGAAATATAGGCTGCTCTAAAAGATACTTTTCCAATATAACTAAGTACAAACTTCGTATTTCCAACTGAAACATAGAAATCCTAGAATCGGTACATGTGTGTTTCTAGGTGAGTCTAAAGAAATGAGAATGGATTTGAATGATTATGGAAATTGGACCTTGAAGAGTACTGTTATGAATGTACTTCCACATTTAGTACCAGAGACTCTTTGGGAGGCATGACAGTTATGTTCCATTTGTCCTTTTTGAGCAGAAATTAAAACTTGAATTTACAGATAGTACTCATTTACTTCAAGGGCACTAGATATGCACACTTATTTTTTTTATTCCCACACTTGAACTTTAATATTTATTTTTAAATTTATATGCAGAAAACGTTATTTACTTTTAAAATAGAGTAATTATTTATTGAGCGTCTCCCATGTGTCAGGACTTTGCTGGGAGTAAAATGATGAGCAAGACATATATGTCCTGCATGGACTAAATGTTGGAAACACCCAGTACCTGAATAATCAACCAAAGAAGTTTCCAGTTCTACATTTGAGAGGTGTGTGGCATTAGATGAGTTTGCAGTATGGCTATCTGACCAAGCCCCACAGTCAGGAGAGGCTTTCGTGAGACTGGGACTGAACTGAGGTCTGACAAATGAGGAGTGAAGTGGGCTGGGGCGAAGGTTTCATGTTGAGAATGGGGCAGGGTAGTTGGGAAGGGGGTAGAACATGATTTGAACTGAGGCTGGGAAGACAGTAAGGGCCAGATCATACAAGGCTGAGCAGTAGGAGGCCTTTGCAGTGTGCCGTCGATGAGACTTGTGCCTGAGAACACTGGCTGCCGCCTGGAACATAGACCTCAAGGGTAGTCAGTGTGGGTGGCCCAAACCAGGTTGTGAGGCTTTTGCAGAGATGGAGCTGCTGGTCCTACAGTGTGGATGGTGAAGTTGGAGAATTAACTATGGACTTTATTTGAAATCTGTGACTCTAGCCCCCTGGGAAGCATCCATCCTGGGTAATTGCTCTCTCTTTCTCTCTCTCTCTTCTCTCTCTCTCGCTCTCTCTCTCTCTCTCTCTCTCTCTCTCTCTGTCTCTTTCTCTCTCTCTGTGTGTGTGTGTGTGTGTGTGTGTTTGTGTGTGTGTGTGTGAAATTTCCTATAACTTTTAAAACTTGAAAATCCACTATACTTTACCTTCTAACAATAACTGAGACCTAATTCACATACCATGCAATATCCACTACCTTTTTAGTAACCAAGCACCAAAGAAGTGATTTTTATTTTCTGAGGAGAGTGGTAGATTGATTTTCACAATTCTATTGTGAGACGATGCGGAAGTGGAAGGTGGGGTATTGAGGCAAAAGTGCTCTTCTTTCTTAATGGTCTTCAGTAATTACGTACCATTTAGGCTTCCTATGGCTCACATTATTACCAGTAAACATGATGGTTTAGTTCAACCTGTTGAATTCATTGAACTTCAGGAGGGTAGTTTGATTGATATGCTATTCTGCTTAGAAATGAAAGCAGAATAGCATATAAATTATTTGATTGTATTATTTGATTGTATTTTTTCTGAGGCGGCCCATGGGGAAAAGTGATCAGTTAACTTTTTGTTAGGAACCAAATGAAGCTTCCCATTGTATACACCCCAGCTAATATCCTGCCTCACTCATCTGAAGACGGCCTCCCCTTTTCACTTTGACCATCTCACTCTTTCTCTGCCTTCCCTCCCCTTCCTGTCCCTCCGTTTTCTCAGTAATCTTAGTTTTTACTATTGTGAGTCACCTCTCAAACCAGTGTGTTTGTTTTAGTTAGGAAAAATTCATTTTAGTTAGGAAAAATAGTGTCATCCTCGTGATATATTTACTGTTCAAGTTGAAGAAAAAGTAGTTTCCAAATAGTTTCCTCTTTCCATCTGTCTGCTGTCTGCCCCCTGACCACTGCCCGCCTCCCCACCGCCGCCCCGCATCTTTGCTTAGCCCACTAGCTAGAGCGTTGGGTTAACGCTGTGGATCGGGGTTGGATCCTCACATCAATGGTGTTAGGACTTTGGCTCCACGACCCAGAGCTCTGCGTGTCCTTCATCAGAAGGGGGAGAGGCATAGAACCCCGTGGACTGAGTGGAAAGCTCCGTAAAGCATTTTCCTTGCTGCTAGTGAGTGAGTTGGGTGATGCTGATGTAAGTAGACAGCATTCACAGGTTGTTTCTGCCTCCTGGAGAATTCCTTCAGCATCTAGGTGTGCTATAGTAACTCAGTTAAAACATAAAGTAAAATATAATTACCTGACCTTTGGAGTAAGAAGGTTCACAGTGTTTCAACAGTATCTGCAATGCTTTATTATTGTTATTATTTGGAAAAAATAGGGGAATGTTATGGTTGACAGCTCTACACTTTAAATATTTCATAATTAAAAACAAAACAAAAACTTAACAAATCACACAAAAACTCTCCCTTTCATTCTCATTCCCCTCTGACTATAGTCCTTTTTGTTGTCCTTTTTCGTAGCAAGAGTTTTGTTAATTATCATCTACACAGGCTGCTTTTGAATCCTTCTTCCCATTTGGTTTTTAGTTTAAATCTAACCCCAACCAAATATTTCAAAACATATTTTATCTTGTTATGTTTGACACCTACAAAAACTACATGTAAATTATGATGCTTAATAATGGAGTGAAGACCCAAGGACACACCACTTAAGAACTAGAGCAGTATCAGAACCTTTGCCTCTCCTTGTGGGGTCCTTCCTTTTCCACATTACCCCATATCTCCTGTTTTGTCTAAGTAGTTGTGTGACATGTATATGTATTCCTCAATAACTTGTTGCTTAGTTGTACTTGATGGGAGATTATAAAAATGAGATCTTTTGTTGTTTGTGACATTAGTTTAATTTCACTACTGGTAAATATATCTCAGTATATTCATGTGTTTTTCCTTGTAATGAACTTTTTGCATTGGTTCCCCCTTTTTTCTTTTCTTTATTTTTTTGGAACTACACACTTTCATGAACATCTCTTGATGCATACTTGGTCATCTCTTTTGATATCTGTAGGATAGATATCTATCCTAGGTTGTAGAGTTAATGTGAATGTTCAATGTGACCATACTTCCAAATCGTTTTCCACTCCCACCAGCAGCTTAAAAGATTGCTGTTGGTGCACATTGTTGCCCATCTTTAGTGTTATTAAGTTACTCAATTTGTATCAATCTAGTGGGTATAAGATTAAAATGTATCTTGCTGTGGTCTTAATTTGCATTTTCCTAATAAGAATGAAGTGAAGCATCTCTATATGTATTTATGTATGTTTCTTCATCTTTGGAATCTCCCTTCCCTCTCAATTGCTATTGAGTTGCTGGTTTTTATCTTATTAATTGTAGAAGTTCTTGTTATATTTTTGGATATTAATCCTTTCTGCCATGCATATTGCAAATATTTTCCTTTATATGACCTGTATTTTTACCCTCCTTATGATATGTTTCGATGAACAGAAGACCTTAAATTTAATGTAGTCATTTTTTTTCCCTTTGTTCTTTCATGTTTTTTGTCATGGTTGGAAAATTTACTTCTACCCTAAGGTCATAAAGATTTTCACATATATGCTTCTTCTGAAAAGTATTTTATAGTTTTGGCTTCCACATTTAAGTTTTTAATACAGTTGGGACTGATTTTGTAGAATGGGAAGTAAAAGGTTCAATTCGAGGTTTCCATAAATGTCTTGATGCCCATTTGTTCTAGAGTTATGTATTGAAAAGTCCATCCTTTTCCCGGGCATCCGCAATACTACTTCTGTAGTACAATTTTTATAGAAAATACTACTAAATAGTGTAATTTTCCATATTTGTAAGAGTCTTTCATTCTGAGTTGTTTATTCTAATCTGATGGTCAGTTTGTCTACCCTTGCCTCAGTACCATATTATAAGTTTTATACTACATTTCTGGTGTCTGGTAGGTACAGATGTGTCCCATCTGTACACATTTTACTTTGGGCTGTTTGGGGGCCTATGTTCTTTTACAGAAATATTAAAATAAGCTTGTCAGTGTTTTTCATGAGCCTTTTAAGTTTTTATTGAAATTGCATGGAAACTAATGATCATTTTGAGCAGAAATTAATACATTTTTAAATAATAATTCTCTCCACTCATATATCTTTCCATTTCTTAGTACTTGATATATCAAAATAAAGTTTTTAAATTTTCTTTATGAGGTCTTGTACATAATTTGATGATTTATTCTTAGGTACTTTCTTTTTTTTAGTATTATCAGTGGTATTTTCTTTTAAATTAAATATTCAAATTGTTTGTTGCTGGTATATTTAAATGCAGTCGATTTTTAATATTGGTTTTCATATCCACCCATGTTACTAAACTCTCTTCTTATTAATTCCAAAAATGTCTTTGTGTTTTCTTAGGCGTTTCCATGTAGGTAGTCATATCATGTGTGAATAATGACGATTCTGTTTTTCTTTTCAAACCTCTCTACCTGGACTTTGTTTTTCCTTGTCTTACTGTGCTGTCTAGGGCCTCAAGCATATTGTTAAACAGAGCAGCAATAGTGGATATCCTTGTCTTTTTCTTGACTTTCACTATTGATATTGATGATGGTAACTATTTCCTTAAACAAGTTTACTTCTGTATATATTTTTGCTAAGAGTTTTATTAAGAGTGATATTGACTTATATAAAATGTTTTTTCTATATATATTTAAATTATGATTTTTAAAAATCTTTTTTAATTTGTTAATTCTGTGAATGACATTTATATTTTTCCCAGTGGTAAACTCTTCTTGCATTTTTGAGATAAAACTAATGTGATCATGATTGTTTTAATTTCTCTTTTAAAAATAATATCCTAGACTCAATCTTCTAATATTTTCTTTAGTATTTTGTATCTGTTTTTATAACTAAGATTGGTGTATAATATTTCTTTTACTGTCCTTGTCTGGTTTTGGCTACAAGATTATACTGACCTGTAAATGAATAGGGGAATATGCATATATCCACACTCTTTTCTCCGGAAGAGTCTGTGTAAGGCTGAAATAATTTGTTTCTTGAAATTAGTTAAAACTTATTTGTATAGCTGAGCCTGGTGTGAAAAGATTTGAAATCACTGATACCAATTTTAAAGTACTGCAAATTAGAATTTTACTTTTTTTTGATAGTTTTAAAAATATATAAATGAATAAAATTATATATATGATGTATGTTTTTCCCATTTTATGTAAGTTTTTAAATCGATTGCCACAAAGTTGAATTCCCTTATTAGTTTTTTAATATCTGCTGACTCTATATTCAAGTTTCATTTTCAATCCTGATTTTTATTAGCATTTTTCTTGATCAAGATCACTGGAAGATTTTTTCATTTATTAGTCTTCTCAAAAAGAATCAACTTTTGGCTTCGTGGATAATTTTTTTTGTATGTGTTTATTTACTGTTTCATTAATCTCTAATTTTTATTATTGCCTACTTTCTTTTGCTTTGGGTTCATTCTGATTTTTTGTAACATCTTAAGTTGACCACTTACTTTGTTAGGTTGTCATCATTTTTTAATGTAATTTTTTATTAATAAATAAAATTGATTAACAAAATTCAGTAAATTTCAGGTGTACAATTCAACAGTAAGTCATATATATATATATTGACACATTGCGTTCTGTGTTCACCGCCCGCAGTTAAGTTTCTTTCTTTCACTACATATTTGACCCCTTTTGCTCCATCTACCTCCCTATCATTTATTTTTTTTTTAACTTAAGGCTATAAAAACCCCTTTAAAGTACTGTTGTCACTGTATTCCATAGGTTTAAATATGTGACATGTTCATTATATTTTATTTGTAAGTATTTTAAAATTCCTGATATGATTTAATCTTTGACCCCTTGTAATATCTACTGGTGCCTTAGAAATTTTATAAATGAATGTTATTTATTCTTTCATTATTGACATAATTAATTTGTTGTCAGAGAACTATTCTATGTGACAATAATTCATTTGTTCTTGTGAGACTTGCTTTATTGTCAGTTTTAATTGATCATTTTCCATAAATATCTCATTGTGTGCTTGGGAAGAATGTGTATGACTTGAAAGATACCTGTGTGTCCAGAAGTGTAAGCTTATTAACTGTGCTTTATAATCATCTATACCTTTACTAATTTTTGGGGGTGGAGTGGGGTGTTCTGTATGACATATTTGTCTTTGAGAGGAGTGGATTGAAATAATGTTATCTGATTATGATTTTGCAAACTTCTCCCAGTGTTTTTGTTTTTGGTTTATACATGTTGAAATTGTATTATTATATGCATTCAACTTTAGAATTACTAGGTCGTCTTAGTTAATTAAATCCTTTTTCTGGTTTGTATGTGGTCACCCTTTTCCTGCTTTTTTGTCTTAAATGCCTTTTTTTTTTCTTTTAGTGTAGTTATCCCACTTTCTTTTTTGGCTAATATTTGTCTAGTGCATCTTTTTTTTGAGCTTTTATTTTCAACCCATCCATGTTGTTGTGTTTTGGGTATGCCAGCTGCAGCTAGATTTAATTTTAATCTAATGAGATGATATCAAATTATTTAAATCCATTTACATATTTGTACTTCAGTTTAGGCCACTTATGTAGACTACAGTGGTGCCTCTTGGAATTGTGCATATGGTAGCTCTGTGATTACTGTCATCTAAATTCTTGATTTCCATTCATATTGCTTTTTATGCACTTTTTTCTCCTGCCACTCCTTTAAAGAAATTGATTACAGTTTCATTTGTTTCTTATTTAGTTTTTCTTCCCATTGTTTGGAATTTATTTATGTTGTTTTAGTGTTACCTTTGAGATTTTACTGTGTATAGTTATCTGACAAAGTCTAAAGTTTGTCTGTAGTCTTAACTTTCCTTTGAAACAGTTTTGGAACTGAAAAATACTATTTCTCCCATCACTTTCCTCCCTACTTAGAGTATTTTATTTTATAGACAACATTTAGATTCACTAGTTTACTAATTTCTTTGCTCAATACATTCTGTCATCTTTGCCCTTCTTTATGGGGTCATTTTTATATTTGATGAACAATATCGTTTAGGAGTTTTTAGGTATAGGGATATTGGAGGTCAACTCTTGTATTTTTGTTTATCAAAAATGTCCTTATTCTTGTTCTTGAAAGATAACTTTTCAGGGTACACAATTCCAGGTTGATGTTTGTTTTTCTTTCTCGTTACTCTGATTTTATTCTACTGTTTTCTGAATTCCATTGTGGCTCATAAAAAGTCTGCTGTCAACCTAATTGCCAGTCCTTTTTAGGACATCTGTCTTTTCCCTGACTTCGATCTCTTTTTATTATTTAGCAATATCATTTTATTAAATCACCAACTTTTGAGACAATTATTCATTTAGTTTTGGTGGAAATTCTAAGCATCTGGTTTCTCCATACCACATTTTCCTAGTGTTTTTTTCTGCCTCTTTTTTTTTGCTGCCTGCTCTTCTGCCTGAACTGTAAATACTGGAGTCTCTTAAAGATTTTATTTGGACTCCTTTCTTCTGCTGCTGAGAGGCAGCATGATGCAATGCCTCAGTCTGGAATATGATTGGATTGGTTATCATCCAGTTGTTAGCAGTGTGACCTTGTTTTCTTATTGTTAAATGGGTAGAAACAGGGTTGCTGGGAGGATTTAATAATATTTGTCATGTAGTAAACTCATGTTTAACACATGGCAGCCAGGACATGTCTACAATTACTCTCATGTATATATATTTTTATCTTATCTGTCTCCAAGATAACAGCTCTTATATATATTGCTTCAGTCCCATTTGTGCCTCCCCAGTGTTAGTTTTGTAGAGCCAGTTGACTTTTATATGAAATTTCCTTCTCTCTTCTTAGTTTTCTACATCTTAGGAATGGCACTTTTATGTACCTAGTCGGTTAAACCAACATCTGGACATCTTGGCCCCTTCCTTTTTCTTACTTTCTCTCATCTAATCATTGTGGAGTTTTGCTCTCCAACTCTACTTTCACTTGTCCAGATCAAGGAGCCATCATTTCTTGTCTGGTATATTCTAGTAGCCTCCTAACTACTCTCCACATTTCTACTTCTTCCCTATTGAGTCTACATTCCAAAGCAACCAGAGTGAGTCTTAGCAATAATGTCAAATAGTATTTCATCTCCCAACTTCAGTGTTTTCCACTGTTATGAACACTTAGCATTATAAAATAACTTCTGTACCCCCTAACATATTTTAAAGGTACCTCTCCAACCTTATTTGTTTCCTTTCTCTTACTGTCCTCTACATTCAAGCTACAATGGACTTCTTGCAGATCTTGGACTTTGCTAAACTGTTTTTTGATTTAGGGCTTTTGTACATGCTGTGGAGTACCTCTTCCCATACTGCATCGGGTAACTCCATTCAGATCTTCCCTACTATGCCGTTTTCTCAGAAAGGTTTTGTTTGATCTCCAAAACTGTATTAAAACTTTCCTTGATTCAATAAATACTGCATTAATTTAATAAATAATTCACTATATATATATATATATATATATATATATATATATATATATATATACACACACACACACACACTTTAATTTGAATCTACCAGTTAAGAAGAATGATAATTATGTGGGACCATCCTTATTTTAAGTTTAGTTAACTAATAGTGTTATTGGAAATCTCTAAACTTTATTTCTTTTGTGTTCATTTATTTGATTGTTAAGGTCATATACGTTTCTTATAATCATAAAATAAATTTTTTTTTGCATTTCACAATTTGCATGTTTAATTTATCATCACATAAAATATCAGCCCATATTAGGGACTGGAGAACTCACACTCAATACTATGTGTCAGGCACGCTAATGTCATTATCTTATATAAAGCCCCGAAACCTGATCATCCCCAAAGCACTACATAGGAAACTGTGACTCAGAACCTCATGACTTATCCAGGGCTATAGAGGTGGTGGGGGCAGAGCCTTGATTAGTCTGGGTGTTTGAACTCTAGCAAGAGCACTGGTTCCACACTTTCCCTCTTATTTCTTCTGTGGGCAGACTCTTAACAAATGGTTACAGTGACTACAGTTCACAAAGTTCTTTGACATGTATTACCTCATGTAATAGGTGCACGAAGTTCTAGGGGCGGGGCATGATATTATCAACACTTCATTATGGATCAAACTTTTTATTCACTAACTTTTATTTCCCAGAGCATTGCTCTGAGGTTTTTGAGTTCACAGATGACAAAAGTTAAACAAACAGTTATTAAGTGAGTTCTCTGAGAAGTGACACAATGTAATATTGAATTGTTGATGAGTATTTTTTTATTAGCTGGAGAAAAAGAAAACATAGGAACTTGTTAAGTTTCAATTATTGTGTCTATTTTTTGTCTTGTCAGTTGGTTGTCTATTGATAGACATCTGTGACTGAATATGTTTAAAAAATGTGACTAGTACAATTAGGCTTGGGTTTTATAGGCATCTAGGAGAAGGCTAAGCTTTTGTTTGTTTGTTTGTGAAAGTTAATTCTTTATAAAGAAAAGTATTAACTAGGTACATTTTCAGTTTGTACTTAGTTATGGCAAAAATCAAGAAAGGAACTGAAATTGAAGAAGTGTCATTGGGTGAGTTGGATTCGTTGGGCCAAGTAGGGTGTCCTTGGTCAGACTGAAAGGAGCTGTGTGGGAGGGGCTGTGCACTTGCTGGTGAATTGACTTCTCTGTCCAGAGCTTCCCCAGTACCTTTCAAGGCTCTTGCATTCTTTAGTAAATACCTTGATTATTGGCAGGGCATTCTATTTCGAATATACTTTTTGATGTTTTGATATTATCAATCTAAAATGTAATTAAAAACTTATGCTAATATTCAATCTTTTAATGTATGAATTTCACCATTTTATGTCTTACATGTGTAGTATCTAAAAAAGGAAAGTTTATTAATAGAAGAAATCATTCTTCTCTGCCGAAGACCTAGACAATAAACACATGTTTCTGAAACTAGAATGACATAGACTAGGCAGGGGTCAGCAGACTTTTTCGTAAGGAGCCAGACAATAAACATTTTTGCTATGAGGGCCATACACTTTCTGTTGCAAGTGCTGAATTCTGCTGTTGTAGCATGAAAGCAGCTGTAGACAACAAGTAAACCAAAGAGCATGACTGCATTCCAGTACAACTTTATTTACAAAGACAGGCAGCAGCTGGATATTGCAGGGTTGGGGGAGGACACGGCTTGCAGCCCCTCAGTCTAGAGAGAAGTGCAACAAGGGATGGGCTTCTCCTCCTAGCCCTCTCCATTGTTGGCTCTGTGATCTTGGAAAGCACACTTTTTTTAAATCTCAAAAGAGTGAATTTATTCATTAGAAAAGTGGAACAATTATTTCCTTGTGTGGGTGATATCTGTTTTTATATTTTCTATGCATTTACTATACATAATGAAATATTGAGCATGTGTTACTTTTGTACACAGAGCAAGCTATTTAAAAATTTAAACACAAGTTATAAGTAGAAAGTTGGGAGAAAAATATCGTGTATGTGGAAGAATTCGGTGAGGAATGGTTCAGATTCTTTATGAAATCAGGATGGATATAAATAGATCAATAAGTATTATCTATAAAGATCATTATGGACAAAAGTATTTCTTAAGAATTTTGTGTCATACAATTCCTAGAGTCATTGATTATTCTATAGCATTTTATTTATACATTCACTTATCAATTACTTTGTTAAATTTATTGAGCCTTCACTATATCCAAAGGACTGTTGAACGTTTGAGATAGTAAGAATGATGATAAATAACATAGTTCTTGATCTCAAGGAGCTCACATCGAAGGAGATGAACATTTACATAAAATACTGTTCTGCGATCTGACAGATTTTCCATTAGAAGTGTGTATACATCAGGCGCCACTAGGAAATCAGAACCGGAGTAGCAGTAGGTGCCAAAGGACCTTCATTGAGACCGCCATGTTAGTTGGGCCTCAAAGGACGAGTGGGGAATCTCTAGACAGAAGGTTGAAGGACAATTTGAGCTGAAGGAAAAGTATGTTCAGTTGTGAACTTTGCAAATCACAGGTAATTCTCTAGACTGGAAATGGCGTAGCGCCAGCAAGTGGGGATACGGTGCTGAAAGTTGGGCCAGGGCCAGGGAGTGCAGGTCAGGGAGTTTGAACATTTTCGAAGCCATACAATACTTTGGGAATTTGATGAAAGTTGACACTTTTCCATAGGAAAATTTGTATGGCACGAAGATACAATATACTGCATACAATGTTGGGAATAAGGATCTAGAGATCACTTGATGATGTCTAGATCACAAACTTTCTATATGCTTCCTTTCTTGAAAAATAAAGGGAACGAGTAAGCATTAGTTTAGACAGTCCCTGACTTAGGATGGTTCGTTCGACTGACGATGTTTTGAGTTTACGATGGTGCAAAAGCAATATGCATTAGGCATAAACTATAATTTGAATTTTGAATTTTGATCTTTTCCTGGGCTGGAGATAAGCAGTACGATTCTCTCGTGATGCTGGCCAGCAGCAGTGAGCCACAGCTCCTGGTTTGCTACAGGGTCACAAGAGTAAACCATCAGTACTCTACGGTACACTGTGTTACCAGAGTTTTTTTATTTTTATTTTTTTGGGGGGATATTGTTATTTGAGCATGTTTAAGGTGAGGTAGGCCAAGCTATGATATTTGGTAGGTTAGGTGTATTAAATGCATTTTCGACTTACAATATTTTCAACTTAAGATGGGTGTATCAGGACGTAAACTCATCTGTGTACAAGTGCTTCACTGTGATGCTTTATGCAAATATTCTTGATAAGCTTAAATAGAGTTTTTTGCTTCATTTTCTTACGGGTCTGGGAGTATATGATTTTGTGCTGAAATTGTTATATTTATGATTTTCTTAAAGAGACAGTTAAAGCAAAATCAAAGAAGATTTCTTATTGGTAGAGATCCACAGACCTGAGTAGCACTGATGCCGAAGAGTTATAGCTTTTGGTAGAATTTCCTCTGTAAAATGGTGCTACCCATAGGACTTGCCTCAGAGAATTGTGAAGGTCAAATGAACCAACCCATCCAAGAACAGCACTTAGCTTCACGTTTACACACCATACGAACTCAATAAATGTTAGCAGTTAATACTATTATTGTGGAAAATCCATAATTTTATTTATGTGTGTTCATACATGAAGTGCTCACAAACACTTGAATTTCTTTATTGGACATATGAATAGCTTTGCATTGTTTACTGGATAAACATCTGTGTAGACCCATGTATTTCTGGATCTTCATGGGTCATTTCTTTTGGAATAAGACTTCCTTAACTGAAATACCCTTCATAGCACTGGTTAAGCTCTTCTCAGTGATGGGTTGCATTACATATATTTATTTATTTATTTTGTATAAAAGAGCAGCAATGGTTAGATAAGTTAACTAATGAATATTATTATGTGCTTTTTTTTTTTTTTTAACAGCTTCTAATATTCAGTGGGGGAAATTTTCCTTGTTAAGAGACACTGACAAGGCCAGTTGGCCTAAAATTAGATCCAGCAGCTGTGTTTTGAATCAAGGCCCCACATGTGCACTTCACACTCTTTTCCCGCTGTGCTTGTCTGATTCTTTATCTTGCTTCAGGAAGCAGCCTTTTTGGGTGAATTCTAACATCCATGTTTTTCCTGGTACAACTCGAAAGGTGCTTCCATATAATTTGATGCTGTGTTTATTTACATTTATGCAGTAGCAAAATCCAGAACTACAAAAGATTTATTTACTTTTTACAAACCGTCCTCTAGTGTAGTTTTAACTTCAGCTATGTATGGAGGTTTTAGCCTTTATCCATCTCCCTCCCTACTCCCAAATCCGAAATTATCAATATAAAAGAAAATATGTATCAAAAATTAAACTTTGGAGACAAAATAAAGGCATTAGGTCATTCTTATATGTAATCACTACCCAAATGAGCTTTTTTAAAAAAGAAAATAAGATCTCATATTTTTTTTGTTAATTTAGTCAGCTAGAAATAATTTACGTTTTGTTTTATCAGTGTTAACCAGTGTAATTTTATAGCTCCTAGTCCTTTTGTATTTCTTTACCTTACTGTTTGGTTAATAAACATTTTTTAAAGCATATATTCATATATACAACATTATCATGATTTGGTTTAAGTATCTGTGGTTATAAGTGCACTTCATTTCACCTAATTAAGTTATTTAGTCATTTACACATTAGCAGTGTACTACGTATTCCACTTTTACAGGAACTTATTTTAATTATACCCACAGTTCTGTTCTGCTCCATTATATCCATATATCAAGCTGAATAATAGCAGTCCTAAAAGCCATATGCTAAAAGTGATTATAGGTCATTGCGGCCAAATTAAGGTAACATTTCTGATGGCCACAAGCGGAAGTCTAAGTAACAATTACTTTCTCCTTTTGCTTTGGGGATCTCTCATTCCATTTGGCTCCGATGTTGACAGTTTCATAGTTGAATGCCTGTTGCTTGGCATGTTTTGGTAGTTGCTTTGATCATGCTATTTTTTTTCTGGAAGGGGAAATATATACAACACATACTTTTTATTTATACAGACATCTCTATTCAACATATTTGCTGCCATCTTTCTCAAAAAAATTATGCTTTTTTCTTTACACCTCTCTCTTTCTATATGCCATTAAGAGCCATGTGGGCAACCAATTGTCATAACTTGAGAATATGAATGTTAGAATGTGTTTAAGTCACTTTTTTGAATAATGAGAATAAAGTGGTATCACTTAGAGTGGACTTAAGTAAGTATATCCCATCCTTCCCAAAAAAAATGTCTTGATTCTATATTTTTTAATGGAAGTTTTACATAAAAAAATAATAACAATCACCACGAACAATTTGGCTTTTAATAAGTCAATATTTAATTCTCATTTCAGTTGTCCTTAAATCATTTATTAAGAAAACAGGACATCCTTCAAGTTTATCCATATATATTTTGTAATATAAGAACATGTGACTCTATTTCTTAATTTTCTCTCTGAGAAATACTTAGATTTTGTATGAAAATAAGTAATTTTAGATTATTTTGTTGATTGTATAGATATATAACTAGGGAGATATAATTTTAATTGTCATTATCTTATTACCTTCCAGTTTTATAATCTATAATTGAAATTAATAAAATTTAAAGGGGAAAACTACAATAAAATATTCCAGTTTCGACTTCTTACTAAGTTAGCTTTTTGCTAGATTAATGAAGATTTTCCTACTTTTTCAGATTTGCAAGGCATAGGTCAGTTATCCAGATGTCACTGTGATGGATATGGAACCTCTGTTTTTTGGTTGGAAATATAAGTTCCCATCAGCTCATGTAATTTTTTAACATTTCCACTTAAAATGATGGTTCAATCTGGACATGTCAGTGTAGAAACTGGCAATTTACCTTTTATGTAAAAAGGAGAAAAAACACAAGAAATAAAGTGGTTACCTGAGGAGGACTGGGGAGAGAATTAAGAATAGTATGGTGGTGATGAGACTTCTGAATATATAACTTTTTGTATTATTTTGATTTCATGAACTATGTATTTTCTCTAACAGTATTTGCATTTTCTGAAACGTGAAACAAAAGATTTGGTGACAGTTACAAACATTTTAAATATATTTTGGATTGTTTTGTTCAGAATTATAATGATAAAATGAGTTAAGTAAATGTAATTTATACTGTAATCATTCTCATATTTCTATTAGTGCAGTCATTTTTTCATATTAATTTTGGGACAACTTAAACTGGATACTCCAAAGCATAGATTTGGATATTGTTTTAAAAATCAGACTGATGATAAACTCTCAGGAAGACAATTGTTGGATTAAACAGGAATTTGTTGGTTCACAAACTGGCCCTCAAACACAAAGGGCAAGGAGAGACTAAACAACTCCAGGTCACCTCCTCTCGATGATCTCCTCCAACACAATTGTACATTTACCTATTGTTTGTTTGATGCAGCGGTTTTTGGAGATGGGCGATGCATTGGGTGTGACACAGACAGGTGCTCTTGGATGACAAGGAGCCTCACAGATTATAGGAATTTACATAAAATTGGGAATAGAGCAGTACATGCCAGGGACAAGCTCAAATTTAAATTATTCTTAAAGTACTCTACTGACACTAGAATTTTTTTAACCTGTCAGAATGTTACTAAGATGCCAACAAAAATCTTTTAAGGTTTCTAGATTTGTAGGTGCTAATGCACTTGAATTGAATAACAGTGATAAAATGAGATAATTTAGTAATTTTACTTTAATGAACAATGTGATTGATTTTAACCTTTATTTAAGAAAAGAAAAGTAATATGGACGTGTACATTTATTATATTATGGAAAAAGTTCCCTTTGAAATTTTTAATATAGTATGCCTTAAAACATGAAACAGTTCAGTTGGAGAATTTGCCTTTGCCTATTGATAGCTCAAGACCTACCATTGTTAATTTAATATCTTATTGTGTTTATTAATATAAAACTATTGGGAAATTATACTGCATTCTTTTTATAGTGGTGCTTTGCAGATTGATCTAGTCTCTGAAAATATTGAAATGCTAAAGCCAGTATCATAATTCTTAAACATTATTATTCTTGAACAGGAGATGTGAATGAAATTGTGGGAAAATATGCTGTTCTGGAAAACCACTCAATCCTTTTAAAGTCAAAGAGATTAAATAATTTAGAATAAAAAAAAATCCCATTGGAAGATAAAGGTATAGAAGCTCACTTAACTATTAATGAGACAAATAAATCTGCAAAGAATTAAAGCAGCTTTGATAATGGTAGGAGGCACATTTAGTTAATAGGACATTACTTCTCATTTGGGGTTAGATTGGCCTCTCATTTATTAATTTCTGTTTAAACTACAAATAGAAAGAACTTCATTTTTACCAGACTTCTTGTCACAAGACCCAGTCTATAAAGAGAAATATCATTGATGGAAAACCAGAAAGGCTAAATAGATATATTTGGTCTCACAGGCAGCCCATTAATTTGCTCAAATTAAATATTATCTTTAAATATTGAAAGGTTAAATGTACACTGATAATGGATTTAGACAGCTATTAAGCTGTAATTACTTTCTAATGCAGTTACTAAAAGACATTTGATATAACGTATTGAGAAGGAAGGATTAGAGACTTTACCTCGATTTTAACTGAGAGTTTAATAGCTTTAATTCTGGCAGTTGTAGGAATTGGATAACAACAATTTTTTTATGAGAATGCATATGATATACATAAAACATTCAGTGGGCAGGTTGTTGAGGGACTGCATTTTGAACAGAGTATTTAACGTTCATACTTTTTGCGAATCTGCAATATCAGTACTGTCAAATCAATTCTCCACCCCAAATATTTTTCTGTTAGATAAAAGCAAAAACTATGAAAATGTCTCCAGTGTATGATTTCTACCCATCTAAGTTGAATTACTGTGTTTTGTGCCCTTGATATATGGGTACTCTAGTGACCAAATTAATTTGAAAACTTTTCAGTCTGCTGGAGCGTTCCGTTTAGCTCAGGAAGTCAAACTGATGGCTTTCATTGGCTGGATAGTCGACTTTCTTTTTAGTACTTGCATTGTTTGAATTTGTAGGATGATATTTTCATGGTTTTCCAGGTGGTTCTGTGAGTCGAGTTTTTCAGGTTTAACAAATTATTGCTAATTCAAGAACACATGCTCATTGAGTTAGTCAATTACTTGCCTCTAAAGTTCAGTGAAAAGACAAAAAGATTTTGGAAAGGAAATGTAAAAGAAAGCTAGCTTTTCAAAATGTTTTTTTCCTTGTGAATGATATAAACATAAGGTATGAGTATGCATCAGGAAAAAAATCACCTGCAGTTAGGATATCAAGCCGAAGTATTTTTGAATTGAACGAAGAAAGAGAAAGAAACTCCCTGCTGCTGTCACCTGTCACTCATCATATTTTTGTATTAATAGGCAGCCTCTGCTATGTATCGGCTAATCTAAACTATTTAATATTGACATTTTGGTTTAGTTTCTCTCCCTCCTGCTTTTTTTTTTTTTTCAGAATTCACCTTGGTTTCGCAAACCATAATCAAGGAAGAAATATGTGTGAGTTCTGTTCTGGGGCTTGAGAAAAATGTTTAGATTATTTCTAAACATAGTGGTAGTGCCCAGGGCACTGCTTGGCGCCCCCTGGAGTTGTGGTTATATCACTGCACATGACTGCCCTGCTTGGTGCCTTCAAAGAAGAATGTAATGACAACCATGCTTTTCCATTGAACTCCCAGGGTACCATCACAAATATATTTTTAATTTTTTGAGTCTCAAAAGTAGCTTGATTATTTCAATTTTACAAACAAGAAATTTTCAGAGAGGTCTTATAAGTGACTTGTTTAATTTAAAGTAGAGTACACGTGAATATAATATAAAGCAGAATATTAAAAATGTGATGAGTATTTCAAATGCCTTAGGATTACAGACGGAGACACCACTTTCAATGACTGTAACCAGGGGAGAATTCACAGAGAAATTGAATTCAGTGTGTACCCTTAATTAATAAAACTGACAATATACTCCTTAAAATCTTTCCCTGCTTCTAAAATAGATGCTCTGCTCTGCTTTCTCTCCTCAACCTTATTTCACACTAAAATTAAAAATTGTAATTTACATTTCTAAATTTTACTGAGATGGTTAAGTACAGAATGTAATTGCATTACTCACAAAAGTCTAATGTATAATATTTGTAATCCTTTAAAGTGAAATTAGGATTCTGTCTTCTCAATATGCTATGCCAGATTTAGGTTTCATTTATTAAAACTGTTCTAGAAATCTTTTTTAAAAATTCTGAGCAAGTTTGTATATAGAAAATTTTATAACTATTTTTCAGCTAGTTATAAATAAAAAAATTAAAAAAAATTTTAATATGACTTTAATGTATTTTGAGATCAGATCTACCTATCTTTCTTCCTTCTCTCCTCCCTCCCTCTTTCCCTTTCTTTCTTTCTTTTTTTTCTTCAGAATATCATCTCTCTCTTATCTATTTCTCTTTAAATAAAGTAAATGGAAAATTGGATTGCATTGGATTGGGTTTGATATTATCTAAGGTTATAACATTCTAGGGTTCTTGAGGCATACTATAAGACTTGCATATTTAATACAGCTTTTACATATTTTATGTTATCTACATATGCTGAGAGCAGCCATAGCGTCCTCATACCGAAAGCCTTGAATATTATGATATACCATACTACTCACTCTTGATATTTACCGATCCACTATGTACACAATAGCCTGTAGAGCTTTGTAAACTTTTCCATCAAAACTAAAGACAAAGAGTAAATACATAAACACTGGGAACTTGGGGACTTGACTGAAAGTTGCCACCCAAAGCTTGAAATTTATCTGCATGCTGGTACAAAAATATCCGTGAAGTTGAAGCTCAGGAAGATGTCTGAGGTTTGATGTTTATCCTGTCTCATTGTGTATTCAGGGCACCGTTTCTATATACCCGGATGGAAAGCACGGTTTTAAAGCAATGCTCTTGTGTATTGAAGGGTATATTTACGGAAGTCACAGTAATCATTCATTCCATGCTGCTCTGCCTTCTCTCCTGTTAAACACCATGAGAGTCTTGATCCTAAGGGTTTATTAAAAGCAAACATTGTTGCCCAAGGTCCAGGCAACAATACCACCAAAAGGGGACATTAAGTGGCTGCCATATGTAATGTTATTTTTTTCAGAATTATTCATATACTTCGGTTGATGGCAAATGTGGAATTTTACAGATGTCTCTTGTAAAAGTGAACCATGCCTTTTTATATGAAAACTTCCATTGGGTTACTAAATAGTGGAAATCTTTTTGGGATACACACACACACACACACACACACACACACACACCCCTAAGACGAGATTTGACACCTATGGTATTTTCTCCCTCTGTGGTTTGTCTTCTTAGTATGACCTACATGAGTACAAATATGAGCAGCAAACAGGCGAAAAGAATACCCTGGAAGTTTTGTGCTCTACTTTACTTGTACTGTGATTGCTTCTCTTGCTATGCCATTCATTTCTGATTTAAATATCTAATGACTCTCATCAAACAACATTTAAACTTTCTAAGAGATCCTGTAAGTGTTCCTTTAGATCATATTATGTGTAACAATAGATGAAATGAGCTTCAATGGAGAGGCTGCAGTTCAGTCTGGGGGTTCTGCAGCTGTTTGCGATGGCAGTAGAACACATCAATTGAACTGCAGCCATCTAGTTTAGTGGCATTTTGCCCATTAAGTAATGTATAAAAACAGTATTACTGGTACAGTATGTTTCATTTCTGCATCATTTTCAGGTTCAGCACTGGCATGTTCTGTGGCCTGCCGTTTTCTCTTCCTGGTGATTAAAAAAAATACACACACACACACCAAAAACTGAGTACTTTAAGGTAGTGTTAGTAGCATGAATGAAATTACTAAAGAAATGCCTCTTTAGAAATGAAAAATTGGTCACAAGCCAGTAGTTAATTTATTTTAAAGTAAATTAATCTTGGAGCTGACAAAGAAGTGTAGTGGCTAATTTTCTAAGATAGGTATAAAGTCTTTACTGTGTCATAAATGTCAGAATTAAACTGAAACTATTTATAATATATTAGTGACCTTAATTTTATTCATAAGCTATGTTTGCTATAACAGAAATTCAATTTAGTTAAATTTCAACCGTCATTTCTGAGTGTGAACTAGTGTAAGGCTCTCTGCTGGTTTATGTGAGGAATGAAAAGATGGCTTCAGAATAGTTCCTGACCTCACGAAGCTTTTATATAACATGCTGGAGACAGGTATGAAGAAGCAGGGATACTAGGTCAAATGGGATAAGATATTTGAATGGGCTAGGTAGAGGGGTCTTTGCATGTACAAAGCCAACAGTAAGTGACTGTTGAAGTAAGGAGTGTTAAGGAATTACCTTTGCATTTCAGTTATTTGTATGTCACAGTGAACTTCCTGAGATCTGACTAAAATGGTGATTGCCATTTGATGTTGTTTAGTCTAACACTCTAAGACTTGATTCAGCCTAGAAAATACACAGTTTTTTCCTGTTTTACCAGGAAAAAGTAGAAACCAGAAGTTGGTTTCACTTGTGTGCTTTTTCCTTTAAATCTGACTTCTGTCACTTCATTTTCCCCCAGGCTTTTTAAGAGGAGCATATATTCTGAAGTATTTTTTAAGTAAGTTGAGGAAAGTCACTTGGCAAGTGTGAAGTGCAAGGTTAATCTGTGTGCAGGGAAGACATGGAAAAATACCACAGAGGCAAAGAGCAATAGTTAATGGAACACTGGAAGATTCTCCCAGAGACAAGAAACGTGGAAACGGTGACTGTGCTTGATACAAGTTACAGGAGACATGGGTAGTGGTTAAGAGGCCGTGTTCCAAAGTTAGGTTCTAAAGTTTGAAGCCTGACTCTTCCATTCAGCAGCTGTGTGACTTTGGACAAGGTAATCTACTTCTCTGAGAGTCAGTTTGCTCATCTGTAAAATGGCACGAGTGATAGTGTCTGCTTCATGGGTTTGTGAGAAGCAAATGAGATAATTCATAAAAACCATTGATCACAGGGCCACCTGTTTAAAAAAGAAACACTAATGATATTAGCTATGATTGATTATATGTGCCACATTGTAGAGGGAGAGAATGATTTTTAAGGTGTTTGAAAGAGTAATTTATAAAGATGTATTTGGCATTGACATTTTGGTCACAGAAGTGAAGCGAGAACGGACGTTTCATTCAAAACCATGCAACATTAAATGTTAAAGAGGTTTTTGGGGATAAGCATAGTGCTTTTCATTCAGATGTTTCAGAAAGTTGGGCATAATGGATACCCGATTCAATCCATTTTTATTGGAATCAATGAAAATGAATACATAAAGATTTAAGAGGAGGGGGACATTCTTTTCTCCACAGCTGGTCATGAGCCCAGTGTAGTTGGCAGTAAAATGGATTGTTTGGAATGTGTCCCTAAAATCCTGTAATTTAATTTTCATTATTTATATAACACAGTCAGTATACGTGGCACTTTACTGCACACACACAGGACCAAATTTCTGGCCTGTGTAATTTCACCAATAAAGATGCTATAACTAAAATATTTCTACCTAAATTAACTGCAGCTTGGTGAGGCTCTACCACTGTGTTCCATGGTCTTAACCAACAAGGGGGAACACAGTGCTGGAGGTGAAATAAGGGGTCAGGAACTGGGATAAATAGTACTGGGATGGTAAAGGAGCCCATTTTATACTACATATAAAATTACGGTCTTTGAAGAGTCCAGAAAAATATGTTTTTGCATATTGAAGTTATAGAAAATAGCTATCCAGTTAGGTGCTGCTATGTAAGAGGAAACTTTAAAAATAATTATTAAAATAGTTTTCTCTTGTAGCATTTAACTTATTGTTTTTGATATACTTTTAGAAACACAAGTTAAAAAAGATTGTCTCTCCCAATGTACGTGAAGATAACATAGGGTGAGATTTCCAGAAAACTCTAGGCATCAAACTCAGAACCTACAGATTCCAGCGAGCGCTTCATGTTAAAAGTTCTGGCACTGGTGGCCCCTCAGTGAACTGCGTTTACTTCTGGCCAGGCGTTGTTCCCACAGATGTATTGGATATTTTCTGAAAGTTTATGATTTATTGGACTTGATTATTCTCTGATTATAGTTCTTGGTTTCTGAGTCTTCCAGGCCAGGAGTAAGCTAATAATTTATGACAAGGGGCAGAAGGTAGTTTTTACAATTGGTTTAGTAGTTTTCCACTGAGTAAAAAAGATAATCTTGAGATTAGCAAGAGGAATCAGAATTGAGGACAGTGTAAGCATTCAGAGTCAGAATTTACTCAGCTTATTGCCACCAGGAACCAGAAAGAATAAGTCACAATTGACCCTGAACAACATGGATTTGGGTTGCGTGGGTCTAATTGCACATGAGTGTTTTTCAGTAAACACCTGTACTATTGTTGATGCACGTTTGAAAGTTCCTAGTTGCGGAGGACCAACTGTATGCACCGATCTAGGCCATTTTACAAAGGAGACTTGAGCATCCGTGGATTTTGGTACCCGTGGGGGCCCTGGCAACAATCCTCTAGTGGATACTGAGGAACAACTAAGTTTTGAGGGAGTCAGAAGTTATACAAGGGTTTTTGACTGTGGAGATTGGTCAGCACTCCTAAACCCCATGTTGTTCAGGGGCAGCTGTATTCTAACTTCATTCCTGGGCGAGATCTCAGAGCCACTACAGAACCTAATTATTCTACAAATCATTTAAGTTGCTGACCAGGGCCTGGAGATTACTGCCTAAACAAAGATTACCATCTCCATGAATTATCTTCCTCCCTAAGATTCCCTTTCAGAGTCTTTAGAGAACAAAGCAATATAAATCCACTTGTTAATCATTAAAATAAACTAAGCAAATCATTTCACGTAGTTTCTATTTCAAGATATTTGGATTCAACTCTTATCCTAAATTTTACATATTCACGTTTTTAAGCATCACCCAGGCTTGTTTGAATTACTGAGCATTGTAAGAGGCTCAGCGGAACACAGCGGAACCCACAGGAGATCTCTGGGTTCCTGAGCCTGGAAGGGAGGGCTGGTGAGGTTACAGAACCCTTTTCAACCCCTGGTTGCATAGCAAAGAGTGTGAGCGCTATGACTTTGGATGGGGATTAAAATTCTGGTCTGAATTGAGAAAACAGAGTTGCTGTTTTACGTCCTCATCCTTGTTTTTATATATCACCAAATCACTGCACAAATGGCAGTTTGTTTTCCAGAAAGGTCTGGGACCAGGGCATCAGGTCACAAAGCAAAGATCTTATAGCATTGTTTTTCAGCCTTTTTTGGCTGAGATAAATTTCCCCGGGCAAAAGTTTTCTTTCACTGCTCAAATAGTTTGTTAAAAAAGATGGCCTAGAAAATGTTAAATGTCGTAGAAAATTTAGGCGTTGTTTGCACCTGTGTTTTTTTGTAATTACCTTTCTTTGGAGGGCTTTATTCCAGTGGTAGTTGTAGATGGCTAGTTATATAGCTATTGACCAGCTCTACAGGATGTCAGAACAACTAGAAATGTTAATACATTTCGTTAAAACAACTGACCAGTTCGGTCTAATCTATCAAAACGTTTTATTGTAAATATAAGCACAAATATGATTTGACAGAAATTATATTCACAGTATAGTTTGAAATATGATGTTGAAATGCATCCAGCCATATAGTCTTTTAGGAATCCTGTCATAGACTATTATTTTATGCCATCATCTTTTTAAAAGATGACATTGATAGCATTGCATAGAAAAAGTGAAATTAAAGTGAAGTGCATTTTTAGATGGCAGTACAGTCTGCCTTGCTTCAGCAAAGAAGGTGTTTGAAGTTTAAAAACTGTAAAAGTGGATTTGTAGTAAAGCTCTGTCTGTTTTAAAGTACTGACTCAACAGCTGTTGGGAATTCGTCTGGAAGCCGCATGGAACTTTGGAGAGTGTTTCTCCTCAGGAGCTGGAACATGATCCTCCCTCAGCCCACACAATGCAGGATCTGTGCTTTTCTTTCTCAGATTCTTTCTTTTTCTCCATTTTCCCCTCTTCACTTACTATGATTGATGGAAACACGTGCTGGGAGCTTTCCCTGACATTCTTTCCAAACACTGAAAGTATGAAATGTTATGGTGGTGCTATGTCTATTTTTGAAAGTAAGGCTGTTAATGTAAAGCCTGTGTTGATATATTGGGATGAATTATAATGGGGATATTATTACAGCCTTCAAAGCTGAAAATTTATTATTTTTCTCACCTTCTCTCGGTTGCCGATACTTGATCATGGGAACATGCTGTGCATCTGGTTTAATTTGGGGGACTTATTTGTAGATTCTCAAAATTTAGACTTTATCCTTCTTTATACCTTCCCATGCCCCTAATTCTAGTACTGAAAAACAAGGGGAAATGTCATCCACCAAGACTCACATAGCCACTCACTCTCATTGTTATTATTATTGCTACAATGAAGATATTTTTGTAAGCGTTGACTTAATCATTGATCGTGCAAATGCAGTAAAAATAGTTTGTTGAAACTGCACATCGTGACTCTTTTTTACTTTTAAACATTTGCTCATAGTTATTCTTGTTTTGATATCTGTATTTTAAAATGTGAAATGTTTTTTTGTATAGGAGGTCAACGTTAAATTTTTTTAAAAAAAGCAGAAATTGATAGTAATAGTGCAGTACCTAACCAAACTCTTAAGTTATGAATATGATAACCTGCGACATTATTTTTAAAGGCTCTCTTGCTGTAGCATAGGTTTCCTAGAGACAGGGTCCATGTCTCCAGAATCATTGCTATATCTGTCATTGCTGGTGTATTTTCTGGCCCAGAGAAGTTATTTCATTATTATTCACTGAATGGGTGAATGAAAAAGTGAACGGGACAACTTAGCACTGAATTTAACAATAAAAGTTTATTTCCTTGGTATCTGCTGCTTGACTGAAAGACAAAACTGGTTATAAATGATCAAAAAATACACACATATACTAATGTGGATAATTGTGAGTATACTATACATACATATACAACAATATTAATGCTAGTTTATAGTTAGTTGGCACTTATTATGTGCCAAGCACAGTTCTAAGCATATTCCATATAGAAATTTATGTAAACTTTATAACCATTTTGTGAGGTAGCAGCTAATATTTTCCTTGTTTTGCAGATGAGGAAACTGAGGCACATATAGTCTAAATCACTCTTCCAAGGTCGTGGGCTTTTAATTGGCTGAGCCCAAATTTGAACGTGAACAGTTTGATTCTAGAATTCCTGCTACCTCCGGCATTGTATTACATGCACATTTCCGTGTAACACAGGCCTGTGCATGATTCACCTGACCCACTGTGGAAGTTTAAATGTTAACAAAAACTCTTGTATGTGGTCTCTGATCACTGATCTTGTCCTTTTTTTGCTTGCTTATTCCAATCTTTTGAGTTGACTAGTAAGAGTGTGTGTTGGTTTCTCTCAAGTATTAGATTATGGACCCCAAGGCAAACAGGTGATTGATTTCTGTCTCATAAAGATTCTGTTACCACCTTTAGGAGTTTACCTATAAAGCATCGAGTATGCTTATAACCTACAGAATTTGGTCCTCATTTGTGGTAGGCGTGCATAAAAATGTATAATTAAGATCTGACCCTAAGAAACTCACAGTGAGATCTGGCAGATAAACAGATAATTTATGGAAGTAAGAATGAAAAAAAGTCCCCAAATGAGCATGGAATCTTGGATCTTTTTCTCGTAAGGGATGTTAGGAATTACATTATCTAAACCTCATATTGGTGAGGCAGTTAGGCATAATCCTGCAGGTCAAGGAAGTCCAGCTCTAGAATGAGTTATTTAACCTCTCCGTGATTTATTTTCCTTTCCTTGAAAATAAGATGATAATAAAAACACTCAGCTCTTTAGTTATGTTGTAAGGATTAAAAGAGGGAATAAACATACACAAAGTACTTAAAACGGTTCTCGTGCAACAGGAAATACTTAACAAATATTATTGTTGAAGTTATCATTTTACAATTGAGAAAATTGAATCTCAGAGAAATTAAGTTACTTGCTCAAGGTTAACCCAACTAGCTGATGACAGAGCCAGGACTGGAATCTTAACGCACGTATAGTTAGTGCCCTTAGCACATTCAGCAGAATTGTTGTGAAGCAAGCCTCCACTTGACAAGTAATAATACATAATTTCTGCATTTACTTTGGATCTTGAATATGTGCTGTACTTTTCTCTGTCCATTTTTTCTTCTGGGGAATATATATTTGGTCAATTTAAAAAAAAATCGTTATATGCCAACATTATGAGAAGGAAAAAAAAACCTTACTATACTTTTTTCCCCATACACAATCCAAATTTCAAGTGTATTAATTTTGCCGAATGCCATGGCAACATACATATCTGTTTTTCAGTTCATGAAAGGTATTTTGGGAATTATTGGCTCCTGCATGCTTGAGTGTTTTCGTCTTTCAGCTATAGAAATACACTATGTATCCTCTTCATTTTGTATCTGTGTTTCTATTCAGAATGAGAATAAAAGCAGTTAGTTTCTGGGTTGTAATATTCTTCAGTGAACGGTGGCTTCTAAAACAGTAACACCTTGACTGAAATGAAAACTCTGCTGTATCATAAAAGATATTCTAATTACTGCATCTAGTTAAAAGGAGAATAAATCACTGGGAGATTATTTTAAGTGCCTTAAATATAATAAAAAAGAATAATGGACGTTGAACAGCTTGACATGTTTGATGAATTTAGACTATGTCTGATTTCTGCTGCTTTCTAAGGGAAAAGGAGAGCATTTTACTTTCATGTTATATTGTCAAAGATAATTTTTGTTGGAGTAGATATGGGAACCCTTATCTTTGTTGAGCACTTGTCATGTACTAGGCATTAGCCAAAGCAGTTCATAATCTCATTTAATCTTATTTAATTCTCCCCATCCTCGGAGATTTCATTATCCCCATTTTACATCTGAGAAAAATGAGGCCTGGAGAATTTTAAAAACGTACTTCAAAGTACACTGCTGCTAAGTAGAGACTGGTGTGTCAATTTATAGGATGAGGCATCAGACCCTGTGCCCTTTCACATTATTACACTGACTCTGTTGTCACAGAGACAACGGTTTCATTCCTTTCTGTATAGGGTTGGTGTGTCCACAAGAGTTTAGTTTTTTGAGCTTCTGTAAAATGGGAGCAATCAGGTTATTATGTGCATTTAAGGAAAAAAATCTGTGTAAACCTCTTTGATTAGTACTTAGCACACAGCAAATGGAATAGTGCCTGAGAGATTTTAGGTATCACCAACTGACAAATAATGTGTTCCCAGATGAGCATAACTTAAAGAGTTTTAGGTTATGTTTAATTAATTAAATCTTTAATTGTGTCTGTAAATTCAACATTATGTCTATTGAGTTATTCAAATGTATTTTACAGGTTAAAATGGTGATAAAAGTTGGTAAAAGTATCATAAATTTTCCATTGGATTTGCCTTCATAAATCTATAAAAATATATTTAATTAACATGGACACAGTAGCAATGCTATTGTGACAAGTTACATGTGCATGTGTTTGAATATATATGTGTATGTGTTTGTCATTGCTCTGTAAGGGGGTGAAAATGTAAATGGTTGGAAAATTAAATCAGAAGCAAATATTCTTTTATTTTTACATTATGTTTTCTCTGTAAAGAATGTTATTATTGGTGAAATATTTTGCAAACATTTTTTATCTGTGCAGTAAATATGAAGCACATCTTCTTTGGTGGCTGCCAGACTTATTTGTACCATTTTCAGTATATTTAGGTGCTAGTTTGCAATCTTTTATCCTTAAGTCTGCAAATGAAATACAAGTAATTCAAAATACATAAAATATATAGATTCTATTATTGCATTGCCTGCTGCTATGAAGAAGATAATGTTTTAAATAATAGTCAAGTAAATTAATTTAAGATTTCATGTGGGTATTTGACTCTATATTCAGTATTCTATTGATGGCAATTATGAAAACCATACTCATGAAAACTCAGAAACAAACTCTTCTTCGCTACTGTTTTTTTTTCACAGACTTCTAATATTTTTTCCTTAAATATATTCTTTGAATATCTAAAGAATAATGTAAAATTATATATTTATTTGTTTATAATTTTAAAGCTAATTTCTATACATTCGCATTTGTAGATATGCACAAATACTAGACTTACTCTTTCCTCGTTCAGATATACAATCTTACCGAATCTTCTACTATCAACACATTCATTCAATTCAGGGATTTTTGCTGTTGCAGTAAATAAATATAAATCTAGAATAATTGTGGTCTTGGTTTTGGTCTTTCTTACTCAAGCATAAGTGGAAAAGTATATGAGAGTTGTTCACTAATAATTCTTCTATGTTAAATAACATCATTGTCTTTCTTCCTTGACATGTTAAATCAGCTGAAGAAATAAATAAGTACAGAAGGAATGAGTGTGGCTTTATAATTAGGGGTGAACATGTTATGATCCCGCTTGATCCAATAAGCAGATAAATTATTTCACAATTACATTATTTAGTAAGTGAGAATACTAATAGACTCTTAGGCGAGGTGCTGGTAGATAAGCTCACTTTTCTTGATCTTTTATAATTAAATTTTTATAGAAATTATATAACTACTTACTCTGAAAAATTTACTTTTATGTATAAGCATTTAAAGAACTGATTAATGAGTCAGAATCTAATGTGGTAGCATTAAAAAATTTAACATTAAAATATTAAGTTTAGATACAGATTAAGAAATCCTAGTCCTATAAAATATACTAATAGGTATCTGCGTTTTAAAATATTTTGTGGCTACCACATTAAAATCATCATGCTTTCCTAATTTATAGTGATTTTGATCAAATTAGCTAAACTAGGAAAACATAAGAATTGCATAAAAGAAGAATCTTTCTGATGTTGTTTTTACTACGTTAAAATGCAGTTTGCAATTTAAAATGCCACATAAAGGTTAAACAATGTTAAAGATAATAATGTGTATAATGAAATCGAGGAAAGAACATTTAACAGGAATTTATCTCTTTTTTTATGGTTGTGGAAGGCAATGGGGGATATTTGCATTGTGTTTATTACTCACATGGTAGCATTTTCAAATTCAGTGGTCTTCAGATAGCGTATGGAGTTTACTATGTGAAAGATGTATATTTTGTACACACACACGCATACACACCTTCGTTACGTTAACAGTTTTGAAGAACTTATTCTTAAAATATATTCTTATTTTTGCTGTATTATGTTTTTCTGTTAGGTAAAATAATTTGAACAAGATTAATGTGGGACATAGTCTTTCAAAGGAATAGGCAGTGACTGAATTTTTAAAGTGGAAAAGATAAATGAAGTCCCGTGGACATAGAAGAAGTCTTGAGAGACTAAAAGCACTGGTTTATTGATAAAATAGATGTTTGTGAGAGATGTTGTGACTTTTACTTTCTCAGATGTGAGATTTTTATATGTTTCAGTCTTAATGCTTGTGGAATAGGGACACATTTGTTAACTTATAGCTACCTGCCTATATTGAGAACAGTAAATTTAAGTGCAAGGAATTTCTTTAACTTGTTGAAAAAATGTAATAATAATGGCTTTTATAATTCCACAGAGAATCTGGTTATATTTTTGATTAGACAAACTGGGGGTTGAGGTGGAATTAGATAATAAAAATGACTCCCTCCCCCCACAAAATATACATATATCAATTATATATCTCAGTAATGAAGACCTGTAAATAACTAAAGATGTTTGTGATCAGTTAAAATAGATGTCATCAAGTTGATGAGTTAAACTTAATTGTACTGAGCATCTATTTTCTTTATTATATTATAAACAAAATATAATTATTTAGTGAAAAATATTCTTTTATTTTTAAGATGTTCTCTTTGTTTTGGGGATTCTACAGACTTCCTGTACTATGTTCACACCTATATTTAAATTTATTTATTTTGCTTCTTCAATATGCTCATTTTGTATCTTTCAAAAAAATGCTGAAAACACTTTAACCGATATTTTGTATATTGCCTTTTCCTCATTCTCTCTTTTTTCTTTATAGAACTAGTCTTGGAAAGTTTTTGGAAATTTTCATTCTGCATTGTGTCCCTTTGTATTTGCTGTATATTCTCTTTCTTTTTTACCTCTCTGCTTCATCCACTAGATGATAAATTCTATTAGGATTAAAGTTCTTGTTTTATTCAGTAATACATACCAAGGGTTTATAAGAGTGACTTAGAATGGATAGATGTACAATACACAAGAGAAGTATTTGTTGAATGAATGAATGATTTCTACATAATTTCTTCTGTTCTGAATTTTAGTTAAATCAGCTATCATTGAGTCTAATCTGCTGTTTAACCCAAATTCTATTTTCTTAATGTCAATGGCTACATTTTTAATTTGTCCATGTTCAATTTGGTTCCATTTTAAGCTTGTCTTTTTATTGTGTTTTTTTTTCCTTTTTTTTGTTTCTGTTAACATTTTAAATATATTTGTTTTTTTAGTCTCTTTCAAATTATTCTATTTGTCTAGATATTGTGGTGCTAATCTTTTGTCTGCTGTAGTGGATCACCTTGCATGTGTTTCTAATTTTTGATTGTGAGCTCATCTTCATCTGGAGCGTTCATTTTCTGTAGAAGTCCCATGTGCTCTGGGTTATGGAAGAGTTCTTACAAAGTAGTTTTATGTTAGCTTCTGCAAGTTTCCCAAAAGTTTCATTGGTCTGGGAGCAATTTTTAAATTAATTTTATGGCTTGGGGTTCCCAAAATATGCAAATAGTATAAATTTAGATGCTTCAATTACATATGGAAAATTTTTAGAGGTTTGATTACTCATAAGCAACTCTCTTTGCCCACCAGAGCTCTTGCCAATTCCACGTTTCTATGCCACTTCCCTGAATCAGTAACTTGAAATCAGTATTCTTTCCAAATCCTTGGCTTTGTGCAGGAGCCACAGGACCTATCCTCTATGGGCATTAAAACTCCAGCCCTTATCCCTTAGGTCCAGTAGATCTGCTAATGTTTTTAGTTATGTATTTCCCACTCTGGCTATGAATTTTCTTTGGGAGAATGAGTTTGGGTATGTCTTTAACTTTTTTCTCATTGTTGTATTTTATTCAGGGTTTTTATGTTACTTTTTTTTCGAGGAGTGCATTATCTTAGACCACCATATCTCTGAGGCTAGAAGTCCTCTTTCATTTCTAAGCTCAATTATTATGTGGATATGTATTTTCTTTTTCTGAATTTAGTATGAAATGGGCTCCCGAATCTGGAGAGTTTGTTAGAAAAACCAAGTCTTCATTCTTTTATTTTAATCTATCAAATCTGCCTATAATCTTCTTAGAGATGTAATGATCTATAGAAGATGAAAACAGCTTTGTTGTCCATCTTTCTATCGCTATTTGTTGAAAGATCACTGCATAAGATATGTCTAACATTGCTGTGATTGTTCTTTTTCTTTAAATTCAATTTTCAGGTTGAGGCACTGGTATATCAGTTGTATGACCAATATAAAAGTCTTGGGTTGGAACTGGACAATTTGTCACCCTAATCTGGGAACCCTTCCAGAGAACAAAATAAATCCTTTAAAATTTTTCCTAGTATGTAACCTCCTGGCTCAGGCATCAACTATAGTGTTATATTCAGACTTCTTCATTAGAACATGTTTTAATATTTCAAACAGTAAGGATAAATTTTAATCTAAAAAGAGAGCCTTGAAATGATCCTTGTCCTATTGGATAGGAAAAATATCCACATTAAGAAGGTCTGGGAACATCATTAAGACTTATTTTATTTAGATTGTCTTTTTTTCTGGAGGCGGGGAAGGGCTTGCTCGTGGATTATACTTTTAGAGCTACATTCAATATTAATGTGGCTGGGCTAAAAAACCCTCAAGAATGCATTTTACATTGATTTTATTGCAGACATCTGTGAGGCAAAGCAGAGGCAAATGATAGCATACTTATTTACTAGTGATGCAAATCAAATGAGCAAGTGGCAAAAAATCACTCTGAACACCTTTGCCTGTTTTTTCTCAATATGAACTAAAGACATATGTATGGACTCTAAATCCAGACTAGCAAATTAGGGCTCATCATCAGGATAATCTTACCTGGGTAGCTCATCATGTACTATAGGAGCGGTGGATACTTTAGAACTAAAATCTGTTCCTCACTCCTGGCTTCATAAGTTCCATCTGGTGAAGTGGGGCTCTTTCTGTAGGGGGGTGCCTAGACCTCAATAACTGGTCCTGCATGTGACAAATTGCCAGCTAGACCCTCCAACAACAGCTTCTAGATTATGGAAACTTAAAAAAACTCTTAAGGTCCTTGGCCACTGCAGTTAATATGTAAAGATAATATGTAAAGACTCACTCTTCAAAACACACATACTCACATACCCAAACTTCTTTACTATCTCTCATGGGAATGAGAATCTCCTTTGATTAACAGCACATAGTTCAAAATGCTGGGCAAAAGGGGAAGGAAACAGTTGAGAAATGTGGCCAAAGTTCTAAAACACTTGTTTTCAGTTTTTTCAAAAATTGATAACATAATACTTTGCTTTTTCTTAAAGGCGTTCAAGTCAGAAACTAGAAGTATTTTTAAATATATGATGGAAGACACACACAAAAAAGCGTGGTCTTTGTTCAAACTTACTCAGTTGTACCAGCAACTTAACTCAAAATGTAGACTCCCTAGAAATTTAAAAATATTTATTTATTATTTATTTCCTCAGTACTTGGCAGTTCCAGTAATATGACTTCAATATATCATTCTGTCATAATGTTTTATATGTGTGGGCAGCATTCTAATAACTATACATTTTCTATGTTCTAATACTTAATTCTGAATAATTCTTTGTGTTGACTGCAATTATGCTTTTGCAAAGTCACTAGTTTTTGAAAAGCTTATATATTTAGGGTGGCACTAGGTTAATGTAATTATATTCACTATAGTTCTGTTCTTTTGTAGATTTGTTTCTCTATAGAGCTATGGTTTTATGGCCCGAAGCTGAAAAGAGTTTTTAAAGCTGTTACTACCCTTGCTTGTCCTCCACACTTTTACTGTTGTTATATATAAACTCATTTTTTGAATACTGGAGGAATTGAATTTCTAGAATTCTTTCAAGACAAATATTTTTTTCTGTACTTCACAGTAGGAAAAAAATTGACTTATTAACAGTTTAAATGGTCTCTGAGGCCCTTGAAAATCATTATATGAGAAACAACAAAATATTAGTATTGATATTACTTCTATGTATTTGCTAATGAAAGCTCTATAATTTTGAAGTCTAGGGACTACTTGAAACATGGATAATGAAAAATAATGCTACTTAATGTTTTGCATTTGGGCCAGGTTAGTCTGCTAAAAAAAAGTATGAAGTACAGTTTTATGTAGAATGTATCTTAGATTGAGAAAGTGGAAACACATTTTTTTTTAAATAAAAGCTTTACCAAGATCCTTTTATGGATTTACTGGTTTGTTCTCATTTGTCATTGGACCATTTCCAGATGTAAAATATTACATTCTTAAAATTGCTATAGATTCTACTATCAAGACCAGGTGCATGTTGTTTTATAGCCATTTTCCTTCTGACTTTTAATGCTGAAAATCATAGAATGCCTTGAGCTGATAATTTGTTTAACTCTACTATTAATTGGACCAAGGCATAACTTTATATATTTATCTCTTCTCTATTCCACATTTTATTTCTGCTCCATTAGTATGTGTCTTTTAGCAAAAAGGAGATGATTTTGCTTTGTTTTAGAATTTGCCTCCAAGAAATATGTATTTTATTGCCACCTTTATCACTTGATATAGTACGTTTACAGACAATGAGAAGAAAAAGAAAACTAATTTTTAAGGTTTAGTAGTAGTATAATTTTCTTTATTTCTTAGAATAATCAGAAAAAAGAATGTATACTACTTTTGTTTTAGTAAGGCAGTTTTGAAAATTTATGTTTACATCTTTCTTCTTTTTTCTCTTGCTTTTATATTAACTGCAAACAACATTGTCCTCTACACTTATTTTTTTCCATAATGAATCAATGAATTTGGATTCTTTACTTCCAAAGTTTTTCTACCTTGACAGTTTATGGCAGAACCTCATATCTTCATATGCCGAGGTCACTGTCAGAGTTTGCTAACTCTTGACTTGAATAACACCACTCAAGATCAACTGAAGTTGAAAAATAGAGCATCAGCCCTGAAGGCCTGTGAGACGATTCCTAGCAGACTGCTGGGAACAGAGTTTCTGATGTAATGTCATTGTCAGTCTTAGTGCAGATATAACCCTATTGCTTAGCCATGGTGAACCCCCATTATGGGGAGTTGTGGAAGAGCATGAAGGAAAGAACCAGACCTCAGTTTCTTATCTGTATTGTAATGGTAAGAATTCCTGTGTTCATTGGTTGTGAGAACGGATGAGACACACTAGGCTGCCGTAAGGTAGGTTCTCACTGGTATTTTTTTTTTTCACTCATTCACTACCGTGTCATTATGTTTACCTGTTCACAGGAGCATAGTGGAATATAAAGTAATGTTGTTTTTTTTTTAAGATTTAATTTTTTTAGAGTAGTTTTCAGCTCAGAGCAGATTTCAGAGGAAGGTACAGCTTTCCCATGTAGTCCTGTCCCCACATATGCACAGCCTCCCCATTATCAGCATCACTCACCCGAGTGGTATGTTTGTTACTGAGGATGAACCTAATCAAAATCACCCAAAGCCCATAGTTTATGTTAGGGTACTCTCTTGGTGATGTACATTTCATGGGTTTGGACAAAAGTACAATGGCATATACCATCATTATAAAATATCATACAGAGTATTTTCACTGCCCTAAAAATCCTCTGTGCTCCACGTGCCCCTCCCCTTGCCAGCGACCACTATTCTTTTATTGTCTCCATTGTTTTGCTTTCTCCAAAATGTCATATTGTTGGAATCATATGGAATATGGCCTTTTCAGATTGGCTTCTTTCATTTAGTAATATGCATTTAAGCTTCACAATGGGATGTTTTGAAAGCTGCAGATACGATAGCTTTTGCAGTCTTAGATATGGGCTTTTGAAACTGAAATTTATTTATTTGTTTTTTTAGCTTTTTTTTTTTGGTGTTTAGTATTTGTTTTCTAAACTGAAATTTAACTTTCATTTGAGAAGAGCCCTGATTGGCTTGCACAAGGAGAGGTGGTATTGTGGGAAGGACATCAGGCAGTCCCTAACTTTTAGGTCTCAGCTCCTGCTCTGCTGTGTGTTACTCTGTCAAACAGCAGTGAAGTCTGGGTGGACATTCTAGTGGTCAGAAACCTAAGCTTTCTCTTTCCTTGAGGAGGGTAGGGAATGGGAAGCAACTCGCCAGGAGGTGGAGGGGCCTAGATTAAATATATTGCCAATTCCATCACCCCTTCCATAGATAAACTGCCACTTCCTCAGCTATGTGTCCCCCTCCCAGTAAAGCATCCACAGTGCCTTCACTCTGCGATATTTTTATTCATGGCCTGACCTATGTGTGCATTCGTTTATTGTGCGTTTCTGTCCTCCCTTCCACCTTCCATCTAAGTTCCTATGAGGGTCAAGCCTTGAGCATCACTGCATCCTCAGTGCCAGGCACAGAGTCGGTACCCAGCAAATATTCTGTTAAGAGAAAGAACAAAAGAATAGAGAAAGAAAGCTGAGACACTGAGAAGCGGAGGGACATTGAGGAAGAAGGCAGCAATATGATGATGAAAAGGGTCATACCTCATTTAGGACATCAGAAAATTATCAGTACCAAAAATATTTTACTAGTGATCATCATTTTAAATATTTTATACTTGCTCTGTCCTTTGTTTGGAAGGGGCTTAGGCATACCATGGAAAGTCATAGTTATAGTTTTATTAAATGTTTGTGAAAAAGTCAGTAAGAGTGGGAGAAGGTCTAGGAACTTATCTTTGAAGATACTGTCTCATGAATTTCCAGCTTAGATTTGCAGCTTTTGGGGGCCCGGGCTGCTAGGTGATCTTAAGAGCAGCTGCAGAGGTCTAATGGGGCCCAGCTGTGCGCCCAGAGAACACACCTTCTCGGGATCACATTAACCTGGGAGACCCCTGCCCTCCCTGGTTTCCTCTGGGCTTTATGGGTCCCCACGGTCTGTTGCATTGATCTTGCATTTTCAGGTTTTATAGCAATTCTAAACATGTGAGGGTACATATTTGCTCTTTGATGTGCCTTTGATAGAAGCCAGAGTGTTTTACCTGTGCCTGCATTTAATAATGATGGGGGGTCGCCTGCCCTGCAGCAGTTTACTCCCTGGGGAGGCTGGTTTAGTGTGCAGGTTTTTTTCAGGTTGTTGATGGACGGACTTTAATCAAGGGTGTTTCTTGTTTTATTTTTGGAAATGAAGTCTATTTAATACAGTTAGACATGTGGTCCTGGTGTTTTGTTTTCTTTTTCATCATACCTTGGTCGGTTGTGCCACTTGGTAGAAAAGCAGGTGGGATGGGAAGCAACATACACGGGAAAAATGGCAATACTCATCACTATATGGTCTGTGATTTCCCATATTTTTTCTATATTTAATCTTTACGTTTCTGTTAGAGGGTAGTTATTGTGCCCCCATTTTACAGATAGGGAAGTAAAGGCACATGAATGTTAGAGACATGCTCAGTGGTTATTGTGGATGGAACCTCAATTAGAACTTGGCACTCATACAACTAGACATGTGGAAGAATACAGGGCGGTTGTATCATTTCTGTGGTTCTTTCAAGGAGTGAGTATAACTAAGAGTATATAAATGCAACCATAGAACCTTAGGGTGAGAGGGGCCTTTGATGGGGCCGTCCACTCTAAGCTGGCATTGCTTCTTCAGGTTTGCAGTGTCAGTGACCTAGCTGTCTTCTGATCACTCCATTGTGTGTCTTCTAAATATATCAAACTAATGAGAGAATTGGACAGATCTTCCTATGCTTATGTCCTGCAGCACTCATCAGAGGTGCTCACTCACATTGTAGTTTTCTATCTTCCTTTGTTTTTTAGCCTTCTTTGGCCACCACCCTTCCAAAAGAAATCAGCTTCCTTGCATTCTCTCTCTAATTTGTAGGAGCAGCTCAGGGCCCCCTAGACAGCTCCTTAGAACCTGATGCGATTAGCGGGCAGCACCTCAGGTTTAGACTCTAAAGTCTAGACGTGGTGTGTTGATGATGAGAATGTGATGGTGATGATTATTAGTTCCTTAATCCATCTTTAACCACATCATTAGAATGGACAGTTATTTATTGAAGACTCACTTCATGGACTACAAGCTAGGTGATTTTAGAAAAAAATAATGCTGTGAGCCTAAGGGGTGTAGACCTTATGTGGTTTAAAAAAACCGAACTGCTTCTCTGTGCTTACTCCTAATTACTTTCTTACTTGAATTTATTAATGGAGTAAATCCAACTTTGAAGTCTTTTATTGGGGGCAAACTCTATTTAATAAAATAAAAATTTGGTACATTTTCATCCTAAGCAAGTTAGATTTTTATTTAATCAGGGAATAGAACTAGAATTTTCTTTTCTAAGCAGATGTGCCAGACTGTGTTCTCTGTGCTCTAATATAGTATTGACTGGTCAGGGCTGAAGTTTACCAGACTAAGCAAAGTGCGTTTGTGTTAGTTGTCTTAAGAGAACTTTTTCTTCTTAACCACGAATGATTTGGAAATTCCATAGTAAATCTTGGAAAGTGGAACATACCCAGACAAGATTTATGATTTTTCTAGGCTTTATGAATATCCTAAGACATCTGATGAGAACTGGAGTGATTCACATGAATGACAGGAAAGCACAGACACCATTTATTAATTTGTCGAGTTGATAAATATTAGCTCTATATTACTACTCACAAGATAGTAGTGGCCATATTAGTAGAAAAATTATGCTAATACATCCATGCATAATATATATGTGTGTATGTACGTATGTATATCTGTGTTTCCAACTGTATGTGTCTGAACTGTGTCTGAAAGCTTCATTCTATCTGCTACCTTTGCTGGAACTCATAAAGTAATTTTTAATTGTTCTCCTTTTCTGTTACCTACTTACTGAATCACTTCTCCATGCCAACCATAGTGGTAAGTACCGGGAGTGAAAAGACCCACAAGACATAGTCCCTGCCCTCAGGGTTGAAGCAAATACCTATTATCCAGCATGATAAGTGTTATAAGAGACTTATATGAAGATTCTCTGCTAGCCCCCAGAATGCCTACTCTGCCTCAGAAACACACTCAGAAATTCTACCAGAGAGTATTGTTTGCAATCAAGTGGTGGTTTGAGAGAATGTGTGTTTCAGGAAGGCCCTTCCCTGCATCTTTAGTTTTCTTAATTATAATTTCTTCACACATTTGTCAAAAATGTTTGCTGTTAATTTTGAATACTGATTTTCAAGTGTATTTTTTTAAGTTGATATCTTTTTCATTTAATTTTTCTTCCCTCCTGGCTTTTAAATATATTTTAAAAATATTTTTATCCATATCTAATTTCTGCAACTTTGAAAAAACTTTCCAAGCTGTCACCTCCTGACCCCCTTTTTCCCTTAGTTATCTCCCCCCTCCCAGGGCCACCTCCCTTTCTTTAGAGCCCCCGCATAATGCTATTCCTTTACAGTCCAGCCATCTGCCTGTTTTAGCCTCTTCTTCACTCTCTCTGTTTCTTCTATATAGATTTCCCCATATGTCTGCTTCTTCCTTTATCCACAAGTCCAGACACTCCTCCATAGCTTTCTTACCACCCCATCCTGGTGTCCCGTCTGTTCATAAATAACTCTTTCATCCGCTTTGGATCCCCAACCCCCACTCCTTCTAAAAGGAGTGTGCAAATAAACCTAAAGTGCACAGAGCCAAGAAGCACAGCATAGTTGTGATTCAGAATACACTTTCTCCTTCCCATCACCTATTTTATCCCCTATTCTTTGTTGTTTGCTTTCTTTGTACGTATCTCCCCAATTTCCGCTCAATATTTGTGTAGTTCTGGATGTGAAGTCATTTAATATCTTCATGAGACAATTTTTGCCTCTTCTTGGTAGACCATTTTGCCCTAACCGGTTACTCAATCTTTCTATGCTGCCTAACAGTTGCTATTCTTGGAGTAGTCACGTTTGAACCTTTTGTTCTTCAGAAATTAACGTAATATGTCAGAAACAGCAGTCTCCCTGCCTGGGTGCTTGGCAACCCACAAGTCTGTGGATATGTTCTTTTGTAAGTCTGAGTTCTAGAATACGTGCCACAAAAGGAGTGTAAGAGAATAACCTGAAGAAATGGCACTACTGAGAGCTGTCAGATGTTTTAGATGTTTATCATGTCCCATAGCCTCCTCTCAGCATTCTGTGCTAGTGACAGTCTCTCCCTCCTCCCAATTCAAGAGTAAACATTGAGGATTTGCTTCTCTTTAGCAATGTGTTACTGTAGTCATCGCAAAGTTGTTCCTAGTGTCAGTGATAGTTTTATATACAGTTCCTGCAGAGATTTAGATCAGCAGGAAGCAAATCTAGGTAAGAGTACCTTGAAAACTGATCTACAAAACAATAAATGCTAACTATATTATTCCCTTTATTTAAAAAAGAAGTCTGAGGTATAACTAACTTGATTATATGGTGTAACTAGTAATGACCAATAAGTTATGCCATGGCTAGGCCTTCATTCATTCATTCTCTCTCTCCTTCCTTTCTCCCTCTCCCTACTTTTTCTCTTGAAATAAAATAACGTAGGGATTAAAATGCTTCACACTTTATTTCAGTAAGAGTGAAATGTCATAGTAAAAATGAAAGGTGGAATTGTTTAATCCTCGATGTTGAGAAAATCTGAACTCTGTAGCTCTCCTAGGGTCTTTAGGGAGCTAAACCAGTAACACAATCAAATGTCTCTGAAGAGTGAGACATTTATTTAGTTTTAAATGCCTCATACTGTCAAAAGAGTTCTCTTTGTTTGTATTCCAGAAAGAGGTTTTAACTTCAATAAGAATATCTGAACTAAAAAAAAAAAAAGAAAAAAGAAAAAAAATGTGAAAAATGAAAAGACACTGAAAACAACAATCACATGCTGCTGATTTAGATTATTTTTGGAATGTAAACTCAGTCAGTAATGAGGAAATGTGAATTTCTTTAAGAAATTTTTCTAGTCGGAAGTATTTAATGACACTGATGCTATAGCCTATCATGATTAATATCTTTACCGTTATTGAGTGTCTGTGGATTCTAATCATTAGATGTGCACAAATCTAAATTTGTGCTTTATATATATTTTTGCTTTTATATCTTGTCAAATATGTGCTCTTTGTACCTCTTAGAGCCAGGAAGATGAAAAAATCACCTATAATTTAAGAACAGTTGTTGGTTATGAACAAAGTTTCAATGGCAGCGTATTTCCTGATTTGTTGACTGCAAGTATACAGTATGTTGTAGGTACCTCTGGGTTGTGAACTAGATATGAATGGGTTCAACTATGGTTCTAAATGTGTATTAGTAAATAGAATAAACCCTAAATTTTTTATTTATTAAATTATTTTTCTTACCCATAACAAATTACTTACCAAAAGCCAAGTACCTAAAATGTAAGTAATAACCATCCTCCAACATAATCAGTCTCTAAGTGTGCCCAAAACATCATGCATCTTATAGATCAGAGGGAAAGTATTTCTTCACTCTTGGGATGGCAGTGGTAAGAGAAGTAGCAAGCAGTCTTACGTGACAGATTTTTCAACTTAAACCCTCTCTGCTAATTAGAATCATGTGGTCGTTGCATACTTTTTTTTGAAATAAATTTCTAAAGATTCAGCAAAATAGTTTTAAGGTTACCTTCAAGCAGGTACTAATATCTTAGCTCTTACATCTTCATGTTTTTTTCTAAATCAACTGTGATCTACGAGTTTTGTTCAGGCTCAGTGCAGTTGGTTTACACTGAAGGTGTGTCTATACTTAACATTTTTATAACGGAAAGTATGTTTTTGCCCTCATTTCTGGCTTTTTATTTGCTTGCCAATTTTAATTTTCTCTTGGCAAATTGGAAATCTTGGGTGAGACCATTGTAAAAATTCCTTAGATGTTCCAGTTGGATTCACCTCTCCTTCCCCAAAAGAAGTCTTGTTCAATAATGTCTGTATTTTGTTCACTCAGCCTGAGTTTATTGAGTGCTTATGATGTGCAGGGCATTGTGCTTCCTAACTGCTGGAACCCTGAAAATTTAGAGAAAAAAATACCTCATACATTTGTTGTGTGTTTGTACTGTTATCTGGTTGAATTTGCACAAGACCATCGAGGATGATGAATTATAACCATTGATGGTGTTTATAGATCTCAGAAGAACTGGAGATGTGAATTTGATCTCTGCTGTCTCAATATTTCTTATTCTTTGAAGGAATGCGTTTGTATTAACATGAATAGTTTCTCACCAATTTTCTTTCTGGAGAGAAAACACTCACATTTGGACTTTCAAGCAGGACAGAGATATTTCCAAATTCTCTTGTTGTTAGGGGCCCTTCTCATTTCTGCTCGCCTGGTTTTGATGAATCCACCAGGATGTTTGATTCACCAGGATGGTGGTGAATCTGCCACTGAAGTTTTACAGATGGGTATGTGAACGTGGTGTTAGTTCTGGGGTCAACACAGCCTTAAAGGTTCACGTTAAAATGAGGTTGCCTCTTTGGTGACTTTGCAGCCTAATTGACTGAGGGAGACATGTCTGTGAGATCAGCTACTTTCCCCTTATCTCCTCTTTTCTCTACTCTGTTGTTTATAGAAAACTTGTCTCAGAGGTGTGCAGTTTCACCTTGACTAGACTTCTTGAGTGAAATATACCTATTGAGACCTCCTAGGATAGTTTGGTTCTAGAGTCTGGGTGGACTGAGCCTGGAGCAGGGTTCTTGACTTGGGGGTTCCTGGAGGAAGGTGTCTCTAAATGTATATGTGCACCTTTATATTTTGTGGAAAGGCAGTGTCTGGAGAGTTTCTAAGGTTCTCAAGAAGATTTGGTCACCCAACAAAGTTAAATCACATTGTCATGCAGGAATGATCAGGATCTAGTTTTACAGTTAGATCTGGCTCCCAAATTGTCCTGTTCATAATTATTCCAAAACCCTCAAAGTAACTCAGAGCATTGAAACAAACACAAGAATACAGAAGACTTTTTCCCAGGTTTGCTTCAAGGATTTTAGATCAAAAATCTTTAGGCCATATGTAGAGTAAAATGTTTCTGTGGGCCTTCCATAGGCAAAAAAATTACCCAATTAATATGGCCCCACAAGATGTAGGTGGTAAAATGAGCTCCAAGCATGAGAAGGCAGAGCAACTTTTACCATCAGCTAGATCCCTCGTTAAATAGACAGGTGTGATGTGTGCAATAAATGAATTTTTTGTTTATATTTCCTGAAGTGAAACACATTTATTTACTCTTAATGGTTCTGTAAATACATTGTTGAGTCCACTGGAACTCCAAAGGTAGAACAGGGATACTGATGACACACAAAAGTGTTGTATAACTGATTGACAAAGATATCTGTATGATGTTATGAATGGCTACATTATGTCAATACCAATATCTAAAAAGGGCACAAAAATCCTAGAGAAGACACCTCTGCTTCTGGAGTCTTGACATCGGCTTCACAGCACCTTCAAGGAAATGTGTTCGCAGATAATTATGATCAATAATAATGACCCTCAGCTCATGTTCTCTTTTCTCATTTCTCTTTCTTTCTCTGGGAAACCAGGGCAAACCTCGTTGTAAAGAGAAGCACCTCATTGGTAAGGCAGAAATGAAGTTTTTATTCCATCTCCGTGTAAATGAGGGTGGTTTACTACATGTACAGGCTTTGGCCAGTGGTCTGGGAATTTGATTCATTGTTAATCTGAACTACTTTTAGCGTTTTTAATCTTGTATTTTAATAGGGACAAGGCAGAAGATAGGGACCTCTTTGGCCACTAGTTTCAAACCAGCTGGTTTGAAACTCAGTTCTTTGACTTAATGAAGTTATTTAACTTTACTGTGCTGAATTTTCTCATCTATAAAATGGGGTTAATTATATGTATTTTGCAGGGTTGTATTGGAAATTAAGTAAGATAATGCATCTCAGATTTCTACTATAAACAAGGCTTTCACATTTACTTTTCCTTATTACTAAAAGGCAAAGTAAAATAGGGAAATTAGAAATATCACTTACTTGGTCTTTAATTTAGAATATGATATTTTCCAGTAAGGTTTTCTTTTTTCTTTTCTTTTCTTTTTTCTTTTCTTTTTTCTTTTCTCCTCTCCTCTCCTCTCCTCTCCTCTCCTCTCCTCTCCTCTCCACTCCTCTCTTTTCCTCTCCTCCACTTCCCTCCCCTCCCCTCCACTCTTTTCTTTTTTATTTTTCTCTTTCTTTCTTTTCTTTCTTTCTTTCTTTCTTTCTTTCTTTCTTTCTTTCTTTCTTTCTTTCTTTCTTTCTTTCTTTCTTTTTCTTCTTTAATTTTGTTTTTTTTTAAATAGAGGGTCAATGACCATCAGAAAAAAATCAATCAAAAGTTAAATGGAAGTTAGCAATGTTAATTTTTTTTAAGTAAAGATTTAAATGTAAACTCACTTGATTTGCAATTGATAAGAGCATGTAAAATTTCATTTAGATAATAAAAGATATTTAAAACTATACCTAAATCTGACATACTAGTTAGGAAACCTGGCTTTATAGCAAATTAAGAGAGGATAGAGTAAGAAGAAGAGGAGAAAAGGGGATATAGCAAATTTCAAGAAGAAAGGTAAAAACATGCACATCCTTAAAAGAGGAAGGGAGAATTGATGGGAAATCAAGGAAAAGAAAGAACGGACTGAGAAAGGTGAAAGGAGATGGGCAGGACAAGTTCTGAAGCCTTAATTGACTGATCTTGTCACACAGCTGTTCATTTGAGTTGCAGGCCTCAGCGTATTATTCCTTTTTATCAATCTTTTGAAATGCTAATTAAATAATTGACCATTGTTCACAGTTCTTTGGTTACTTTTTATTCTTAAACTTTTAGAGACTAGTCTTTGAATGAGATACTCAGAGTAGCACACCAGATGGGAAATTATTCTCTGGCCTCTAGTTGCCAAATGACCACCTCAGTGGTGCTTGAAGTATATGAAACCCAGCTGAGATCCAGATCGAGCCTAAGGGTTGGTTAGCACATTTCTTATAATAGTTCTTCATCAATAGGTTTTTATTTTGTAATGGTGAAGGGGGAGGAGGGGTGGGCTGCCTTTTTATATTTATCAAATTTAATCAATAACAAGTCTTTTTGACCACAAAAAGCTCATTTGAAGAATATCTACAAATGATTAGCAGGACATCTTTAATTTCACATGAAAAACAATTGCCAGCATAATGGTCGAAGAATATGTTATTCTTCTACTTCTGCCCTGACTAATTCATAAGTGTTTTTGTTTTTATAACAAGTGAATTAGGTAATGCACATGAAAGTATCTTGAAGAATGTTACACTCAGCACAAATATAAGATTTAATATTATTGCCTCAGATAGTTATTCATAAAATCCACTAGTGCTGATATATCTGTGGATCTTGCAGAAACATGCTCTTAACTAACAGGTCATGATCCAGTAGAAGAGATGCCTGTTCTACATATTTTACAAAGTATTAATTGTTTTTCTTTTTATTCTCAATCTGATATTATGGAACCTCACATATCTTTTGCCTCTGGAGAGACAACAAAATAACATGGCTTATCTTTTCTATGTAATCATTAAAAATTATTAAAATGGATGTTATAAAGATTGATTTCAGTGATGCCTTTTGAATTTTCAATGAATATTTAAGTATAAATTTTCAGAAGTTACATGAAAAAGATTGACCTTAGTTACTGACCTACAATACTTGGAGTATTGATGATATTTTCCATTAAATTTAGGTGAATTAAAATTTTATTTGTCTGGCATGAAAATCACAGAAAATTTTTTTCCCCTCAGTCTGTTTTTCAAAAAATAAAAACATGTTTTAAAAGGAGATATATATGTACTGTGGAATAGTCTGCAAACACTGAAAAATAAAAAAAGGTGAAAATAACAATTCTTACTTAATAATTAACCATTGTATAGTTGATCATATTGCCACCACAATGTGTACATGTACACACAAGATTTAAAATATTTATGCAATTTTAGATTATTTACGTGAACTTTTATTTTTGATTATATAAACTTTTTGTTTTCATATTACTCTTGCATTATCTTTTTGTTAAATTGAGGATTTCTGTCAGATACATAATTTTGTTGTTTTTTGAATTTAACATTTTTGTTTTTATGTTTCCTAATTTACTAATATACTTCTAAAATATGTTTTGTTTTGTCCTCCCCCCCTCCCCAACACACACCTTAGACCTATATTATATTAGATCTATATTATAGAATTCATTTCCCATGAGTTGACTTTTTGGTTAAATTATTTTATTCCCCCTCCCCCCCCTCAGCTTATGAATTTGTGTCAGACTATAAATTTGGCTGCATTCCATGCTTTGTTGATATGCAATATTCTTGTTAATAGTTTCTGAATAGTTATTAGTCGTTTATTTCTCTCTTAATATAAGAGCTAATTGGGAATGCCATTTACATTTCTAAGAGATTATCATTTTTGCATTTTAAAATGTTCATATCTGATTTCTAGGTTTATGGCAGTGTGGTCAGCAAAGAAATAGTATAATTTCTTACACTTTTTCTATGTCTTAATAAATGGAATTGTGAGAATTTTTTAAATGAGTATTTGAAAATGAGTGTTATTCTCTATATTGTGCATTTTAATTCTTTTCAATTTTTAAAAATTTTTACTTAACTGGATCCCTTGTGGACATAGAGAGATGTATTAAATTCTTTCACCAAAACGATATCCTGTCATTTTTCATGCCTAATGATTCATGATGGCTGGTTATTTATGGTAGATTATATTTCCATCTTTGATCTTCTGTACTCCCTTTTTTATTATTATTACTTCCTTGATTTTTTTTATTCTGAGAACTTTTCAAATTTGTCATTTACATACTGACATTTTCTACAACTTCTTACAGATTTTAATTTTGTTAACACCTTTTTATTTTACTTTTAGTGTTTCATATTACATCATCTACTTTTATATCTCTTCCCAAATCTTTTGTCTTGGCATATATTTTATAGAGATACTACATTTTATATAGCAACCAAAGTTAATATTTTCTAAAATGTACTTTTATTTTTTGTAGGGTGAAAATGTTTTTTTAAAATCTGATTTCCTTTGACTCATGAGAGCACATTCACCTATATTTTCATCCATAGATTTTTTTTTCCCCCCTCATGACATATTTTTTAATACGATGAACTTTAGCAGCCCTGCATCCACCCTTTTATATTCTGTGTGATGCTGGGGAAAACTACATTTATTCTCTTCCAGAACTGTACATCTGTGTTGCTTAAGCCACTCATCTAGCCATCCTGGTTCAAGAGGGCAGCGATCTTCCACTGGTTAGCTTTCTAGAAACTTCATAAGCCTTTAGAACAAAGATGATAATATCCTGATGGCTCATATCTTAAAAAATGGTTTCTTTGTTTATTGTAATAAACTAAATTTCATCTTCTAAGTGCTGTGTATGTCACACTTTATCAAGGGTAAAAGAGTTATTAAAATAACTTGTATCTGTTAGAGCTGTAGTGGAATGCCTAGGAAAAGGCACATGGCCCTCATCAGTGAACTCTCAGTGGGGAAGCTGGGGAAATAAAGTAGAGATGGGAGGAAGCCAACAGTTCTGCTGTGGTTTTTTGGAGGACAGGGAAGGGAGGACATACGTGGGAGGAAAGAGGTATTGTGTTATGATATTTGACTTAATGTGCAGTTTGCTTTTGATTTTTCAAAGCAGTAAAAGGGCTTGTTGATGGCTGTATTTAAGGTCATTGCAGTGCATGAAATGTAAATCAAAGTGTTATTCTTTACTAGAAGCTGAAAGATAACATTTACATAACATGCTTTTAAGGTAATGAGTTAAGTTCATTATTTCTTTATTACTGTAACTGTTTCAAGAAAGTTATTTTCATACTAAAAATACTCCTGCTTGAATCTGATTTGTCATAATTTTTACATGACGTTATAATCTATTGTTAGGAAATGATAATTCCATTTATTTTTGTTTCATGGGGAAAATTGTTAACCAGCTGTTTCAATCTCTCCAAATAAACTGGCTTCCAGAATTTCTGGTTAAGTAGCAATGCTGATTGATAGGAGTGTCACCATTTCTCAGACCCTCTCTGCCTTGTCACTGTGACACAGTGCAGAAGCCAAATTAAGAAATTAGAACAAAAGAAAAGATACCAAGGCCTAGATCTTTCATAAACTAGATGCTTAGATTCTGAATTGTGAAGAATAGACTGAATGAAGAAATGTTACAAATTTATAGTGGCTTAAGGAGCACAGTGATTTCAGAGTGAAATCTTTTAACCTAACCTTTAGGGTTAACTAGTACTAGGAATAAAACTTGGAGCATTCCCAGCAAATTGCGTTATGATTCATGCCTACCGAGTGGCAGCTTTCCTCTGTTATTCCCCTTAACTCACCTATCACTTTTTCTCTACGATTAGATTTTCTTTAGCCAGTTCTTTATTCTTAACTAAAGCAGTGTGTTCCTGTTCTAAATGTCTTCATTTATAAATTCACAGAATATGATTTTCAGGGGAAAATGTAGCTCAGTCAGCTTTGCATGGTTTATATAATGTGATAGTCTCATATTTACTATGTAGTTAACAAGAAATAACTGTTACCAACAAAAGTCAGAGAATTTAAACACAACGAACATTTTGCTTGGGAGCCTATGTATATCTCTGTATAAATACATGTAGACATCTATAAACATCATCGATCCTCCTCATATGCCCATGCCATAAATATGTGGATGTGGGATGATGCTTGTTTTTATATATACAAGTCTATATTTATATAGCTCAAGAAGTGAAACATATTGCTTTTTATTTAAGTGACTCAGTGAGTTTATATACAAGCTTCATTTATATAGCAGTTTATCAATGCAGGAATGATTAGATACTATTAGTGATCTGGTCTTCTGAAGATCAATGTTTGACAGGTTAAGTTGATCCTTAGAGACATTCTTACCCCCGTATGTTTGGTAGAAAATCTGGGAAAATTATTATTCTTTGACAGAAATAAAATTTTGCCTTGGTTAATTTGATAGATTTAAACTGTGTGCTTATGCCAGTGCTTTCAATTATTGTGAGTGTGTGCGCATGTTGGGGAGGATCTTAGGGGACCAGAAGGTTGAGGGTTAGAAGAGTCACATAGTACTAAACTGAATTTTCGATTCCCTAACAAAGTATAGAGGGAGAAATTGAAGCCCTTAATTTCTTTCTTTTTAGAATAATTTAGTAACCACAGTTCATACTTTATATGTTCTGTATAGAATATTTTTAACAGCTTCCCTTTGTAGTTGGGAAATGACACCTGGGTTTTCTCAGGTTTTTTATTTATGGCGTCAGTGGGGACTGCTGCTAGTTAGCTATAGAGGAGACAATGAGGAGACATATGTACTAAGCCAGAAAATTCCAAGAAGAATGCAAAAGCCCTAGAGTGTTTCCATTCAGCATATAAGTGAAACATGTATCCAGTAGCACCGCTCTGCCTTATGGCTAGTCAGTGCTCCATATTATAAATGTATTAAGGTGTTTTTACTTTTTTTAGCCTAAAATATAGTAATAATCGTACATTTCTCAACATTTGTTAAAGTCCCTCAGAGATAGTTTCAAACTCCACGTGTTTTATAGCTCTGGTCATTGAGGCAGCTGTAGCAGTGGTTTCTCAGCATTAGAACGCATCTTAGTTTTTCAGGATTGAAGATCTTGTTGGGAAGCTGACGTTGTTGATAATGTTACTAATGTAATTTACTTTCCTACTGTCCCATTTTGTCCCTACCATCTCAAGACCTTTCCCCCAATCCCCTTTTGCTGAAAATTGTCAGAGCTCTGACTAATACCGTTCTAATAATAATGTGATGAGTTAGTTTTGGTGGAATGCCTACTTTTCCTTGTATGGGTGTTTGGATATGTGTAATAATACAGAGAAGTAAATCTTTCTTCTTAATAAACTATAGTGACATTTCTATTTATTAAAATGTTGGATAATTGTGAGAATACACAAAACAAAAATATAACTTGGAGACCCTGACATATTTATTATCTCAAATTTTGTGTAGTAGATTTACAGCTAAAAGCCTTCCAATGACTACTAAACACTTTTTACGTTACTAAATCAGATTTTGACTTTTGTTGATGAACATACATATGTATTCATTAAATTTCCTCTTCCAGGGCTCATTATCACTGCTCCCTGCTTTGTTTGCCTTCACCTTCCTCTCCAATTCCACTCTCCATCCCGCTCTGGTGATCCGAGAGGCTCGCCCCTTGACGGCTGCATCCTCTGTGGCTCTTTCTCTCAGCCTTGTGGTTGGAATCAGCCAATAAGCAGCTTTATCTTTCTCTTTATTTGATTATAATCCCCCTTCTTTTTTTTTTTTTTAGCGATAGTGTATTGTTTTAGGAAAGATTAAACTCAAATTTAGTGAGCATTTTCTGTGCATCAGTTTCTGTGTTTTCTTGTTATTTTATTAGCCCCATTTACAAGTCAGTAATACTGAGATTGAGAACGAATGATTGCTTAGGGTGACAGACCTAGGAAATGGAGAAACCCGTCTCCTCACCTCAGGTTCAGCCATCTTTCCCTTTGACAGCCCCGCTTCCATAACTCATCGCTGCGTTATCAGTTACACACCCCTTTGAAATTTGCATTTTGTCACACACACACTCACCACACACTACTATTCTACAGAAACTTCTTTTAAAGCCAACTTGACTTTAGCTATCAAGTCTAATTTGCTAGTCTCATCTTGATTGTATTCATCATCCTACTTCCTGGGAGGTGGGTATGTTCTTCATTAGTCTTTTTCCTTTTTTCCTCCTGATTCTCCAAACTCCTGTTCTCTTCTGGCGCTTCAGCATTTAGATTTGATCAAGTCTCAGTTGTCTTCAAATTAAATACACACACATGCTCCAAATTTTGAGACTAAGCTCCGTCCTCATTTTGTTCTTTTCTTTACATGACCAAGTTTTTTCGTGTAACAGTCTTGATATAATGTCCTGTCATTTGGCTTTTTTCCACAACACACTAAAAACGCCACAATAAAGTTGCCAGTGTCACATCCAATTGATGTGCTTTGGCCTTTCTACTGCTTGACCCTTTAAAGCGTTGGACCCTTGACCACATCTTTCTATCCTAATCCCTGCTGTCTTTCAAAACTCAACCAAAGGTCTACCTCTTCTGGGGAGCTCTTCTTAACCCTCCGGACTGATTCGACTAACCCTCCAGTGTACCCTCTGTGTTTGCACTTTAACAGTTATTTGTTCAGCTCCTATTTTTTGTCACTCTTTACATTAAATGTTGGTGATAACAGTGCCAAACAAAAGATTACTGTCTATAGGATTTATGGCCGGCTTCTGTAATTTTGGCAAATTTTTACTCTTGTTGAAGTTTACCCTTAAAATTATAACATTTACAGTAATTTGTAGAGTGGGAAGGATCAAATGAGCATGTTTATTAATTGATTAGCATTGTGCCTGGCACATGATTAACATTCAGTTATGTTAATATTAATAATAAATTTCACACTACGTATGAATTATGTATATATCAGATAATCTGAATTAGAATACACATTGTGCTGTTCTGTAAATATTATAAATAAAAGGTAAATACATCAATTGCTTTATATGTCAATAGATTTTTAATTCATCTTCTACAAAATTATGGTGTTTTTCTTTTGTTTATTTGATGCTCTTTACTTACAAAAAGCTCCTTTCTGTTAAAAATTCAGTGCTAAGGCTGCCTGGTGCAACGCTCACCCTGGAAGAAGCTTTCATTATAATAGACTTTTTAAGAACCAGTTTTAGAGTTGAAAGATTAGTAACTATGAATTTCTTTGAAAGTTTTCTCTTTTTTTGTGATTGATTTGTATTAACTGTCATTAGATTAATTTTCGGGTCTTCTCGACCTTTGGTACTGACCAGCATGGTGATGTGTGTGATTGTAATGTGAGGGTTTGCCTGTGTAATATTTCCAAACACATGCTCAGTAATTGAGTCTTTATCAGGAAGTAAACATGGAAACCATGTTGTTCGGTGCCATGATACTCCTGTTGTTGCATTGTCACCACAGGATGCCATCAAAATAGTTACAAAGAATGTCAGCATTTATTAATTTGGTACTATTCAGAGAATATTAACAAAGGAGAAAACATACAGTAGAAAACCGAGGAGAGATGGAGATAGGAGAGAAATCTGGTGTTTGAAGAATGATCTTTGATCTTTCAGAGGAGGAATACATATCAAGAGCTTATCTATTCGAAAGCATTTACATGCAGAGCAAATCAAGAACATAGATCTTACTTATCTTTCTAGATTATAGTTTGGTCTTGGATAAAGGAATAGCCAGGCATCTGTAAAAGGGGATTTACATGTTTATGCTAAGTCAATTAGCATTAACAGGGGCTACCAGTAATTCTGGCTGTCAAGCCTCAAACAGTCATTTATATATATTTTCAAAAAGAACAAAAATATTTTTGGGGAAGGGTCTTTGGAGAGAAATAAAAGAAAAACTTATCAAATGTTGTGGATTATTTGTGTTCTGAAGTATTACTTCAGGAATAAGTAGCGTTTTGTTGTTAAATAGAAGAAAGCGAAATTACATCATCTAGCTGTTAAAGCTTATTACATTTTCCAAATTTATTGTTGGAAGTCATGCAGATGTTCTTTAACAAACTGAAGGATGCATTTGTAGTCTAAATGGTAGCTTCCAGAGTAGTTAGATATTTATGAAAAAAATTATAAGAAGCAGTACTAATTATTTTTGAATTTTTCAAAAAAGATATTGGTTAGTAAAACTAAACCCTTTTACTCTTTGGTAATGATTTTTTTCTGGCTTATTCACACAAACTTTGTGGTACCTAAAATGTTGCGAAATCGAACATTTATATGGAGATGGGCTGTTGATGTAAAAAAAAGAAAAAAAGAAAAAGAAAGCTGAGGGGCCAGGAAAGATAAGGAATGAGTATAGTATTTTTAAAATGAGCTCTTTGTCTGCCACGTTTCATCATGCCTAGATCTCAGAGAGGTTTTGTCCAGTGAGAATAAAGAAGCCATGGGAATTACTCAGGAATCACCCACCAATGAAAAGGATAGTTTTACTTTAGTGAACAAGGGTGGGACCAGAAATCCTCACTAGTCAATGATGCTTTTTTATCCTCTTCATGACAGATGAATATTTGCATATTTACAATGCTGACTCATTGGGGGAATCACAGCCTAGTTGAAATCCTTAAGGTGATATACTACTTTATCCTATCCTCTATCAGGGGATTTTATCCAATGTGAGAGCAGTGGTTAGATTCCAGGAGTTTGTTACCAGTTACTCACCCGCCTAATGCTCAAGGCCAATTGCCTCTCTTCGGTGTAACTTAACTCCTTATACTCACTCCTAGACTCAAGAATTTACGTTGTCTGTTGAAATCTTACTAGCTATTCAGAAAGATGCCATTGCGTCCTGCAGGCATGATCTTTCTCATCTGTGAACTTTTATAATATTTATTGGATTAATTTTTATGACAATTATTATATATATTATGCCTCGTATTTATTCTTTTAACTTTTTATTTTGAAGAATTTCAAACATGTGTAAACAGAATACTAAAGCTCTTGTATGTCCATCATACAGCTTGGATAATTATCAACATTCTGCCTTTCTGGAATCACCTATACATCATATTCCCTACCCCTATTTGATTTAAATTACTTTGGAATAATAGATTTTGAGATCCTTAAAGTTCGGGAATGTCTATCTGTCTATCCTTTATGTTTTCTGATTAAAAATATATTCACATTGTGGAGATATTGGATGTTAATATTTTGAAACTGAAGATTCTAGTCTTTCTTTTCAATAACTTAATATGTAATTTATATATTGCTTTCAAACTTAACATTTTACCGTATTTTTCAGTGTCCTTGAATATTTTTGAACACATGATATTTTTAAGGCCACATAATATTCCATCATATGGGTCTTCCATAATTTATTTAATCAGCTTCCTGTTGTTGAGCCACTGTCTCGAACATCCTTGTACATGAATACTTGTCCTAATTTGCAAAGATATTATTAGGAAAGGAAGGGAATCATTAGGTAAAAGGCACCTCACATACCTTGCCAAACTGCTTTCCAGGAAGACTGTGCCAATTTGCATTATTTTTATCTTACTAACTTGGTAGTTGAAGAATGGTATCTGATATGTTCTGTTTACAATTGGTATTTTCTGGATTATTAATGACATTGAACATTTTTCATGTTTGTGGTTCTTATTTTATATGCAGAATAAGATGTTATCTGCAATTGCAGTGAGTGGCACATGCCATTTTAGTTTAGCTCCAAATCTAGTGCTTTGCAGCACTGATCAATTATTTTTACTATTTCACAAATGTGCTTTTGCTGTCTTTGGAACCAGAATGGTCTGCCTGAGTGCAAATTATATTAGTTGAGAGTTGGTCTTATTTTACTTTTTGAGCATTCTTCTTCAAAGTTGTCACTCTGTATCATTTTCTCCCTTTAAATAGATAATGTCACTGAGAAATATAATTCTGTCTGGAATTATTTAGTCTAGGTAAAAATTTTTGTACAAGAAATATGCTCTCATATCTTACTACATTTTTAAGTTTTGAAAAAATATTTATTTAACTCAAAAGTTTTAGATTAGTTATTGTATTTGACCGAATTTATAGTATATTTAAATTTCTTCAGGAATGAGTTTAGAACTCTGTTTTAAAAGTGTTTAGTGCAATTTATATTTATATATCAAGTAAAATAAAAGTTGCCATTTCCATGAATTTTTTAATGCTAAGATTGCTCTTTGACATGTGAAATTTCCAAACTTCAAGATAGAAATTGACATTAATAAATTATTTAAATTAATAAACTATGCTAGGTAAATATTTTGAGTTTCAGAAAAAGCAGAAAATGCATTTTTACTGTTGGACTTACTTTATTACCTAAATCTAGATTGTAAATCCAAAAGTAAAACTGGCATTTTATTAAAATCTCTGCGCTTCCTTGCTTCCGATGAAGTCATGCCTTGTTGAACTACGTTCAAATATGTTGAAAAATAATTTAATTCATTGTGTTGAAAAATAATTTAAAAAGTATATGTGTTATGGGGAAGAAACACTCCAAACAGATCTACCCAGACATCAACAGGATATTATTATCCCAAAGAAATGACGACAGTTTGCCAGCTTGATGCGTAGAGGAAGGAAATTTACAAACATCTCCAAGAGAGGCATGGCGAGCGGTTGAAGGAAATGAGGCACGTCCTGCTTTTATTGTGCTTATTGGAGTGGGATTCCCAGAAGACTGAACAAGGCTGTCCTGAGACCTCTGTTTGGCAAAGACCTTGTTGACTCATATTTTATTTTTGTGTCTGTGAAGGTCTGCTATTGTTCATATTTCTAACGTAGCTCATAAATGCACAGCCAGTATCTTTTCCCATTCTCTTGACTGATGTATACAAATAAATGAAAATCTACTGTCATCATCAACTTGTGTTCTCTTTCAATGAAGCGGAGATTAAGTAATGAATCTGCTTTAAAGAAAGGTCCTTTAAGTAGAGATCTCAGTTCACAAACTTTGAAAGTTGTATTTTAAAGTTCTAAATCACCAGATATGTTGGGGGGAATTTATTACTCCTATTCATATGAAAGAGGAAACCAGAGGCAAATATTTACATAACTTGTGTTTTGAAAGCCTAGTTTTTGATTAAAAAATTTGATCTATTGACTTCTGTGTCCTCTGTTTAGAAGCTGAATTGCTGGACATTTTTGATTGAGACCCGTTAGAAAGACTTCCAGTTTGAAATGCCTGGTTTAGGATCCTGGATTCATGTAATGCTTTGATATATTTTAAATTTTTCTCTCAAGTTATATACCTACATATGAGAAAGTAATCAGAAATATTACAAACATTTCTGCTTTTTGAAGCTGTAACTATTTTGGTGTGTCTATCAAAATGCTTAAGAGTGCCATAACTCTTTAGCCGGAGAAATACGGGGATGGAAATCTTCCTCGGTCTTCTGTTGTGACTCAGTCTGAGTGGTTTTAAGTTAGGAACTTGTGCCCTTCACTTTGAGTCAGAAGATGTGGTTGCTGTCAGTCTTACTCACTGAGTGACACTGAATACAATATCTCAGGACATTTGGCCTTTGTTTAATAGAAATGTAAAGGAGAGAAACATGAAAGGGAAAAAGCATGTGAGAAAGTGGAAGGCTGGTGTTGGTAAAATTTGGTTTTGCTTTCATTTCCCTTAGTTACTCTTTAGGGTTATTGCTTTAGATAATTTCCTCAGTAGTTTTAATAAGTGAAAAATTCTAAAGAAAGGTATTATTTCCACCCTTCCAAGGTATTTTTCAGGGTAAATATAGGGACTGATTGCCAAAGGAATGTCCCTGGCTGAAGTTCTAACATTTTAAGTTCCTGTGACTTTTTTTTTTTGTCCCATTTTCCTTTTACATTTGACTCCGAACCCCAGTAATGTCTGGTTGAATGGAATTCCTATGGGGACAGGCTTGGGTGATATTTAAGTGTCTAAAAGTGCTTCTGAGTCAGGATTTTAGGAATGATGTTAACTTAGTTATAACTCTCTATTCTACTGCAAAGGGGCTGAGGATTTGTGGCAGTCATTTTCAATGTCACATTAAGCCATTAAAGATTGTGCCCTTGATGACCTAAGTTGCCTTTAAACTATTCGTTAGAGGAAGTCATTCCCACAGATCTGCATTTTCCTAAAAGAACTGAATTCGATTTATAATTCTGAAGGTTTCTTTTACACCATATGTTGATAGGAGACCTCAAATATTTTCTGAGTAGTTTTCTACACAGTGAATTAAGGCTGAAAAATAAGCAGGAGTCCCAGCCTCTGAACTGGATGTGTGTGGTGGTGGTGGTGGGGTGTGTCTGTGTCCACATGTGTGCATGTGTCTATAACATATGTATGGTTTTGTTATCGCACCTGCTTGCTTTTAGGTAAGTATAGGTTCAGCAGAGAATAATTTAGATAACATTAAGGCTTTAGATGTCTTAGGCCTACAGTGATATCATTTATAACCTGCCCTGTACCCAGTATTGCTTTAGGAAGTCCATAGTACTTGCAGGTAGGCAGTTGACAGTCAATTCTTAATGGTCCTTGAATATTTATAGACATAGACACATAAATATATTTTCATTTCAGTTAATTTAATTATTGGTCTGAAATATTCAAAGTCAGCCACTTATTGAACTCAAGAGTGGAATATTTTTCCTGTTTAAAATATATTAAGAATTTAACAACAGAGTCTTTCTACAGTTTTTTTAAGAAAAGATTTACTCTAACGTTTACTTCAGATCGTCTGCTTTAACAGTTAATCAAAGAACAATTTAAGTTTGTTTGGATTTTTAAAAGTCAGCACAATTTTTTAAAGTAAGCACATTTCCTCTAGGAATTGGGAAATGAAGATTTTTGTAGCACCTAACATGTATTGCAGTTTTGTTATTGGCAGTTTGTTGTTATATGTTCCCAGGAATAAAAGGGTATACACAGCAACAATGTTTACTGTATGGATTTTTGGTATTTTAGAATTAAAGAGCCAGTGCAACCTGGGAAGGTCAGACTTTCCGGCATGAGTTTCGTGTTTGTAATCTCAGCTCTGCCTCTTACTACCTGGAAACAGAACAACACAGTTATTTGATTTATCTGTAAAAGTGGAGTAATATAACTACTGTCTTCATCAGACTTTGAGAATTAAACGACTTAATATGTCTAAAGCAATTAGAATAGTGTTTAGCTCATAGTAACTGCTCAACAATTATTTTTAAGCTTTAGTGTGATCAGTCTGGGAGAGGAAAAACCTAATGGGGCAGGTTCTCAATTATCATTAGAAATCATGGTTGCATTTGAAAATTCCGTGAAATATTGACACTGAGATGTCATTCGCAGTAGTGGTGGCCGTGGAATGGCTGTAACGAGGAAGTCAGGGGTGGCAGCCTGCTTAGAAGGGGCGGTGCGATGGCTCACAGATTCAGTCTCCTTAGTAAGCTCCCTGGTCTGACTTAGATGGCTACAGATCATTTCAAAGGAGCAAAAGTAATCTTCTAAAGATACTGTTAGTTTCACTTTAAATAATAATGAGTTCTCAGTTCCACATATTAAATAATAAGGCTTGAGAGGCATTTTGTTGGAGGGGGTAGGAAAGTTTGTGGGTGTGTTGTGTGTGTTGAGGGCAAATTCCCCCAGCTACCTTGTCCCACTGCCACTTGTCCTCTGGTCAGAAGGCCACGCTGACCTCTCCTGAGTCTGTCCTTTGCTCCAGGTGAGCATCAGCTTTAGGGTGGGACTTTAGAGGTGACAAGTTTGTATCGGCGTTTCCTTCTCATTAGGTCATTTCCAGGTCATGTGGGTTAGGTACTCGATCAGTCGGGCTAGCTCAGCCTAGATTACGTTTTAGGGAATGAAGAAGCAGACATCTTCAGTTACTAGATAGGTTAACTTCAGTGCAGCCAACACACCCAAAATCTCCTCCCCCTCATCGCTGCCCAGCAGGATTTCTGCCTACATTGGAATTCAGTGGTTTACCTTTGTGGCTGTCGCTGTTGGCGTTGCCAGGCAGGTTTTGTAAAACTGCCCACTTTTTACCAACACGTGTCCAGGCGCCTGTTAACTTGCAACTAAACTACATAGAAGTATGTAACTCCTTGGTAAGGAAAGAGAAAAGATGGTTAGAATAATTGTGCTGCAGTGAATGAGTGCATGTTTGCCTGTGGAAATAACAGTGTGTGTGTGTGTGTGTGTGTGTGTGTGCGCGCGCGCGCGCGCACGTGCAGGCATGTGGGCATCGTAATGTGTGTATTAACACTTACGTTTTTCATTAGACCTTTGGCTTCATCTTATAGAAAGAAAAGTGTTTTTAGAATCAGGAAGTTGATCAGAGGATTCCTGAATATAGGTTTTTTTTTTTTTTTTTTTTTTGTATAAAAAGTCTGACTCTGCCTTGGGATTGGGGAGTTGCAGCCACAGGTCCTTTTCTGGGCTTGTTGGAGTTACACTTCTTAGACATAGCCTATTCCACTCCGCTCCGCAGAGAGAGGCAGTGCTGTTTTATGACAATCACGTGGTCGAGGATCGTCGAACCAGAGAGAAAACTGCTGCTCTTTGATTTCTGCTGTACATGATCAATAGTTCTAGATCTCGAACAAAGGTGAAAAATGATCTATCTGGTATTAAAGTAAAACTGAGACTTAAGGGTTTAGCCTCAGATTCTGAAATCTTTAAAACTGGAAGAACAAGCTTCCCCACTTCTAGCCCCCTCCTTCATTTCACAGACGAAGAAACCATTGCTGGAAGGGCTGTCTCTATGGAGCCAACATATCCAGCACCCTGCTCTAGAAGTCAGGCCCGCTGAATCCAGGCCTAGTACTATTACAGTGTAAATGCATTATTATTATTATCACAATAACTTTTCGGTTAAATCCTCTCTCATACCATTGTAGTGGTTAAGCGCGAAGACCGGTCTGTGCATCCTGGATTTGAAAGCTGGTTCTCTGTGCCTTCGTTACTTGTTCTAGCTGCTGTTTCTCAGTTTCCTTACCCCCACAATGGGGACAGTAATTTCACAGAATTGTTGTGATGATTAAATAAGTTATTTCTTCTAACTTGTAAGAATACTTGCTATGTTAGCTATAATAATTATTATGTTGTAATTATATAATAATTATTATTTTAATGTTAATGATAACAGATTGTTTTTAGACACTTTAGCCTGCTGTCCAGCATACTTCAATAAAAAGGTGGCTTTCTAGAAGAGTAGGATTCCATAATCATCGAGTGAAATCGGGGCCATAAATCATTGGACACCTTGCTTCATTTTTGTGAGAATTATTTGGGTTTTGAGCGCTCTTGGTACTGCGCTGGGTTACCATCTGCTGCGTTGTGCCTCTGTAGGCTTGTTCTCCAAGGGAGTGGTGAGGTGGAAAAAAAAATGCCGATAACCAAACTCCAAAATGTATCCTGTCTTGTTCACATTTATAGGACAGTTTTATTGCTGTAGGTAAGACGGATAACTGGGCATTATTCCAACATCTTGGCAGCTTTCCTTTTTCAAGGTACTATTATTAGGATTAGCATGTTGTTTAAAGCCATTGCCTTCCTGCACCTTATAGCTGCTTGTTCATGGGGGAGGCTTGAGAGATTTGAATTAGGGCTTTTCTGCCAAATGTGGGAGTGGGTGTCTATTTTGTTTTACTACTTTGCCTGGTTTTTAAAGTTGGAACTATAGTCTATTTTGCCAACAGACAGAACAAATCAGAGGCTGTGTGAGCATGCTGTGTATAGATAGGGTATTTGCAGACGGGGCGATGAGGATGTATGAGTGAGAATGGCATACCTCTGTCATTTTATTGTTTTGTGTGCTTCCGTTTATTTTTAGTATTTTTACCAATGTTCAGTGGTACAGTGATTTACCTCATCTATTATGTTTCTAAACCAAGGCCTGGATGGATTAAAATTATATAGTCATTTTCTCTAAAGCATTAAAGAAACATAGTGTTTGCGTTTACCAACATATTATAACTAGTGATTAAAATATTTTGCTATTTTAATTCAAGTTTTAGAGCATTTCTGCTTTTTCTAAGAGCCTGCTACTGCAAGGTATTAGTAACTAGCCCTCTTCATGTAGAGAAATAATCAGTCTTTATTAATGTATGTAACACTTTTTTTGAACTTCTCTTATGGAATTAAAATAATTTTTTTTTTCTATCTTGTATTATTGGACTTTAGGGAGCCAATATAATATGATGAGAAAAGCATGTGCTCTCTGTTTAGGCCTGGCCATCCATTTGAGCTGTTTTGCTCATTCCTTTGACCTTTGGGCAAAACTCATCATTTTCTTCCCAAGGCTCCGTTTTCCTCTTCACTTAATTGTTAGAGATTCAAAGAGATAAGCTTGGATATGGTTTAGTCCTCATACATGCTCAACAGATGTGAGGTCCCTTTTGCCCATGTGTACATTTCTTGTTTTTTTTTACAGATTTAATGGGAGCAGCATTTATGGATTCAATATATATATTGGCTTGAAACAACAGAAATGTATTCTCTTACACTTCTGGAAGCTAGAAATCTAAAATCGAAATGTTGGCAAGACAATGTTTCCTCTGAAGCCTCTAAGATCCTTCTTTCTTTTTTGCCTCTTCCAGCTTCTGAAAATCTTGGGCAATCTTTGGTTTGTAGATGTATCCCTCCAATCTCTGCCTCCATTGTCACATGCTCATCTTCTTATATGTCTGTGTCTTCACCTAGCATTCTCCTCCTTCTGTTCTCAGTTCAAACTATTATTCTCATAAATGGCCATGCTACCTAATTGTTGCTCAGTAAGTGTTATGAAATGAACACATATTTAAAAGAGCAGAGGAGGTAAGAGTACATTAGGGTATTCGAGTAGATTTCAAAGCAAGAGTGGCTATGCCATTCCCTGTTCCCTGCTGTACGTTGTTAAATCTACAGGTCTTATTATCGTCATTACCCAATGAAACTGAGTTTTCTGGGAATGTGCTAGAATGTAACTAGAATTCTGTAATTTGATGTGAAATCGTGGTGCTTGAGCTGGTCATTTGCTATGTTGGTGGAGGTTATGAATCAGGGTTAGGTTCTCCTTTGTGCAGTACCCTCAAAGAGCTCTGCCAGAGATCAGATGCTATTGCTAATATCTCTGTGACCTTAGGACGGTGACCCTTCTTTGGGCTCAGTTACTCATCTTTGCTATAAGGAGGAGGATGCCTTTTCTTCCCTCTTAGGTTGTTTTTGAGAACAGATGGAATAATATGTGAAAATTATCTTCACAAGTGTAGAAGAAGTTTGGTGGTGGTGGTGGTGATGGTGGTGGTGGTGATGATGATGGTGGTGATGATGATGATGAAGTTGATGCCATCAATAAATAAAATCCAGACTAAATTTTTGCCTTTCTAGCTTGGCATTTACAAGAATGCATGGTGACAAATTTTATTTTTGATGTTCATTGTATTTTATCTGATTAGGAAATGAACCTTTAAAATTTGACACAAATAACTAAATTGTTGTCTTTTTTTGGTGAAGATTGCTTTAATTTTAGAGATATATCTGGTTAAGATCACCTCACATGAAGATTCTCAAAGTTGTACTGTGCCTCACTAGTAACTGAAATAATTCAAATAAGACATTCAGAATGAATAAGGATAAATCAAAGGTAATTAATATCTATTGGTAAGGAGTTGGCACATACCAAGTGTCAACAGTAGGCATTTTTTTAGAAATTGAAATGTTACCATGGAATCAGAGTATTCCACTGTCAGGTTGAATATCTGAAGATCCCTACTTTCAAGCTGTCTGTTAAGATGAACTTAATAGTCATTTTACGTATCCTGCTTGAAACCTCTTATGCTGTGAACGTTTCCTGTCTATTAAGAAATAGCTTTAGAAGAAAGAATTAGTTAATTCCTTAACTTGCAAGTAACTTTCATGTATGTTCCTTTTCTTATATATGAATCAAGTCATCTTTGTGAAATACATGAGATATCATATGTACTATTATAATGCCATTGGTTGCAGTTTTCAGTGTTAGAGTTTTATGTTTACATTTGCCTATATTGTCTGGCTTTGTAATCCCTGCTTTAAAAGGCACCCCAAAATAGCAACAAAAGAATAAATTGTGAGTTGGGTTTATTAGATTTGTGTGATCTGTTTATTGAACTGCTTCTTTATTTGGTTATCAAGGATGATCTAAACTTCTAATCCAAGCTTCCTTTACTGTGCTACATTGTTCTTTAAATGTCATGATAAACTTAATAAAATATTTTTAAGGTACCAGTGGGGGAAAAATCTATGTGAGACACCTAGCAGTTCAATTTGAGAACTTTAGATATATCCTACTATAGTGAAAACTAGAATTCAGTAACATAAGGTTTTGGAGGAGGTTCCAAGATATAACATCTAACTCTTTCTCCATAATGAAAAAAAAAAAAAAAAAGAGTATACAGAGAAGAAAATTTATGACAATTAGTATATCTATTTTGGTTAGTTTTTCATTTAGGGGATTTCAAATTCATGAGAATTGTTAAGGGAAACAAGTTATAACAAATATTCTCCTTTCATTGTAAGACCTGTAAAACACTATTTTTGAGTTGCTACTTATCCATGGTCATTTTTCTTTTTCCACTTCGTTGTTAGTGTTTGTGTGATTGGGAGGGGGGCGGCTATCTTCTGGATGGGGTTGCTCACAATTCACAAAGCCTGTCCCTCCTTCTGTTGAAAGAAGGCACAGCTGAAGTCAGTCTCTTTGCCTTTTCATGATACGGGGATGCGGGGAAATCAAAGCCGGCAGGATGAAAGCCCCAAAGCTTCCTGTTTCCAGCTGTTTTCCTCAGCGAAAAAAATTTTTTTTTTCTCCCAAAGATGATGCTTCCTTTCAAGGGGTTTTTAATCTGCAGACTGTTTCCTCAGTTTATTTCACTACAGTAAAATGTGTTCCCTCTAGGTCATATCTGTCTCTTTTAAAACCCAACCTGTCCTTTTCACTGGTGTTAGTTGCTACTCAAAAGAACAAATGTGATTTATAAAGTCCCTTTAATGAGGTACAAAGACCAATAAGCCTTTGCCACGGGAGTTTCATATTTTGGGTTGCTTTATTTTCATTTATGAAAAATTTTACATGCCAAAAATCCATTGAGAACACTATTAATTTGACCATTTAATATTTGTAAACAAAGCAGTTAAGAGTAAAATATGTTGTCATAGCCTTAAGGTTTATTGTGTTTTTTTTTTTTTTTGCCTTCGAAATGAAGTATAATGATATGTAATTTGTTTAATGTAAATGCTTAAAATTAAAATTAAGGCACTGGAAATTGCATAAATGTTGAAATGAATATTAAGAGTGGTTTGATTTCATTAATTGATGATGGGAATAAAAATAGGACTTTTTTACTTATGGTTTTTATTTCACTTCTAAATGACATTCATAAATTATGCTTCCTTTGGGGATAAATGAAATATAAAAATGAATTCTTTTAATCATTTATTAAACATAATCCAAAAGTCTTAAGTAGACCTTCTACCCATTTCCTGGATCTTCTGGGCTTCTTGCTCGAGGATAATACTCCTTATATATTGACTTGTACTTAACTTATTTAAGTGAGTTACGCTTAAATGAATAACATCGTGAGTCAGAAATTCCCCAATGTCTTTGTTGTCTTTCCCCAGATATTTATACTTACTTCCTAAAAGTGGGGGATCTTACCAGTAAGAGGCTTCACATTGTTGCCCTGTTATTGGAGCTAATTTTTTGTGATATAATGAAGCCAGTGGCATATGGGGGAGAACCACCTCATTTCATTTTCACTTTAATGCTAACTCAAACATATGCTTTTGAATTGAAGTGGGGTCTCAAATGCCAATATGTGTTAAAAGAATTAAACACTTAAAAAAATTCCCCCCTTATTTACTCCTGTTGCCTGCCGCTCCTTTGAGGGTGAGTGGCTGATAGGGCTTTTAAAATCATGAGCATGCCTATTTTATCTGTACTGTTTAATAGAGAGCTATGAAAAAAATGGCAATTAACATATTCAGACAGAAAATCATCCTGGCTGAATGACTCATTAAATAGTCGTATAAACAGGATGTGCTGAAATGAACTGGTACAAAATTTAGTTTCATTGGTCTTTTTGCTCATTATCAGCACTTTAAGAAGCAGACTCGTGGGTGCTTAGAGGACACTTAAATTTCTTTTCTCTTTATTTTTTTCTTAAATACTTCTCTCCTCCTCCACCCTTTCGCCCTACCATTCCTAATTCCCTGGCAGGCCAACATTACCCGTCTAAACATGAAGCGCTATGTTGGAAATTGGCCAAGTTAGAGGCAAGAACTTCTGAGATTCATCTAGGCCAGTAGTTCTCAACCCAGTTGACAATCAAAATGTACTTGAAGGTTTTTGTCTGTTTGTTTTACTTCTGTTTTGTTTTGTTTTGTTTTGTTTTGTTTATATATACAGACCTTATGGAACCTTATACCTTGGCATTCTGATTCAGTAGATCTGGGGTAGTGCCTGGGAGTCTGTATTTTAATAAAAGGTCCCAATGGGTTTGGGATAGCCTGCCAGGATTGAGAACTACTCACTGATTTGTATCCCCTCTGGGTAAAATTCTCTCCCCAGTACCTGACCTGTGGCCAGGTGGCATCCATCACAGTTGCTTGAGGGCCAGCAGGCTCAGTATTAGAATCGCCTTGGGACCTTGGGACAATGCTGGTGCGTGACTCCACCCCCAATTAAATGGAGGAATTTTAAAACCTCCCTGGGTGGTTTTAATGTACAGTCAAGTTTGGGAACTTCAGTCCTACATAAACAGACAGAGCTAGGCACAGCTGAAAAAGTTCTTTCTAGTTTTCTTTTATAAGGTGCTTTACCCTGTGCTAAAACTCCTCTCTTTGCTCCTACACCCCCACCCTCAACCACACACACAGCTTAAACCCTTTGTTTCTACTAAGGCTTTCATCATTTATTGGTACCCTGTTCTCAGGTGGGACTGTAATGGTCTGCTCTCATGTTGTAGCGGGTTCCTATTTCTTCCTACGTGAGTACCACATCTGTTATGTGCAGATGTGTTGGTAGTGTTAGCACCCCACAAAGGCTAAGTAAGAAGGATGAAGAGCAGGATAGTAGTTTAGCAAAAAAAAAAAAAAAAAGAAAAAAGAAAAAAAAAAGAATATTCATCTCTCAGGTATAGATTTCTTCTTTAGAAATTTGTGACATTAAGTTGGGACTTTTCATTACATTGACTAATATTAGAATTTCTTGAACCTATTTTATAAAAGAGAGATAAGTGCATGAAGGAGGATTAAAAAAATCCCCATTTCAAGGGAAGGAGGAAGAATTTCCACAAGAATAATCTTGTAGACAGGTACATGAGAACTATACTTCCTAGCTGCCCAAAAGTGTATAAATATTCCCAGGCCTTAAGGGATATTTGCAAATAGAAGGAAGACAAGCTCATCTCTTCATGTTGTTCAGTACAAAGGAGAAACCCGTCATCTATAGGAAGGTGTTGTCTTCCATCTTACATGGTACTTTCCATGCGTCAAATCCCCTTGAAGTTACCGAGGAAAGATACCCTTTAAACAGCAAGCAGATCCCAAGTTGGTGACAGAAATGGAAAACAGACTGAGCTCCTGAAGTCTTAGAAACCAGGGCATTGCCTCTCTAACCTTGTGGAAGAAGAAAAGCCAGCAGCTCCTCCTCGTCACTAGTGGGGACCACCAACGGGGAGGTGCACTAAGTCCCCAGTGTCTTCACGTCTTGTGGCAGAGTCCTGCAGTGACCCCAGACTTCGATGGATGTTCTAGTGCTCATAGTATTTCTGAGAACACTGAGGTTCGAAGAGGTTTTCTTAGAGAAAACGGCTGACTTTGGCTATGACAGTAGCAGGAATTAGGATTGTCTAGTCTACACCGTATGGCAGAAGGTGGTCATGCTTTAGAGTCTAGCCTTGTAGCCTGAGTATGGGTGGAGAGCTCACTGTCAGGATCATGCAACGGGGAGGGTCCACACTTACCGGGCCCTAAGTGCGAGCGCCTCCTTAAATATTGCACCTGGATGCTTCGTTTGCTTCATCCCAGACCCAGCCCTGGTAAGGAGCAATGGAAAGAGAGGACAGAACCATTGGTAATTTAAGTTTTCACATCTTTGGCTTTATTTGTCATGATTGATAAAGAGCCTCCTTGCAAAAATATCTTGGTAGACTCCCAGAGAAGGAAACTTTTGTGTGACTGACATGCTGGCAGTGCCCACAGCCACGTGTGTCACCCTGGTGGAGGATAATCGTCCTATTATTTTTTGTCAGTAGGTATAACAAGTGGGTAGTGCTTTGTGTATTCCACTGTGATGAATTAATTTTGTGTTCATTGTAGTAGCACTGATCATAATGAATTAATTTGGTATTCATGTGGATGTCAGAGTTTTTTTTTTCTCTTCTAGTTTTCATGTAGCTTGAGTTAATGGATACTTTAGAAGTGTAACACATCTGATCCTATTCTCACATTAACTTCTCATAACCCTCCCTCCCCCATACTGTGTGGTATTGTTAGGAAAAATATTTAACTTAATGTTAAAATGATTAATATTTTAACAACATTATATTAGTGTTAGCATTTTCTCTGCTTCTATTTTGCAAAATTAGGGAAATCGGGTAAGTAGTTATGAAAAATATAGCCGCCAGGTTGAATAATATAGTTAATAACTTGTATATTTTAGGTTGGTTTAAAAAATTTTTAAGCCAAATGTTTATAATTTGTAGCTTTATTGAAGACAAATATTGCATTCCCTTATGCAAATATGAAATAATGAAAACTGCATGCCATATATAATAGTTTCCTCCTCTTTTAATTTCTTCTCTCTTTTCCTCACCGACAAGATTGATAAATGTATGTGCATATATTATTTATCTGTTCATGTAAGGACACATAATTGGCTATTAGATATGGTAATTGCATAAATAGATCTTATTCAAACTCATTTCCTTTTCTGTTTATAAAATAAATGTTTTCGTTAAATTGGAATATATACTGAAATAGAAGTGCCTGATTTAGGATTGAGAAACCAGGTACCCAAACAAAAATCAGCTAAAGCTTGAGAAACTTTTTACCAACTTGGGCTTTAACCTGTATGCTGCTTCTTAATTTGTTCATCATGTTGCTAATTATTGAAGGTATTTATAATAGAACAAGGGTTTCCTTCATCACTCACCCACCTGCTTGGCTGATTTGCTCCCGCTGGGAATGTGGTAGAACCTTTTGAGAATAGATTTTGTCCTTATGAGCACCAATGTGCCATTTTGGGTTTTTTCTTAAATTTAAACTTGGAAATAGTATCATTCTTTACATACTCCCTTGTGGCTTTAAACATTTTTTTTTTTTTGAGAATTCTACAGCTCTTGTGCACTTTGATTCAGAGCAGCAGCTGTATTTTATTCCAGAGTGTTGTGGTTTAGCAGTCTATGGGTCTTGTTAGATATTTTACCAGAGTATATAAAGCCATTGAGACTCGGTTGCAAATGGCAAAGACCACGTAACAGGGTTGCTGTTGCTTTCATTATTTTTGTTATTATTGCAACAGATTGTACAGTAATATGCTAATAAAGATTTATGGCTTTGTGCAGCAGGAGGAAATGTTGGGATGGAGGAGAAAACTCATGTTAAAACAAATGTCTATAGTAAGAGGAAAATACAACTTGAGAAAAAGGCTCTAAGAATTGTTTCTAGTATAAATATTTTTATTAACATTTGCTATGGTTTGAAGATCTTGCAAGTAATTGTTTATGCATTTCTGGAATTTAGATGTGTTGTATGCCTATATGTGCATGGTTGTTCTTGGAGAGAGCTCTTTTCTTTTTTTAGTTTTTTGTTTTGTTTTGTTTTTTGTTGAACTGGAACATAGCTATTGAATATGCAATAAACAGAAAATTTATGGAGGGCAGAATTATGAGTATCTGAGGAAAGTTTAATTACTTTTATAATTTAGATAAGCTTCATAATTTATTGTAACACACTGTACTTTGGCACAATTTGTAACAATTATAAAGCACTTGAATTTAGGTTCTTTACTTGGCAGCTATAAACAGAGTTAGCTGTAGGAAAACTTTGAGCATTTACTTTTCTTCCCAGACTTGCATTAAAGGCTTATGCTGTAGTGGTTTTGTTGCTCCTCTTTTAATTGACCACGTTTCTGCATTTTATTTCTCTGAAAAACATGTATTACAATATAGCAGGCTTGTGGTTGTAAACACAGAAGGAAGCCGGCTAAGAAGGGATGTGAAGATATCTATCAGTGCCCAAACCAAGGAAAGGAGAAACTCGAGAAAAACTCAGATGATGCTTGCTGATGATTCCCGCTTGAATTAAAAAGAAAAGACCTCACTACTCACTGCCTTATAAAGAACGGATTCTGAATAATGCAAACTATTTAGAAATCCAACAGTATTTTTTTAAATGAATATAAATTTGTCTTCATAATTGAAAAAGGAGCAGAGTAAAATCGCTACTTTTTCTCTTAGGTCTGATTATTTTGCTTTTACAGAAATTGCTGCCTAGTACACAATTTTATGACATTGCTATTTTCTACAAAATTAATATTATTGGTTGTCCTTTTTGTCATGCCTTTAACTGTGTATTTTTGAAATTTATTTATTTTGTTGATAATGAAAATAATGAATGAAATCATGAGATCTCAACTGATTTTGATTATTCCCAAAGAAGTCTTTCTTAAAAGATATTTTGCAGCTCAGGAAATTTTACATTCACATTTTCCTTTTTATTAAGTAAACTGTAGAACATAATTAGCCCTCATAAACCTCATATTTAACATTTTTTATAATTAAATGAACATAACAATTCTATTTAATACTTTGAACTTTCAAAAGTACTTTCATATTTATCGTATGTTTAGAACAAGATTAAAGAATTGAATTATTTTACAATTGATAGTAGAAATAAGTGATAAACCAACTTAGAAACTTTTGAACCTCAAATATCTTCTTATGTTCTCCCCTTGTGGGCCATTCTGGTGTGACCTATGGGGACCTTGGTTCTGGTTTTAGATTCTTTTGTGTTAGCATAAATTTCTGATAAGTCACTTGGAGAAAAACATTGAAGCAACTCATCTGTTGGCTTTAATGAATCAACAATCTGAATCAAACAGGTTATGAATTGGTTAAAGTAAAAAACCAGTAGCCCAGTGGTTGAGCTCTGAATGATTAAAGAACCAGGCCTAAGAATGCGTTTATTTACTTTTCAAAAGAAAGTCAAGACTCCTTTGAGCTGTGTTGCTTTGTTTAGGTTCTTTTCTTAAAAGAAAGGCTTCATTATCTATTTCAGATCTTTATAGATGTTGCAATAAGGTACTCTTCTCATCATATAGGATTAAAAGGATCAAAGCTAATAACTTTGAGACACTTTAAAATTAAAAAAAATAGTTTATTATCTCTGTTTTCCTTTCAAGACTTATGTTCTTACAAAGGTACAGTGTTTCTGATTGAATGTGGTCCTACTGGTAAGGATCACATACACCGAATAATAATTCCCTTGTCCAGCATTCTCTGAGTTGTTTTAATGTTGCAGGTAAATGTGTTCTACTCTGTGAATAAATGTAGTTCTATTCACATTCCTGATGACTTGTATCCTTAAACCCTTTTGTTCAGAGTATTATTGTCCTTTATCCTGAAAAATGTCTGTGATTGTAGTGCCCTAATACTGTAAATCAGTGGGGACGGAATTCAGAGCCTGCTAAGTAGTGTAAGGCAACCCTTTAAATGCAAATGCATCAGGGCTAGTTTTAATGTAATTTTAATAAGGCTGAAACCATTTTGAAGTAGACTTAAATCATAATACTAATCTCAAAAGACTCTCTCTTTAGCTGAGAAGGCTCTTTATTCTCACTGGCCATTTTTCTTCTCTGTGCATCCAAACCACCTTTCATCTGATTCTACAGTTTTCATTCAGAATATCTTGTTTCCCCTTTACATGGAATACATGTACAGTTTTTGGGTTCTCTCTTAGTTGGAGACGAGCCTGTATTAGCTGAACTATTTCACTTCTGTTTCTTTCTGATTGTATGTTACTGACCAGTCTTCTTGTTTATAAAGCAACCAAAAAAAAAAAATTGAAATAAGAGAAATTTAAATAAATTGCTATATTTTGGCCAAAGAAGTGAAAATCTGGCTGTCAATGCTGACCAGAAAAGTTAAGAATATAATTTAATATTTAATTAGGGGAATGAATGCAGAGTCATAAAAATGAGAATAAAATGAAGTCCATCCTAAAATCCAATATATTGCCAATATTTTAACTTCCTTGGTTTCACCAACTTTTAGTATTTCGATATATATAAAATATATTTTGCTGTTTATATTTGGGCTGATGGGAAGGGTGCAAGAACATTGCCCTGGTGAAATAAAATTGGCTTAGGGACCAGTTTAACAAAGGATTACAGAAACCAAAGGCAGGAATTGGGTGGTAGGATTTTCCTGTATATGTTACTGCAGCATTCCCTGTAAGGAGACAAAGGAATTTTGGTCTTTGGATATTTAATTTTTAATTTGCATATTATTTATAATAAGTTAATTAAATAGTTTAATTATAGTATACATTAAATTGTTTATAGATTAGATTCTCACATTTTTATGTGTTTAAGAATTGTCAAGGAGATGCTTAAGTGTTAAATTCTATACTATATTTCGTTGACTAGCTTTTAATATAGTTCTTATAGTTCACAAAACAGTCATTTATAATTTCAATTACTCTAGTTTCCTGTTGAGCTTTTTGAAAAAATAATTTATGCCAGCTCTTTTTAAAACCTTATTTCAGTAGAAATAACATTTCTATATAAAATTATTCTAAATAATGTTAATTTAACATTTAATAGAAATCTTATTTTGAGTACATTCCGCACTAAGCATTATAAAATACCCCAAGAGAGTGATGTAATTTGCAGTGATTCCCAAACTGCTTTGACCAGAGAATTCCTTTTTTCATGGAATATCTGCCACATGAAACATTCTGCAGAAAACAACTTTGGGAAATGCTAACTTAGCCCTGAACTTGTTTAAAAAATTTTTTTAAGTCCTTGCAATTTAGCAGTGGTATCTAGTTCTTATTTTTAAAATAGTGTTCACTAATTCTTTTACTTTGCTTGGGACAGTTTCCTAGGATAGCTGTGTTACTCATGCTAACTGTATTCTCCCCTTGAAATACTGCTTGTAATAGGTGAACAGATAATAGAGTCAGCTCTGCAAATATGTTAATACTGAATGGTAGCTATATCTTAGAGAGATTGGCAGCTATATCAGTAGTAATATTAGAGCATCTTTTTATGGTTTTGGTTTATATCCTGAGGGGTGTGTGTGTGTCTCCTTGCGTCCCTGTCCTTCTATTACACTCATAACAGTTTGGTCACAGCGATGACCACTAGGTCTAGAGCAGGGACTTGAAAGTATACCTGACTTTGAACTCCAAGCCCGTAATATGAATGAGTGAAGCAGACAAGAGGAAGAGGTGGGTATAGGGACCTGGTACATGCTCTCTGCAACTCACATTCAGTCAGCATCTCCAAGAATCCTCTGCAGGGCAAATGAAATGTATTTTGGGGCCAACAATGTTTTGTCCTTGATATGAAGGTAAGAAGTCAGAAGACCTGAGCTCCAGGTCTTGTCGTACCCACTTCCTCCCCACCTGTCATTTTGTTTTTATTATGGTATGTTTGTTTAATTTACAGCTAGCTAGCAGAAAATAAGCTGGGTCTTGTTGAAATCTAAACAATGATGTTTTAAAGGTTGTACGTAATATTTATCACAAAACGTATCAAAGTATGATTTTAGCAACTTCTATAAGAAAGTGCAAAGTTTATCCCCACGACTTTCTTCTTTCCTAGAACTTCAAACTACTGCTACTGTTTTAAATTCACTTTTTGTTGTTTGTACATCCGGGACAATACATGACATTTTAAAAAGTGTATGTATAAACGATTGCATAGGAGAACGTGAGCATTAAGTCCAAACAATGATTAAGTGAAAGTTAGAAATAATACTAAGTGTGTGAAGGTTCCGGAGGCACTGCTTTGAACACATTCTGAGACCCTGGCTAATTCTGCACTTATTTGGACCTTGGTTTCTATTTCTGTGATCAGTTTTGGACTTTTTACCATCTGATATCCTGTTCAGCTCTCAGCTCTCAGGTTCTCTGAAGCTGGTTTGAGATTAATTTAGGTCTGAGATTGACACAAAGGAGAACTAGTCCCTGGATGCCCTCAGTGCTGAGATATTATTGATTTCTCATGTATTAATACAACTGTGCAGAAGTACAGTTGGCACCAATCGGAAGAAATGCTTAACAGGTTCTGAGGATAGAAAACACTTTGCAGTCTAAATTTCTACAATTCCAAAATTCAGAAAAGCTTCCTTTTGATTAAATACACTGCCCTCAAACACACATGTTCATTTTCTCTGTCTTCTACTTCGACATTCTGTTGGTTTAACTTTACTTGGCATAAGAGAGTTTTAACTTGGATTTTAAAGTCCATATGTAGGACTAGAATGTGTCAGAGAAACCTGGGAGCATATTCATAAAAGGAGTTATGAAGCACATTGTGTGTCCTTTAACATCGAGGTATAAATGGAGCCCATTCAACCATTAGTTAAGTGGTAATAGGGAGCAAGAGCCTGATTAGGTTACAGAATCTGTATGTGAACTCAGTATGTGAAAACATAACACTTGATCTTCACCACAGTGCCGCGAAGATTCAATTAGAGGACTGGTATGTACCCAGATTTGGGGACATAAAGGGCAACTGGATTTGAAGGAAAGATGGTAAAGAAACACCTGCAAAAATCTGCTTTTTTGTGCAACAGACTGGGTAATTGCATATGCAGATGGATAGTTAGGGATATAATTACTTGATTTGTGAACACAAATGCCCTTTCGATTGTGTGAGCATTGAATTTTGCAGTGACAGGTGCGTGAGGATTGCTGTGTGTGTATCCCTTACACCCCTGTTTAAATATTTGGCCTGGAATATATCTTCCATTCATCCTGAATGTGGCTGCTCTCCCCCACCGGTGATCTGGGGGAATCGTTACAGCTCTTAATGTCTCTCCAACTTTTTCTCATAATAATAACCTTAATTTGAAATTTTGACTAAAAGAAGGACTGCATACGGGCATGTGGTAGAAGGGCTTACGAATTATGCACAGTAATTCATTTTTTTAAAAAGCTGCTGGATGTAACTCATTAGTTTTCATTGTTTTCTCAAAATAACGAAAACTATTAACCAGCACTACAGACTAATAGCCTGGAATTTTTTCCCCATAATCAACTGAAGTTTAATGGAAAATCATCTTTTGAAAGAATTAATTTTTTCTCCCTTTTTCTTAACCTTTCCATTAATACTTTTGAGACATTTTTTTTTCTCATCTCTCCTAACTAGCTTTCTCAATCATTCTCTTTCTATGTCGACATTTCTGTATCATGCTGAACGGTTTCATCAAAACACTTGGATGGTCCAAACAGGATTTTTTTTTTAATTGAAGAATTTGTTAAGCACCTCCTTATGTATGCCATATCATTGCCATGTTCTCGTCTCTGCCCTTATGGAGACAGTGGATGGCAACGTTATTGTCCTCTCTGACAAGGTCACTAATAGGCCAGGACTGCATGGCAGACTGTTGTCATACTTTAAATGATCACATAGGTTTTTTGACTCCAATATCAAACTGGACCTAAATTATTTTTTATCAGAAATGTTAATTTCAATGGTTGTTAATATTAATAACGCTACTTGGGAAAACTTGAATGTACCAGTACTCACTTCCATGTGCATGATATTCTGCTAAGTATAATGTGTCAGTCATCGCATTTACCCTGTGAAACACTACATGTTATTATCTCCATTTCGTAGATGAGGAAGCCGAGACACAATACAATTAAATATATTACCCCTACTATATGACCGTATAGTTAATGAATAGAAAGGGATTAGAGTTTGAAAATATGTGCCTCTGTAGCACGTGTTTATTTTGCTGAAGTCACATTTGTAAAAAATAGATAATAGGTGTGTGTATAATATATATATACATATATTATACACACACACACACACACACACACACATATATGTATGTAACTTGAACCTGCCTTAAAGGAACTTAATCCACATTTGCCTAAAGAGAGTCGAAATAACCGCGGAGATCCCGATTTGACTGGTTTTGACATTGGATGGGAAGACTTTACACAAGTCTTCTACATATATTTTAATTTCCAGTTTTGTGTGTGTGTGTGTGTGTGCTCACCGTTCTTCTAAGGCACATTTTCTCAGTAAGATGTTGTTTTATGCTTTTTGATAAAAAATGCAGGGATTAAATTTTGCCCACAAAAAGGTTTGAAACTGTTCTTTCTGGTCCTTCATGTGCCATTAAGAAGCACCATGCCTGTGCGGTGATATAGCTGTTGTGTGTGGAGAAGGAGCCGGCACACTTGGCTTAAATAATGTTCAGAACCACCTGCTTTGAATGTGGTCTGATTGAATCAGATGACGGCTGCTTTTCATCACTGCGTCAGGATTGGGATGTGGGGGAAGTGTTTTATTTTGATATTTCACATGTGCTTAGGTGTTTGCGGTTTCAGATTGTTTAAGAACAGGCTCTCATCACTGAGTGTTGCTGAATCTTGTGGAAGAGATCTGAAAGAAACCTTGAGTATTTCTAAGTCTGTGGAAAAATTATGTCTTCTTGTGTGGTGTATTTGTGTGCAGGATGCAGATTGCCTTGTGGAAAATGGCAGATAATTTTCCCTCACAAAAGGTTCTTTCCTTGTCTGCTTATTTGTTGTATTTATACTATTTTTTTAATAGTTCCTCCTCATGCGGTTTACTATCAGTACATTAACTGTTACTGCCACCAGGTTCTTGGAGTTCTCGGTGCTGTGTGGGATCACTTTTCTTCTTTGAGGGAGATAGTTAACCTCCACCTTGATACTGGCCTAGGTCCTGAGGTTCTGAACATTATTATCCCTTTGATTGCAGCTCATGGGCACTATCAGGCAAGACATTCCCAAAGAACTTTAGAGAGATTACAACTCACTGGCTGCCATCAGAATGTGTTAGTGGGGGAAGGTCAGGTGGGTGTGAGAGAGGACTGGTAAAAATTCTGATTTAGAGTTGCGAGGAATATGTTTGTTTTAACAGTGCTCCAGATGACTGATAGAGTTGGTCTGCGGGTCAGTCGGAATTCAGAGAGCTCCTAGTCTAATTGACTCTCCAGCAGTTCTCATACTGGATACCCCTGCATCCTAATATGCTATCCATTTTTGTACCTTGCAGATTCCTGGGCTTCACTGGGTATGGTGCCCTGGGACCAGCATCTTTAATCTGCCCTCCTTGGGATGTGCATTTCTACTCAATTTTGAGAACTACCGCTACAGAGATTTTGAGTTACAGGAAATTGTGGAACAAATTGGAGGGTTAGAAATCAGCATCTAATATCTGTACAGATACACAGAATCCTCAAAATAGGGAACAGGTGTGTTTGGAAAGCTTGTTTTGTAAAGAGAGTCTTTTCTCCCTTTGATTTATCTTATTTACACTGAAGCCACATTTCTGAATTAAAAAGAAAAGGTAAAAAATCAAAAGAGCAATAACAAAAGATTCCCAAGGCATACCAAAACTGTGGGGAGCCAGAGGTTATTTCTCTTTGTTTTACTTTGTGACAACTGTTTGACCAGCCTTTTGCTTTGTCCATCCAGTCCTCTGCCGCAGAGGATGTAGGATTATAAGCATTAGAGACACTGGATCCGTGGGATCATGCTCCCATCCCCGGCAGACTCTGAAGAAGGAGCTAGAGCCTTAGGTGGCGAGAGCTGCTTTCATGTTGGCACACAAATTTCAGTTCTTATCCCAGTCCAGTTGCCCTGTCCTGCATTTTTCTGGTCACTATTCCCTTCTTTCTTCTCCATCCCATAATTGTCAACCTCTTTTGAGGCCAAATCTTGTAAGAAAGACTTCTAAAAACCAGTTTCACTCCTGTTGGTCAAAACGTTTCTGCATAATAGGGAGCCATGGTATGTTTTAAAATTTATATACTTATTGCTTTGCTTTTCTTACTGAATTTTTGAAAAATACTTGGTATATGGACAGCAAAAGAGAGAATATAAATGTGTTCCATTTAAAGTGAAAATCCTGTTTGTTTTATATATTAGACTAGAGCCAATGAAAATCAAGGAACTAAGGATTTTCACAACCAAATTGAATATAGAACTTCATAGTTTTTTATTATGAATATATATATTGAGAATAGTTTTGTTTGTTTTTGCTAGTGCAATTTTATAGTTTTATCCTTTTAAATGGGCTGCAAAGCCATCCCTGGATATTTGTAAAGACTTTGCAAAATCATACATACAGTAAATTATCCATTTGATTTGAACAAGTTTTGCAATTATTTGTGGCTTTAACAGGGGCTTTTGAAGGGCACCGTGTATATCTACCAGTTAGTTCTACTTTTTTCTCAAGAAAATGGAAAGCTTTGTACACAATTCCTTTAGTAAACCAGTAGTAAACTATATATCATGTAGTCAAGTTATGTTACTGCAAATCTGCCTTTTATTTTAAAATGATAATAATTTATGAATTTCTTTGCATAGATTTTAAAAAATATTTTAAATTAAGTTGTTATTTCATTCTTGTCATTTTTTTATAGATCCCCCATTCATTTTAAAGAAATATATTTAATGACATGTAATGACATAATTAAAAATATATAAAATCTTTACTGGAAAAATTTATTATACTATGTCTTTTTTATATTATGCCCATATTAATGTATTTCCATTGATATTAAACATTTTCTTTTAGATGATAATTATTTTGCCAAATTCCATGATTTTTGCTTGTGATTTTTTTTTCTCATGACAAAGATTCTGAGTTTTAATGTTTACTAAATTCACGTATTCTCTTGACAAATATTCATTAAGTTCTTAGCAAGTCACAGGTCTAGGGTCTGGGCCACAGGCGTACAATTAGTTCCCTTGACCTGAAGTTTGCATCCTGTTGTGGGGGGTCAATAAATAAGATGTCAACCAAAAAATATCCATCCATCCATCCATCTATCTATCTGAATATTGATTAGCGATAAATATTGTGAATAAAATAGAGCAGTGTAAGAGGTTAGTGAGCGTAATTATGGGGCGTGTAGAAACTGGACATGCTCTTCTAGGATAGCCAGAGAGGGCCTCTCCAAGGAAGGGACGTTTAAGTTGAGACCTTGAATTATTGTAAAGGTTTGAATTTTGAGAATGATTTATATTGTTTGCATAGATTTTTGAGGACAGAGTACAGATTCATAAAATCCTGTGTGTGAATGCTATTGAACTTTATCTGCTTTAGTTATAGATAAGAAAAACAATTTGCAAATGAATTCACATTAATGTATATTAAAGTTGGAGAAGTCTAGAATACACTATTATACACATGTATTCTAATTTCTTATCCTATGGTAATGAAATACGATATCAAAAGATAAACCATGTCTCATCAAGGGCCAAATTAAAGTTTATATTTGCTTCAAGAAGGCAATTCATCACTTAATATTAAGTAGTATACAGATTTATTTGTCATATGTACCACCTACATAATTAAAGCCTTAAAGTTGAATTACTAAAAGATTAAATTCTTTGTAAGTACTTTGTGGGGAGATTACATTTCAGTTTTGTGAAGAATTTGTATTTCATTCCTTAGTTCTGTCTGTACAGACCGTACTGATATGTGTAATTGATTGATTGGTGTGTGTGTGTGTGTGTGTGTGTGTATGTGTGTCTCAATATACTCGTTCATTCATTTATTCATTCTGCATGCATTTACTGAGTGGGAAGGAATGTTTTCCAGGTGCAGGGAAGACATGGAGACCAGACAAGCAGAGGTATATTGGGTAACAGTGAGGAGTCTGATGTGAATGGAGCACAAAAGGGAATAATAGCCTTGCTACTCAGGGTGACACAAGAAAAGAAGGTAAATACAGATCACCAAGCACCTTGAATGCTAGGCGAAGGAATTTTAACTTTGCACGGAAAGCAGTGGAGAACCACTAAAGGTTTTGTATGGCAAAGTGACAGTTGTTAATGGCTCGTGATAAGTTGGAGTGGGGCAAACTGAAGTCAGGGAAACTGGTTTTCAAATCCTTATTATGAAAGGAGGCAGTAAGAGAGGAAAAGAGAGGGAGAAATTGGTAAAGTCTGCAGTAGTAAATTCAAATAATGTTGAGTGAAAGGTTTGTAAGCACTGCTGATGGAGAAGATCCAGATCTCTCTGCTTTATCGCTGCCTACTTTATTAGAGTTACTCTGTAGTGAAATAAAACCATTCTTGATTTTTCAGTGTATCTTAAGATAAAGCTTTACCCTTTGCTACCTGGGCTCGCTCTATTCTATCTTTTCTCTGGCCATACCTTGGAAAACTATTTGCCAGTATTTTTTTAAGTGCATGTTTTTATCTCCTTAATTTAATTGGAGCTCAGGATTTATAATTTATTTGGAGAGGCCCAAACTTAAAAATAAGTTGTTTTCTATATATTTAGGCAACAGGACTTATTTTTCCTTCCGTTAAAGTGGGATATGAATGGCTTTTGAGGCTCTGGGAGAATGCACAAAATTTTATTTAGACCAAAAAATTGCAAAACTTCAATATTATTAATACTTAAAGATGATTTTCCCAGAGCAAGAAATATGAAGATCCTGGAACATGATCTCTGCCCTCAACTCTGTTACAGTAATGACAAGAGTGTGTCATGCATCCTGACAGTGTAGTTTGCTCGCTTGTTGATCTGGAGCAGAGGCTCTTAACCTTCTTAGAATCAGGTACCACTTCAAAAAACCAATATAAGCTATAGACTTCCCCAGAAAAAAACTACATCTATCTAAATACATGAGTAAAAATTTTCAACAATTTCAGGAGTTTCTGGATCTCCATAAGGCCCATACCTGGATCTGGGGTCTGTCTGGAAAGCCAACCCTCTTCACCACCCTGTTCCTTGCCTGCACCCATTTTGCCAGTGCTCAGGCAATGTATGTAGCATGTGTGTAGGATTGATACTGTTAAATCAAGGAGAAGATACTCTCTTGGTACCTTTTGCAGCCATTAGCTTTACTGGTGCTAAATGCTCATTAAGTATTTGCTGGCTGATTGATATTTGAAAGAGGGCCACAGGGGATAGGAGAGGCGAGAGAGAAGATAAATATGCATAGCAGAGAAGAATTAAATGGAGAATTATAGGGTCTATAATTGGTGTATTTCTTGAAAATGATGCCTCTGTGGGGCTTCAGATGGCTGGAAGATGATGGTCTTTCAGTAGGTGAAGTCCAGACATATCCAGAGCTGGTATTTATTGTTGAAGAATTGTAATGATCATTAAGTTCATAAGCCTATTTCTAGGGTGGCAGAGAGGGGGCTCTACTGTTTCTTTTAGGATATTCTTAGCTGCAACAAAAGAAAACCCTGACTAAAATTGGTTTAAACATGAAGACATATACTAATTTATGCAACTATTCTGAAACCTCTGGTATTTTCCCACCTCTGTATACTGTCTTCATCCTAGGAATGACTTGGAGAGTACTGTTATAGTTCTATTCATCATGCCCAAACAGGAGAATGTCTGGAGAAGATAAAAATCATCTTCTAATTCATCTCTTTCCTTAGGGCCAGGAGACCTTTCCCAGGAACCCAGTGGCAGATAGTCCTTAGAGTCTCTGGTCAGTTTTAAACCTGCCCCTGGCTAGGGGAAGGCAAGTGTGGTGATTGGCAACAGTACTCAGTGTCTGCGCCTGGAACTAGAGATGAAGCCACCTCCTCCTGATCCACTTGGAGGAGGGGTAGCTTGGTGAACAAACAACAGCAACATTCCAGTGCCCTTCCCTCCCCTCTCCATAGGTATATTATGAAGGAAGAAGATGGAATGGATATTGGATAGAGGGAACTAATGGTATCACTGCATCTTCTGATAAACTAGTGTTTTGAGTAAAGTAGAAGAAACGGCCACATTTTTATAATCTAGCTACATCTATGTTACTTTCTCTACCATGACATATGGGAAACATTCACGGGCTTAAATCTATATGTAAGTGAATTTTATAATAGATTTTCTGTCCACATGGGGACTGGTTTCCACTACTTCCTGTCAGTTTAATTCTGGACCATACTGCCACACACAGTCAAGAGAAAGGTGAGTTTTAGCGACTTATACTGATGTGTAGAGTTTGCCTGGGCTGTCGGTCATTTACTTTAGAACTTTTCTTCACTGGTGAATTAATTGTTAAGTGGCTTGGTTATGTATTCTTATCTTTGAGAATTTTCAGATATAAAGTGATACCTGAAAGCAATATAAAGTATAAAGTATGCATTATAAAGTAATGCACATCATTGCCTTTTCATATGTACCTTCCATTTAAAACTCCTCTCTATGTTTCTATGTAGGTAAAGGGGGGAAAAGCACATCAAAATGAATTTTAAAAAGTTCTCAGAGTGAACATTAATTTAAACAGTAGTTTTCTTTTTCCTATGGGGCATATTTAACCCAAAAGAAAAGTCTTGATAATTAGGAACTTGGGATTCTGAGTGATTTGCAAGGTGAAAGATAACTTTTTCTTCAGAGAACATCCTTCATACAAATTTGGCCTTCCAAAACTTCTGAGGATGTAACCTCTCTTTTATGGCATTAGAAAATGGTTGAGAGTCAGTTTGGAAAGAGTTTAAGAGGAGAAATAATGAGCTCTCCTCCCAGCTCTTCCAATACCTTTTTTTGAGGACTTGAACCACCACCTGCATTTCTCTGATATGTATAATTGTCAAGGAAGATGAAATACTGTGTGTGGAAGTGTTTTGAAACTCGAAAGCTGTAAACTGCTGTAGGATATTTATTGTTGTGACCGTGGTGTTATTATACTTGAAGCAGAACTTTAAATATTAACGATATTCTTGTTCATCAGTGGGGAAATGTTAATGGGAAGGTTTTCAAAAACTGTTGAGCTGTAAGTGCTGTGTAAATAACGGACACAGAGCGCCTAACGCAGATCGCAGAAAGCTGTTTGACTGTAGAAGGAACAGTTGTTTTTCTCCTCTTTCCTGAGGTCAATGATTATGTAATATGTATCAGATCACTAGGGTGCCTATCAAAGTGAGCATAAAGAGGCAAACGTTTCCCTTTACAATGACCATATAAGAGATTATTTCTCTCAGGGGATAAAACATACATGAAGTCTGACTGTTTTACTGCATTATTTTTCCTATAGAAATCACTGAGCTTCAGATTTGTACATTAACTCCTATCTCATCATGTGACTGGCAAGTGTTTCAATGTGTTAAGGTTTCTGATCTGCAGGTTTCCAGCTAAATCCTAGTCCATACTTGTATTCTTGTGACACAAACTATGATTTAAATTACGGAGAAAGATGTGTTGTATGTAACATGTTAAGCTAATCTTTGTGGTATACCTGTGGTTCAATTTCTTTAGTTAGTAGAGTGAAACATGAATTTTCATTGTATTAGGTTATCCTTCTCAAAGTCGTAGGAGCTCTGCAAAATGTTTTATAGCTTTAGGAATTCTATTAGCGTTTTTGATATTTTCCTTTGTGCACAGCCCATTTGAGAGGCTGATGGCCCAGCCATTCAACTGAGATGATACCAAGTCCTTGTTCCTCGTCCAGCACTATGCTTGGCACTAGAGGTAGGATGGACAGCAAACAAGACACAGTTCTTGTCTTCATACAGCCCTATAGTTCAGGGGGCAGAAAAGAATCACTTGACAATCATAAAAACGCAAAATTCAATCTGTGGCAAGCCCATGAAGGAGTAGGACAGGACACCTGACGAGGAGGACAGAAAAGTGTCCCCCTAGGAACTGGTGATGCAGCCGAGAGTCGATACGGAAGTGAAACAGGCCACGCAGGGACGTGGAGTGGTGGGAGTGAGTCAGAGCGTGTGCCGTTGGAGGAAATGTGTGCAAGTCCTGCGGCAGGAGGGCCAGTGGTGGGCATGAGCATCGTCAGGACGCGGGACTGGAGGAGAGAAGATGAGGTGTGTGTGGGATCGCCACGATGGCCCCGAGGTCCGCAGTTAAGAACTTTGCTCTTATCCTGACACCGCAGAAGACTTTTAATTATTTGAAGTACGGAGTGGCATGATGGGATTTGCATGTCCATTCACAAAGCCCTCTTTGCCTAGAAAATGCATACTGTATGCTCATACGCTAATGGTGCCTGAGGCTCGATCTCCTGTTGGTTGTCTCTACTCCTTCCCCAGAGTGGTATAACCTTGTAGTTTGTATGGGATTACTACATCTCCAGGGGACAGCTGTGATTGAATTACACCAGTCAGAGTAATTCTGTCCCCTCACGGTGGTTTTAAATTGTGGGTCATCCATATCTTTTCACCTCCATGCACATTTTTCCTGGCTGCAGAGATTGGTTCCATGATGGCCTCAATCAAGGCAAAATTCAGGAGGAATTTTGCTCTTCTGTAACCTCAAGTATCTCTAGGTAAGCAGCAGAATGAGGAAGCAAGCTGTTCCGGAAATCCCATGACTATGATGGGCTCCAGCTTTAGGGTGAAGGTGACGTGGAGATGGGGCGGTGGAGGGACAGAAGGAGCCTTTGTCTCTTCTAGTCCTGTGGATCCACTGGATGTGTCAACCCTAACTCCTGCTCTGTGTCTGGAATTTCCACTACCTGGACTAGTACATTCTCTAGATGAGGGAATTTTTAATTAGACTGTCCCTAAAATTACCTTAATCTACATGCCAGTCCATCTCACCAGGATCCCACTGCTTTCCTTCTCTTTTCTATACTTTAAACTGCCAGTATCTCCAAAATAGTGACTCTGGCCAGTATAACACTCCTTTCTCTAAAATTCCATAACATTTCTTTCTTATTTTTTTTTTTTAGTAATCAAATACTTCTTTTTATCTATGTCTGCCAATCTAGGTTATGTATTTCAGAGAGAAAGAGCCCTATTTTATATTGATTTTTTAAATCCTTTTTGGTGTCAGATATTATGCTATCATAACAATAGTAATCATCATAAAAGTAGGAGTTAACTGTTCCAGATTGTATGGTGATATTTTTTCTAAATTATCTCTAAACATCACAGGAGTATTGGAGGGTGGACATAATCATTCCCATTTTACAGAAGGAGATACATTGAATCTGAGATGTTAAAGAATTTCTCCAAAATTACACTAGTAGCCAGCAGGTCACCACTCCTGGTTACAGGATAATGGTTGAAGAAAGAATAACTAATGAATGCATTGTGTTTATTTTCTTAAGACATATGAGACTGAGCAGCCTGAGAACATTTGGTGCTCAGAGGGAGGAAATGCTAAGAGGGGAAAACAAGTCTGAAAGGGAGAGAAGGATAGTTCAAAGACCAATTTCCCTGCCTCACAATATGACTAGTGCCAGTTCTAACTGCGTATGTTTGCTTTGCTTGGAAGATAGACTCAGAGTGCCAAAATTTGCGGAAGTCTGTTTTGGAGGATGCATTAGTCAGAGTATGCTAATTACTGGAACAAACAACCTCTAAACTTTAGTTAACACCAAAAAGGGTTATTTCCATGTGGTGCACAAGACCTGTGGGGTGGGCTCTGCTGCCTGTGGTCCTTCAGGTCTGGTTTCTTTCATGCCTTAGCTTGGTTCTCCCCCATGGCCTCAGGGGCTCCCTAGATTTTATGTATGAGGCTGAACAGAGAGGAAAAAGAAAGTGCATGGAGGATTCCATGGGAAGTTGTAGAGGTCAGGCCTAGAAAAGGCAACCATTACTTTCTCTCACTTTCTGTTGGCCAAATCTTAGTCACGTGATCCCACCCTGCTGCAAAGGAGGGTGGGAAATTTAGAATTCCTGTGTGGTTGCAGTTGATCGGGGTAGAAGTGGGGATGAGTGCAAACATAGTCTTGTTTTAAACCATAGAGAGTTTCACCAGATTGCTGAAAGGTTGGTGACTACTAGTTTTCAGAAACACTGGGTTTTCAACTAAGTCAGTACCATGCGGTACACCCTTAGTCTCTAGAAGACGTTGCGTTTGAGGCCTGCCAATGGCCTTTAACTGGGAAAGTTGTAAACTGTCTGTGAAGAGAAGGTAGTGATGTGCATTTCAGGACTTATCTGGGAGACTAAAGGAAATCATGAAGATGGAACTGATTTGTTAACTAGAAATGGGTATTCAAATAATGATTATAGCTGCTTATAGGTTTAAACTGAAATCTGAAATGTCACTTGGAAAGAAAGGAAAAATGCTAACACGGAAAGGATGAGGTAAAAGCAGTAGGAAGTAGGATATCGGTACTTTTTCTTTGGAAACTCATTGCCATGTTTCATGTAATTAATTACATTTCTTTTAATAAAGTGGTTTTTATAAATAGTGTAGAGGCTTTCCACTAATGTATTATTTAATATTTTTAATTTTTACCTTAAAGATTATGTTTTTAATTTATAAAACCATTTGTAAAACTGAATAGATCTCCTTTTTCAATATAATTGTGAACTTTTCTGTGGTTTCAGAGCAACTGCTTTGCAGAGTCTTGGACACTGCCTTGAATTAAAGTGAGGAGAAGAAACTGAGTGGTGGGTGGGCCTTTAAAAGATAAATTACAATTCATTTGATGCTACACAGAGAATTCGTTTTATCCTGTTTTGCATTGACTATATGTTGCTTTGATTTCATTCTGTATGGATGAGGCTTGCAGTATTTCTTTTCTTTGGCTTTCTTATTTGTAACTGCAGATTTAGTGACTTCTTTTGTGTACCACTTGCATCCCAGAATTTGGCGCAACAGTTTTGAGAAGCTGAATGATTTATCGAGGACAGATCAGCTGAAATGTGGCTCAACTTTAGTAAAGCAGACGGAATGACATAAGGTTAGGTGACTGATGTGTGAGTTTTTGAATTTGATTTGGTTTTACATGGAAAGGTTGAAGCAATGATCCATGTATTCTAATAAAAATCATCAGTACAAATCAAATAAAATCTGGCTTAGTGGCTATTTTCCCACTGTATCACTCATGGCTAGCCGGTGCTGTTACAGACCACACTTGGCAGGCACTGTTTTCTCCTACATCTTAAAGTAGTATTGCAATCTTTGCTATGTGAAGAAGGCATCTTTTCTAATCAAACTTTCTGCTAATCTCATCAGATAAATCATTATTCTCTACTGACAGCTCTGGTTTCCCCTGAACCCCTTCCCTGCTTCTTGTTTTCTCTCAAGATGCCTGGTTATTGTCATTCTTCAGGTCTTTGCGTCTATCTCCTTTCAAACTAAGGGCATTTCTGCCATTCCTGAAGAAGAGCTACAGCTTTTTTTCCATTCTACTTAGTGAATTAGTAAGACCAGTACATCATAGCAGCTCATGTCTTTCTGACCAGTAATCTGTTGGTTATCAGAAGGGCCAAAGGCAGGCACATCCAAGTTGCAGAGCTCCTAAAAGAACAAAATGCTTATTCCCATGAATTTGAGGGATTTAAGCTTAAGAAAATACCAGTTGATTTTTTCTAATGTGTTTCAGTATCTACCTCCAAAAGCTAGACTAGTAAATTAGTGCAGATGTATTTGGACTGCTTCAGTTTTGAGAGTGTTTTAAAGCACTTAAAAGTGAAAGTAAGAGTAGCTGCATGATTAAAGCTACAGTCCATTTTTGTCATAGATCAGACCAGCTATATCACTATATCCTGGGTCTTTCTCAAGCCAATGCAAAACTTGTGTCATGTTGGTGAAAAGGTGCTATATGAGATACAGGGAAGCCAGAGGGGAGATCGGCAATTTTGTTTGCATTGCTGATACGATTTAAAAATGCAAATTGCTAGATATGAAAACTTAGTCCTTATAATACTATCTCACTTTCCTATTTTTGCAAGTATTCTAATGAACTTTTAGCATGTTTCATGTTACCTTTAAATTAAAGAGGAGAATGAAATGGTGTCTTGTATATGGAATAACTACCAATTTCTTTTTTCGATTTTTTTGTTTTCATGCTTTAGAAAAATGATGTTCGTCTGCTTATACTTAAATATGCAACTTCTTTTGATCTCAATTTCATGCTTTTAGGGATTCCAGATAAATCATTTACAATGAGATGAATATAAAAAAACATGTTGGAAAGTAGAAAGCATAATACAAAAGTATGGTTACATTATCATGAGATAAAATGTAAAATCCTTTTGGTCACCAGACAGACTTCTCTGGTTACTTATGAGACCAACAAAGAAAAACTTTTGCCAGTGTCTGCCAGGCACTTGACTGAAATGTAGTTGTAGGGAAATTTTTCTAAGCATTTATAAGTCAGAGTTGAAATCTTTGTCAGCAGTGTTCAGTAAATAAATGACATGGGCTTCATCCAAAGGTTAAAGAGACTATTTCTACCTCACATTGATGATAGTAAGTTAACTCACTCAGTATGCATATGTTCTGTCAAATGGCCAAGTTCCACTCACAGTCTTTTATGTGCTCAAGCTTCCCCCCTCACTTTTTGACTGTGGCTGCTTCATGTGGATACCCAATCTCTAAATGTGGGAACATACTCTTTCTAAGATGTCAGTTTACTTCCCACTTTAAAAACCTTTTCGGTTTATTATCCACCTTTATTTTACTTTTTGCCAGTTTACAAAATCCACATTAGATTTTTTTTTTTTTTGTCTGTCATAAGCGTACTTCTCTTTCTACTTGATTTTAATTAGTAAGTGCTCCTGCTATGGTGGATCTCCTTTATTACACAGTGGTTTGTAGAATGTGATGCAAAGAGGCAAGTGATAGCTACTCAGGGCAGCATTGGCTCTGGGATGGAGTATCTAACATGGCTTTATGCATTGCATTGATTTATATGTAGGTTGCTCAGTCTTGTCTTTATCTTGGCTGAATTCTTCAAAGTTAACGGTATAAATGTCTTTATTCTGTCTTCCCCACCCCTACTAGGTCACACTGCTAGCACTAATAATTTTATCCGGTGAGGTGTCACTAGTGCATAAATAAACAATTGAGGACTATTTCTTAACTAATTCAAATAAAACAGGAATTTCAGTCTAGTTTTGTATTTATTGCCCTACATTTCTATGGTTTTAAAAAACAGTTGATCACAGACCAGAGGATCTGTAAGTCTGCCTGGGAAACTATTAAGAGTTATCAATGATATGAAGTTGTGGGGGAATGGATGTTGAGGGGATTTTCACTTTTTACTTTATACACTTTTGTGTTTAAATTTTTTTTTAATAAGAACATAATTAAAAATTAGTTGTAATGGTCTTAGAGTATTTCTCTATAGATTGTTGATTTAGCTGTATAGGGCAAAGTTGTAATTAAACAGTGGAGAATTCTCATAGTACCTTGACCAGGTGATGAAATTAGCATAACAAATGAAGAGAGCAGACCACATGCCATCACGTGGCTCTGCCTGTGATATCCTGGGAAAGACATAAGGCCGCTCTTGTAGTGTTGTATCCACCTGAATATAACCATGAGGAAGCATCAGATAAAACCGGATTAAGAAACATTCTATAAATAACTGGCCTGTATTCTTCAAAAACGCCAATATTACAAAAAGCAAAGAAGGCTGAGAAACTGTTACTGATTAAAATAGATGAAAGAGATATGCTGATTAAATGTGGTGAGTAATTCTAGATTTTTTTTTGTGAGCTTGGTTAAATTTTTATTGTACTTGAGATCAGTTGTAATTCATGGACTGTGGCTTAGATGAAAGCGTATCAATTGTAGATTTCCTGATTTTTATAACTATACTGTCTTCATTGTTGGGAAATGCACACAGAAGTACTAAGGGATAAAAAGATATGACTGATACAACCTACTTGCAAATGGTTGAGACACAAAAGATTACATAGTTTTAACAGCATTGAAATTATAAAGTTTTTACTATGAAAAAAGAAACATGGGAAAAATTTTAAAATATATGTGTATTTTGAAATTCATGGAGGATTTTGATGATTAACCACATTTGGGAATCACAAGCTTAGATTACATGTCATTATTTCAGAAAGAGTTGCTAGAATCCTTTTGAGATTGATCAGGTGCCACTAGATAAGTAGCAGAAACTCCCTCAAACTTGCAGTGAAAGAGTGAAAATTGACTTTGTTTAGTTTGGGGGTATGAACTTGGTACAATGTTGTATTCTTTGTGAGTTTCAGTCTAGTCTGAGTTGACCAGGTGACTTACTTTTCTTTATATGACACAAAAATTAAACGTTCTTCAATTTCCATTCTCTCACAATTCTGATTATTAAAGTTATATTGTATGGTTGAATAGCAAACTGTGTATTTAGGCACAACATATTTTGTTGAACTTATTAAGTAAAAATAAAGAGATTTTCCCCCTTCATCCAAGCTATTACACTTTCACATTTGTAAAGTATTGTAAATTCATTTTTAATGGACTTCTTCCCTTCAAATACATGTGGGGATAGATTTATAAAATTGTAAACAGTTTAGGCGTTTTTACAGATTGTCATTGTATTTGTTTGATACTGATTTACCTCTTTTTAATTGCAACAGAGATAAAGAATTAGTGGTTTAAAACAGTAGGAACTACATGTTCTGCTGTGATCAAGGTATTAGATAATCTGGCTTGTTTGCTTAAGGAGTCTGTATCTTGAGACTTTTATAGGGCAGTATTAAAGCTCTGAGCCTTCTTATTATGCCAATACCCAGAAGATTGCTTTAATGAGAAGTAAAGGGCCTTTTTCCAATTACAAGGGAATAACTGTATTAAGTTCCTGTGTTATGTCAACCTGCTTTGATTTGATTACTGCAAAAGAAATGGATTTATCTGTCAGTGTTACTTAATTAACCCTTCTCATTGATGTTTTGCAGAGTAATATAGTGTGGTTTGCACATTTGAGTCTAAATACAAAGAAAATTGGCCTAAAAACTAAGACATGACCCCTGAAGATAACATGAAAGATTGATTGTTTGTCATTGCCAGGTCAGAGGCTGCAGCATTAAACATAGGTGGAAGATTGGGATGTTGAAAGGATAAAATGAAAATCAGTTTATCGGAGTGATTATTGTAAGCAAAAGGGATTGTGCTAGAAAACTGGATTTTAGGGAAGATATTGGAACATTTAAAACTATTTGGCTTCACCCATTTTAGTCAAGCATCAGGAATAGGAGATGAGATGATGAGGAAAAACAAGAGACGCAGACTTTGTTAAAGTATAAAAGGAAAGAGAAGAAAAAGAAGAAAGCAAGAGGAATGGATGCCATTTGGGAAAAGTGGACCATTGTGGTTGTGCAGAGCAATTATAGCCTACAAATATTTCAATTAAGCCAGCAGCCCTTTCCCAGAGCCTCACAAATGGTACCCTAGGGAGAACAGAGTTCTAGGGGGAAAAAAGAAGAAAAGATAAAATTGTTATATATTTCATCTTGGCTCCTTTTGTCTCTCCATTGGAATAAATGTAATAAATTATTTATCAAAGAGGCATTTTTAAATATCAATTTGTATATCTTAAGTCATTATGGTATAATGGATTTTACAACATAAAAATTACATGTTTCAGTTGAAAAATACATGTACATTTTAGCAGAGATATATTCTGTTATATTATGAAATGAAACATTTTAAAATTTATTCCTTTGTTCTTTAATGTTTTATTTTCTGAAGTACCTGCCTTTTATTTCTCACATTTTATAGTATATATTTGAAAACACAGCTTTAAGAAGTACCAAGCACCTAGTTAAACATTTTCCCAAGTTATATTCACTTTTAATTTAGATACTTTGAAGGTTATCTATGTAATATTTGAGTTAGATTGTGTGTTTCAAAGTCTTCAGATATGACAGCTTACTTCTTATTGTTATTCTCAACTGATTTTGAAATAAATTCCCCCTCCCCAATATTATCTTTGTAAGACTGATTTTTATTAAGTGCCTTTAGATCAGTTACATTTCAAAAAGTCAGAGGAGGCATGTAGAATTCACAGTATTGTACTCTTGCCTCAGTTGTTCATGGCTCTTGTTTCTGGGCTCTTGCTTAGAAAGATGAAATCCCAAAAAGACTGACTTCTCTTTAAGAGTAAGTCCCTTGCTGGTTCGTTTCACATATTTGAAATGCAAGGGCACTAAATAACACCCAGGTCTCCATATTCCAGGTTAGATTATTCAAGTTAGATTGTCATTGATATTTCCAAATCATATGGATTGAAATAAAGATTTCAAGGTTACCTTTGTTTCAATTTCATAATATTACTCTACTCACCTGGAGTTTCAAGAAGATTTCTGAGTTTCAGAATAAGGAATACTACTGGCATTTTTAGAACAAAATAGTTATGCATTTTATTTAGTTACTTTCATATTATCTAAATTTCTTTTCCTGTTTTATAGCACTGAAAAATGCATTTAACTCCATATTTTAAATATCTGAGATTACTTAGTGTACATTTTTGAAAAATAGTTTATTTTGAACTTAAGGAAAATGGTACTATTTTGAACAGTTTTCCAAAGCAGCGGTCCCCAATGTTTTTGACACCAAGGACTGGTGCTCCTATGAGAATTTAATGCCTGATGGTCTGCAGTGGAGCTGAGCAGCTGCAAATACGGATGGAGCTTTGCTTGCTTGACTGCTGCTCACCTCCTGCTGTGTGGCCTGGTTCCTAACAAGCCACAGACTGGTACCGGTCCATTGCCCAGAAGTTGGGAACCCGTTTACTAAAGGATGCATTAATGGAAGTTTAAGTTGGAGGTTAATAAAGGCTAAAATGTTGAAATCATTCCCCTCTGACAAGTTTTCCCACTATACTTTTTTCCTTAGTATGTCCACATTTTACCCTTTCTTATGTAAATTATAAGGGCATCTTGTACTTGACCTCTGAGTTTTCAGGTTTGCTTGATAAGGAAGTCCATTAGTGCTGAGAAGGCTAGTGCTGACCACAGTGATATGAAAATGGAAAGCCCGGGTCCCTGTTCTTTGTGTTTGAAGGATCTTAGAATTTGGTGGGAGACACTCATCTTTTGCTCACTCAATTGGAGAAGGGATAGAAGTTTCTCGTCATTCACTGCTCAGGTCACTCATTATGAAGATATCTTGGTTCTTATAGAAACAAAAAGAGGTGATCATGGTTTTGTGGACATTGTCTATCAATATTTGAAATGCCTCAACTCTTCCTTCCTCTGTCTTAGAACTCAAATCTGACTTCAGATTACTCCACATAAAGCTCTTATTGCGATGGCTGCTAATGAAAATGTGCACATCCTTAACGCTCTTTGCTGATGAAATATTTTGAACTCTAAATTCATCTGGCACTGACGGAGAGCATATGCCATCTCAGTTTGTGTGGAGGGCTCAGCCAAGGGTTCTTCCTGGACTAGGAAATTAGTAGGAGCCACAGATGTATGCAGTCTGTGAGTCTTCATGATGACGTGGAGGATATTTAATAGTGTCTGTTGTTGCAGAGCGAAAGGTTTAAGACAGTGTAGACTTCAGCATGTTTCAGAGTGATTATCTTTCCAGGAAAAACTTCACCTCAATCCCCCAGTGCACTCTGATTGTGTAGAAGCTTTCATCAGGAAATCAATATATTTCTTAGAAGAGCAGGATTTTGTAGACTCTTAGAGCAATGCAAATCACCCTTTTGGTTGTTTTCTGGCTTCATGAAACTCTAGGGCTTTGGGTATTTGGCATGATGTATGGAAAGAACCAACACATAACATTAATTACCCCAAATCTTCAGAGTTAGGTAACTCTCACACTTGTTTATTTCCAGTCGAGCTTAAACCTACACAATCTGTGTTCTCGGGTTGGGGCATCGTTCAGCACACTTAACTTGTGACAGTGTATCATTTATAGAGCATACAGAAATATGTTGAAATGGTGAGATAGAAAGAGGATATTCTAAAGGTAAATTAAGTCATGAAACAAACCTAATGCTTGCTGAATTCCCACTGTGATTGTGCTGTAGAGGTTCAAGGAGAAGGTGAGGTTTGTTTACTTACACGTATTGGCTATTTCTATAGTCCAGGAGAATATTTGAAAGTCTCTCACCTATTTAGCAGAACTGGTAGTCATTAACAAGTGAGACTCAGGTTTTCTCAAATAGATTACAATTTTCCATATTTATATGGCTTAATTATCTTAGGTTTGGGCAGTATTAGTAAATTAGATTCTCATGGCAGATATTGATTACTATTTACTATGGGCCAGGTACTGCCCTAAGTGTTTAGCAAGTATTAATTAACTTGCTGACTTTAATAATAACTCCTTGAAGTTGGAATCCTGTTAGCCTCTTATCTCCTGTTAGATGCTTACTTTGGGTGGGTCCTGGGTTTTCACTTCTGTTCTCTTAGACCCAAGAGGCCATTAAATTTTCTAGGTTGGCAGATGTCCTCAGGGCAGAAATGTCTTTTCTTCCTCCCTGGGTTCCTGCTTTCACTTTGATTTTGGCTTGATAATTTCTTACTCTCTAGTCAGCTCATTGGTATTAGAAGAAGATGAAAATTTTTTTATCCATCATTTTAAACTGTGTGTGTGTGTGTTGTGTGTTTCCATCTATCCAAGTATAGATGGAAATATAACCCCTTTTTTACAGTTGACAACATGGATTCAGAGAGGCCGGGAACTGGCTTGGACCATAGAGCTGTTTAATGCAGAGTTACTACTAAAATCCAGGTCTTGATCTCAATTCCTGCAGTGCTATGTTTTCTGATATTTGCCTGATCTGATAGTTTTGATCTCTTGATCCATATAAGCAAAGTGGAAATTTGAGTAATCAAATCATAAGATTAATGAATGTGGATGGGAAATCATAGAAACTAAAAATTATGTCTTAATATCTTTTCTCTGAACTGAGTACTTCGTTCTAATTCTGCCCAAACCCTGTTTTGGTGTTTTGGTGCTGAAACGTCAGACATTTTAGAGGGGGCTTATAGAGAACTACTCAAATAAAATGAAAATTTGTGGGTTATCAGGCTGTCTCCTAAAGGAACTACCAATCCCATAAAAGTTATCATGTTTGTGCTAGTTTTGGGTCAAATAAATAAGAAAAATCTTGAACAATCAAGTCCATTTCTGTCATCCACTTGCTTTTTTCCGTTCCCTCCTGCTGCCTAGGTTATTGGCTTTCTGTTGTTTATCCTCATCTTGGATAGAGGGTGGCAACAGAACAAGGGAAAGGCTCAAGAACTAAATATTCAGACTGCTGCTATCCTTGGCAGCTTTTCATTTATTACTATGTGACCTTAATAGATTTCCTGAACAGTTTGTTTTTTTATCCCATGCTAACTGTGAATTTCGTTTCACTCTGCTTTTCTCATTCAGTAGAATTTTTATCTTCTCTAGTCCATCACAATGTACATTTTGATAAGCTCATAAGAATTTTATTGTTCTCCTACTTTTCTCATCTCTTGATTTCTTTAAATATTTCCTTTTTGTGTTGTATATAATTCTGTAATCTTTTGTGGACACAAGAATGGGCATAAACTCCCAAATAAATACATTCACTCTGCCTGGGGACAAGTGACTGGAGGTCATATTTGAGCTGGTCATGGAGAGATCTGAAGTTCTCACCATGGGGACATTTATGTAGTGAAGGAGAGCACTCACTGGCTTTTAGCAGTAGCAATACCTTTGTTGGCCAATTCTGCCATGTATTGTCACCTTGGGGGTGTTTTCTATCCCATTGAAGCCTTAGTTTCTTCATTTCTGTAAAATGGGTATACTGTTAGTGTATCAAAGTGCTTAGCAAATAGTGTCTAATACATTTTTAAGCTCACTAAATGTTAGTTATTTTTTGAGAGATGAAGAACAGTTCAGGCAAAGGGAATAGAGTTACGAAAACATGGAGATACATCAAAGTGTGTACAGTGTTCAGGTACAGCAGTAGGGAGTATGGACTGACCAAGTGAGGGCCATGTTCAGCATTTACATAAAAAGTGAGTCTGGGCAAGAACCATCAGGAAGCAGATGTGATGGGAGTGTGTTTTGAATGCTTCTGAAACTGGAAACCTAGGCAGAGATTTTAAGATAGGGAGTGAGATGGGCAACTGTTGGTGGTGAGAGGCATGTAGCTTGTCTTGTGTTCTCGATAGAGCAGGCTGCTGTATCTCAAACTCCTGTGTACATGAAAATTACTTGGGAACCTGGATAAAAAGAGTGTTTTTTTTTTTTTTTTCTTGACCCCAACTCACTAAGTCTGCAGTGGATCCTAGGATGCTGATTTTTTGAAATGAGCATGCCAGGTGACTCAGATGCAGGGTAGTTGTCAGCTGCATTTTGAGATGTGCTGGAACAGTTGTTGAGGAAATGCATACTAACTGGCAGAGCTGATAAAGGTTGGAGAGAGAGAAGATGGAAATAAATAAAAGTAACATGTTTATATTTATTATGAGTTAGAAACATTCTATAGCCTTGTGTCTGCTTGCTTGGATGAATGAGCACCAGTTATACAGATATTTTTTTTCAAAGATAAAATGTGATCAGAAATCATATGATTATTCTATTAGATTTGGGAGAGCTAGAGATCTGTCCTTACCTTCTAGATCTAGCAGGAGGCCGAAGGATGGAGAAGCCTGTTAAAAAGAGAGCAGTCATAGGGAGGAAGGCACAGCAGCATGAGGTCAGGAAATGAGAAAGGTGGAAATGGGAATGGATGGCAAAAGAGCAGTCAGATCTGATTGGTTGGGAATCTATTTGTAAAGGAATCCGACCAGTATTTAACCTGTTTTGAAAAAGCTAGACTTCCAGCATTTTTAATTAGTGGATTGCTCGCTTTTGAAATTGCCCAGTTGGGAATACTCAAGTTTTGATGTGTTTTATCTGCCTGCTAATTAGCAGGCTGCTTGGTTGACAGTCATTTTTACTTTATTTTGTGGACAGAAGATGTATACGCAGGTCTCTCGAAACCTTCCGGCTCAGGTCTGGGTTAAAATGCATAAGTCACTGTGTATTTAGTAAGAGTTTGTACTGAATTATAAATGTAATTCTAGTCTGTCTGTTCTCAACTCGTTCTTTCCTTTGCTCTTTCATATGATTTTTCCTCTAGCGCAGGGCTTCTCAATCCTGGCACAATTGACATTTGGGGCCAGAACATTTTTTGCTGTTGGGGACTATGTCGTGTACGAGTAGGATGTTTAACAGCATCCCTGGTTTCCACCCACTAGATGCCAGCAGTGCCCCTTTCCCCCCAAGCTGTGACAACTCAAGATGTTTCCAGACTTTGCCAAATGTCCCCTGGAGGCCCAAATTGCCCGTGGTGGAGAACGACTGGCCTGACATTCCTGTAGTCCTCTTTCCTCCTTGTCTCTGCCTACTTTTCATGTTCAAAACACTCTTTGAAATTTGAAAAGATAAAATACATTCAAGTAATATGACATCTTATGGTAAAGATAGAGCTTCAACTCCATTCCTGCGTTATTTTTTGGCCAAATTGAAGAGTAGAAATCCCTCCAATTAATCCAAGCTGGCTGTTTCAGGCGAAAAGGAACCAAGGGGCATCAAACTTCTGAAAACCTGCAGTGTTTGAGAGATTTTGTCACTTAGACTGTTCCCCTCCCCCCCTGAAATATTTGATTTTTGGTTAAGGATGAAGAGAACCACGGAGGCTACAAAACATTCATGTGAGAATTGAGAGGGTTCTTTTCTGTGCACCTCAGTCAGCGCATACCAGATAGGCCAGGAGGTTGGGCTGTTCAACAGCAAATTCGGGGAAGGTATTGCACCTTCTTTCCGGAATAGATGACTCCCCAGTGTGTTCTCGATGTTCCTTAAAGCTTCTTGTTCCTGATTTTAGCTGTCCACAGGGGACATCTGTTTGCAGTTGCAGTACCTTCTGCAGCACCAAAAAGAATGGAACCAAAATAATTGGTTTAAAAACAGGAAGAATTGAAGTTTAGTGACAATAGTTGTTTTTTTATTGTGGTTCCTATTCCATCTCTTAAGATATTCTAAAATGCTCAAATGCCATGTACCCTACTGTAATCCAAAATAAATCAATTAATTATACTATTTCTGCTGATAATAAAACAGCAGTAATAAAAAGAATGACAGTAGTGCAGTAGGAGAATAAACACTATCACTGAAATGTTAGGAAACACAATAAATGGGATTATGTCTGCTGAACCAGTGTTTCACACCTCCTCCTCCAATTCTGTCAGAGGAAGTTTGTGATGGCCGTCTGTTATCAGCTGTGATCAAAATAATAGAACAGTAAAACTTTTTATACTTATAAAGGGCCTTTCATCAAAAATCTCAAAGCTGTTTCTAAATATAGAGTGACTGATCTTTAAAACACTTTTATGTTTTAAGCACTTAAAATGATAACTTAGCTGTTACATCCTCCATCCTGAGGATTTGCCACTTGAAGCACTAACTGAGCATTTTGTAATCTGGTCAACATTAGAACTTTGCTGCTACAGGATTTAGAATTCCAATTTTTCGGTAGTTCATGTCGGTCTCTTCACCATTATTTAGCAAAATAAAACATTGCTTTAATGGCTTTAACTTCCATATCTCAATGCCCAGATTAAAGATTGTAGGCCAGGTGGTCAAATCTATTTCAAAAAAATTAAATATCTGAGACAGTGTTGTCTTAACTTAAAAACCTTCGAAAACAAAATCGTAATATCTTTGTACTGGTGTAAATAGACAACTGAATTTTTTTTGAGGGGGAGAGGGTTCTTGAATTTAACAGTATTTTGGCGTATGTCCTGCCAATGTAAATATGAATATTTACCCGAATTTAACTTTTTGTGTATGTGTTAAGGTTGTGATAGTGTATTTTTACATTTATTTTGTTAAAAAGATTTAAATAAAACTTTAAGTGCAGTTTCATGTCTATCAAAGTTGACGCTATGAAACACTGTGAAAGATGGAAGTAATTTTTATGTTCATACCTCTAGTTCCTGAGGGTCCAGTTCATTTCTGCTGTGAATTTAAATAAGTTAATTTAAATAGATAGGTCAGAAGTCACTATCATCGTAGTAGCCCTGTGCCTGATTCTTAATTAAAGGCAACAGGAGATTAATTTGAAACATTAATTTAAAAATGCATATACAAAAAGAAAGAATTATTGCAAGAAAGCCTAAAGAACTTTCTCTTGTCCCTAGATGTAGAAGACAGAAGTAGCTCAGGGTCCTGGGGGAATGGAGGACATCCAAGCCCGTCCAGGGTAAGTATATCTAATCATTTCTTCCACAACCAGACATCCCACATATGTAAATTGACAAAATGAAGGTGAGTTTCTCTCATGAACACACACAATTGCCCGGATATATATGCATATTAAATTTAATGAGGATCAGCTTCTGTTTGGAATTTGTTTTTCATTCTCTTATTGGATGATATTATGAAATTTGACACCTGTTCCACTTCTGCTAACCAAAAGAAAAATCCTTTATTAAATATTTGGCCTTATGTTGTCAGTTATTGATCTAGTATTATAGAAAATTATTTGTTGTAGATGTCACAACTTTGGAAAAAGTCCTAGTATCTCTTTAATGTATTGGTATAAATAGACTATTTAATAATTCTACTGACATAGTTTGAAATTCTAGCCTACCAGTATTATCTATATAATGCATGTCAGTTGATTTCACTTTGTAAACATATTATTTCATCAGTAGTGCATTTGGTCACCAGTTGGGTTCATTCATTTATTTGGTCTCAGAATTTTGCCACTCTTTTCATGGTTTTTCTCCATGATTTGGTTATTAGTTTGGGTGCAATGGGAAGACCACAGAATGAGGTGAGAGTGGGGTTGTTAGGTAATATGTGTTCTTGTACATACATGACCTTGGGCATGTCATTTCACCTCTTTGATCTTCATTTTTATAATTTGTAAGATGACAAAGTAGAACCAGAGAATCTTTTATGTTCCTTCCAGCAACTTAAATATGTATGATTTGATATATAATCTGTCTTCCTTCAGTTGAATCATTTCTAGGCCCTCTAAAATCCATGTCTGCTTTTATAATATACATATAATACCCCAAATTAAAAATAGAGCACATAGCTAAACAAACATCTGCACCTCCAGCAACCAGCTGTATAGATAAAGTATTCTGTAGGGAGGGCAACATTTTACTCTTTAAGTGTTCACATAAATTTAGGGTAGGGGGAGGTCTCTATTTTGGAATAAGAGGCAAGAAAGGTAATCAAGCTGTCAAAATGAGGACATTTCAGCAAGCCAGAGTTACCCATTTCCACCTGTCCCTTGACCTTGTGGTTCTCGCTCTAGTCTTCAGAGTATAGCGGGATCTCTAAGCTTACCAGTAACTTCGTTGAGCCCTGCACCAGCTGTCGAGTTTGACATTCTAATGCGTTATATGGATGGGTTAAGGAAATCTTTCCTCCTCCTCATGTTACAGTCTGCATTTGCAGAAATAAATCCATTCCCCTGACAGCAAGTGTTGGAGATGAGAGTATGTCCCTCTATTGTTTAGTTCATTCAGACTTACTTAATTTCCTGTGATTTCTCAGTTTAATACGCACAGTACTTTTAATTATATTTCTGAGAACGAGGTCCATTTAGAATCATCCTGACTTTTATTTAGTTTTCATTAACTGTCCTGCTACTTTTTTCAGGGAATATGGTGGTGAATAATTTTGAATCAATATTTGCAATGTACGTTTTCTAAATCCACGGAGTTTGGATGAGACGGATTACTGTGGCTGACTTGTACCTGTACAATCATGCCAAGTCTCTCTTCTCTCATCTGAAAGTGGTGATGTTATCAGCTACCTTGCAGTACTGTGCTGAGGTTTAAATTAGATAATGTAAATTAAGCTTTTGGTATACTCTTTAGGATGAAGACACTTAATAAATAATAATTAGTATTATGCAATGCCTGCTGGGTATGGAATGAGTGAGTTTAAAACCCATGCTAGGTATTTAAAGTGTGACTTCTTTCAACATACTGACTTGTTGACAGCATTAGATTACAGTATCATTCAAACTAATTTTTATAAATGAGGAAAATCAGTTGAAATGAGGTTGTTTGGAACTTTAAGGAGTCCAGTTATTCTCTAGTGAGGTGATGTGTGCATTTTCATTTTTCATGCAGCATCCGCCTTTTTTGTGTGGGCAGATTCTGCCCTTTGGCTAGCATGCCGACTGACACCTCTGAGTAAATTTGAGTTAGTCTTTATGGGCAGTGCAAGCAGCTGAGCAGATGAGTTTTTTTTTTTTTTTTTTTAGTTACTTAATGCACCATAGTAGACTGATATAGATGATTTTCTTTTATATATGTCATCAAATTCCTCTATTAAAAATAAGTGATTGGGCTGTTTAAAAACATTAATTTTAAACTCCCATTAAAACAATGAGTTAATCATAATAATGACAAATTTCTGCCAAAAATTATGCCTGCTTTAAAAATAATTTTTTTTGTGGCACACTTTCTCTAAATCCTGAAGTCCTAATTTATGCTAAAGTTTTGATGATCATTCAGAGTCATATTATAATAAATTTAACATTCTGTATGTTAATTACCTAAGGAATGATCCAATTCTCTTACAACCACAATAATGACTATAACAAAACAGTGAATTTTTAATATCCTAAAAACCAAATGTTGTTTAAAGAGCTCTACTTTGGTCTTCCAAAAGTAATTCATTATAGGCTATGGGTAATTTTCCTCTATAGCACAACTTTGCTTTCTTTTTTTTTTTTTTTGTTTCTTTTTAATAATTTTGGCTTATCAAAATAAAGACTTTTAATATTTGAAATATATTTTATCAGGTATTTTACATGTATTGTTTCATTTAATCGTGTCAACAACTTCATGCCATTTGTTCTATAATTACTGTTCCCTAGATTTCACAGTAATAATGTGGAAAATTTGAACTCTGCAGACAGTAGAGCCCTCTCTTACCCAGCGTACCTGGGAAGATACAGGTTTCTTACAATGAAGTTCGCAAGTTGGAATGGCGGACTCCTGTTTCTTTGGGTCAGAAAGGTCTCAATAGTGGGAGCATTTTTATGTGCTGATTTTTTTTTTCATGTAGAATTGAAACGTTGTGTTTTATTTACAGAACTATGGAGATGGGACTCCCTATGACCACATGACCAACAGGGACCTTGGGTCACATGACAATCTCTCTCCACCTTTTGTCAATTCCAGAATACAAAGTAAGATGAATTTTAAATTAATTTGATTTTCTTCATGAACATGTTTTACAGTGGAAGGGAGAACACTAGCCCAGACAGATGTTCTGTTTTTAGGAACTTGGATCTTTGGTCAGTTCACTATAGTAATTTTAAATTACAGGAAAATATCGATAGTGTGCTTGGTAATAGTGTATAAAGGCCTAAGTTTTACAATCATGTGGAAATACAGAGTTCCAGTGATATAAAATCTACATGAAAATTTTGTCTCTCTTAGATACAAAGCACTTCACGTAATTTCAGCATTGCAACAGTAGTTTTCTAAGTTAAAGTTGATGAAGTGAAAGTGGTGAATATTTAAAATAAAATATCATTGTACTGCCAGTTGGCAATGAGATGTAGTATTAGCTGTGAATTTTTATTAAAAGATATAGAAGATCCTTTAATAATAGGGGTGGTGTGTGTAAATCAAGCAGTGGTATGTTCAAGTTGAACTGTAAAATCTGGTCGTGTATTTACTAAGGCGTGAACTTTGTAGTGCACTAGACATCCTACTTCGCCGGAAGCGAGCTGTGTGAAGTTTGAGACAGTCTGCAAATGTCCAGCATGCCCTTCCTGCTGGTATTCTTAGCATAGTTTTCTGCTTTGATACCCTGTAGGATGTTTGTTTAATAGCAATAACCTGAGCAATGAAAGGATAATTCATAATGGCTTAAAAGGTCTCAAAAACTGGTTGCCTTACTTTTGATTGAAAAAAAAAAATCTTTGTTTTAGTAAATGTGAGTTTTTAACAATATTAGTAAATCTCTCAACTTAGCCAAATTCTATTACAAAGTCATCAATAAATGAAGTTAAATTTCTTGTTGTAAGCTGTTGGACTCCAAGAAAACACACAGCTGTAATTATATAATTTTGAAACCATAATCGCAAATGTTTCTAAAAGACATCTTGAGTTTTAAGCGTTGGAATTATACTTGTAACTTAAGGTGTAGAGATAGTACTTGAATTTCAGTCTTTCTTTTTCCCTCCAAAATAATCACTATTAAATCTATCTCAAGGAATTTCAGGCATTTAACCCAAAATAGACAAAGCAGAGAAATATTAGCAAATTATTTTTACTGGGTAATATCATATGTTTGTGTGTTTAAGTGTCATCCAACTTTCAGAACTATAAAGTTGTCTTTGGTGATAGACTGTTCTTATAGTTGTGCTTTGTTAACTTTAAAATGATAAATTTCATATTTATGTGTAAACTTGATAGCTAAAATGAGAATCTCAGCTTTTCATCGATTTTCTGTAGAAAAGTGCAGCATGTTTCCTGTTTTCAGGATTTACAGATGCCAGTGACTAAATATATTTATTGACTCAAAATTTAAAGAACAATTTCAGACTTCAATGACTAGTAATAATTTTAAATTCTAATGCCATCACTTCTCTATTCATCCTCACCCAACATCAGAAAATAGAATAAAACTTAATTTGGAAATAAAAATCTTAAGTTGCACCTAAAGAGAGTATATTAAAGAATTTCCTTAGCAATTCTAAAACTATCCTACGATGAGCTAAAGTAAAATAGAATAAATTACTACTACTATTTAGAAGTTTGTTATATACATAAAAAAAAAAGTTTTCCTAAAGAACAACTTGATAAGTTAATATCACATAACACACAAAGCAATACAAAATGTTAAATAATTCCTCTTGTTCATGTGTCCTCATGGGCAACTGTTTTACAAACCAAATTTGTTTTTCAGTCCAAATAGTATTTAAAATAATATAAGTAGGCTGAGCGTCTAGAGCTTTAGGGGAGAGAGTTCTTTTCACTTAGTTGTTGTTTAAGCTGAAAGTCGATGTCAGCTGTGTTCTTTTATCCCGTCTGCCCTCCTTCCCATTAAACTCTTAAATATGGAGGCCAAGACCGTCTCCTGCATTGTGATAGGAAATGCTGCTATGGCCGGAGGCTCCCACCCACTGTTCCCATGAAAGGACTTCTCTGTTAGATAAGCTGTCTGGTCTGAAACATGGCTCTTTATTGTTTACAAACTGCTACATTTTCCACCTCAAGCAGATTTTTGCACAGAAAAGAATTGTGTTTGGGCTAAATGGTTTATCTGACATTAACGGTGCAGTGTCAGACTGGGGTCAGGGAAGTCGCCCTCGGAGTGAGAGGGCACGGCGCAGTGTGCAAGAAAGGAAAAAGGGAGAAAAAGACATTTAAACAACTCTGAAATACCGTGCATTTTTAGTTTGGAGAAGAATTTTTTCAAAATATTTTTAGAGAACCAACTATGATGCTGCATTAAAAACTCGTCCCACGCTTATAATTTCTCATATCCCAAACGCCTTCTTGATTGGCTTGAGTATCTCAAGGCTAGATTTGGGAACAAAGATTCTTATTGATTTTTTTTTTTCAAACTGCTGTTTATTTAAAATGAAACCACTTTTGAGATGAGTGATTGCAAAAGTTCTGCTGCATCTTTACAAAGAGAAGATAGGTCATTTTCAAGAAATTAAAGACAACCAATTTACAAGGGGAGACAAAGACAAAATAAAACCCATTAGTACAGCAAACAATTTAAACAAATAGAATATATGGTATATCCTAAACTGTTTTTTGTGTCCAAATCCATATTCTGTGTCACAGTCTTTGTGGAGGTTTTCATTCTACCAAAAGAGGGTCTTAGGCTTTAAGTTTTGACAATATTCCAGTATCCACTCTCAGACTCTTTAGTTTTCATTAAGATTATAAAGGATTTCTTTACATGTCAATGACTTAATTCTACTGTGATGTCACATTAAGGTAAAAGCTATAGCATCAGGAATAAATCAGCCACTTTATTGGACCAGATTCTCTATTGTCAAATCAATCAGGCCTGTAACTGAATTAGGCGTCTGCTACAGAAATAAGTGACACTAATTTTACGGGAAAGAGTTATTAACTGCAGATGACCTGATTTTTTTTTTGGGGGGGGTAAACTTCACTTAGTGAGATTTAGTTTATTACAAGGAAAGAAAAAATAATGAACCACTCTCTTCTTTTGGGAGTGAATTAATATTATATATTTTGTTCTTTATGGCCGTACACTATTTTGGAGAAATGATGCAGGCATTGCTAACATTTGTTCTTAAGTTCTTTTATGGTCACAAAACCCTTTATTACAATTCTGAACTTTTCGATTTTACATGAATGGTTTTATATAAATGTTACAGTTTTTATAATATAATACTTATGTTTTGCACCACAATAATGAAACTCTTTTTGTCTCAAACTTATGCAAAATGGGTTATAATTTATAAGAGTAATAATAGAGTGTCTCCATTCATTTTTTTGAAATAGTTATGTATCTGAATATAGTACTCTATTTGATAGTTTCTGAATCCCTAAACTAAAAAATAAACAAATGAGCACATGTGTGCTTGTGCGTGCATGCGCACACACAAACTCGTGTTATGTAGATGGATTAATGACACTTCTCGGTTTATAAGGTTGTGCTTTTCCTTTCGTTGCTGTCTGTAGTAGAGTTGGTAAATGGAGTTTGGGAAGTTGATATTGTGTACATCCTTTAAAGAAGAACTTAATTAAAATAAATAAAGCAGCAAGCCCCTATTTAAAAAAAAAGTGTGCATGGATTTTTTTTTTCTTTTGGTGTGGGGGAGTCTGGAGGATTTGAGAGTTTATTAAGTATTGAATCAGCTAGATAACAGCCCTCATTGACCAATCAATATACCTTCTTACCTGAAATTTTCTGAGTCCTCACTCATTGCTTTCATTGAGTAGAGACAAGCCAGTTTTTATTTTTACTTGTTTGTATTTCTAAGTCCTGTTTTGTATTAAAGAGAAAACAAATCGCTTCTGCCTTGTGACTACCTATGATTATTAATGATGATAATGTACACTTGATCTGTTGGAAATTTGTTTGCTGCAGTTTTAAATAGTTTGATTAAACCTTTATGGGTAGTCAGTGGGTGGCTTTCAGAATATGCTGATAGGACAGAAGGTTCATGGGTCTGAGCCTTGTTTTTAAGAGGACTATATGCTATGGAATAGTTTGCAAATCCTGGCAAGAACTTATATGCAAAGAGTATGAACTTTTAAAACACTTTCCTAGTTTCCCCCCCCCACCCTTTTGACTAAGCATAAGCATTAAACTTTTGCAAGTAATTGTCCAAATATTTTTATAGTGGCATACAGTGTACTTTCCAGCTAAAACTTTTTGATCCAAGGAACAATCTAAACGTGCATTTTCCTTCTATTGTTCCAGAGCCTTAATTGAAAACTAGATTGTTTGAGTGAGCAAGTTGCCAATAAGATTATAGACATGCATTGGTAACTGAAGGATGTGAAAAGTGATACTTTTTACGGTTGGGTGCAGCTTAGTTCAACATCAGCTGCTGTGTTTTTACATGTCCTTTTGTGAATGATTCAGTTTCCTTATTGTGGTATTTGGTTCTAGTCCCACTAATGGGACTCTACCAGTGCACTAAATAATTTCCCACCATAGGGTAACTGGTTTCTAAACTAGCTCAGTGGAACATTTTACTGCAGGATTAGATCAAGGTTTCAGGCAGAACTGAAGAAAGCTGCTGGCTTATAGGATGACCTTTGCATCTCATCTGGGTTAGTGGTTGATATTTTGATTTGGTTACTGTGGTCATATTGTGACAGCTGCTAGCTCATTATAATTCTGTTCCAGTACTCCGTTTGCCTAGCAGGAATATTTAGGTTCGTATTACTTTAGAGTGTTTATGGCTACCCTGAGTTTAGCCCGGCATAAAGGTGAAGTGTTGTGAGCATTTTCAAATCCCAGTAGCAGAGGCTAGTGGCACACTCTTCTTGTAAAACAGTAAATGTGAGTAGATGCTAGAACAGGGACTTTTTCTTTTCATTACAAAGCTGGAAATACCCAGTGAAGAGGCTCTTACTAGGAAAACTGTTTTGAAAACCTTAACCTACAAAGGAAAAGAATGACCACAAAGAAATATAGCTTTTTCAAAGCAGATTTAACAACCTCTTGGTCAGATTTTTTTCCCCCAAGCAGAAATGTAAGTATTAAAGATAACAAATCCTATGTGATAATGGCAATTACTTGATGTTCAAAGTACCAGAGGTCAAATAATGTTTTAGTAACTTCAAGGAAATGAAATTGTGAATATGGATGTCAGCTCTAGAATTTTTAGTTCATTTTAAAGTATTCTGAAGTTAGAGAGTAAAATCGGGCTGTTTGAAATTTCATTAGTTAGGGAGGTCTGTGCATTTTCACTGTCTTTTTTTTTTGACACTTTGTAGCTTTGAGGTTATCTTGATATCATCTGCTTTCTGTTGAACTGATAATGTGGTAACAGACAATTTCTAAAAGAAGGAATGTTCAGTAGTGGTCTTACTTGTTAATTTTCTTTCTTTGAAAGTTTTGTTATTTTAATATGTTAAGCTTAAAATATCATCCCAAGATATTGAGTCAGACTAAGTATCAACTGAGTGATTTTATTAATCCTGATTGTGAAGTAAGTCCGAAACTGAGATCTGACTTTTCTTTTCTTTTTTAAATTTATTATGGTGACATTGATTAACAAAATCCAGTGTTTCAAGTGTCATTTCAATAGTAAGTCATATATAATTGTATTGTGTGTTCACCACCCATAGTTAGATTTCTTTCTGTCACTAGAACTGACTTACTTTTCTAGTCTGCATTTTGCTACAATTGCCTGTGGGTCCTCAGGTCAGCTACTTTTTAAATCTTTAAATTAAAGGTGACCTCTGAGATAATTTTCTTATGTAATGGTTCATTGATCTTTTAGGTATGTCATTTTATCCTTATACTATATTTTATCTTTAGAGATGTTTTATTGTTCTTTCTAATCCATTCATCTCTATTTTATGATACCTTCAAGTAACTTTGCTAGTGATATGTTTTCTAAATGTAATTTTTAAAGCCTTTTTTACCTCAGCTCATTCCAGATCTACAGTTAAAGGATCAAATTGATCGAGGATAAAATAATACCCTATTAAGTTACATCATCAGGAGAAAAGTATTATGCATGGACCGATGCTTGGCAGAATTGTAGGATCTCAGTTACTGGCTGTTGAATGCTTGTGTTCTTGAATAAATCAGGGAGTCAGACATATAGAGTTTAAACCCCGAATGAAAAGCCCATAAAGTAAAGTCAGGCCTACATCTTACTGTATTAGAAAGAAAACCCTAAACCAGAGCCAGTCATATAGAAAGTTATCCTATGATACTGTATCGTTGACTGTCCAGAATATTTTCCTAATGTCAGGAAATAGACCATATTACAGTGTGGTAGACTTCAAACATACCACAAATTACTTTACCTATAAAAGGAAATAAGTGAAATCAATATTTTTTGAAAGGTTACTGAAAAAGGTTGTGTTTCCAGTATTCAGATAAAGTAACTTATTTCCTCTTGTCAGGTCAGTAAATATTTCTGTTCCTCTTTCATTGGTCTTCCTTTCCATTTAGCTGCCTACTCTAGGGTAAAGCATAATTAATGCTGTGATAATCAAACATCTTTATAGTCAAACTAGGTAGACTAAACCAGGCGTTATGAAATTTAGAAGAACTGATACCAGAAAAAAAAAAAAACATTACTTGAAAACTGTAGTTAACGGAAAAGTGTAGTCTTCTAAATACCAGAGGGAGATTTCTCACAAAGAAAGTTATTGACCCCAAGGGAAAATAAATCATTTTAGAGTCAAGTAAAAGTCAAAAGCAGTTTGTATCAGGTAGGGATGTTTTTGTTTGGAAGTAATGGAGAATGTGATGAATGGTGGCTTAAAAATCCTTTTCTCGCACTAGAAGTCTCGTGGTAGGCCACTGCTAGAATTGGTTTGCAGCTCAGTAATGTCAAGGCTGCTGTCTCCGTGACTCTTTTGTCCTTTTCCTCATTGTCTCAAGATGACTGTCACTGGCTTTCAGGTGTCGAATCTGGGCTCGATGCAGAAAGAAGCAGGGAAAGGTGAGTCCAGCAGTGTGACTCCCTTGCCTGCCTATATTCTATGGCTATTTCCAGCTACAGAGTTTTGTCAAGGGGATTGGAACATACACAATAGTTTCTTCAGCCTATTCAATGGAAGGAGACAAGAAAGGAGTTGAGAATGCATATCGGACATAGCAACTTACAGAGTTTATTTAGTTTCTTTGAAGAGAAAAATATAGAATTTTCAACTTACTTTTGAAATTAAGAGCAAGTGTCAAACTTTTATGTAATAAGCAAAGCATAAAAATGGATCTCAACTCCAAATTCTGGCCAGCAAATTAGATAGAAAGACTCAAAGATACGGGGTGGGAAAAAAGGTTTTGAAATGAGGAGGAAAGAGAAAGTACAGGCATGAGAATCATGCACGGGCAGAAGGGGCCTGAGGTGTAGAGCCTGAGCTTTCATTGTCCTCACCCCTTGAGCAAGTCAGCAGCTAGCCAAAGTCACTCCTCTTTATGTGCGAATCACCTAGAACCTCCACTTGCACGTTGCTGGCTTGAATTCCTGCCATGCTGTCCAGAGCACCCTGAGCAGCAGGCCTGTAGCTCCAGCCACCAGCCTTTTCCTCAGTCCCTTCCGTGGTCTTGGGCAGAACCTCAGGCCAGTGCCCACTCTCATAGTCTCCTGTCACAGCCATTCAGAGCAGGCCTGGGGCAGCAAGTCCCAGGACATGCTACTACAAGTGACAGGCAGAGAGTGTTCCCTTGCATCACTGCCAAGTAGCCTCCCAGGAAGTTATTTCCAACAATGTGCCATGTTTCTGTGAAGCACTAGACAAGAATACTCACTGCCCAGGGCAAAAAAAAAAAAAAACTCTCAATTTTATTTTAATATGTACACAGTTGTATTTGTTGATCTTTCATGTGGAAGATTAAATCCAACCAAAAGACAACATTTAATTTTAGTCAACATGCCAAGACTGCATGAAATTGTGGTAAGAGCTGGATCCAGCTCTTGGCCAGAAGATCCCCACCTCTGCTGAACATAGTCGTGACATGAATCAGGTCAGTGAGAACACAGGCAGGGGGACAAACCATCGATCATCAAAAGTAAGCTGGATATGAAACAGACAGTGCTGTTTTTATTTAATAGTAAAGTTTTTCTATTAAGTTTTTCATTGCAAAGATGGTTTCTTTGCATAAGCTCGATACCTAAAATTTGCCTGTGATAGCATTAACCAGTGAATGTAATTTCTGACTGGATCCTTGGGCATGGGATTAAATACTGCATTTCTCCAACCTCTCATCGCCCCTCAGCTCCAGGAGAAAGTATCAGGAGAGTTACACGGTCTGTAAACCTAATGTCCATTAAAGCGTGTATCTACCTGAAATGCTACATTGACCTTCAATAGGAATAAGCCTGTTGTCTTTGTTCACACTGTAACGTGCATGAGGACCCAAGAAGCAAAAGCACTGAATTTTAAGCACCATAAGTCTTGAGAGGCATCATGGAATAGAGGATCAGGCTAGGGGTCACTGCTGCCTTAGTCTTGGCTTTTCCACCTCATGATGATTGGTCTTTGAATAAATTTCTCATGAGCCCCAACTTTTCCATTTCTAAAGTGAAAACAGTAATATCTCCCACCCACCCCCCCATGCTTATAGTTACTGTGAGCAGAGCAGTGAAATGATAGACTTTGTAATAACTGCTCTGCTGTGTGAGTGTTACCTTATGGCATTACAAGGCTACACATTGTACTCTGTCACTTTTGTCTGTAATTAATTTTTAAAAATCTATATTTTTGGGTCTTGGGTGATAGCAGTTTTAAAGCACCTTACTTTCTAATGGGATTGGAACAGAAGGCAAGAACAGGTGGAGGTAATATAGAATATTAAGTTCTGTAAACATCAAGACCAAAATGGAAAGATTTCTTTCTCAGCCAAAACAGTAATCCTATAAAATAAGTACCTCTTTGGGGACAACTTTGTGGAATGCAGATGCGCCCCTTTGTGAAGTATTTTCCTCCAGCCATTTTTCTCCCCAACTTAAATGTTCTCAAGTTTCATTGTTACACTGAGCTAAAAAACGCCTTGGTGTGGTTGGTGCCCGAGTGGTTAGGCTAGCAGGCCTACTGACGAGATGAGATTTTTACGCCTGCCTTGTAGGCCATCCGAATAACGGAGTAACCATTCGGTAGGATGCTTTTCATCGAGAAGGTGCTATTACACTTACCTTCCGTGTTCTTGGGAAGGAATTATTGGAGACAGACTTCTTCCTTTTCAGTCCACACTTCTCCAGAGAAGCTCAGCATACAATGCTGCCTCTGCACGTGATTGTTCTCTCGTTCCCTTCACTCTCCGAGTCTTTCCTAAGATCTCATTTTGTTTTCTTTTGCATCATGTCAGGCCTATTGACCAAAAGTTGCAAGATGTCTGAAGCCTGGATTGGGATTAAACTAGAGTGATTCCTAAGCACCAAATAGAGAGAGCCCAAGCATTTTTCATCTTCTTGATGACTGTTTATTAATCACTCCTCAGTTCCTTGACACATTTATTAATAGGGAAAACCGTAAGGAAGCTTCACATTAAATCGTAAAATATAGCCAGTTATTTTGTTTATGTTTAAAGTAAGATATCTAAATCTTTCCAATAGATGGACTCTCCCACTGAAGCCCTAATGTGGGGGAAGTGGGCAGGAGTGGGCTGAGCAAGGCTTGTTTTCATTTGGGCGTTGGTTTGACTTCCTGCATGCTGTTCTCCAGTTGTGTGATCTTGGGCAATCTTTAGCGCTCTGACAGAATTTTTCATCTGAGTAGTTGCTCTGTATTTAAATGAAGTAACGTGAAAAGCACCTGGCACTTAAATTCAGTTACTGTGAATTATTATTATTATTATACCTACTTTTATTTTATCTAGACTGTTTTTCTATTTATTGGGTCAGACCAGCTTGGCAAAAGTGATATGCAAACTTGGGACTCATGTAGCACATTTGGCAAAATGTAGAAGTGATGCTAAAGCTGAATGAAAATAGACAGGGTGTAATATTCGATAACATTTGTTGGGGAAGGTGGAGACAAAAGAAAAGAATGATGAGAGAAGAAGAGACATATACAGCCGATTTTAGAGCATGGTGATACGACTTTCTAGCGCTGATTTATCAGCATTGGAGTGGCTATCTAAGTCTGAAATTACTAGGGTACTAATTGCGCCTGCCTTTTCCTCACCTTGACTATTTTAGACCAAGCTGTGCTCTTAACAGTTCAGTAGTCAAATCTGAGTACTTTGGATGCAAGCATAAACTCTTTATGTGTAACTCATTGTACTTAATTGGGGAATACCAAATTGTGGAAGAAATTTCATTAGTGACCCTGTCTCCTTCAGAACTTTCTGAATAATTGGAAATGAGCCTAATACCCATATTTTTGGAAGCCTTAAGCATTGGTCTCCTGACAGGATCAAATTCGTGCTTTTAATTGTGTGTGGGTTTTTTTCAAAAATTCATTGCAGAGTTTCTTTTTTCCTTACTTATTGATGGTCTCACAGATATTATTTGGAAATTAAGATGCAGTGGGAATAAATATTTGCAGTATCTTGGCAGACCACTCAAGTAGCTGTGGGCAACCTCCGTGAGGCATCGTAGTAACTAATGATGGGAAAATACTGACCTATTAAACAGTAGTTTGCTAAATAACCTTTTGGTGATCTTGAACAAGTCATTTTTCCTTTTAACCTCAGTTTTCTTATTTCTATTACTGACCTCACTCATGGAGATGTGGTCAGAGGGAAAAGAACTCTGAAATTTTATGTTACTTCAGAAATAAAATGGTTCTAAATACATACTCCTTTGTGATTGCATTTTCCATTCATTGCAAACTTTATAGTTTGAACACCAAATTGAAAATAAAACAGAAGAAAATATCCTTGTTCACCGTCTTTTAAAGGCATTTTAATAGTTAATGAGAAATTGCCCCATACACTGAAGAGTGTCATTTGCTTTTGAAAGAAAAATTTACGCTCTTCTCTCAGCTGGGCTGCTACTAGTTTAAGGGTGGAATTGAGTTCACACCTGCTCTAGCATAGAAAGAAGCTTCTCTGTGACTTCTTTAAAATATTCTCAGAGCAGAATAAGAAAGAGAGCTCACTATTCCCACAATTGTAACTACACAGTAATGTCCTTTGCAGACACTAAGGAGGCTGCATTATAAATTAGCTATAACTTGCTTAAATTTCCCACACCTAGATGTGCCCCCTGATTTCCCCTCAAGGTGGAATGTGGTTGTAGAAATGCAGTTGGTTTGCGTAGGCAGTGGTTGACATTAACGTTGTGAAGTGTACATATGGGAAAATCTTTGCATTTGCTGGGCCATTTAGCGTTCAAACATGGTCCGTTAGCCAGGCAAAGTGCAGTGGCTTTTCTGAGTGCCCTAGTTAAGGGGCAGGATGTGTAAAGTAGTGTACTCTTAGGTGGATAATTAATAAGTGGCGTAGGCTTGTAAGGCTATATAATATAATATATAAATTTCAGCACCTGTTAAAGTTTTATGAGAGCAGATCACTTTTCCTTACAACAAGGGAAGATTCCTCCCTGTAGAAAAAGAAAGTGCTCCCAGTACAGGTGAAAATCTTAATGACTAATGGAGGGCAGGTTTTTGTATCAAATGCTATTTTCCATGCTCACGGGGATTATGCAACATATTTTAGCTGTCAAATTTAAATAGCATCCCTATACTATTCTATTTTGTATGGATTTGACTGTAGATGACATAATACTGCTTAGAAAAAAAATATTTTGGTGAATTTTAATATTTACTGACTGTTGACTTGCCAAAGAAGCTCCCTCATAAATCCCCCCACAAAATGATGGAGATTTTTCATTTTATAAGTTCTTCACAAGTAAAATGTTCAAAGGTAGAGCCTTTTCTAGAAGTTAAATTGGAAGGAGTAGAGAACATAAGACAGAGATCCTGAGTTCAGTTTTTTGGCTTGGTTGTGTCATGAGCACTTTTTACACCTCATTTTAGCTGTAAATTTTCAGATGGGGAGGAAGCACTCCCTTACGGCAGTGAGGGAGAGGGCAAATTACATATTTGAGAAAGCAAAGCAGAATATCTTACTGCTTTTAAAGTTTGATTGGCTTCTTGGTAAATAAAATTAATGTGTTATTATCATGTCTGCAATCATATGGTCCTCAGTATATATGTCTATGTATGTATGTATGTATACACACACACACACACACAATTAGTAACCTAGTAATATATAGAAATTCCATTTGTACTAGCAACACTTAAATTAGTCTTTGGTTCATTCATTTGTTCACTCACCCAACATCCTTGTGGAAAAGTCTGTGTCCTATCGGCCCTATGGTAGGTACTAGATAGTGACATGCCACTTTTCTTACCTTCATTTTGACCCATGATCTGTGGAAAGAATCATACTAGTATCAGATAATTATAAATCAGGGCATCAGGGGACTTATCAGTGAGTACACAGGGTGCTGTTGAGTTTTATATCTGGGCTATCAACCATTAGCTTCCTCATAATAATGGCTCAAATGATTTGGTGTTCACTGTGAACCAGGCATCCACTAAGAACTTTATACGTTACCTTCTCACCATAAACCTCTTTGCTTCTCACCATAAACCTCTTTGCTAGGCATTGTCATTCTCATTTATAGGAGGACATTTGAGGATCAGAGAGATTAAGTTACCTATCTGTTATTGTGTAGTGAGTAGGTGGCAGAGTCTAGATTCAAAAAACTATCTACTGCACTCCAAAGCTTTTTTTCCTAACCACCTTGTGGAGGATACAGAAAGAATTCCCAGAGGTGTGATCACAGTAAGCATGTGTTCAGCTGCAAGTAATAGAATACTTGATAATAGTAGGTTAATTAAATAAGGATGGCTTTTTCCCACACTGAAGGGGATGTTTAGGGGTAGGAGGTTGCCCGTGTGGATTCAGCACATCATTATTGCCATCTTTCCTTTCCGCCCTCCTCAGCATGCTGACTTTCAATCTTCTGCTTTTTCTCTCACCTTGTTTTTCTTGCAAGATGGCTGCTGATTCCCTGATATCGCCTCAGAGTTCATAGCAGAAAGCAGGAGGGGAAGAGATCAGAGCTGCATCCATACCTACATCTATCTCATTTCGTCAGGAGAAGAAAAAAAGGCATTTCTATAACCTTGCACTAACAATGTATTGGCCAGATCTCTAACAGATATCTATTTGTAGCTGCAAGGGAAGCTGGGAAAGTGAACAGCGTTAGCTGACCCTGTAACTCAAGAGTCAAGGAAGAGAGAAGGGGCTTGGGAATGGTCATTAGATGAATCAACATGAATTTTATTACATTGCAAGTGATAATGAATGAACTGAGTTTTAAAGAATAGGTTAGAACTAGCCAGGAAAAAAGAAAATTCCCAGTTAAAAGAAATGCTTGTCCAGAGATGTGAGAACTAGAGAGAGCATGTTACGGGAAGCCTGAAACTGAAGTAGTTCCATAGGACTGAGACATGGGTCCTTAGAACAAGAGATGACAGAGGATGTGGGTTAGAATCCTGGCCCCTGAATAACAAAGGGTCTTTCTTATATGGTAGATGGAGGAAGCTGAATTTTCACTGAAACGTAGTGAACTACTTAAGGATTGATTTTAAATAATGGGATAACATGATCTGATTTAGGATTTAGGATAGTCACCCCTGCAACAGTGTGACTAGGAGGCAACATTAGAAGCAAGGAGATTACTCAAGAGATGATTACAGCAATTCCAAATGGATATGTTGAGAAATTGAACTGAATCAGGGACAGGAGGATATAAATTTGAGTGATATTAAACTGAAGGAAATGGGTGACCTTGATAACAGATGGATAAGGGAGGGGTCATCTTTTGCATCTTGAGCTACCTGGTAGATGGTGGAACCATTCATTAAGACGTGTAAAATGGGAGGAGAATTAGGTTATGGAGGATTAAGGTGACAATTTCGTTGGGGATATAATGAATTTTTGAGATATCTGTGGGTGGATTGATTTGTAGTTCTGGGCTGGGATTGCAGATTTGGCATACAGTATTCCATATTTGGTTGTTGAAGTCATAGGAATGGATAAGTTACCAGAAAGAGAAAAGTGAACTTAAATTCTGATTAATCATTCTCTCTAAAGATCCTAAATTTAAGGGGAAAAGCTTCTTGTCTCATCTTTTCTTTCTCCCTACAAATGTGATATTTTAAAGAAAACTATAATTTTTGATTTGATCATGTAACTTTCAGTGTTATATTTAATCACTTATCCCTAACATACTATTTTCAAATTCTCTTCCTTTCTCCCTCCCTCCTTTTCTCCTTTATTCCACCAACATTAGTTAGTTTAAAACACCTGTTTCAGAGCACTAATTTATCCACCATATTTAGAAGACATCATGGATTCTTAGAAGTGGAATGGAAATTAGAGCTCTTCTTGTCTACTTTCTGATTTACATCAGCTTCCCTTTCAGTGTAGAAATCCATCTACATGAGGCCCTAGCAAGTTTATTGGTACACAAATGACTAATGTATGAATGAGTGGATCCCCGACAGGCACTCATTCCTCTGCTTGGGCATTTCCTGCACTGGGGAAGCAATACTGACAAGGCAATTCATTGCATTGTGACAGCTCTAACTTTCATAAACTTCTCTGTACTGTACCTGTCAGCCTGAGGTACTCGTGTTTTCCTCTGACGCTACTAAAGATTGTATATTGTCTCTCTTTCTACACGTTCCCAGGATGATGATCCTCGCTTTCCAAATGTGTCATTGGATGGTGTGTAACACATCACAGATCACGTTTTTACCACACCTCATATTCCTGGTCATTGTTCTCCACGTGCGTTCTAGTTGGTCTCTTTCCCCTGCCAAGTAGTGAATACAGTGCTTACCACAGTATTTCAGATCAGATTAGTCAGTAGTGGGTCTGCTTTTATTTTTAGTTTTAATGCAGTCTAAGATTCTATTTGACCACCCATGTTCTAGTTTTGACTGAAAATTGAGTTTGCAGTCCACTAAAATCATTGTGTTTTTAATATAATTGCTTTGTGATCAGATCTTCCACATCCCTGTGTAGAATGGGACTCTATATTTATACTTATTAGAATTCTTCTTGTTGGGTTTGGTCTGCATCCATCCTTTCACTCTGCCAATACTGGAGGCAGTATGGTGTGCTGCTTAGCAGCATGCACCCTTGGTTGAAATCCTGACCTTATCCTTTCCACATGTTTTCTTCACCTGTACGTTAACAATAATTATAAAATCTGTTAGGATTTTGGGAAGAAATAAATGAGGTAATGTATGAGTAAGGCATAGAGGGAGTACCTAGAACATCATGAACGCTCAATAAATGTTCACTTTTACTACTGCAGTGGGTATGGTGAGTTAAAGAGGGCCATTTCTATAATTGTGAATCCTCTTCTTTACTGTCAGTGTTCTGTTCACTGGAGGAAAAGCTTCAGACAAATGGTTCTTCTGTGATCAGTGGAAAAAGCAAATGCAATTCTTGATTTTGAGTTGTATGATTAGCTAGATTTATCAGGCAATGAATAGGATGTGATGATGAATAAAGTTGCTGTTGACCGATAGTTATTAACTGACTACTTTGTTGAGCCTTATGAGAAAAGAACTCAAGACAAACAAACAAATAATAAAAATCTTAAAATTAGCTGGACAAAAGTCCTAGGTGTTCCTTCATCTATACCTAGTTTTAAGGCAGAAGATACAAGGCAAGTTAGATGTTAAATTATAGGTAGTGAAGGTTATATGAAAATCCGAGTTAACTCTGAGGGTAAATTGAGAGGTGATTATATCCTTTACATAAGGATTATATCCTTTGCCAAAGGATGCCTTTAGATTTAGTCTATGAAAATTAGACTCATGATAACTTCTCAGGAACACAGTTCTTGTCACAGAAAAGATCCCTAGAGAGCCATGTGTGAGCTCCCAGTGAGTTTTAAGAATAGGACCCTATTACAGGGCATTAAGCTGGTAGCTAGGCCTAGTCAAGATGAGAGGATAGATTAGCATCCACCGGCCTGTTTTATAACCAAGCAATGGGACCTCATAAAAGGTCCAGTCTGACCCATGCCAAGGTTAGATCAACCAGACTTGTTTTCATAACAAATGTCACGATGGTGACAAATCATCAGAAACATGTCAGCACACTGTTTGTAGCTCTAGATTTCTTTCTGGACAAACCTTCTTTGACTTCCTCTGTTTGGTCATATCCACAAAAAGGATGAATGGTGCATTAAAAAAGCCAGCCCATTTTGGTTTATCACACCAATGTGTAGAACTCAGGCTGCAAATGTCTCTCCATGTACCTGGCTTCCGTTCTTGTCATTTCCTTGTGTGTAGATTTTGATCTGGTGCCATCAGGAGTGGGAAGTTAGCCCTTCTGCGAGTGAAACTTTCAGAATTAATTGTATCTGATTATTTGTAAGGCTTGAGAGGTGGTTTAGTAGTTAAGGAACATTTAGACTTTCTCTGTAGCTTTTACAAACCATCGTGACTTCCTGCATGTTATTTTGCACTGATACCCTTTGCCACTGCTATATCTCAAAAGAGCCTAGACTTGTGGCTATTACTCCTTGGAAACTAATGGGGCTGTAGCATTTATTCAACTACTACCCTTTTCTAAGCCAAAGTAAGATTATATTTTTCCACTTTCATAGACAGACAAATTGAGATCTATAAAATAAAACCTAGTCTCCCTCTTTTTTCTTTTTTAGATAATCTGTAGCAACTAGCTCATTGGTTTTCTGTAGAATTGCCTTGTTTTAAAAATCAAATTGAAGACCAACTTGATTCTGCCTGCAGAGCAAAGCTATCTGCCTTTTTAGAAAATCTGGATGGTTAAATTGGAAGCACGTTCTGCACATGGTTTAGCAGTTAGTAGCCTGGAAAATGACCCAATAGCCAAGATAGTTTTTTTAATCTTCATTGTAAGTGCTTGTTTAAAGTTTAAGCCTGTAATTGACTATTTTGCACATTGTTCATTGTTAATTCTTTTCAGGCTATTATAGTTTTGTAAATACATTGCCTGCTAAGTTGTGTCAGTAGAGGAACATTAGTGCTATAAGAAATCTAGTTAAATGTGGTGCTTAAAAACATTACCAATTAGACCAGATCACCATGATTCTTAGTGATCCCAGGAAAGTCCCTTTCTATTTGTGCACATTTCCACTCATTTAAAACAGGTATGACTTTTTTTTTCCTTTTTTTTTGTTAAGGGGAAGCACATAAATTCATACTATGTTGTGACCTACTAAACAGTTTCTCTTCTGGTTGATGGCTATGTTAGTCAGTATTGTTATTCAGCTCCCTTAGTTTGTTCCACATGAGTGGGGCAAAATCCTTCTAATTTGCACTTTTCTCTGATTTATTAACTGTTATCTGTCAGATAGTTTAAGCCATTCTATTTTGTATAGTTTATATTTGAGAAATAATTTTTAACATACACCACACTCAATTTACTCTATTTAGATGAGTATGATAAGCACTGTTTAGAAAGTCAGGGAACTTCCTGCTGTTCACTCTTTAATTTCTTAGTTTGGAAGAACTGGACATCACTTGAAATTACAGGTACAAGCTAATACTGGCTAGTAATTAAAGGTTACAAAAATTGTAAAGGAAAAAGAGGTAAATTTTTGCCTATCAGCTAGTAAGGACCATTAGAATATGGATATGATGGAAAATAATGACATAGATAAAATGTGATTTATCTGTGTATGGTATAGGAAGAAAAATAATGTTTGGAAATGTACTGAATGTAGCTTAAGGTATTTACCATTATGTACAAGTAGAAACTTGCATAAAATTACTCTTGATTAAGTTTTATGTGAAACAAAGGATATGATTATAAGTGTAAAATCGGAGAGTATTTTAGGAGCATCATAATAATTCAGCTAGAGGCTTTGGCAACTCTTTGGTCAAACTAGAGAAGGGAAAGAAAGAGCCAGGAAGCTTGATTTGGTTATGCAGATGTGCGACACATGTTGGAGTTTAAACCTAATGGATTGTTGCACTAGATTTGGTCATCAAGTGATGCTTTTCGTGGCAAATATTATCTGAGCCATTGATCTAAACACTGATAAATGCAGAATGCATGTAAGCAGAACTACTGCCTTTCTGTCCTCTGCAACAAAATTTAATAGTCGGCTTTGAACTTTAGACCCTATAATACAGAATGAGAGAAAAAAGGGTTAAGTAGTAAAAGAAAAAAGCACCTGTGGGTAGGGCATGCATATTTAGAGATAAATTCAATAAGCAGATACCCAAAAGTTATGCTTTGTAAGAACAAATACACTAAAAGGATATTCCAACTTTTAGGCTAACAGAAATGGGAACTGAAGAGCGAAAGCAATTATTTATTAAGAAAGAGGCACGGTTGAAATCGAGTGTTATAGAGGAGGAGACTGGCATGATTACAGGAAGATATTAAGAATGTCAAAAAATATCCCCAAATTAAGAGTGTAAAAAGGAAGAAAGACTGCCTATGAGATGATGATAAATAATAATGAGTTATTTCTGATAGCACATAAAGAACAGGAGGTCCAAAAAGTGGATTGTCAAGCCTTGAAGAGATAGAAAGGGTAATTTATTGACAGGCAATGAAGATACTGCTAAAAAATAAATGAATTTTTCACCTCGGTGTTCACAAAAGAGGGTGGGAGACAGATGCCAGAAACAGACTTAAATTTCCCAGGGGAGAATGAAGGAAATACAAAAGGAATCAGGATCATGCCAGAACAGGTGAGCAAGGGGTGAGAAGAAAAACTAATAAAACCATAAAATTTAGCTGTTGTCACTTAGAAATCTTGAAAATAGTTACAGGAATAAAGAGCTAGGAAGGAGAAGAAAAGCAATTAACTGTGTTTCTTAGATTTGTTTTATCTGGTTAATTCATTAGACTGTCTCTTTTGAAATTTACCCTTAAAGGGAATAGGATAATATACTTTAAAAATTAACTTAAGTAGCCTTTGAATAACCAAAACATCTTTTTTGTCCCCTAAGTTCCAAGTCTGAGTTACCCCAGTATGTCTTGTGTTTAATGATATTAAGTATTTGTTAGATGTTTATTGTCTAATTATTTTTTGCAGAGTAGTCACCGAGTCACTTATTCAGTCAGTATTTATTGGCTATTTCTTAGTGCCAGACACTGTACTAGATCCTGAAACTGAGCACTGAAAAAGACAGATGTTCTCTGAGGGCTTTTGAAGTCCCTTCTCCTTCACTCCCATAAACCACCTTACCTCCTGCCAGGTGAAAGAGAGGTCACTGATTAATTTTATTATCATTCCTGGTCTTATTTTTGACGGGCTTCTTGGTGGAGACTGTCTGGAGAAGGGTGGCCTCTTGTTTTTGCTGCGCCTGTTTGCTGGGCTGTGCACAGTGTGCATGCCTGCTTCCTCTTCTAGTCCTCAGCTGTGGATCTCTTTCCAAGGTCACTAGTTTCCCTGGCACTCCAAACCAGACTTCTTGCTTGTTGCTCCCTACCAGCTGCCCTTGAATGAATTTAGGAATCCTTGACCTCCTACTGATGTTTTGAGATTCCCAGATTTCTTGCTTTGGACAGACAAGATTCTGTACTTTCAAATGTACTTTTTCCTTTCTCCATTTTTCACGACTTCTGCATTTTGACCTTGAGTGTACATACATCCCGTCCCAGGCTGTCTCCCTTTTAAATACCCTAGTTTCCACTCTTTGTCTCTATAAACTGGAGGGCTCAGTAAACCTTATCTACTAAAAAGGCCTTTCCATTTCTCTTCCCAGAATTAATGTTTCTTTGCTTTGTATTCAAAGATTACTTAAGTCACTCATTAATATAGATACTTTGTGTGGAGGGCTTCACTACTGTCAGTTGTTCCTTCTTTCAGGTATTGCTTTAGTTGCTACCTAAGAATGGAATAGGAGAGATGTTTCGGTGACATTATTGCTGCGCATGTAGGAAAGGGACAAAGCTGTAACCCACCTTGTTCTCATGGCCAAAACTCTTATAAATAGAATTTATCTCTGGAGCTCTCTTTCCTACCAGGACTGTAAATGGTGACCTTTGATTGGAACAGAACCCCTGTAAGCTCTTGATTCTTTTATGTAGTTCTTTAAGTGTCCCTGAAAGCTAGTAGGCTTATGTTCATCCACAGAAGAAGGATCAACGAGGCTATGTCACTGTATTTCTGTCATTAAAAAAATCTTTTATATAGAGCCAGTTGCAATTTGATTGGTTATTAACCTGGAAAGAGGTCATTATTTTGGAGACAGTTGCAATTTGATTGGTTATTAACCTGGGAAGAGGTCATTATTTGGGGGGCTATTACTTGGGTGAGTCTATCATCTTATTGGGGGTGGGAGAACTAACATACAGGAGACAACTATAAATGTAGCAATACCAACCCCACCCACAAGTGCTATAGAAGCAAAAGCTGTGCAGAGAATGCCAGAGAGAAACGTTGGTACACCTTGGATATCGTTTTATACAACTGTTTTTTAATGTCCTTGTGTATGAGATACAAAAGTGTATCTGATGAAAAGCATTCTTTACCTGTCATCTTATGGCCCCTGAACTTCATAAGTAATTATGAACACATCTTGTAGATCTTCACCCTTCCTTGCTGTACATCTGTTACCTCTGGACCATTCGCATAATACGGATTCCTGGGCTCTATCTTCTGTGTTTGGAGGCCTGGGCTGGGACCCAAGCATCAAACTTAAAATGTGCATTTGGTTACGCTGATGTCCTGCCAGGTTTGAAATTTCTGGCCTACACATGGCTTCAAAGAACTGTCATTCTAGTTTTCAAAACTGTTCATTTTTAAAAAATTCATTCTTATTTTTAAATTCTATTTCTTTTTTACTCAGCAAAAATAAGTGATCACCCAATTAGCACTTAACTATTTACCATCAAGGTATATTTATGCCATAAATTAATAACTTTTTTGTGTGTCAAAGAACATGGATAATTTTTAATATGTTAAAATTGTTCTTACTTCCAGAAAGGGCTGAATTATCTCTATTTTTTGTTTGTTTTATTTGTCTTTTAAATCGATAGACTTAATCTAATGTCTCTAAAAGTTTGACTGTAATATGATGTGAAGGGCAGACATTCATTGTTATAGATTCACAAGTATACATTACGTATATGCAGTGGGGATGATTTTTCTTGTAATTAGGAAAATTGTTAATGTTTTTTTATTAATTTAGAGGAAAGACAAACCAAATTAGAAAAAAGTTGGCATTATAAATATTTCAAAAAAGAACATTTATTATTTTTGTAATATACAGCTAAGACTAAATGACATTGAAGAGGAAAGCTTGGCCTGATACAGAACTATTAGAGAATAGCTAAGAATGCTATGAAAATAGCCTCAAATTGGTTATAGGCAAGTATGTTTTTCTCAAGTGCTTGGGTGATTTTGTTATACTTTGTAATATTAACTCTATTGTCTTGTACAATCTGTTGTACACAATGAACTATTTTTAAAGATTTCCTGGTCAATAGAAGGAAGATAAGCCTCAATTGTTGTAGCTTGATTTTGAGTCTTTTCCCCTATAACCTATGAAATGGTAAGGTGGATAATTAAGGATATTCTGTTTTATGTTCTAGCACCTTTGGAATGATAGAACTGTTTTTGTTTGATTTGAGTTTCTCCTACACATACCGTTTTGATCACATTATTATGGATGTACAGCTGACCCCAGGCTGCTCACAGCCATGGTTTCATAGCTATTCACAGGAGGCTCCAGTTCACATGTTGGCCATGGTAGTAGGTAGACTCTTTTGTGTCTGTTGAATTCTGTACACTTAGTTTAATAAAATTAAAATGCAGAGAGAAACTCAATTAAAGGCTTCTTTATGTTTTGTAATATGTGGCCTAAAGTTAAAGAAAATGTGTGGAATTTAGGTATTTATTTGTTTTTGCACGTGCCATAGTATATTCCATTCTGTCATTGAAATTATTAACACCTGTTTTTATTTAGAATTTTTGGCAAGTTGAAAATATAACCGTTAGAGAGAGTTAAAGTTCTAGTATTTGAGTGAATCAAGTGGTTAAGTCATTAATCATGTGAAATTATTTCTCAGGATATTAATAACATTTTTTTTTATCTGCAAACTTGTTTTCTAATCACAAAGTCTTGGTTGGTGAAGTTTTATTTGAAAGCATATCCCACTGTTAACAGGCCAAGGATACCTAGAACTATGGAAAGGTTAACAACATATTGCTGGATTGAATTTTAAATTACATTGTTTGTAAGCTTATTTGACTTTCTTCTTTCATACTGATTGGTATCAGTTTCTCTTGATATGGATGTGTTTCTTATGATTCTTTTGTACATTTGTGTACAGTCTTTAAGTCTTTCATTAATTCCATTAATCAAATATTTATTTAACACCAGCTTTATGCCAAATACTTGGCCTGGCTTGGTGCTGGGGATACTTACATGAAGAACATGTACTTGGACTTTATCTGTCACCAGGAAGACACAGGAATTAAACAGGTCAAGAGAAGTAGAGGGTTCTATGGAAGCTCCTAGCAGGTAGGGACATAGCCCACTGCAAGTTAGGGAGGTTGACATCTAAGTTCGCATCTGAATGATCTGGAAGAGACAGGCAAAGGGCGCAGGTGTGGAAACAAGATGGAAGAGTGTTCAAGTGCAGGGCCTAAGAAGTTACATTTGCAGAAGGCTAGAAGTAAGGGAAGAGATTGGGCATTTCTTTCAGAGCACTGCAGAGTGAGAGTGAGAGGGAGAGGTTCTCCACAGCCATGAGAGGCCCCTGTGAAGGGCCCTACAAGCCATGCTCAGCATCTGTCATTCATTCAGCAAATATGTGCTCAGCACTGACTACGTGCCAGGCATTTGGGACACATCAGGAAACAAAGCAGAAAGTAATGCTTGCCCTTGTGGAGCTTTTATTCAAGCAGGGAGGAGCAACCAATAAACATGTTGCTAGTGGTTTTGAAAACAGGCCAGAAGCATGTGTAGTCCAAATGGTTAGTCTCAGCAGTTGCCAGTATCATTGAGCCAAATCAAAGACTATTTAATAAAAATAACTTTGCAATCATTTCCAGTTCTTGTCTGATAGCTACAGATAAACTTATTGATAATTCAAGATATTTACAGAGAAAGTTGGAGATTACCTATAATTTATATTTATTGATCACTCACTTTGTGCCATGCATTGGGCTAAACAATGAGCATATCACATTTAGGGAAAGTACTGACGTTTGCTTTAATCAGTATTTCCAGTTTATCAAAGAGATACACCTGAAGAGTAGAGGGCTTATCTGTAATGTTAAATGAGAATACCTGAGAGGTGATCGTATGGATGAGTCGTCCCATATTCCTGTTTTTAAAACTCATTACCAGAACCAGGATTCTTTCTTGCGGCACTTTGATGAAATCACTAAACTGAAAAAAAAATGCTCATTTTTTTTTTAAACCATGCAAACAAACAAATATTCTACATAGTGATTGAAACTAGACATTTGCTTGTCACTCAAAATTAATTATTGTAATTAAGTTTTAGTACAGTGAATACTTTTTTGGTGGAATTAATAAGGAGCAAAGAGGATTTCAGAAGTCAATGCATAGAAGGAGAAGAAGAAATATAGTTGAGCAGAGCGAATGAAGAAAGATGTTTGAGACCTTACGATTTTAAAAGAGCATTAAATGAAAATATTTGTTTGTATGAGAGGTATTTGGAAAACTTCTTTTACTCTGGCATTCTTAGCCTGATCTGTATTATTTCCTTTAGAATAAAAGTTGCAAGCGGGTAGGAATTATGCCTTTAAGTGTTAGCCTGTAAAGGACTGGAAAACTACTCAAGGGTAACAGCTGAAGAGGAAATGGCTCTGTCAGTGTCATGCACATGGATGATTGGGCACATAAGGGACACAAGCAGAGAGAAAGGTAAAGAGGGAAGAGGTCGTAAAACAAGGAGGCTTGTTTGGAACTAAAATATAATAGCAAAAGCAAAAGCCTTGAGCATCACCAAGGTGATGTATTTTTTCTCTTAACATAATACAAATGCGTACAGTTGCAAGTGTGTGGTGCTTCTTGCACAGACGTTGCTGTCACCAGCAGCACACACAGTTGGATGTCTTTGGAGAAACAGTTAATCTGACGGTTCTCTGTTCTCGTTCCATGTCACCGAAGACGTACATTTTCAAAACAGCCCAGATTAAGGTCCAGTCTTTATATCTGTGGTAGAAATATAAAGCTTACTTGTTCTCATAAAAGCAAATTAAATTTATGCTCCATCAGTATTAAATTGTAAATAATGACAGTGGCCTTCGTCCAACAACATTTAATGCGTTTTGCTAATGTCCATAAATGTTTATCAGTATCCTAATGTGTTAAGAACAGCCATTAGTTATTTGCTCTTACTGTGTGCCAAACATTGTGCTGTTTTTTGCATATTTTATCTTGCAGCAACCCTTTCTGAGAAATATTTATTATCCTCATTTTATGAGTAAACAAAGGTAAGGGACAAAGAGGTTAAACTAATTAAGATGGAAGGAGCACGTCTAGTTGGTCAGCAGTATGTTTAGGGTTTGCGCACAGTCCTATCAGACTGTTGCACGCGGTCTCGACCAGCACACCTGACCACTTCCCTGGCAGTGCAGGTAGATGTGACAGGTATAAAGTGTTAGAAGTAAGTGTAAGAAAAGATTATACATAAACAGAAAACGAGGCTTAAAAGACCACACTGTGACTGTGGGTTTTTTTTTTTTTAAAGTCATTTACCACTCTGTTAAGCCACAATAATAAAGAAAAAGACCTTCTAAGAAGAATGACTAAGGGTCACAAAAGTTGAGGGACAATATCATCATCATTATTTTTTAGTAAGGGAAAAGTGAGGCTGATGAGCACAGAGCCTGTCGCTTTGTTAACAGGAATGCCCGTATCCGGGAAGGGCTTGCCCTTGCCCGCTGCGCTGCTGGCCTAGGATTAGGCTTCCCCATGGGATTCAGGACAGTATTCATAACCAAGTAGTTTACAGTCTCTGACAAATTTAAGCAAAATACTATGAAAGCACTTAGGAGCCATTTAGAAACAGAAGTTGAAGCAGAATCAGAGTAACGCATTCTCAGTGGAGAGGGTCAAGTGGAATAGTGGAGTCCTCTGAAATATTGTTAATCTGTTTGTTTGTTTACTTTTCGTGAGACCCTGCTTTAGTACTCAGTGAGGTATGGTTTGCATCCTGGCTCAACCACTTTTTCTGTGTGGGATGGAGTTAACAAGGCCTGCTTCACAGTGTTTTGAAAGTGCCTAGCTCAGATTTGACATGTGGTAGGCCTTCAGTGGGCCCTACCTAGTCCCTTCTTCCGCTCTGCTACTTATTTGACCTGACTGAGAGAATGAGTAAATACAAATTTTTGTTGACTGTTATTGATGATGAGCATTATCATTTTTCAGTGGCCAAATCCTGAATTTCTAAACTACCTTTTCTATTGACTTTCACAGTATTAACTTTCCAAGCTGTTCCATCCCCTGCCCTTCTATGCTTTTATTTCCTCTTGCTTCGCTAAGTATGTCTTTGGAAGACCCCTTGACTTTCGTTATCCCATGGTTCATGAGCAGTTTTGAATAACTGTTTGAGTCATGTTAGAATTTGCTGCCATCAAGGAAGCGCTGGATCTTGGGAGACCACCCCAGAACCTCCAGTCTAACCTGGATTCCCATTAGGCTGCTGGTGGTGATGACCTGGGTCTAACTCATTTTTTTTTTTCTTCTCACCATCCACCCCTGGCTATTTGTTATTTTTGCTCCAGCTCTTAACTGTTCAGTCCAGCATCACCACAGTAAATGGATCTAATCGTCCTCAGAAGAGGAAACAGGTAGAAGAGAAAGTGGCAACAAAGCTTTGCTTGATTTGAGATAGTTGATCTTAGACCATCTGCCACTAAGCTTCCACTGGCTTGTTCTCTCATGTCTTAGAAGAAAATGTGGTCCTTCTTCATTCTCTTCAACAACCCTCAACATTGGCATCTTCCAGCTAATTATAACTTTCTTGCCCTGGAATCTTTTTCCAAAAATCTTTTCTTTTCTATTCTCTTTTATCACCTCTTTCCCCCTTGACTCCTTCCACTCTGTGTATAGTGTGTAAATGGATCTTCTACTCCAAAAGTGATTGTCAAAGTGTGGTTCATACATTACTTGCTTCAAGTCTTGGGGTTGTGTTAAAACTGGGACACACTTCAGACCTATGAATCAGCACTTCAGTCGTGTGCCGTCCAAGAGCTTCATACCCTCGAAGATAGCTGGACATCTTCTAAGGCAGTACAACTTTATTAAATTCTATGTTTTTTTTTTACTAGCCTAGTCTTATTACTTTTTTAAAAATTAAGTTTATTGGGGTAACATTGGTTAATACAATTATATAATTTTCAAGTGTATATTATCATTTGACATCTGTATATTCTATTGTGTTTACCATCCAGAGTCCAGTTTTCTTCAGCTACCATATATTTGACCCCCTTTACCCTGTCTACTTACCCCTCCTCCCCTACCCCACTACTAACCACTACTCTATAGTCCTCTGGTAACCACTAAGTCCATTGTTCATGTCCACGAGTCTCTGTTTGTTTGTCCTGCTCATTTGTTGCTTTTAAGTTTATATCCCACATATAAGTGATAGCATGTGATTTTCAACTTTTTCTGTTTGACTTATTTTGCTTAGCATGATTATCTCGAGGTCCATCCATGTTGTGGCAAATGACAGTATTTCATCTCTTCTTATGGCTGAGTAATATTCCATTGTATATATGTACCACAACTTCTTTAGCCAATCATCTATCATAGGACACTTTGGTTGCTTCCATATCCTGGCCACTGTGAATAATGCTGCTTTGAACATCGGTGTGCAAATATCTTTTTGGATATGGGTTTTCGAGTTTGGGGGTAAGTACCTAGTAGAAAGATGGCTGGATCATATGGTAGTCAATTCTTAGTTTTTTGAGGAACCTCCATACTGTTTTCCATAGTGGCTACACCAATTTGCAGTCCTACCAGCAGTGTATGAGGGTTCCTTTTTCTCCGCATCCTCTTCAACATTTGTTATTACTTGTCCTGTTGATTATAGCTATTCTAACAGGTGTGAGATGGTATCTCATTGTGGTTTTGATTTGCATTTCCCTAATAGCTAGAGATGTTGAGCATCTTTTCATATAGTTGTTGGTCATTTGTATGTACTCTAGGGAGAAGTGTCTGTTCAGGTCCCCTGCCCATTTTTTGATTGGATTGTTTGATTTTTTTGTTGTTATAGAGTTGTATGAGTTCTTTGTATGTTTTGGATATTAGGCCCTTATCGGAGGTGTTGCTTGCAAATATTTCTCATTCAGATGGTTGTTTCTTTACCTTGTTGACAGTTTCCTTTTTGCTGATCAGAAGCTTTTTCCTATCTTAGTCTTTCTGTATTTTGAATGCCCCCCCCCAACATCTACAGTGTCAAAATTAACCAACTCTTCTGCTTCTCTCACTACTTGTCTTTTTAAGCTGTTTTCCTCTTTTAATCTTCTGTGTTGTAGGCATGGGAAGAGCTTTCAGTTCAGTGTTAGTGGGGTTTGACTTACAGCTTAATTTTTTAGCAGCTCTGTGATATTGGACTACTCATTTATCTTCAGTAGGACTCTGCTTTGGACATTTGCATGGCTAGCAAGTGGCATTTTTTATTTTGGAGCCCAAACATAGCTGATTTTGCTCTAAGAATCAGCTTCTCCCAGTTTGCTGGTGGTAAATTTGGAAATTACACCATTTGCCAGAGTTGTGGTCACTGAGTGAGAGCCAAAAGATGAACTGCCTTTTGCCCATTTTGTCTCCCCCTCACCCCCCCACCCCACACACACTCACAATCTTCTCCTACAATAAATCATGGTCAGTTTGACATGGCAAGTACTAGAATGGAGAAATTTTCTCTAGTGAGCCAGAAAATGCAACAGGAGCTATCTGAGATTGATAGACATAAGTGTTTGATCCACTTTACTCTCTGCTAGAAAAATATTTTTCCTTGACAGCTGGAGAGATCAAAGGTCTAAAATTGTGGATACAGAAAGATGAATGTTCTAATATTAATATTATATGAATAATATAGTAACATTTAAGGTCAACATGTCTAATATGTCTAATTCCCTCTGTCTGGGAACCCCAGCCAGCCACGTGCAGAGAGAGGAATTTCAATCACAGAGGTCTTCACTCCGTGGAAGCACAAGTAGCCATTACCTGCCTGAGAACAGCTGATCAGGCCAAGCTTTAGTAGTCTGATAGATCGTGTCAAGAAAGAGTAGAATCTGCAGATTTGGGGGTGGAGGGCCAATTACCCAGATTGAGGACGACTTACTGATGACCCCATCAAATCAATGGGGTTTTCAAGAATTATCATGGAAGAGACAGACATTTCTTCTTGAGTGAGAGCAATATGATGGTCTAATATGTCACCTGTTAACCAAGAAAGGGTAAGTACTTTGTCCTAAGCCAGAATTTGACATATAGTTATTCATGTTATTGGAAAAAAATGTCACAGGACTTGTAGCCTCCCCAGGGACTCTAAAGGAAATGTGGAGGAGAAGGATCTGTATAATGCGTGGAGCTGGTGTTATGAGTGGCCCTGAGTTTGGGTCAGAGAGATTCAGCCACCACGTAGGTTGTTTCACTTCAGATAACTCTGCTAAGGGTTAATTTTACTTATATGCATCTGTGAGCTCTTGTGATTCTTATCTTCTTATTTTTACTTTAGATGTATTTACTGATTTTAAAAATTTCCATCATTTTAGCTTTTCACTCATAAGATATATTTAATATCCTTACTGTTTATCGTTCTTATTTAATTAGATTTTAACTTTGTCCACTTGTTGTCCTCTTCTGTAGGTTTTTCTACTTTTGTGTTTTCTGGTTTTTTTTTTTTTTTTATCTTATTAAGATGTTGTTATATACTTTCCGTCTTCCCTTGGCTGGAACTCTCATTGACCAAAGTATCTCTCCAGTATGAATCAGGAGATTCACAGTGTAACAATCTCTTCTAGCTTACAAGACTCAAACTAAGGGAACATGATTGCTTTTTGACACCAAACATTATTCATCCTCTTAATTTCAATACTTGTATCCTGAAATCCATGGTCTGTGATGAAATGGAGGCAATTTTTCTGAGCCTTACTACTCTCATCTTAAAAATGAAGATAGTAAAAGAAAAAAGAAAAAAAAAGAAGATAGTGATATCTACCTCAGAGCATTGTAATGAAGATTAAATGAGTTATACATCTAGTGCAGGAGCTAGAAATATAAGATTCTTATGAATCGAATTTCATTCCTTCTTCAATTTGTGTAAAAATCCAGGGAACATCAGTAAATGTCTGTGGGTGAAAGGAGAAAATCATGAGTTTGCTGTTAAGTCTGAGGTACTTTTAGAACATTCAAGTGACGATCTCAAGTAGGCAGTTGGAGTTAATGGCGTAAAGCTCAGAGAGGTCTGAGCAAAAGGTCTTCAACTGAAGGGGTCTTCAGCATATAGATGCCGTTGAAGGTACAAGATTACACATGGACCTAGGAGCTAGCAATCGAAGAGCTCCCAACATTTAAAGTCTTTTGGGTGAAAATGAATAAGAATGCCCAAAGAGTAGGAGAAAAAAAAAAAGAAATGTGATGACATCACACAGATTTTTTAAAAGAAAAGGATGAGAGTCTTTGATGGCCATGGAAGATGACAACTAAAGATTGTCTAATTCCCTTAACTATTTTGGAGAACAGTATTTTTCAAAAGTTTTCTTGGAGGAATCATGAGATAGAAAGACTCTGCTCCCTGTTTGTGAGAATTGAGTCATCTTTCCTCTGACGTGGCAAAGATTTTACTTTCTATATTTCTAATATGATTTTTTCTTTATAGTTCATAATGCTAGTTGTTTGTATTTAATTTCATTCCCATAATAAATTATTAGTTTCTTGAAGACAAGTCATGCAAAGTACCATATTAATTACACCTAGTAAGTACTTAATAGTTCAGTCTGTTCATCGATCCACTTCATTTATTCACTGAACAGTTGTTTATTTACCAACTTCATACCATGTGCCAGGCGTTATTTTAGGCTATGGGAATACAGTGGTGAACAAAGGATATTCTCTTTCTGCATGACATTTGCATTTTGGTGGATACAGATGATAAAGAATAAATGCATGCATATTCTGAGTACTTTTAATGTCTTATTTGTTTTTCAGAGCAGTACATGACACATAGTTATTACTAGTCCTATTTTATTGGTGAGAAAATGGAGGCACCAAGCTATTCAGTAACCTTCCAAGGTCATCAATTCATTAGAAGTGGATCTGGGTTCAAACCCAGGCACTTTTAATCACCCTGTTGCACTGAAAAGTGTTTGGTACACTATAAACTAATATTAATTAATAGTCATTATTTCTCAGCCTAGTGATCATTTATTTCAATTCAGATGAGGAAACAGACACATGCCTATTTATTGGTAAAACTAAATTTAGAAGCCAAGATTTAGTGCTTCCAATCCAATGTGTTTTTCTCACATCATACCTCTTCTTTACGGGAGGAAGTATGGAGGGAGGAAGAGGAAAAAGTAGGATGGAAGGATGAAAGAATGGTCAAAGAGAAAGGTTATATGGAAGAGATGTAGAAAGGAATTAAACCTGTTTGATTTTAGGTTTTTGATGCTACCAAACTATGTCTGATTTTTCAAGTTTTCCCCCTGTATTCTCAAAAGGGAACATCCTTAAACTAAGAATACTTTCATTCACAATAATCATATTCCACTTCATAGACTAGCAAAAAGTATTTTAGGAACTATGAGGCCCTAACAATTTTAAAATAAAAAACTATATTTTGGAAAGAGTGTTATTACTGGCGTTTATACTAGGAAGGCATTGGTTGGAAGATATACTAGAAAGTTTGTTTACCAACAGCCAAAACCTTTGAGAAGGGCGTGTGTGTGTGTATGTGTGTGTGTGTGTGTGTGTGTGTGTGTGTGTGTGTGTGGTGTATATAGTAGTACATACTTATATCCTGGTATACGTTTTGGAGGAGAAGGTATTGGAACATTTTTCTGGGATGGGGAAGTTTTTGTACTTACGCAAGGATGTTCTAATATCAAGCACCATATTTAAGCATCACAAATATACACTAAGCAAGGGACAGATGCACAAGGAATTTAAGCAGAGTTTTTCTAAATGGCAAATAATTAGAGGGGAACAGATGCCTATGGGCAGCAAAGGATGAAATGAGGTACCACGAATTTTAAAAGGGAAATAGAAATACATATGTAGAATGCAAGTTACACTCGAGGATGTTTAAGCCTAGAGGGTGTTCTCTCCCAAGTTCTCTGTTTTTGTGGGTTTTGACATTAAATTTTGTCTCTCTTTACCGATATTCCCCAAAGAAATAGATCATGCTAATCATTCCAAAGTGGAAAAGATTTTCTTTCGAACCTCCGTTTTCAATGACTTTGTGGTTTGCATGTCTTTCTTCTCCATCCCCAGGGCCTTGTCCTTTCACAGGACTGCCAGGATATGACATTTCATAACAGTGTCGCTTCTCACTTATTTATTATTTATATCCCATCTACTTCCAAAAGGGTCTTTAGGTAGCTTACCAATAAAAGACACCTACAAATGTGATTTTTTTTCCCCCTCATGATTTGCATTTCAGGCTGGACATGGTCCTCCTTTAGAACAGCCCTCCTGTAAGATGGGTTGTATCCATCTCAGGAGTATGCTGCACAGTGTTGATATCGAAAAGGAAACAAATCTCCAAGAATAAAGTAGAGAAGAGCATTAGGCATTTCCCATCTTCCTGTAGCGTGGTCGTTTAAACAGCAGGGGCACTGAGCAGAGCGATTCAGCTACCCAGCAAAGCTGAGCTGTAGCACCTGATCATTATCCTTCAGGTTTAAGATTTACCTGTTGTGCTCATTGTAACAAAAGAAATGAAATCTCTGTAATTATATTGGAAGGGGGAGGAGATCATGTTTTAGTTCCTTTGATCTTGAGCTAGAATAGGCTCTGCTTTTGGAAATTTAATTTGAAAGAATCCAACGTACACATCTGCTTTTTGTACTGCAATTTCTATTGAGCTTGAAAATAGAAATTTATTAATGCAAATGTGTAGAGTCTATTCCTTGAGGAAAAAAAAAAAAACATTCAAAACACAAGGTGATCCTTTCTGCATAGCTGTGGAAGATTTTAATAAATATGTTCTCTGTCTTTCTTCTGGAGTTCAGAGATGAGGGTCCTTGTTAACAAGGACTAAGCATGAAAATTACAGGACACGTTGGGGAACAGAAAGATTTATGATTACTTCAATATTGAAAAGTTTTCAAAGGACAAATTAGATGGTAAAGAGATGATAAGCATACTGAATCCTCAAAAGAAAAAAAAAATAAACCAAAAACAAGTGCGTCATCAAACCATTTTGAGAACATGTTTGAATTGATGGTAAGACCCATGCTAAGAGACAAAGCTTGCATTTCAACGAATCCAATCTGCCTAGCGTTCTGTAAAATTGCCTTTGCCTGTAAATGGAATGGCATGCAGATTTTAGGTAAGACATTTTCCCACCCCAACTAGCCTGTACTCTTTATTTTTGTACTATTACATGAAACTGCACATAAATGACACTTGACTTAATCCTCAGAGTAGCTGGATTGCATGGTCTATTTTTATTAACTTTTTCTTGTTCTCAGTGTAAATTTTCCAGTAAAACCTAAAATGTCATGAGCATTTTGGGACATAAATCCTTTAAGCTATTTTGTGGTCATATAGTTGTTTTTTTTTATAGGATTTGAGTGCTTTCCTAAACTCCTTCTCATCTCCAAATGGGCAAAATAAATTATAAATTGTTGAGTGCATTCAGTCACTAGGTGAGCAGTCTCCTAAATCTGGGAAAAGTATCCATTTTCAATTTTTTTAGTATGTAGAACTGGTTCCTTATAATATTTATGCTCTATCATTAGATCTCAGAAACTTGGTTATAAATTACCTAGGCTTAAGAAGGAATTCATGATTAAAGAGTATATTGAATCAATAAAACCAGTCTTTTTCAATGCAATGGGATGGGATTTTTCCCAAAGGTGGTAGGTGCACTTCAGTGGTGTATATTGTCATTCTATTCTGCATTCTGTTGGTTACTTTATTTCTTCTCCCTGAGTTTTGTTTGTTTGGTTTGTTTTATTTTTTTAAGGAACGGAAAGTGTAAAACCACATAAAGTTCATGAATTAGGAATTCTGAGTTTAAAAGAGGGAGCCTATCCTTAACTTACGTCTTTGTATTTTAGTTACGTTGCCAGGATAACTGGGACCCTTGCAAATGTACAATTTCACTTGGGTTCAGTGATTCCTGAATGAGTCTGTGTTATAGGATGCCAGAGGTCATAGAAATTACTAAAGACACAAAATGTTGAGACAGAGTTGGCTCCTCAGAGGTTTTTAAGTAACTAGGGTTCCATTTGAACCAATTTTGGGGGGCCATGGCATGTACTGCTAACCATACTTCATTAATTAATTTGTAACATTTCGTTTTCATTGTGACTTTTCGACTTATACACATCTTTCTTCCTTACCGGAAAGAAACTCAGAAACAAAATTTCTATTTCTAATGGCAGACAGTTGGGGTACAGCAACCAAGCAGTCACCCTTAAAAATTAATGAGCTTAATGATGGTTAGAGAAGTGATTGCGATGGTGGTTTGGGAGGGGAGGGGCCATGGGGACGGCAGAAGGAAGAAGGCTGGACTCCTCATAAGTGACAATGATGTGAGCCCCTTCCTTACCTCCCTCCCCATTCTGCCATCTCCCTCCCCCCAGTCGCCACCCCTTCCATCCTCCTCTTCACGGGAGCCAAAGCAGATAGAAAGACAGGGCGATTATGAAGACGTCAGTTGGAGCGTAGGCAGGCGAGAGGGCGCAGCGCTCCAGATGAGGTCCGGGGGGAGCTGAGGAGGGTCACTCATGAACGACCGTGTGTGTGTGTCTGACAGACTGTGAAATGGTGCGTTGTTGCACGGCTGCGCTGCACCTGGGCCCTTCATCTGTGATTGATTGGTTTGGTCATGTGTAATGGTCCCATCTGCTCTGTGTTGTTTTTCTTTTTTTACTTATAAACACCGTTCCCAGCGGCTGAGAGAGGATGAGCTATGTTTTGTCATCTTCACTTACACTTTAGCTCAAAAAAGTGGTCAACTAGGTAAGCTCTAAAGTCTATCCAAGTAGTGTAGCAGGAAAGTATGGGTTTTCCCCTTTACTTGATTTGTGTGTGTGTGTGGAGTGTATGTGTGCATGCGAGTGTGCTGTGAGTGTGTGCGCCCTCCTGCGCAAGCGTGTGTGCCTGGAGTTTTCATGCTGCCTGTTAATATTTGAATAGTTCATGAACCACGGAAGACCAAAAAATCGCAGAAATGATTTGCACAAATCTGTGTATTGTGACTTACTGCGGCGAGTTCTTTTTTTTTTTGTAACAGAGCCAATACTTAATTAAAACCGCTGACATCATGGTGTTATAATTAAGCGTGGCATTAATTAAGCTGGAATAACGATTTTTTTTTATTAAGAACTGCTTCTATTGTATACAACCTTTATCGGCTATAAACAAAATAATTTTAAAGCAAAAATTAATTCTTTCTAAAGGAGTCCTTTTCAACTTCCTCAAAGTCCGGTCTCAGGACTGTCGTCATCAGGGCTGTGTGTGTGTGTGTGTGTGTGTGTGTGTGTGTGTGTGTGTGTGTGTGTTGGTGTGTTGGGTGGTGTTGAGATGGGGGGAGAGTGGAAGTGAAATTTGTTTTTTTCACCCAAAAATGCTGATCGGCTCCTGGCATTCTGATGGCTAATTATGCATCGGAGAGCTTCGACAGCTGCATTCATCATCATAAAATGTAATAATTAATGACATTCCAACAAAGAAAAATATGCAAATGAGGACTCATTAGCATTTTCATATTCAGCTTTGATAATGCTTTTGCTGACAAGGTTGTAATTAATGAAAATTCATGTCGCAGTCAGGAGATTGGATCGGTTTCATTCCGCTCACAATTCCCAAATGCTTGCATTATGGAAAATCGGCGGCTCTGCCAACTTTTCAGGGAAGAAAAAAACACACACACACACACACTAAAAGCACCAGATGCAAATTAATGGTAGGGAGTCTTTAACTCTTTAAACCACCCCCCTAAATTTCCATCATAGGAAACATGTGATGAGTTTTAACCTAAGAACTAGATTCCTTTTTTTTTTTTTTTTTTTTTTGTAACAGCAATGAAAGTACTTTTATTCGTGACCCAACTATGAGGATTTCTGGCAAACTTTTTTTTTTAATATTAAAAAAAAATCCCTCCACCTTTTCCCCTCTTTCTTTTTCCCTTTCAAGACTATTTAAATTTACATAGTAAAACATGTTAGGACAGCCAAGACCCAGCGTGTTGTGTTCTGTCCTCTCGCTGGCAAATTTACGCCACGACAGTTTATTCATCCACATGCTTTTTGGCGACTCTTCATCACGTATTTGTGCTTAGATCTTCTGGTGCCTCCCTCCGTGTGCTACCCATAAGGTCGAAAGAAAAGCAAGTATTCTATTTCTCTCTTTAGCAGGGTGGGGTTTTCTTTTTTTTTTTTCCTTTTCCTTTTTGGATGATGTTTTTTTTTTTTTTTCCTTAGTGCTTTCTCTCTTTAATCTATTCCCTTTGTGGTTTTAGTGTAAGAGTTTGGGAATGTGCCCATAATTCTCTCACTCAACACCTCTGGTTTAGTGTTGTGCTTCAAACGTAATTTTAAGAGACACTATACGATCAAAATGGATACTCAGAATCCCCAGAACAGAGATATCGACAAGCATTCAGTACAGAGAGCTGTTAATTTATAAACCCTCTGTTTGGTGCTTTCAAAATGTGCGACTATAGACTGGCAAAAACACACTTAGTACCACCCTGGTACTATGTTTTGTCATACTAACCTAAAGTTAAACTGAAAGTTCTCTCTCACCCACATTCCAAAGAAAAACCTAAACAGAGTTCTGACCTGATTTCAGATTTGATCTCGAGCTTAAAGCAATGATTATTACTCAGTCACATCTTTTTTCTGAGGCAGATATGTTAAAAAAAAAAAAAAAAGATAAGTTGGGGAGGCTTATATAAGGATTAACAAGAGGGGAGAATGGAAGAATATTTCTTTATAAATTGTCAAATTTATAAGCATTTTCACTCTCGAATGATAGAAAACAACTTCAGGCAGTTCCTAAGATGCAGTTTCCTGTTTATTTAAAGTTAAATTGTAATTCCCAAAGTTGCTAGCCTAGCATAAATACAGACTATAAATATGCCTTGTTAGGGGAAGACAGAAACTTTGATATGCTGCTAGGTCTTGTTTTTTAGAGTATCTCAGTAAAATAGAAAGTATCGTCAGTTATTTAATGAGAAGATTAAAGTAAACCTTTTTTTCCTATTATGCAATTTAGAATGACTAGATTTCTAATCCTCATTAATCTCAGAGTTTTAATAAACAATTTTACTTCAATCTCTTGCTTTTTCCAATTTTTGTTTTGTGACAGTTTGTACAATCGCGCGCACGCATGTGTGTGTGTGTTTGTGTGTGTGCATGTGTGTGTTTGTGTGTGTACATGTGTTGTGTCATGTCTGGAGATTATGGTGGCTCTGTCTCCTTTCCCTTAAAATCTATTGTGTTAAAATTGGCAGAAGAAGGCTTTACTTCCTTTTTTTCTTTAGTTTACTTCTTTTTTATGTGGGCAAACTGCCCATCCAGATGGTAGACTTTCACCTGTAAGCAATCTGAAACAATAGGTTAATTCTCAGATTTTATAGAGCTTTTTAATTTTTTTTTCACACAGTACAACTAAGTGCAGAGTAACTAACTACTCAAGACAATGTTTCCTTCCCCCCCCTTTTAAAACACTTGCTGTGATTGGTTCTTTCCCCTCCAAAATCTGTATTTTGAGTTCAATTAAAATCTGTGGCTTTAGGCACTTTGCTGCTATTGTCAAAACCACACCTGATGAAATCTTTGACCACTTGTAATATGTGTAAATGAGGAAGTGATGGCAGTGAGGGAACAAGTGTTGATCCGCAGGTTAGTTGTTGAGAAGCAGATTATTTTGTTTTTATAAATTCCGTGTTCCACTGGCTTTGATAAACTTCCTGTTAGTTTTCTCCTCCCACAAAATTCACCAATGTTTGCCAACTCGTTCCTGCCTAAGTAGTGCCTAGAATGGTGTTAACAACTGGAATCCTGAAATTCAGTTTTGTTTTCAGTGTGGCTTATGTGACTGACTGAAGGAGACTGGAGGCGTTCTTTGAAATGGTTTGTTGACCCATTATTTCCCAAAGCAGGTTTTTGGGGGGTGTTTTTGGAGTAGCATATGAAAGAGTGAAAGGATATTAAGGATGGCTTTTACTCATAACAATTGTAATCATAATATATTTACAAGTTATTTTTTTAATGCTACCCCCTTGTTTTTAGATCTTAAGAATCCTGTGTTGGCATGAGTTATTTTTGAGTTATTTATGTAATAAATATGGTTCTACTTCATTGTCTCTCCTGGCTGATTCCCTTGGGAGAACATTTTAAAAAGTACTCTACTACTATTATACCTGTTAACATTTGTAAGCCTAGTTGTGGCATTATTTATTGCTTGTTCTGCTTCCTGTTTTGCACATGTTAACTCCTGTGGGCATTTTCTTCTTAAAAGTGATGAGATTTTCACTGTCCGGCAGCAAGCCACATTTATGGGAGTTATTGAACTCTGAAATAGGAAACCTGTGGGTGATCCGTTTTACCCTCCCCAGAAACTGTTACTTCAGTCAAGGAGATTTACAGTCCCATGATGGAGAATTTTGAAGTAGTTGTTTCACTAAAGCATCCAAAGATTTTGTTTCAGGTATTGCAACAAAGTCAACATTTGTTTGTGGCCAGGGAAGCCAGTGTTCCTGGCAGTATTCTCATCCAGTTGCTTCTCAGATTTCCCTTGCAAACTTTTCCCATTGGTTAGGGTCTGTGGAGAGATTTTAATGGCTGGCCGGTGGAAATGTTTGAGAGAACATTTGCGTATCAAAGCAGCCCAAATATTTGCAAAAATGTTTGCTTGAGAAAAAAGAATCCATTTAGGATTAGGAAGTAACTGCTTAAACATTTTAAAAAGCATTTGTGATTTCCTGAAGTGTATTATTCATGAGCCAAGGCCTAACTTGAATTTCAGGGGTCATCTCGGAATCCATATTTAAAAAAAATATATATAAGATAATAAATGTTCTGCTTTATGATTAATAACTGTACCTATATGTGCTATAAAAATGCAAATAAGAGAAGACATATTTTTAATTAATTAGCTATTATTTAGTGAACCTACAGAACAAAAGATGAGAAAAAAAGGCCTCATGAAATGATGAGATATTGAATAGCTCTTTCATTCTTTTACTCTATTATGTATCTTTCCCTCTAAAACACAACTGAATTGCTATGATATGACATTTTGTTCTGTTGGAGTTCATGAGCTTTCTTGTAATAGGAATGATTTAAGTGGAAAATCTTTCCCTTTTTTTCTTGGTAAAGAGGTTAATGTGGCTTTTTGTGTGTGTGTGTGTGTCTTAAAATTATTAAAGTTTTAACTGCATTTAGCTGATGGTTTGGAAACAGTACATATAAAACTCAGTGCAGGCAAGTTTTTCCAGTTTCTTAACAATGTTGGAGTTGAGTGTTGACAATTACTGTGCCTAAAAGTCCCTCGGATCAGGTGTTATTTTACCATCTGGACATTTTAATTAGTAATAAAAATGTGGATCTGGACACACAGAAATAGGATCTACAGTGCACAACGGCCCAGTGCACTCTGTTGGTGCTGAGGTGTGTGTGGCTATGTTGTGTGTATGTGTGTGTGGCTATGTGTTTGTGTGTGTGTGTGCATGCGCACGTGCACTCATGTCAAAGTGTAATTGTGTGTTGAGTATGTGTTCATTCCTCCTAGGAAACCCAAACATAGATTCTGATGCCTTTTTCAAACTGGGCATTATCACAATACCAAAATATTTGGCTGCTTTTCTTGAATAAGAAGTGAAAGTGTATAACATATATGCTTGCATTCCTACATGATACTTGCCTGTATCTTCTTAATGCTCAGATTTCCTCCTATTGTATAGGGCATGGCATGGTGATGCTATGCTGACATTAGAGGTAGGCTTGTGCAGAAGATGTGGCTCCAATTCATAGCTAAATCTTCTTTTCCCCTCCCACACAGAATTAAAGTATTAACGATAATAGTTACGATGCCCTAACAAGATTATGATCAAACTTATAAGTGCACATATGTGAAAGCACTTGATAAAATAAAAAGAGCTATAATTGATTTATAATACAAATTTCCAATTCAGAACCCACATACCATCTTCAACTGATGGTCTCATATTTAAAAATAAGGGATTCACAGAGATAGGGTTACATTAGATTATTAACAAGAGTAACGGTGGGACCATCAGCAAATGTGTTCATAATTTTAAACATGAAGCAAAACGACCCATTTTTATAAAGTATCTGGATATGCTCTTTGAAATAATGTTATTCTTAATTAAGGCAGAAGTGGGTACATTTGAGGGAAATCAACCCTCTAGAGAAAGAGAGAGTGAAAACAGTTTAGGGAAATGAGTTCTTAGTGTCTTTTCCTTCGGAAAGAGGCGTACATGCTTCTTTCAGTTATTTTGAATTTCAAACCAGTGTGAATACTTAAACAATAATGATTGCTGTTTAGAAAAACCTACCCATTACAATTTATCTTATATTATATTTGCTCAAGAATGCATTATGCGTCATCTCTAGGAAGTGAGGGAGTTGATAAAATTTCTGTTTGATACCAGGCCAGATGAGTTTGGACACTTCTGTAGGAAGGTTTTTTAGTTTTTTTTATATATATATATATATATATATATATATAGGTCCAGTTCTCTTCCTGAGAATTCTTCAGGCAAAATAGGAACATTTTTTTTATTGTTTAATGGTATGACATTGTATAATGATACTGTTTTGACCATTTCATTAATTTAATCTTCTCCCTTAATGTAGTAAGTGCATACCTTCTACTATCAAGTAGATTTGCATTACAGTGTTTCTAACAACAAATGTTTATTATTACAGACAACCTGGTTTCAGAGTCTTTGGAAAGCTTGTCAGACTTGTCTCTCAGACATGGGATTCATAGGAACATGCAGTGTTTCTTCCTGGTGCCATGTTAAGAGTAGTTAAATTCAACTGAGATAGTCTTCTATTAATTCATTATCTTGGTTAATCTTAAGTAAACCACAGAAGAAATAGGAACATGCAAGTTATGACTGTAGAGCTTTGAGGATTTTTTGGACTCTGAAATGGAAACTGATTTCATTTAATGCCATGTCAGTTTTGTTGAAAATGTCCCAAACTAATGACCACTGCCATTTACATATTCTAATCTAGTGACAGATAGGGCCTATAAGTTATTTGACTTGAAAATTTTTAAATGAGGCTACAGGTCCTCTTGAAATTCCATTTCATAAGAAAATGGTTATGAATACTATAACTTTAGATTCTAGTCATGAGATTACAAAAAAAAAAAAAAAAAAAGTCTCCAAAAACAGATTCAGTTGAAAACTGGGAGGGGGGCAGCATTTAAAATTTAATAAAAAATAAAGTAATTCAAAGTAAAGTCTGTAGCCAAACTCCTTAATTGTGATGCATTTGCTGAGTTCCCCTCTTCCATCGTCGGGCCTGCTCTGATGCCATATGGCCTACCATGGAACATTTAACTTGTCAGATATAATGGATTGTCCTGGAAGCAGATTTTTGCTTTGAGCACTCGGCTCCTTTCTTGCATTTCACTCTCAGCTCCAGGCTGCAGGATGAAGGATTGTGGTGGAAATGCAAAGAAGAGACACACAGTTGATTCCCCTTAAGAGAGTGACCTATATGCCACAAAATTTTACCCACGTAAAGAGGCATTATCTCCATCACTGGCCTTAGCAGGCTGCATGTCAGAATCATTTAAGTGCGCCCAGACTTAACAGATTGTGCAAACATTTCAGAATTGAGTGCTTAGGAATAATAAAGCATCGTCATTTTAACTTATGCAGAAACGGTGTAGCCACATCAGCCAAATGATAAGTGTTTTTTGTGACCTACATGTAACCTAAACCACCTGGTCTGTAGATATGTAAATTAAGTTCGATTTTCAAATTTAAGAATGCTTAAAAAAAAAAAAAAGACCTGGTGGAGATGTTACATGGTCTCCTTGCTGTTGTTTGGTGACTAGAGGTGAGGTTGAAATGACCATTTAGGTGGACGGATAAAAGGCAGGTAATTATCCTACCAAGCTTTCCATATTGAAACTGAAGTGTGGGCCTTCCGTTTATTCTAAACTACTAGAAACTAGAGATTGACCATACTGTGGCATTTAATTTTTATCTGTAAATATAACAAATATACTATTTGCTCTTGATTTTAATTTGGTGCTCTATGAGGTAATTCTTTTTTCATTTCAATTTGTGGTATTATTTCTGAAATCACAAGCTTGGAAAGTGCTAGGAGGAATTTGTGACTTTTGTATTTATGGGAAAACTTCCTTAAAAAGTAAACAGTTTATTTTCTATATGTACATGTACATACATAAGTACAAAGTACTCTTCTAGTATAATCTACTGGAACCCCAAAGCAAGTATTATAAAACTGAGACCCGACAACTTACAGATAATCAATCAAGTACAAACCAGTGGAAAAATAAGTAACTTATGTGTCTCAATTTAACCATAAAATGATATATGTTTGATCACTCTAGGGTTACAAAAATTAATGAATAAATTTGTATATGACACATGTAAATACACTTAAAAGAGACCCTTATTTGCAAAGGGTAATTTAATGTACTCACCAAAACATGTATCTAAACTGTTAGAAATTTAATATGTAATTTGCTACTACAAATTTATGTATTATAGATAATTCTTAATAGAGATCTATAAAAACTATGGTGGCCTTGAAAGCTGATACAGCTTCACTTCTATGCAAAGAAGAGTTTTTTCTTTTAAATGAACAGCTTTCCATGAAACAGCTAAAAAACCTTTAAAGTTTATATTTAACAAAAAGTGTACATGTGTATATTTCTTACCAATCTTTAACTAAGCACATTTTTTTTTTTTAATGCCACTGGTAAGATGATTTTCTTCCCCTTTCTGTACTAAAATTTTGGTCAGGCTCATTCCAAAATGAGTTTGAGTGGTGCCTGGCCAGAGCCAGCTCTTGTTGGGGCATGTGCGCCCTCTGCTGGCTGTTCAGATTGGAAATGACTGGCGTGTGGAGTTCTTAATTACTTTTCAAGGTTGGGTTTTTTTTGTTTTTTGTTTTGTTTTGTCTTTGCACTTTTACACAACTAATCATATATGTGCAGTAATTATAAAGTTGTAGGTTAATACTTTGTTTTTATTTGGAAATGAAGGGTTTTTATTATTGTTGTTTAGTTTTTTTTTTAATTTACTGTTGCTAAATAAACTACTAATAGGTTAAATAACATGTAAAGTATATGCCACTCTTGAGTTTTTCAGTGGTTGATTTGATATTGCCATTAATTGTATTTTCATAATAACTCCTGGCTTGATTACACTTAAGAATTTTTGTTTGATAAAGTTGGGAATGGACTTAAAAGGTTAAATCATCGAAATTTTGAAACATTACTTTTTGTGGGTAATGGATGTGGTAGGCAACCCCTGCTAGAGAACTCCCTGATAAAGTTGACGGTTTTCACTTGCTTCATGAAGAACCATGAGCTTATATTTGCATCATAATATTTTATGAAGGCATTTTGGGTTTCCTGGCAGCCCAAGGTAAGCGATCCTCGCTGGCAGACACTGAGAATGGTAGTTCGAGTGGAACCTTTTTGGTTTTGTTTTGCCTCTTTGGGTGACTGTTGATAGAGTGTGAGGTGCCAAACGAGCAAAGCACTGGTGGTCTCCTCATTCCCCAGCCACTGGGCAAATGACATGAGGGTAGTCGTGGAGCGGGCACCCCAGCCTCTCTGCCGTGGCTTGGATGGAAAGCATCCTTGGGGCCTGATAGTGAGGACCAGGCCTCTGTACAAGGAACGTGTCTTAAAAATAGCAACGATTTTTGTTGACAAGGTTTTATCAAACTCTTTATAATAATTACTTAAGCATAAGTAATTTCTACATTTCTCTAACATAAGGTGATTGGATCAAACAATATGGTATTATACGAAGAGGTTGTTTTAGATCTTTACAGTTCTTTTTTTTATATTGCAAATTTCTCTAGATGGTAAGCAAATTCCATCAAAACTCCCCCAAATATGAGATGATTCAAGAGCTTACAGCTAAGGAAGGGGAAAAGTGTTATCGATAAGTATTTTTTCCAGTTTTCCAATTTTAAGTACCAATTACTTTAAAACTTGTTTCAGATAAATCATCAAAGCATTTTTCATTTAATTAATGACAGACTGCATTCTAACAAATAGCAAGTTCCCACCAAATCTTTTGTATAGTAACATCATCTTGCATAGAATCTCAAATGCATCTTTCCTGTTGCCACCTGTGAGCAAGAAGAGGTTGTGACTCTGTGCCTTCCTCTGTGCCTCTCATTCCCATCATAACCCTTACGGATGGGCATTATTGGGTTTGCTCCCCATTTCAGCCATGTGAACCCTTACCTCTTGTCCACCATTGACTCTCGAGCAGCCAGCACATGGTACACAGAGACACCCAACAAATAATGATTTCTGAATCTCATGGTTTTTGGACTTTGTTCATACTTATCAGGTGATCATTTTTATACATCCAAGAAGTGAAAACTGCTGTCCGTAAACAACCGCACCACATAGCGCACTTTCTTTTCTTACATATTTTTGACAGGACGATGTCACTTTTCTGACTGCCCCCCTCCTGCTTTTTCCTCTCCCTCTCCTCTTCCTTCCTGTGCCGCCCCACCCCTCATGTTCCTCTCTTGATTTCGTCATGCTTATATATTCAGCAGTTGGAAGGCTTTTCTTAAATATCCAATGTGGACTCAGTGGCTCGTGTGATTTTGTCTGTGTACCGTTGCCTTCCTATAACAGTGACTGGTTTCACGGGGCAGTCGTTCTCTTAGAGGAGTTTGGTCCTGTCTACCTGAGTTTGGTTTTCATAGGTCCATTCTCTTAAAGTTGAACTTTAACAGCAGGCTCAATGCTTAACAGTTTTCCTACTGTTTATCTGTTCTATGGATGCCCTGAAATGGATTTTGAATTCTGAGTGTAATACTTATATGTATTAAACATACATATGAACTGTATTTAAAATCTTCATGAAAGCTCCATCTTCTTTATTTTTGTGCAGTCTTGAGTAGCATATCAATGTGTGTATTTCTTTAAGAGGTGATAATTGTTATATTCTTGTTAGCTGTAAACTCAGCTTGAAAACTGAGGCCATCACCTACAGACCAGGTGCTAAAATATGTAATTTTCCTATATAAACACTCTAGCTATGGCAAACGTAATACTAAAACTTTTCCTTCGTTGTCTGTTGTTACACTGTACCTAATTCAGAGTTTGGTCATTATGACTTTTTACGTTTCTTATATTAGCAATACTTTGCTAGAACATCACGTTTAATGGGAAGCAAATCATTTATTGCTAAAAGTGATTTGTGTGGCAAAATGTAGCTGCCGATTTTCTTAAATTTTGCTAATAATTCCAAATAATTTAGTCTGGCAACCAAATCTTACTCATAAAATGTTGTCTCTACTGCATCTGGCCAGAATGTCACAGATCTTCTCCAGAGGGATCAAAGAACCAGATTCTCTCTCTCAGAATAGACTTGTAATCCTTGGTAGAGCAAGGACGGGGGAGAATATGTACATGGGTGGAAGGGCCCTGTTAAGTCAAATCAAGTAACGTTCACTTGAGTTTGATCCTGGAGTCTAAAGATGACTTTGGTCAGTCTTGGGACAGAATGGAGGAAGATTTGCTTTCGGAGCAGTGGCCAGGGGTGCTGATGAGAAGAGGAGCAGCTTTTTATCTCCGGGATTCTCATGGCTGGAATTCTGTTGTTTTTAAGGAGAATCTACTTGGTAATGTGAGATTAATTTTTTAAAACAACCAGTTTTTATTAGCGGAGATGAACAAATTTAAAGGCCTAGTAGGCTGCCAGGAAAAGGTTTCTCTGACTCATGAAATTGTTATATGGTAGCTGTCTAAAAGAGCCTCAGAGATCAACAATTGTTTGTCTTTTTAAAAATCTAGTTAAATAGGTTGGATCAAATAGTAATTAATTTTTTGTTACCCACCCGGTTCTCAGGTTTATTGGAATTTCATCTAATGTAACTTTAAAGACTGTGCCTGTCACTTTAATTGGTTACTCTTATCACTGGCTGGTTAGAGTAACCAGGGGAATTTTATTTAAAGAAACAAAAAAAGAGAGAGCAAGAATGCCAGACTCACTCCAGTGAATGCTAGTACTCTGGGGTAGAGAACCCAGGAATCTGTTTTAAGAAAAGTCTTACCAGTCATTCTCATGATCAGCAAGGTTTCTTATTCCTTAGAATTGAATTTCGGCGAATTACTTATCTCTACGCCCATCCTGTGTCTGCCTTTGCTCCTGAGAATATAGTGAAATTATTTTCTTTCTGCTTGCTTTTGATACCTTTAATCTGTATCGCAAGAATCACATTTTTCTCATTTTTATCTGAAAACTATTGTTTCTTCAAGTAAGAAAAGATTTCAAATACATATGTTGTCTCTTCAGAGGCCACACAAGCCCTTAATTGCCTTGGTTATACCCAATCACCATAGACACAAACTGCAACAGCAACATAAAATAGGGTAGGCAGCACTGTTACGATCTTATTCATGTAAAGACAGTTGTAAGTTACTCATTAGAAGTAAGTTGAGTGATTTCAGGGTTGCTCTTAGTCCTTCAGGTCTCTAAGGGACTCTTGTACAAATTGCTGATTCAGAAAATCATTACTCTGGTGGCTCAAGTGGCACTTTAGTGGCCTTAAAGAGTTATTTGACACACCTCCCCAAACAGCTAAGTTATCCCCATGATTATGTTGATTAATTGCACACTCTGTGGAATTAGTGTTATTTTCAGTGAAAGATTTTCCTGCATTCGGAAAATAAAGCATAAAACTCACGTGCTTTAATTTGATAATATTCGCACATCTCCTAAGCATAGCATCGAGTCAGGGGGATTATTTTGGCTGTTGTTGTATAGGGCACGTGAATGTAATGTAAGGCACTATTTTTATTCTGCATTAAGAAAGTAATTTTTGATCTTCTTCAGGATGGCCACTCAAAATGTTTATCAGTTCTGACATTTTCATCCATCGAAGGACTTGAGAACTCCTCTTTGACTTACTACAAATTGAGTTAAAATTATTTGAGGGAGAGTTGTGATACGCAGGGAGAAGAAGACAATATATGCTGGTAACACATCTAGAATCCTGCAAAAAGAGGTGGCATATTGTAAAAACAGGCTTTGGTACTAGAATTGAAAGTTTCTGTTCTCGCTTCATCTCTTAATATCTGTATAACCTCTTTTATTTGTATAAGCCTGTTTCTCTTTCTTAATTTTAGTGACCTCAACTATAAAAATAGAGATTTAAATGTCCATCTAAGGAGTTCTGACGGTGTGTTGTCTTAAGTGATGCAAGTCAAGTTATTTGGCATACTATAAACGTGAGTGCTTTACGGAGAATTGAATAAACGATTCTGAACCACGAGCAGTTCCACAAAATGATGAGTTTTGATGATGCCTCAAGTTAATCAGCGTATCTGGGATCTTGGTACGCCCACTGTTGTGAAGGCAGCACAGTGTCTAGACGAGAGGAGGTGCATCGATGATGAAGAGCAGCCAAAACTCATCATTTTCCAGCATCAGAGCTATAGGTCATTACTGACTATTCCATTTTAATGCTTTAAGAACATCAGTGAAAAAGAGGACTAATGCTCATCTTTTCTGGGAAAATGGCTAGCTTTCTATTTCTTATTGTTCTTTGCTTCATACTATGTGTCTAATCACCTTTTTCCTCACTTTTTTTTTCCTGTTCTCTATTTAGAAAGAAGGGAAGGAGTATTTTCTATGGCATAAAATGATTAGTTTATCTGTTAGAATTGAGTTATAATTGTTTTGTCATTAAATTTACTAAATTTGGATTTTTTTTTTTTTATGCCTGTGGATGAAGACAGAGTTGTCTTGGTGTAGTAAGATTCTTCTGTAGGAGAGAACCAATCTTCTATGAATTTTAGAAATCAAAAGAATAACATCAGCTTCTGATTTCTTGCAAACCCAGACTCTTCCCTCTAAATGAGGATCAGGGATAATTAAGATCGACCAACTTGTTAGAACAACGAAGGTGTATCTCATAGAAATGTCAGAAAAAGTAAAAAAAAAGATGTGTTTAGATCAATTTCAATAAAATTTAATTTTTAATTTAAATTATTTATTTGTTATAAAATTGCAAACACATATTAACCCAATACATCCTTATTGTTAAGTTTTTTTATAATAGTAGTTCCTAAAGTTCCTTGGGACTTGTATTTAATAGACAAAAATGTAGGGGCTGGTATGTGTATTCACACAAATTTAGGAAAGATTACCTTAAACTAAATTAAGTGTCTTCATTACACGACTTTTCAGAAGCTTTAAAATGCCAAGGTACACTGTACATTTCTGGGGGAGGGATAGAGATAGCTCATAACATATGCTCGGCCCTTTTAATTAGCTTCCCTTTTGTTTTCTGGAGCTGGTTGTGGGGTTACTATTCCATAGAAGACACTTGTGAGAGATGCTGTGTTGTCCTATATTATAATTACGGTTTTACTTTTACCCTTCTCTTTGCATTTTAAACAATCATATTCTTCACATAGGGAATGTGTAGCGATGCAGCTTCCTGCCATGTTTTTGCTAATTAGTCGCTTCGTGGAGTTAACGTGGAGATCATTGTAGTTTATTGTATGATGCACAAGTTCTGGTGTATAAAGTACCTGGAGACCTTTTAAGAGTACAACATCATGTAAATGTAAATTATCACCACCTATAAGACACTTTCATTAATCTCATATCAAATTCATGAGTGTTTTGAGCTCTGAGATTTAAGTGTTCAGTGTTGGGCTTCTTGCTTATTTATATATTTTCCCCCCAGAGTTTAAACAGCAGTAGCACAGAACAGTGCTAAGAGGAGCACACACAGCCTTTGGAATTAGATAGCTGGGATTTGAATCCTGGTCTATCATTTACTTCCTGTGTGATCTTGGGCAATTTTTGTATCTCAGTTTCCTCATCTGTAAAATGGTGTTCATATTACTTGACTCACGGGGTTGTTGTGTAGATGACATAAATCAGTCTACATAAGCCCTTTGCAATGTGGGTAAATAATACATCACAGGGACTCAGCTATTCTTATTTGAGCAAGGGGAGAAAAGAAAAGGCAGGCATGGTAAAGGTAAAATAATTCTAAATAATAACCTTATGTATATATTCAGAACCAGTAAGAATCACAGTGTTTGCTTAATGAAATATTCTTCTCAATATTAAAAAAAAAAAATAGGAATAGGCTGGTGTTGGGAACAAGGACAGAGATTTGATGAGTTCCTTAGTTTGATAGCTGGGAACAAAAGGCTCATTCTTCATTTCCCAGAATGCGGATTAACAGTGAAACAGCCTTACTTGGTGTTGTCCTGCAGCATCAGATAATTTTCTGTCAAGGGTTTTCAAGGACTATGTTTCACTTTATGGGTGCATCTTTTTCAGTGATAGACAAAATTTATACTATTTATGTATAATTTTAAAAGTGATCTTTTAAGAATGACAGGCTAGAACCCCAAACATGACCTTGTCATTATCCTGCTGGTCAACTGCTGGTGGGCTCTTCTGTGTCACAGCCTATCTGCAGAAATCATAGCATCAGTGAGTTGTTCTTGTCTCTCAGTCTTTCCATGCAGATTAGAACTGTCTGGAGTAGCCATCCACCAATAGTTCTTAGATGCAGCCCTGTGAACAAATGGATTCATAAGACCATTTTTTTCTTCACATAATATTTTCATTCTCATCCAATTCCCTGGGCAGTTCCTACAATCGGATACTTTGGATATGTTGAAAGAGAAATTAGAAGTCATGGAAAATTATAGAAGAATATAAAAGTATTAAATTTGGAATTGTATAGGCATTTGTTAACCATACTTCACTCAAATAAAAAAAAAACAAAAAGCAAAACATTTTTCTTTATCTTTCTTGGGGCAGCAATATATAAAGGGTTACTGAATAGATCAGCAAAAATATCGGTCCTAAAAAAAAATTGAAAGTAGCTTATGGTGTATTTTCTGCTTAAGTTAGTTTTTGCAGGGCACCAGAAGAAGCAAGTGAATCCTTTATTGATTACCAATTGGTGTCATTTTTAATAATTAAATTTAAATATAGGTTTTAGCAGCCGATGAGTTCGGTTTGGATGGAACACGTGTTGACTCTCCGGGCTGTTTGCTCACTGTAGATGCCGACTTACTCCAGAGAAGGGCTGCACGTTGATCTCCTTTGTCTCTAGAAGGATTGATTGACGGATGTTGTGTCTGCTCATTTACAGCGTTTTTCTTGTTTAATTTTTAAAATTGTGACATAGTATTACATGTTCCTTGTATACATGATTTTTGGAGAAGGAAGTTGTTTAGCCAATATGTCGACTCAGTTTGTGAAATCCTCCCTGTAGCTTTCATTCAGCCTTCAGTGCACCACTCCATTAGGTCACATCATTCGTTTCGTGCACGGCAAAGCGTCACCAGCAGCAAAATCTAACATTTGGTCCTCTTAGGTATAAAAATGAATCAAATGCCTGACAAGATTTATTTCTAGTATATAATTCAGAATATCCCCCCACACCACCACACACCCTTTCTGGGCTTACGACGAACGTTACTTACTAACGGATACTTTTAGTTTTTAAAATGTGTACCACAGTACTTCATGCCGTAAAAGACTTGAGCGATTAATGCTACCCTTATGCCTCTTTTGAGTAGTTTTAGCCATGGGGCTTGGCACTGCCACCATTGTCTCTGTGCCAAAAAAATATCCGCAGCGGCTGTCGCATTCTAGTACTGGAGGGTTGTCTCGAAAACTACACAGTGACTGCACCGCATTTGTTCATCACTGCTATCTCTTTTAAATATTGGAAAAATAGGAGCTCTTTCAAAGCTCCGTGGTGGTTGTGAGGATGGGGGAGGTGAGTGGCAAAGAATGGAGAGGGGGGGAAAGAAGCTGTCTGCACCAGCCAGTTGGTGTAAGTGACAAAAATCCATGCCCGACATAGAGTAAACACAGATATTTAGGAGCTTTTGTGTTCGTGAGCATAGATAGTTACTTAAGAATCCTACTCAAACATGTTATCAGCGCTCTTGAAAATTTTATTATCTGAAACAAATGTTCCAGTGAATTTTAAGCAGAAAATCAACATCAAGACCCTAGCTAATTTTTAATGGACAATTTACACAAAAGACATATTTATTTTCCTAGAAACCGAGGTGTCATTGTAAAATGGCTGCTTTTTGTCATTAGGAAATGATAGGAATGGATATAATACATTTCAGAAGGTGCTTGGGTTTATCCATAGTCCCTAATTATTTTGCTCCCAAACAGGGGTTTAGGCTCCGAGGGCAGATTTATAGTTGAATTTGGGAACAAAAAGATGTAATAAAGTTAAAGGCTTACACTATCAGAATGAAATGTGTTCGCTCGTGATCTCTGGAGCGATCTATTTGATGGTAAAAGTGGATGGTATAGATGAGATCTTTACAAGGAGCATAATCCTAAAAAAAAAAAAAAAAAGCGCACCTCCCAGCCTCCCGCTGGCTGCACTGCCTCTTTGGTACCTCGCAGACTTCGACAGAGTCCTGGACGGGTGCCCATTGATGTCATGGAAACACTCAAATTACTGAGAATGATTCATGTCTATGCTGGTCTCTTATCCTCCCCCACACAAACAGGAGTAGATTTTTAACCCTGACAACTTGTAATTTGCAGTGGGTTTATTTTTGTATCTGGATAAATATTTTTTAACAAGCAAAATTAAGATTAAGCAGTCTGTATCTGATATGATAGTAAAGAATGCTGGGCCCGTGTAACCAAGAGTACTTTGGGGAATCTATGCAGCCTGAATCCATATTCTTCTCATCTTTCCCTCCTCCTTCTCTCCCTTCCTACTCCCTTGCTCTTTCCATTCTGCCCTCCCTCTCTTTATTTCTCCTCTTTCCTTTCACTTCTCTCTCCCATTTATTCTCATTCATAGTCTTATATTCTTCTTCTCCCTTCCTCCCTCCCTTCCTTCCTTCCTCTCTCCTTCCCTTTCTCTCTCTCTCCCTTTCTCTCTATCTCTCTTTCTCTCTTCCCTTTTCTCATCCTTCCTATTTGCACTAACATTCTAGCTTTAAAATAATGAATGGAAGAACTCTAACTTAAATATATATATAAATTGAGACAAATCCTAATAGAAAAATTCATCTCTCTGAGATCTATGTGCTGGATTCAAGTTGGGAAATAATGCCAGGTGGTGCAATTCTGCAGGGGATAGCTTCAGTGATCCCTTTCAGAGAAGGAAATAGATAGCCTTCCCTTCTTCAAACTGCATTTTACATCGAGATTTTAGAAATTACCCACAAACAGGACACTAGATATTTAAATTTATAGGAAATCAGGGAATATTCTACAATATCTATCTGTCTGTCTTTCTGTCATCTATCTACCTACCTACCTATCATCTATCTTTCTTTCTATCATCTATCTATGTGTCTGTCTGTCTGTCTGTCTATCTATCTGTCTATCTATCACCTATCTTTCTGCCTTTTTGCCTGTCTCTTTACCTACCTCTCTACCTGCCTTTCTAGTTGTTAAATAAGTGAATATAATGTCAAAGTTAATTACGGTGTGGTTGTATTGAAGCTTTTTGGATGGAAGAGTTTAAGGAAAGTCATATGTCATTTGATTGCTTATAAAGGTTGAGTTTTTTTTGTTAGTGGTATTTGTAAAGAGAAGTTAAAGGGTATCTATAGGTTATATTTGACTTACACGGAAGAGTAATGAATATATCTGTATGACCATTTGTACTACTGAAAAGGTGAATGAACCTTTTCTTCAGTGTAAAATCCTCATACAATTAAAGTTATTCTCTTAGATCTCCCAAGACTGACAGCTTGTGTGATGATATCCTTTTTCATTAGAACTGAAACTGATATGGGCGTTGATTTTCTACTTTGCACTGAGTACTATATCAGAAATGAGGTGTGAGGATATTTTCCCAAGTTTGAGATTCATTGAAATCAGTAGAAAAGTTAATACTGGAGGACAGAGGGTTAATTTTAAGACTTGGGTATGCTTTCTTTGAAAATCATCTTCCATTTTATATATATAGTGATTTAGATACAAGGTACACTTTTGAACAGATATAAGATTTATTAACGATGCATTCTTTGTGTGGTGTCAGGAAGGCATAAAATTATAACATTATTATTGAACTAAAAAATAAAAAAATGATTACTTTTACTTTTAGCATTTCTGTGGCCTTGGGTTGAGAGAGGGGGAATTTTGGGGTTGTAAACTTTAGACAGATATTTATTTATCCCCTCAAAATACTAGTTTTGAATTTTCCCATTGAACAAAGAATACTGTAGTCCTAGGTATAAAGTACAATGTTCCTTTAACCTCTAGTCCCTAAGAAAGTATACTCTCCTTCAGTCTCAGGTGGGATAGGGTTCATGTTCTGGGTCCTGGGCCATGCCACTAGCCCCTTTTGATGTCCTGGTATGGATCAATTTTTTGTGATGACTCCTCCTGTGTCATTAACTAAACTCAAGTGCTTAGATCTCTTGTAATGTGGCTTCACTATCTTCCTTGCTAATTATTAAGACTAAACATACTTTTAAAAGAAACAAATGAGCAGTCTTAATTTTATCCTTAGATGTGACCACATAGCATCTGAGGCTGTATGCATCTCCATAAAGCTGTCTACAGATAAAAAATTGTGTTGTTTGAATGGGAACAGAATCTTTACATTCTCTTATCTCATGTCCTGCTGGACCTACTGATAGAATATGAACTTGAGTTCAGAGCAGGCAATTTTTCAGAAATCCTCTTTCTCAAATGTAAATTTCATCATCTCGATCATGATGTGATTTACTCCTGGGAAAGGGAGTTTAAAAACAAAAAGAGAGAAAAAGAGATAGAATCTCAGAATTTTGAATAGTTTCTTTGCTGTATTCACCATCTGGAAAGCCTTGATTGATTAGCTTTGGCCTCACCATTAAGTGTCAATATAATCAATGGGAATTACTAGACTAGGGTCATTACATAGATAATTTGCCTGCTGTGTAAATAAAAATGAAATTGTTTAAATTTTGTGAGAGAGAAAGAAAGTGAAAATAAGGAATGACAATTTGTTTGTTAGAGAAAGTGGAGGCCATTGGAATGACAGTTTTTGGAAGTGTGGAGCAGTTTGGCTAAGAATAGGAATGAAGGATATTTTTTTCCAGTTTATCATAGCCAGAGTGAGGAAGTGTTATTCCTTCTCTTGCTTGCATACATTGCCAGTAGTGCCTACTTTACGTATGTAAACATCGGAGAAGAGAAGTAGATGTCTGTTACCTGGAAGAGATTTTTTTTTCAAGGAAAAACACAATTTATAGTTTTTTGTTTGTTTGTTTGTTTTTCTCTTGGCAGGTAAAACAGAAAGGGGCTCATACTCATCTTATGGGAGAGAATCAAACTTACAGGGTTGCCACCAGGTAAGTGAGAATCTCGCGTGGGGCTGGGGTGAGAGAATTAACCTGGTGGATCAGTTTGTTTTGTAAATTAGATCATACATTTTAGACCCTGAGACTAAGATGCCCTGAAAGTCTGCCGATGCCTCTTTCTTTTAAAAAGTAATGAAGTGACACAGAGCTTGGAAGTGATAAACACCTCATCTTTAGATCTTTGGCATATGAGAACTACATTCACTGGCTTGTTTTTATTTTTTAATCCATCAGCCGGTACCAGTGGCACTGTTTGCAAACCAGCGATGTCGGTTAAAGTGGTTCTATCAAAAGAGTTTATTTGCAATTAAGAACTTAAGAATTTCTTACACTGGAAATACTTTGTGTAGCCATTTGTCAGACCCTGGGTTCGGGTGGCTATTGCCCTAAATTATAGTTTTCATAGGGGCTGTATGATGTTGTGTGAAAACAGGGTTGTATTGAGGGATAAAAATGTCTGTGAAAATATGATTTGTTGTCCCTTTTTGTTTCTGAATTGTTTTTGGCTGGAAGTCAAGGCCAGCAGGCTAACAGCAAAGCCGTCTCAAGGGAAGCATGCGTGAGCTAGAAAAATAAGAGTACTTTAATTAAATAATAAAATGCCAGTGTAATACAAAGGTACAGCATGTGTGTGTGTGTGTCTCTGTGCACTCTCCATTTGCATACTTTTAACTCTCCAGAGAAAGCCCAGTTCTAAAAATACTATCAAGAGCCAAAAGTATAAGCTTTGTTTTAAGACAATTGAGATTTTATCGATGCTTTTAAAAAAAATTTTAGTATAGGTATTAATCATATGTTTAAAATTGTTTTCTTTTTCTTTTTCTTTTTTTTAAAGATTTAGGTTTTCTTTTTATAAATGCATTGGTTTTTTACTTTGGAAAACTCTTGATAGAATTTAATAATCCTCTTTAATATTCAAAGCCTTCTACTATTTTATTATTCACCCAAACAGAATATATGTTTTTTCTGTGTTGGAAAGAGAATGCTTGTTCTCTTGAACCCTCGCGCCCTCCAATTTTCTTTAATGATATGGAAAAAAATCCACTTAAAAATTTTAAAATGACTGTTTAATATATCCAGAAAAATGCAAGCAGTTTTAGTAATTAAATAGAGCCTGTGAAGGAGGTTTCCTTTTTGTATCAGTCATATATTACTAAAGGTGGAATTCTGCTGGGGTTTTTTTTTTTTTTTTTCCTTCCTGGATATATTTGCATTTTTAAAGTTTACTCCTTTGGCTCAGCCACCAGTGCAGTCATATTCAGCTTCTAAAAGATTTGTTGCAATGAGGTGCAGGGTGCTTGGTTAGGAACTCACTCCTGCTGCACGAGCTGCAGACTCCAGTTCATGGCAGTTTGTTTGGAAAGAATTCTGCAGGAAAGACATTTACAGCCATTCCAGTGCAACGGAAACATCTTTGGAATGTGAGTGCAAATGTTCGGGGTAGATAGCTTGGGCGACAAGCCTCCCAGCGCCGAGTCTCTGGTGTAAAGCTCTCAATTCCTGCAGAAGAGCCTGTTCCTGTGTATCTGTTTTCTGAGGGTCAAGGCAGAGGTCGTTAGAGTTTTGGGGAGAAGAAAGTTGACAACATCCTTCCTTTCTGCAGATGGTCATGGCAGAGGTCTCTGTTTTGCTGGGCCTCTTTTTCTGGTCAATGAGAGAATAGGCTTCCTCGCCCCTGTATCCTTTCTTACTAATAGGAATTGGCGTGATTCCTCCCAGACACAAGATTTCCTCTGCTGAGTAAGCGCGAGGCCCCTTCACTTGTGAAAGCACCATCCAGACCGCGCGAGTCTGTCTGTGTCTGTGCGGGGGCACAGACCCTCCCTCGGTCTGTGGGAATTCTTCCCTCGGGCGAAACTGAAGTTAATTTTTTTGGCACACACAAGGTGAGAAATGGAAAGGGGCAGAGGGTGGAGTACAGAGGTGGACGGACTGGCATGTGATGGCTGAATTTCTGGGCCTGGAGAGCTTCCTTTGGAGACGTTCATGTCCAGGAAAATTCTGTCGTATATGGGAGTATGATTGCATATGCTTTTCTTAAAAACTTCATAATGTAGATGTGGAGTGTGGATTCTTTCATTCTTATTTCTGCTTCGTGGTTGTGAGCCTTGCAAGAACTGACTATCTCTGTGCTTAGCATGGTCTCAGCAGTATCCAGAAACAGTGTGATCACTGGTGGATAAATAAAAGAGCGAAATTTTGGAAATTCTTTGATTGAGGAAGTAGTAGCTGGAGAAGAAAAGTGTGCATATTCTGTGTTCTGTGAAATTTGAGAATAGAACAGACCATAGCGTGTTTTCCAGTGAATGGGTTTCTCTGGCCGAATTGTTTTTTTTTTTTTTTTTTTTTGAATCCCTGTCTCCAATATCAGCTATGCAAACCAAAAAGAAAGGCAGAGTCTTGGTGTCTTGGGCTTCAAGTCTAAGTAGCAGATCACAGCTGAAATGATTCCTCCCTGTGTGGCAAGGTGAGTGACTTGCACGGAGGGGAAGCTTTTGTATTTTCTCCTGACTACTCCATTGTGGGGCATGGGGCGGACAACCTTCAGATGACAGTGCCCTAAGGAGCTCCACGAGCCGCTTTATCGTGTAATTACAGTGCATCCTGTGGACTGAGGATGAGCACCTAGGATGAGCACTGTTACGTGTGAACTTGCTTATTTCAGTCCCAATAGCCTTTTGTTTAGGGTAGAGAAATAGTGGTGGTAAGCAACAGGTAGCTTTCAAAACACTGTCCTGACAAATATATGTATTTTGTTTAAAAAATGTATCAGGTTCAAAAATTTATATATGTTTATTATGTTTCTCTTGAGGATTTAACACTAATAGTGATAGATACGTGGATATTTTTAAAAAGTGAATATTTTAGCCGAAAATAAAAAAACGGCAGGTTCTTTATTATCAATTAAGTTATTTTCATTAAAAATAGTAATGTGATAATATGAATTTATTAATGCACTTCTACATAAAATTATTTGAAATTATCATGGTGACTTTTTCAGACTTTTGAAATTGTACAGAAAATTAACCAATAGACAAACCAAAGCAGCCAAACGGACTTTTTTTAGTTCTCACTAAATATGGCAAAACTAATTTAAATCAAATTGGGGTACGGAAATCACACCCAGGCTTAAAATGTTCTTGCCAAATTGCAACTTCCTACTACTTTTACTGGCAGAGAAAATAAAATTTATAATGGAAAGTCTGACAGAAATAAAAAGGAGCGGAAATAAAGTTTTTCTCAAGATAGTCCAACCTTAATATGATAACCAATAGCTAATATAATGAATGGGCATGACTGCAGAGGACAGAAGGAAAAAAAAAATGCCGTTTGCTTTTGGCCTCTTCTGCTGATTTGAATAGGATGTTTGGCGATTGCAAACTGTTTTTTTTTTTTATCTTGCTGAGATCTTCTGTTTTTGAATGAGATGATGATGTCAACACAAATGATTGTTATTAAGGCAGAAGTTTTCCCCTTAAATGGAAATTCAGCATTAATTATCAGGAATTGTTTGTTTTTCCTTTCTGGGATGTAGCCCAAGTCTAAAGCAATGGTTTCATTATTAATAGCTCCTGGACAAGGTGTGTTTGTGTGTGTGTGTGTGTGTGTGTGTGTGTGTGTGTGTGTGTGTGTGTGATATGGAAAGCTGGGCCCTATCTGAGGCCAGTTAAGTTCAATTCTTATGAGTTGGGCCTTAGCTTTCCCCCCAGGTGATTCTAATGTGCAGCTAGGTATGGTGATTTCCTAGAATGTTCTGTGGGAGTATACTGTATTTTAAAGATTTGTGTTCAAATCTGGTGTTGTTATTGACCTTGAAAAAGCTTTCAGACTTCTTGCCTTAATTTGATTATTGAAGACATGGAAATATATGGCATCTGTACTTCATTGAACAGCCAGGGAAAATTAGTGATATGCTGAAAACCAGTAGAATGTCTTGAAATCTTTATAGAGAATTCCATAACTGAATGTCCCAGTCCATATCTCGTTTTCTCTAGTGAAGTCAAGGCTTTAACCTCATCTACATTCTTTTTCTTTCTCAGCAAATAATCAAATAGGTCTGTGCTGATAAAGTTATTTGATGTTTAGATCATAAAAACCAGCGGGATTTAAGAATTAGGCCTAATCTCTTGAATACTTTTGTTAAATTTCAGAAACTTTGAAGCTATAGAGGAAACAGACTTTCTCTCTATATTATTTAGTTTCCTCATAAACCTAGTCATTTTTGATTCATTGAAATTAAACGTAGAATTGGTTCTAAAACAAACCCTATATAATTTTTCTTTGAATTATTTTTATTCTTTATACCAAATGAATGACAAATTACTTAATTATAAAATTTTTATCCTCTTTAACTTTTTCTTAACTAAAGTCATAAAAGGCATGAAATCCTTTTTCATTTTTATGAAAATGGCTACTGAGGTCTTGTGGCAGCAGAAATGCTTCTTGTTTTTAATTGGACATTAGTCTTAAGTGTTTATTCACGGTGTGCAGTAATCCAGTCCATGTCCTGCGCATTCTTCCTGGGACCCTCTGCCGTCCAAGGACTGCGCCGTGTGCTGTGCTTATGTACTGCTGGGGCGCTCTGCTTCACTTCGTAGTGCTTTTAAAATTTGCCATTATTTATGTTTATCCTGCGTTCAACCAGGATTCTGTAAACCCCTGGAAGGCAGGGGCCGTGTCAGCTTCATCTTGAGCTGTGTGGACTCTGTGCCCAGCCTAGTGGGGACCATTATGACCTAATGTTTACCTCTCCAGCATCACTTTTAGGAACCATCTCAAGAGAAGAGTCTCAGCAATGTACGAGAACCACACAGTGAGCCTCATTTTCATGCCTATGGAAACCAGAAAATCATACCCTGTCAGAGAAAGTCCTTAGGAAGCCCTTCCTTCTAACTTGCTATATGGACCCTAGAGTGACCCAGAGGCCCTGTCATGGATAATCCCTTGTCACTCACTTTCTAGGAGCTGATCACTAGCCTGTGGCCCCACTGTTCTAGGCCTGGACGTTCCGAGAGGATTTGGTGAGGGAATTATGGATGTGTTTCTGGTGGGTGTGTTACTGGAACCAAAGGTCAGAACCCAGGCCTGTCCTTTTTGAATGTGCTAGTGTAGATGGTGGGACAGAATATTTAAAAGTCTGACAGTTTCAGATATCACAGGGCCTGAGTTTACGGTGCGTATGCCATTGCGACTCTGGCTCTGAGTGCTGTTTTTCGGGCAGCAGCACGTTTGTTTTGGAGCATCGCTGTGGGTGTACCCCTCTCCCAGCAGCCACCCGACACCCACTGCAGGGGATGATGGAGCCATTCTTTCATTGCTTTGGTTAACAGATATTTATTGGCTCTCTAGTGATGTGTTAGGTACTATGGAGAAAAACAAAGGAAAGCTCATCTGGATATTAATGGGAAGAATCAAGCTCCATGTATCTAATTAAAACATTTTTTTTAATCTTATAGTATATACTTTCAAAATCTCATAAAAGTTGAAAAACAGAAAGGCATATATAATCACCACTTACATTAAATTGTTGTTAATATTTGTTATTTTTGCTTAATGTGTGTATACATATTCATATATTTTTTCAGTGCATGATTTTTAAATGGCAGATCTAATAAAATTTCACCCCTAAATTTTTTTTATCACATATGTCTTAAAATTAAGAACACGTGCGTATTTAACTAAAATATGATCATCACTCCTAACAAAATTAACAATAGTTTCCTAATTTAATACCCAGTCTGTATTCAGATTTCTTCAATTGTCCCATGAAAATGTCTTTAATAGCTTTTTTTTTTTGGCATTGCATTTATGCATGATATTTGGTTTCTGTCTTGTTTTATAATTTCTCTTTTTTTTAAATAATTTCTCTTCTACTAGAGCAGTTTCTATAATTTTTTTGAATGATTATTTTCCTTAAAGTGATGAGGCCAGTTGTTTTGAAAAAAATATGCCCTCCCTCCTAGGATCGTGGGATTGTTTCTTTGTGGTGACATTTAATTTGTTACTCAGTATCACTTGTCTTGCCTACAAATTGAAAATTAGGTCTAAAGTCTTATTCTGATGAAAGATAGACATTTTTGGCCTGAAGATTTCATCGATGATGCTATGAGCTGCATATTACATTCCATCCAGACACATACAATGTCAAGTTATGTTGCTCTTGGTAATGCTAGCTTTAATCACTTGGTAAAAATGGTAGCCTCTACCTTCCCATGCTTCTCTCCCTTATAAATAAATCTTTCCCTTCTGCAATTAGCCAACAACCTCTACGTTGATACTTCACCATTGGGCAGTTATCCCCAGCAGGCTTTGACCTGTCGGTTTTAGCATGCATTAATGACGCTTGCCTGAATCAGAGGTTTTTGAACTAGTGATTTTTTTAAACTCCATCATTCCTTTTATATTTATAGCTGTCATTCTTCTGTAAAGAACTTTCTTTCATTGTTCATTTTAGCATTGTCAATTTAAGTGCTTTATAACTATATAAGTATAATGTTAATAATCTTTGCATTAAATATGGTCCCTTATCTGGAGAATAGCCTTAAAGCCTTCTTCAAATCTCTTAAGGTATATTGATAAGAAAAGTAGTTATGGCTCAGGCTAATGGTTAGAAGAACTTTAATTGCAAGAAGAAGAAGGTGATTATAGGTATGTTTCCTTACAAATTAAACTCTAGTATTTTTTTTTCGCTGAAATTTGGAACTTTGCGACAATCTCTGTACCTCTAGCACTTAGATTAATGTTGCCACAAGCACTAGAGTTTCTGTAGTTTCTCATATTGCCTCTCTAATTTTAGTAATTATTCTTAAAGTTCTCACAAGGTTGACCATCGGTGGCTGACCCATGAAGTCTAGTGGGTGATGTGATGGTCAGTGAAGTTGCTCTATCAATGATCTTTGAGAGTGCGTGTCCAGGCCCTTCCCCAGTCCTGTCGCAACCCACACATGGCTGATAACTGAATGTCATAATGAATGAATATCTAAGAGTTTGTTCAGGCTTAATTTTGAGGAAGCCTAGAGGACTAATATTATGTGCCAGTATAAACTTCCATGGCCATTATTATAATTCGCACTTAATAATTAAGAAAACGATGCTCCGAGAAGTAAAGCAAAACAACCCAAGGTCCAACCCCAAGTACGTTTCAGAGCCAGGCTTTGAACTCTAAAACGTCTGATTTTCAAGCCAGTGCTTTTCCAACTGGGCATTCCTGCTGTCCGAGCACTTGATGAGGTATCTGGACTCAGAGGTCGTTGTTAGAGCCTATCAGGAAAACCACCTTGTGTAGCTTCTGGTCCCACAGCAGACCCGGGCCTAACACGGTGCGGAACAGAGAAGCTTCACTCAGGTCTGCTCCGGGTGGACCAGAATTCCGAATGCATGTGGTGCGGGGAGGCAAAGAAGCGGGGGCACACTGCTCCTGAACACTCAGCCTTTTTTTTTTTTTAAGTAAACCACATGTGTCTATATGAATATTCTTTAACATCCTCAGAATTAGCATATGCAATTTAATTAAAATCAATGAAGATTTTCTGTGAAAACGGGTAGAATATGCCAGTTCACATTTTAGCATGAACACTTGCTTAAAAATGTGACGATTATATTTGGGCCTTGCTTTTTGCGCAATGCGGGCAAAATATGGTTTGTTATTGCACAAATTTGGGTTCATCATAGATCCAATTATTTTTCCAAAAATACAAGAACTACTTAGAATGAAATTCTGAAACAATACCTTTGACAAGCTCTTAAATGTGACCCAATGAAATTTTAATGATGGCATTTAACTCATATTTTGTGAAATATATGAAATGACAAGCATGTGTTAGAAGCATAGGCAAGTAACTGTTTATCCAATAAACAGTTCAAGGCAGCTAGTGCATTAAAAAAAAATTGAAATTGCTTTCAGATGATTTTTCTGAAACACCAAAGAAATAGAGTTCTGTTATCCAAACTGAAATTTCTCCAGAATCTTGGAATTAACTTCTGTCTTCTTATGAAAAATATTCATAGGTTTTAATAACTACTAATAATTAAGACTACAGTTCATCTTTATATTTTTGATATGTAAAGAGAAAGAAGAAAACAAATTAATGACTGTAAACAATTTAACACTGAGATACACTTGATAAAATTTAATGTTGAAATATATCTGTGTATCATATAGAAATCTGTATAGCCCTATAGCTTCTTTCCATAAGAAAGACAATATACTCACAATTCAGCATCAGGAAAACTTTTCAATATGAAATGGCAGAAATATTTATTCCTTTGTCTACAGTCATGCTTGAAATGGTTCCATTATTAAGAAAATATCTCCTGAATCTCTTAAAATGGAAACCCCAAGTTAAAATGGTGAGAGCACTGCAAGATATTAACAAAATCTCATAACTGTTTTAGAAACAAATATGTCAGAAAGGGTCAGGTAGTGAGTCCGCTGCTGTGCCTGGTGGTGGTACCCTGCTTAGAACTGAAGAAACCCATCCTTCGACAAAGTGTGTGTGTTCTGGAGGTTTATGTGGATTTCTTGACGCTTGCTTTCACTCACAGATAAACTAAACTGAGCTTCCTAAAGCACGGACCTTTTATGTTAAGTGTGTTATTTATTATCTAATGGAAGTAGTTTCCTGGCAAAAGAAATCCAGCAAGAATACATAGTTGCATTTGCTTTAACATCTCTAACACAAAAGTGTTCTTTCATGGTATGGCACTTATTTTTTTGTCTGACATTTTTGTACTTTGTTAATAAAGGGAGAAGTCACATTTTGGTGGGATAGCATCTTTAGCCTGGCACTTGCCCAGATTTTACTAAGTATATCACCAATGTTATATTCTTATGGTTTTTAGTAAAATCTATATATCCTGTGATTCCATTAACTTATCTTTTCAAAAGATATGTTTCAGTGAAGGATTTCTGTGACTTTTAAAAATAACTAGGTGTATCTTTTTTTTCAACCCACCTCAAAGCCACGTTAATGTGAATTTGGGACAGTGGCAGTTCAATAATACAGTAATTAAGGAAGAACATTATCGAGGTTTTCAAGCAGTGGCCATCTTCTGGAGCTCTAGATGTGAGGGTCTCTGTGCATCGGGGTTTGCCTGTGCATGCACACAGAATAACCCAAGCTCATTTGTACCGTGATAATGAACAGCAGGGCACTGAATCTTTCCAGTTTTATTGGCATTGTATACAGTAAGTTATTAAATTCCATCTCTGTAATACACCTGCAGTAAAGTAACAAAACATTGCTGCACTTAAGGAACATGTGTGTGTGGTACAATGCCCTCCCCCGTCATTTCAGCCCCCACCCAACAGCTGCTTACAGATTTCAAGATCCATTGTATGTATTCCCTTGAGCCCACCTCTAATAATCGAGACACATCTGCCATTGCAGTATTATAGGCATATGTAGTTTTATTGAAAACTATACCTGTAAAAAAAATTAAATAACTCCTACCTCAATTAAATTGGCAAGCTACCTTTTGCAAAGATCATATTGCAGGCCTCCTGAGACTCAATGAGTTCATTTTATTCTTACATTACAAATCACTAAATATGTTATTTTTATTTAGCCAGGTTGCTAGTGTTTCTCATGCTTTGGTGATAAGTCACTTTCATCCATTCTCACTTTTGTTTTCTGTTTTTCCTTATCTTTACATATTTTAAAAAAATAATACCATGCAGGCTTTATGAAAGAAAAATTGAGAGTCTGGCTGCAGTAAACACAGGATAGGTAAGGGAGAGGACCCTAGCAGGCAGCTTTAATTCTTACACAATTATTAAATAGATATAAAGGTTACAGAATTGGGATCAAAACTTTAATTTATCTAGTGATTCGATAGCGATGTTTACAAGCTTCTCTGAGATCTGTTTGATATCATAATGGTAGAATGGGAAATAATATGAAGAGGGAATGAGTTAGTTAGTACATGATACAAGCATATGTAGGTGAATTCCTGTTGGATTAAATCTCTTACCTTAAAATTTCATTTTGTTGAATATTGGGTCAATTATGAATGTCTATAAAATATTTTTTTATCTAAACAGGAATAATAGTCAAATATTTGGTCAAATAAAAATATTTCTGAGCATTACTTCATTTTCACTTAAAGGTATGCAGGGTATCTATATAGTTATCTGTACTGAATTACTCGTGCCACTGTTACAGTAATTTAGCTAAGAAGAAAAGTTTGTAACTTTGCTTCAAATTATCATAGAAATTCTAAAGACTTTTGCCCACTCTATGAACAGGAAGAAAACTATATACCCTTTTGGAAAATATTTTTCAAAAGGGCTGTATGTGACTGGGCTGAGGGAGTGAGAGATGGATCCCTATCCCCAATGTGAGCATAAACTCAGAAAAATAGATCCTTTAATGACAGTTGAAAGGTAGATAGTTTCACAGGATGAAGTCACAGATAAATAGGAACTGATAGTGCTGTAGAGAAGGTCAAATATCAGGTGGTGTATTGATCACCAGTCATGTTTAAATAATGGATTTTCATTTTTGTAGAATATTGATTAAAATTAGTTGTCGTTTGGTTCCATGGGGTGAGGGGTGTTACCTGGGCCTGTGAGTTTTCTGCCCCTTGCATGGTTCACAAGGATTCAGTGTTTAATGGCGATAAAAGGCTGTCTGCTACATAGGGCCATTGCTTTCAACGAGGATCCCAAAGAATCAGAATTTAAGATCTTAGAAGGATTTCTACTTGATAAGTTTGTCAGTAGAAAAATACGTTATAAAGTCTAAACAAGCTTTTTGAACAAAACTCAGGCACAAGTTGGGGACTACAACTTAATTTAGTCCATACTCCTTTGAAGCCCCATCCACTTAACTCTCTTCCCTTGGACGTGATCGACTCCTGTGGAACTATTACCAATACTTTTGAACTGTGAAGTCTGTTTGTCACACTGAACTCTGCAACTCTAGAACTGCCATGTGCAGAGTGACCGGTATGACTCGACATCAGTGGTAAATGACGTGCTATGGACAGTGACATGTGGCAAAGAAAGAATATGAACAGCTGCTACTCCTAGGCATCGTCCCTTAAGGAGTCTTTCTGCGTCTCTGCTATTATCTGTCTCAGCCAAAAAGAAGTCATTGACATGGACTTATTCTTCTCATTCCTGCTCCCACTTAGCTACCAAGTAAGGTTTGTTTGAATTTATTTTCAGAGTGCAAGTCCTGGGTGCCATTTTGTCAGTGGAAAGAATGTATATGTTTGGGGTTTTGTATGTGGGGGGAAGGATTACTTGTTGGTTTTTAAGAGATCTTGTTCTATATTCCCTTTTGCAGACAACATGTAAACCCTAACATTCTTGGACTCCAAACTGTCTCCATTTCATACTTCATTACAAAGCAGATTTTCATCTCGTTGTATCCTAACGGTACTGTCCTCTGAAGTTTTATAGTGTGCCTTCAGAAGCTCACAGATGTCAAGATTGGAGGTGCCTATGGAGTTGCCTCCAATATGTCTGTTACCTGGTATAAATAATTTTATATGTGCTCTAGATATTTATAGATACTGCTCTAGAAATAGAAAGCAGAAATATCAGATCAACTCTGTAGAACTTCAGCCAGCAGTCAGAACATTCTAGAACATTCAATAATAATAGGTTCTACCACGCCTTCATTTGGGTGTTCGGTAAATACTTATTATGGATTAGTACTTTATGCCCCCGCCTCCACTACCTTGGTAGAGGGCTTAAACTGAAAGTATAGTTACCTAATTTGAGACTCTAACACATAACTTTTCAAATTCACATTCTTACATCTATTTAGATATATTATTCAAAGAGCTAGAGTAAAAATTGGCAGTTATTAGATAATTATCTAAGATGCTGTGCTTTTGACCTTGAATTTTATTGATTGAATTTTCCGATGGATTAGTTCTTTTCATCTGTGTGCATTGGCTTGGTGACCCAGCCACCATCTGAGACTCTTCTGTCTTCCTCACCCCATAAGCCCTCAGTTTTCAGATTTCATCAATTCTGCTTTAATACCAATAAATACATCCTGTCCTCCACACTCCCATTGCAGTCTCTGCTGCTCTACTGACCTCAACCCCCACCTTCTCCCTCACAATGGGCCACGAGAGTGATCGTCTCCACAAAACCCCGATGCTGTTACGGCCTTGCTTTAGCATCCTTCCATGTGTAGGTTCTTGGTAGCCTCCAGCCCTGTCCTTCACTTTCAGCACTCGCCTCTTGTGTTCCAGCCATACTAAGCTGCTTGTAGGTAGTTCTGTCTGTCTTTATAAGAGCGCTTCCACTGACCTGGAATATCTTTATCCAGCCTCCTGTTCTCCTTCCTTTATATTCCTTTTACCAGGTAACACACTTTTGGTCCAAGATTCAGCTCATGCATTGTTTCCTCCAGGGACCCTTGGTGTCACAACCAGGCCAGAATAGGGTGGCTCCCTTCTGTGCACAGGTAGCCTGTGGTGCAATTCTCTGTCCTAACGGATGTCATGCTCTACAACCAGAGAAGGCCAAGGACTAGGCCTGTCATCTCTATTCTCTCAGTGCCTAACAAGAGACGCTCAGTGTATTCCCAAGGGTTAGTGGATGGGTGAGTAAAATGAATAAATGAACCCCAAACAGTAACAAATTATATAAAACTTGTGAGCAACTACCTTACATTTAAGCGCATTCGTGCAGATTTCTTGGTTTAAATTAATTATGCCAGTGACTTCAGTGAGATAGGAACTGTTTTTAACCACACTTTATTGATAATGAAACAGACTCAGAGCAATTTTGTCAATACCAATAGTAAGTGGCAGACATGGGACCAGGGTACAAAGTCCTTTGGCTCCAGATTTATTGTCGTCTCTATTGCTTCTTTAACCCTGGATAAAGTTGATGGAGCTTTTTGTTATAGCAGGTAGCCTGCAGTCTTCTCATGGATGGTTCCAGCTCTCCTCTCTCTGTTAACTTGGGGATCATCCAGCTTATTGGCCTCTTTCTGTCAGTAAGAAAGACTGCATTTCTGAAGAGGGTGTGATAAACCTAGCAATCTATATATCAAGAGCACTGTCTTTAGAAAGCCAAAAGAGTATATTTTGAATGTCTCCCAAATCACATACCACGTGGTACATATTTTCTTTGTTATCTGTTACCTGTTCATGGTAGTAACTCTATACTGAGCTGGTTTGAAAGGTGGTGATGAAAGAGACGGTGGCCCATGTGAGAATGAAAAGGCCTAGAAGCTCGGGGTAAAGTGTGATACCACGTGCATCTTTTCCCCCGGGTCTCATCCTCCTTCACTCTCCCTGTGCGTCTCGCTAGGTGGAGGGTGGGCAGGAACAGGGAGGAAGTAGGTGAGTTGAGTAGATCATGATTTGTTTACGCTTCCTTCACAGGATCCTTTTTCTAATAACCTTGATAGGACATGAAAACATTTAATAGTTAATAATGAGTTTAGGTTTTGGTTATGAGATTGAAATCCTTAAGGATAGAAATTAGAATAAAAAAGGACCTAAAGGGGCATCTGATGCCCACTTCCGCTGTGCAGCAGCTGGGCCAGAGACTAAGGCTCCAGAGGTATTAGGAGGCTTGCCATTGTCACACAGCGGACCTCACTTATGGACCCACACAGAACAATTAAGATTCCAATAGTGCGTAAGGTTGAAATTTTTCCTGGTGTCTTTGTAGCCTCTTAATACCAAAGGACAGAGGGCCAGGCCACCCTCGCCCGTGAAGTAACAGCCAGAAGCAGCTAGAAGTACATCCTGAAGAAATTTCTAAACGAGTGTCCCTTTGTTCAGCTACCACTGAATCGCATTGTCACAGAGCCAGAGGGTGTCGTTTGCTTGTAAATACTGAGTTTTTGAAATGTCACTGTAACACTGGAAAAATGTTGTCTCAAAAGGTTGCCAAAGTGACAGAATCCTGACATTGTAAATACCAGCCAACACAAGTGCTCATAAATGACAGGAATGAAATATACTTGACTAAATCCATAATAATCGCTGATAACACTGTTTACCCTCAGTGACCAGGAGCTGTGAACTCGGATAAAAAGCACATGTGTGCAGATATCATTAATGTGTCTGAGCCTCTAGCCATTCCAGAATATTTTGATGGAAAAGCTCCCTTAATATGTAAAAGCTTTACAATAACTAAGAAGCAAATGTGCAAGATAGGGCGTCTCAGGCAGCCCTAATGGAGCTGGAGAGCACCTTGGCTATCTTCAGCACCCCAGAGGATTGATAAGGCCGCCATTGTTCTGGTCAGAACCAGACCGTGAGCCAGGCCAAATGGGACAGTCAGTTTCCTGTTTTCAATAGATGTGATTCCTAGAAAGTCCTTTTGCCACAAGTAAGAGCTCACATTTGTGCCATGTTCTCAAGAGAAAGAAAATGTGGAATGAACTTAGAGATTAAGACCTCAGAGCTACAAAGGCAGAATCCCAGGAGAACTTGAACCATACTTTCCCTTAAGAGGGACAGATCGGCAGTCCAGGCTCCCTCCGGTCCTAAAGCTTCCATAGCCCAGGCTTTCTCTTAATAACAGTTTTCTCCTTTGCAGGAATGATTGCCACCGTTCCTAACCCATCCTAATGTTAAAATGGTGTCTGGATATCAGGGGCTCTTAGAAGAGATGTATAAGGTGGCAAGCCACTGTCCCTTAGCCTCTGTGATGTGGTTATTCCCTTGCTCCAAGCAACCCTCATATCCCTGTCTTCCCAGGAATGCCCAGGGGACAGTGGAGACTGCGTGTCAGGGGCTGGCCCCTCCCAGATTTTCAACTGGTAAAAGGGAGATGAAACTGGTGAAAGAAATGGGGGAGTGACATAGCAGCCACCGGAGCCCCTGCCGTCACTGCTGTCCCTTCGTGCACAGGGAAGACCTGGGGCTGCCTGGAATGACCTCCTTGGTTTTCATACTTCTTTTCTTGACATACTCTTGTGTTGTTGGATGTTTTCTTCTCTCTCACCCTCTCTCACCCCTACCTCTCTCCCTCTCCCCGTCCCTGTTGCATTCTCTTTCTTTTTTTTTAAATTTTTTTTTTTACAGTAAGCATTGCTTTTTTAACTAAATGTAAAATGCTGCATTCAGTATTAGAACTACGCAGTGCAGATGAGATTTAGGGAGAAATACAAAATTACACATGGCAGATTGACATTGGACCAGGAACTTACGGCGATTGCGCTGCTGGGGTTTTTATCCGTATGAAAGAAGATGTCAGAAGGAAAAAGCCTTCAGTCAGAAGGTCCGCTATGTGACATCGAACAGTGGTGAAGGGTTTAAAATAATTTGAGTGTCCATGGCTGTGTGTCCAATGCCGTGTGATGCTGGTGGCTATGAACATGGTCTATTGGATGATAATGCAGCCTTAAAAGAGTTTGAGCAGAGGACAGAACAGGAATGTCCCAAGCCCTCAGGAACTCACCTGTGTTGGCCTGGCATCCTGGTGCCATGGTCACTTAGTCCCGCCGTGGTGAGTCCCTGGATGGGGACCCAGTGCGCTTCTTGAGACACCTGGCAGCAGGCAAGGGGCAGGGCCTGCTGTCCTGATGTGACTGGTGAGGTGTAGGGGTCAGTGTTGGGGAGACGGTGGGTGGTCCCAGGCTCTGTCCTGGCACAGCTCCTGCTTGCCGGTCACAAACGCAGACAGAGATTGAATTGCTTCTTACATTTCCCTCAAAGAAAGACAGCTTTGTCTTCCCGAGCCGAGCTAGAAGTCAGCGGCCATGTGGACGTTCTGTCGCTTGGGCACCCCACGGTGATGGCCTGACTGGCTGTTCTCGCCAGGCCTTGACGACTGTGGGTGCCCCCAAGACTTGGAGCTAGCACTGAGCTGGACAAGACTTGGATTCTGACTTTTTCTTTGACTCTCAAAAGACAAAGGACATTCATTCCTAATATCTACTCCATCCACTTCATTTCACTCTTCAGTGATCTATTAAAAATTATTTTAGAAAAGCCTTTGGGGGTTTTCTTTTTGGCATGGCAGGTTTGGAATGGCCAAAGACGAAGAATTGAATGGACGAGATCAGAGCACACTGGCTGTGGAAGATCTCAGCTACATCGGAGTCCGTTTCAAGCAGGCTATATTTTGTCAGAATTCATCTTCATTTAAAACAGAGTTTGGCTGTTTCGACTTCTGCGTCACAGGTGGACAGCCACAAGTTTGACTCTCTGTCCACTTTGGTTATCTCCCCTTGTTTTTCTTTCTGATTCCTCTGTTTCCAACCAGCTGCTCTTTTAGAAACGAAAGAGAAGTAAAAGAGAGGGAGAAGGAGGGACGAAGAGAGACGGAAGTGTTTTTACTACAAGTGGGTAAAAATACCTGTCAAGCTCATAAGGTAGCTCCTTAGTGAATTTAGCATTTAATTGTTAGTTTAGAGGGGATAGCTTTGTGCTTAAGAGTTAGCTAATTAAGAAAATACGTGCAGGATTTGGGGAACTCACTTTTCAACTCTCCAGATCCCCTGAGTTTCTTCCTTCAGCTCCACTTCCCGATTCAAGCCACCTCTACCCCGCTACTCCTAATAATTACATAGTGGTTGAAGCTCAGAATTTCAGCTTTCTTTCCCAGGATCTAGCCTCAAATTGCCCCCTGGTGGTGAAGGGGGAAAAGACAAGATGGAGGATAGGGAAAAGGTGAAGTGGATCATTTTGCCTCTTCTTTTCTAATACATATTTCCAGTTACTGATAATGGGAATCAGTATAATTCAGTCTTATCGAGAGGCAACTGTGACTAGGTTAGATTATCACTGTGTTTTCTTTTGGGTAATTTTCTTTCCCTATTCTTGCTTTCCAGTTTCCTCTGGTCTGATTTTTGTTTCTACATATATTGTATTGACCAGAGGGTTTGTAACTAGTAACATTGGGGTGACACACACACACACACACACACACACACACACACAACACATATACACACACACATATACATACACTCTGGGCTAGTTGAAGACTGTACATGCTGTCACTTCTTGTGCTGGCGTGAGCAGTACTGGGAAGGGCTGTGATTTTATAGGCAAGCTGATTAGCCAAGCACTTGTCACCTCCGTTGCTGCTCATTGGCCTGCCAAGTGTGAGCATGTCATCTAACTGACAGCTGTCTGTTGTCAGAGGGCCATCTTTCCCCCTTCTCAGTTTGACTGAACACAGCAGAGATGTCTGCACAGCCCTCTGCAGCGCTGACAGGTTGCCCTGCCCGCCAGCCCTCAGACTCGGGAGGCAACACAGCTGAAGGGCTCAGAGAAATATTAACCCATTGACCGTCTTGGTTTGGTGTATTTTGGGGGAAAGAAAAAAGTCACTTTTCGAAGTGACTATAAGTCCACGATGTAGAGGAAGACGTGAGATCCAGTTTCATGATGAGTTAGGTTGTAGAGTGTCAAATGCCTTGGTTGTAATCGGCCATGGGGTTTCCATTGATGTGAGTATGTGGAATTGGGATGACAAGTTCATTTTCTTCATAGGTCCCATGTTTCACGGTGGGGAGAGACAAAGGCAGGGATGTATCTTAATCGTAAGATCATGGCACTAGTGTCTTCTTCAAAGGTCGTCTGGCTTGTGTAACAAGAGTAGTGCTTAGATACGTGCGGTTTTGAATACGGAGTTGCTCTTTTTCCTTCTTAGCTGAATCTTCCCCTAGTTGGGGCGGATTCCGGAATCCCCCTGAGACCATCGCCTATGTATTTCATGGCATGTATGGCTAACCTGCAGAAAAACAGGATGCCTCTTTAGGATGTTTTCTGTAAATTAGAGATGTTGAGCTGGACTTTCATTATAGGGAAATCATTTAAATTCTAACACAGATCTCAGCATGGAAGTTTGAACGTTTCTTCACTTTGTCACAGTGTCTTCCAATGAAGCTCTGTTATTTGAGCACCTATTAGGACCTTTAGGTACAGCGGGTAGACATGCAGGGCGTGGTAATGGACTGAGTCACACCAGGGATGCTTCCTACACTTGGAAATTATTTTGTTGAAATAATAAATTTAATTCAATCTTAAGTTTCACAGGAGGAAAATACTTTATTGCATTCATGTACAGAATTTATTTAGAAAGGGACAATATGTGGGAATACTGAATTCACTGTTTTACTTCCTTGGCTTTACATAGTTCATATTTATTATCTGCAACTTAACAAGCCTTTATCTCTGAACCTAGGTGTGAAAGGACAATCTGAAAAACGTTGGGGTGGTTTGTTTCAAACTCCCCATACTCTAGTGCTGTACAGTCGTGGTTCCATTTGAGGGATAGTGTTAGAGGAAGCAGCGTCGTTACACTAGTTGCCCTTTATAGACTAACATAGGAATGATGAGCAGATTGTTTAGTTGTTCAGCTCTTAGCCTGGGGGTCAGATAACGGAGTCCTTGTCATGCCTGTAACCCTAAGTAACAACTTTTTTAAGGCTCAGTTTCTACTTCTGCCAAATGAGGGCTTGGCCTGAAGAGTTTTGTGAGATCCCTTTTAGCCCCCAGTGCGGGTGATTATCAGAATGGGGAATGAGAAAGGAGAATATACACTGGTCGTTTTTAGGTATTTCAGAAATATTTGACACATTCTCCAAATAACATATATAAGGCAGAAACTCTCTGCCCTTGAAAAGAAAAAGAAATACAGAAAGTATTTGAGATATACACTTAGCCTCCATTAACTATTTTCTTCTTAATTTCTATTCAGTATAAATGATACATGATTTCCTTTAAAAAAAAAAAAGGTTTAGTAAAGGTGATGAGGAGAGAGAGGGTTGAGGATTGAGGGTTGGGACTCATGACCCTCCTGCATAATTATTGTTCCTCTTGGAAGATGGTTTTGTCTACGATACTCAGAGTACTATATTATATCAAAGCATTCTTTATGCCGCAACATTCAATTGATTCCAAGGCACTTTTTTCATATTTTAATTGGAAACTTTTTTTTTCTTTCTTGGTGGTATATAAGATACCATTGAATATGTCTTATATTCAATGGCATCTTATATTTGATGAAATACAATTCTAAGAGGAGGAAGCAAGATTTTTTTTTCACTAAGAATGGTTAAGTGACTTCTTTACTTCATTGCTGACTAATGCTTTGAATGTCCTTTTCATTCATTTGAAGAATTTGAATCGCTTTAGGAAGGCAATTCATGGACAAAGCTCACCCTCCCAGAACTCTGCACTTAATGCCCATTTGAAGGAAAGAGAGAAATATATGCTAATATGTCCTCATGTAGAAGGGGTATTCTGCAACTAATTTAGTGACTTCCATTCCTTGGCTTTTATCACATTTTTCTTTTGAGAATTGCTCCAGTTACCTTAAATCAGAGATTCCAGATATCTTCTGCAAAAGAAAGTCAAGGGTTTTTGCCAATTTCCAAGCTGAATTATTCTCACGTAAACTGCTTAAACTTTACATTTTTTTTCATACTTTTGGAGTTTGCTGATACTTTAGAGATCTTCCAATCCAAGTTCTCATTTCATAGATGAGTAAACAGAGGTAAAGTAAGTCACTTGTACAAGGAGTTTCCTTAGATTGAACTTGGGTTGAACCTGATGCTCGTTTTTGGCATTCATGCCACTAAGCGCCATACAGTGTAGGGAAAATGGGATCAACTGTATGTATTCTGTTCACCTTTTGTTTGTATTTCTTAGTGTTGTACTCAGGTGTATATAAGTGAATATAATTCAGTTTCCTTGTCTTGTGTCTGAATGCTACACTTGCTTTTCTGCTTAATACACTTTTCAATTCATAGGCGATTTCACAAGGAACAAAAGCCAAACTTATCATATACAGCTTAATATATATACACCGCATTTTATGTTACAGTAACACCGTTTGATTATTTTTCAGTGAACTCTCAATTGTTGAGGATGCCAAAGCAGGCGCCCAGAGGCTGCGTGCAGGCTGACGCTTACATAGCACGTTTCGTATAAAAATGTGTCAGTGCGGCTGATGTTATGGTCACCACTGAGGCCTGATTTGTTATTTCTCCAAACCTGAGTTTTTTCATATTTCATATTTCATATGAAATATGAATCTGGATTTAGTTATTTCTTAAAATAGTAAAAAGAACAAAACTTTAAAATCTTCAAATGTGAACACAATTAGAACACACTACATGTTAATATCATACCTATCCACTTACTAAATACTGATGTAAATAACATTTTAAATTTCTTAATGATTTCCCAAGACACTTCACTCTACTTGCTTCAGAACTGTTGGGACGAGAGGCGACTTGAATCTTAATTATTTCTTTTTAGTCAATTATTGTGTGATTTTTTTTAAAAAAAATAGAGGTATTGTTTCAAGTTCTTCATTGAAAGAGATGTGAAGAGTAATATAATGTTAACAATTTTAATTTTAGATTCTTTCAGCTCTTTAATTCTTAATTTTTTCAGCTTTATTGATACATAGTTGACCAATAAAATTGTATATATTTAAAGTGTACGGTTTGATGATTTGATATATGTATTCATTGTGAATGTATCACAGTCGAGTTAATTAACACAACCATCACCTCACATAGTTACCTTTTTTGTGGTGAGAATGCTTAAGAAATATTGATATTAGCAAGTTTTAAGTGTGCAGTTCATATTATTAGCCATAGTTGCCACATGATACATTAGATTCTCAGAAATTATTCATCTTATAACTGAAAGTTTGTACCTTTTTATCAACATCTCCCCATTTACACCGTACCCCCAGCTCATATACAACCACTACTCTATCTTTTGTTTCTTGAGTTAAATTTTTTTAAAAAAAGAGATTCCACATGTAAGTGATACCATACAGCATTTATCTTTCTCTGTCTGGTTTATTTCACTTAGCATAACACCCTCCAGATTTATCTATGTTGTCTCTATGGTGGAATATCCTTTTCATGACTGAAAAATCTTCCAGAGTGTATGTATCACATTTTCCTTAATGCATTCATCTGTTGATGGACACTTAGGTTGCCTTGGGTATTGTAAATAATACTGCAGTGTGTGTGGGAGTACAGATATCTCTTTGAGATGCTGATTTTGTTTCCTTTGAATCTACACCTAGAAGTGGGATTGTTGGATCATATGATAGTTTTGTTTTTAATTTTTTGAGCTACCTCTTTGGTGTGGCTACACCAATTTACATTCCCCAGTAGTACACAAGTGTTCCCTTTTCTTCACATCCCTGACAACTTTTGTTATTTTCTGTCTTCTTGAAAATAGCTGTCCTAACAGATGTGAGGTGATATTTCATTGTTTTCATTTGCATGTCCCTGATGATACTGAGCACCTTTTCATGTACCTGTTGCCATTTGCATGCCTTCTTAGGAAAAATGTCTATATAGGTGCTCTGCCCATTTTAAAAATAAGTGTTTTTTTTTTTTGCTGTTTAGTTGTATTAGTTCCTTATGTATTTTAGATATTAATCCCTTATTAAATATATGTTTTGAAAATTTTTTATCTCATTCCATAGGTTGCCTTTTCATTTTGTTGATGGATTTCTTTGCTGTGCAGTAGCTTTTAGTTTGATGTAGTCCCACTTGATTATTTTAGTAGTTCTATTGCCTGTGCTTTTGGTATCATATCCAAAAAGTATCGATAGGGGTCCAATTTTACTCTTTTGCAGATGGAGACTTAGTTTCCTCAATACTACTTATTAAAGAGATTATTCTTTCCCCATTATGTATTTTTGTGTCCTTATCAAATATTAGTTAACCGTGTATGTGTGGGTTTATTTCCGGACTCTCTGTTCTGCTGTTCCATTAGTACTTGTTTCAATGCCAGCACCATACTATTTTGATTACTATAGCTTTGTAATATATTTGGAATTAGGAAATGTGATGCCCCTAGCTTTGTTTTTCTTTCTCAAGATTGCTTTGGCTGTCTAGATGTTTTGTGGTTCCATATGGATTTTAGGATTAAAGCTAAGTTAATTTTAATATTGATAAATGAGGGTAAGATAATTAAAAAGTCATCCTTAAGATCACACAGAAAACCAGGATTCATTCTCAAATAAATAGGTTCATAATTTTAATTTTCCTACATAGTTTCTTAAGTAATTTAGTCTTTAAAGACCTAAAACTGGCTTACAAGTATGAAGAGGGAGAGCTAATAGTTAAAAGATTCAGGAATTTTGAAGGCTGGCTGTTAAATCATTGGTGACTTAAAATCACCCACAGTGGGAGTATTTACACTGTGGAAATGCAACTCCCATCTCAGGTGGTGTATTAACACACCATGGCAAGGACAGGACTACTATCTATTAGGCAACTGGTTGATTTCTGCTACTTTTTTTAATTCTACTTTTTAAATGTTAAGTTTTAGCTTTCTGGAGCAAGAGTGTTGAAAGTGACCATAAAGCCAGGTAAATTAACTGTTCCACAAAGAAAATGGAATTGTTCCGTACTCTTGGGATGGCTCTGTTCTTGAGAACTCGTCCTTCTTCTTGTCCTCCCTGCCTTGTCCCCATGCATCCCCTGTTTTTTGTCAAGCAGGCTTTTCAGACGTGGCAGGTGGCCGCCTCTGCTGTCTAAGGATAACTCCCTCCTCATTGCTTCTGGAGTTCTGGCTGCCACCTCCATCTCAGCCTCCCATTGAGGTGTAATGATTGGCCATGAGTTGGGTCCTCATTCAAACTGCAGAGTCCCCAGTGGACCGTTTTTTATTCATTTTTACAGGCACACTAATGTAGCACCTGGTCAACAAACTTGTTGTATTAACAAATTATTCTGTGTTCTGTATCAAGTGAATTTGGATGATTTGCCTCCTCTTTAGCCTTCCTTTTCCCACTTTCTTCCCCTCCCCCCATTGCAAGATGCTACTTCTTAAAAATAAGAAAGAAAGAAAATATGCCTTGTGCTTTTCTACATTTATATTTTGATATAAATAACGATTACTGGTAATTTAGTCACATTTAAACTAAATATGTTATGATTAGAAATAAAGATCATAAATTATTACAAAACTGAGAACTCGACACCTTTTGTGAATAGAATGTTGAGATAATTTTGGTGCCAGGCTAGTTTTGTAAGGGGCATCTTATTTTCAGCCTCTGTTCAAAGCATTTTTGTGGTCTTGAAACTAGCCTCTATCCAAAAGACCGGTTGCATTGTGTCATCTCTCTGAAATATCCCTGCTTTGTGTTAACCTGTTCTTGCTTAATCACGCTAGTGATTAAGACTTATTTTCAACCTTCTTTCCAGCTGAAAGAGTTTTCTAGAACAGTTAATAAATATTATAGTTTTAGGGTGTAATGTATAAGGGTAGAGGAGGCGTTTATGTATATTAGACATTCCGCTGTTCGATTAACTCTACCCCACTATATGGAGATCAAAGTCATGCTCGAGGGAAGTACTGGGTAGGGGATAAGGGTGCAGCCCCGAAGCCAGTCTTCTTAGCTCCATTCGCCCAGTGTCTCCTCTGGGGCTCGTTCTTTACACTTGCTACATTTCAGTCTCCTCCCTGTCTGTGAAATAGCATTAATATTAGCACCTACTTCATAGGCTTTTATGAGGATTGAATAATTTATTGTATGTAAGCGACTTAGAAGAGTCTGGCACACGGAATGTGCTCAATAAATGTTGGCTATTATTACAAAACTGAAACTTATTAGTCAAGCTGTAACTTATCTTTGACTTTTGGTCCATAAGGGTGAGCAGTATTTTTGACCAGGTTGTTGTTTCTAAAATCTGTAGGTCAGATAGTCTTAGTGAAACCTTTCATTTTGGTCTAACGTATAACCTTGGTAACATTAGGCTTTGCAATGTTCTTTTGAGAATGTCGGCATTAATATGCTCTCCCGCCTGCCTTCTCTTTCTCTCTTTTTCTTTATCCCTCTGTTTTTTTTTTAAATTGCAAAGCCTAATTTCATATCAAAGAATATAATATACTAACATTAATAAAAAAATTAGTCCTTCTAGTCTATAGAGTAAAAGAAAAGTCATCTTTCTTGAGTTATAAAGTGGATAATGGGGGCCAGAATTTGGCTCCCTGACCCCTGGGCATGATGTTTTGTTCCATAAAATAATATCAAGTTCAACAAAGTATGAAATTGCCCCTGATTTCAAACATTAGTAGCATTTATTGAATTGTTTTTATAGAGGTTCAGTGCCTTTAGTAAAATTCAGCTTTTCTCTTAAAAGGATGATAGATGTGGAGGGCATTGTTGAGACAGTGGTAACACGATGGGGTTTCACGTCCTTCTTGAAACAACGGGGCTGGCATAATCAAAGGCTATGGGGTTCCAGTAGCCTCTTTGACAACTTTATAGGATATACCCCAGTAGCTATTTGTATTAATTAAATGTGAGCATAACTATTTAAGATATCATTTGTTTACACTTGTGCTTGACTCTGATTCATATTTTTTCCTGATGATAATAGGATAAGGTGAATTATTTTAGTCAGTATTCTAAGAAAAAAATACACCCATTAGGTAGAAGGAGGGTTTAGGGATTATTTTATAATTATATTATAGGGTAAAGGGTAATGTGTGTTTGTGTGTGTGCTAGTAATGTGTTCTTAAATTGAAACAATAGTTGTCATGTTATCAGTTCTTCCTCATCTATCCTCAGAGAAGGTGCTTAATCCTTTTGTCTCTCATTGGGTACCTCTCTCTACATTTTTCTATTATCGAGCTCACCAAAGGGCTCAGAGGCTCTGGATCAGTCATAACATGTTGATGAAGAATCACTTAATTGAAAAATAGGGTAAGATGAGATCTGAGGACCAGTGGGTAGGCAATTACTCTGAAAATGGGACACTCAGTTTTACAGTTTACTAACACCGAGAGTTTAGTGTCCCAGCTATTACTCAAGTTTGCTGTACCTTTCTTACTGAGCCACATTAATGAAAAGGTGAAGGTAACAAGTCCTTGCTGAAATTCGCACAGGAAAGCCAAGCTCTTGAAACAGTGGTTTCCCTAGCATCAATTTTTTTAAAAACTCAACTCAATTAACTCTTTCGATGGTGAAACTTCCATGCTGTGTTTCAGGTTAAAGTCAGAGGTATATCGATGGTCCCCAGGGTAGTTTACCCACACGCATTAAAGATGTGTCCACACAGGTTAACTGGACTGGCTTTGGGATGATAATGGGTGGCACTGGCATGCCAAAGTCAAGTCTGGGAAAATGGAATGGGATGTAATACGTGTATGTGGAAAAGAAGGCCCTTCAACTCTGAGGAGCCATTTGGAAAGCCACAGTTTTGAGTGGATGATGATTGAGAAAAGTTACCTCTTCTTTGGATACTAAGTAGAAAACAAAGAAAAGTGACCAGCTTTGTGCTGTGGGGGAAAAAAAAAAGAATTTTATGAAACAGAAGTCAGACTCTGGATTCTAGGCCTGCTTCTGACTTAACTGGCGTTTTAGTAGTTGCAAGCATCCCAGAGCCACACTCTCCTGCAAGCCTCAGAGTACCCTGTGATAAAACTGCCTGGCATTTTCTTTTCCTTAAATTTTTCATGTCTTTAAAAAATACCAAAATGATACATGGATACATTCTTAAAAATTCATACTCTTAAGTATATGGAGTAAAATATAAAAGGGATAACTGTACTACATTTATAGATAATTTGGAGAGAATTGCCTTAGTTATAATATAGAGACTTTCTATTGAGGAAATTTTTCTTCCTCCCATCCCCTATTTATAAAGATTTACTTGTGTGGCTTCCGTAAAGTTTTATACTTTTTAAAAATGTTGTTAATTTTATTCTTAGTTTTTTTTTTTAAATAAAAACAAGATCTTTTTCATTATGATTTTAGTTAGCTGATATATAAGAAAGTTGGGGAAGGGTTTGTATGTTGATCTTATAACCCATAATATTATGGTAGAGTTTTGTTTTTTAGTTGATTACAGTTTTCTAGAAAAAAAATAATTGGCAAATATTAACAGAGTTGTCTCTTAGAGTATCTTTCCAGTTTACTTTCTTGTGCTAATGTACCGGCAGAGACCTCCAGTAAATTGTTGAAAGAATAATGGAGATACAGGTCAGCTTTGCCTTTTGGAACTTAGTAGAGAAACTTCTAGTGCTTCATCATTAAATAAATAAGCTTCTAGTAGAGTAAGAAAACTTTCTTATGATCCATAACTTTCTAATCTAATTATGTATGTATATGTATGTATGTTTTTAAACTAAAGCTGTGTGTGTGTGTGTGTGTGTGTGTGTGTGTGTGTGTGTGTGTGTGTGTGTATTTATAAGAATTTAAAACTTTTAAGTCCTACTACGAAACCCTGGAGATAAGTCCTGCTTTGCCATTTTATGTAAAAATTTGCTTTTTATGTATATTTTACTTACTATAAACTGGCAAATCGAGGTTTAATATAAAATGAAAAACAGGGTTTATCCCAGGAATTTTTCGGCTCAGTGCAGTATGCTCCATGTGGTCCAGGGGTTCTTTTTGTTTCGGCGTTCGATCTGGAGAACAGCCTGTCATTTCCTTTCTGGTTACTTTGCCTACTTGACATCTCTCCTTAATGATGCTCATGTCTTGTGCATCAGGAAATTTTCCTACGTCTTCTTGTACCTTAAAATAGCTTATGTAAGATAGAAATTTTTGACATTTGAGAGAAATTGTCTGTACCTAGTTCTTTAGAATTGGATTTTTGACTAATTTTTCTATTTGTAGTCACTCCTTTCAGATTTGCCAGAGATTTTTTTCCTTTGGTCTTTCAGAGAACCTTCTTTTGATTTTATTGACAATCTACAATTTGTTTTATTTTTATTTCATAATTTAAAAAATTATAATGATAATTCATTTGTTTAGTATTACACTTTCTCTAGGTTTTTATATTACACACAAAATTTTTATTTTCACATATTTTAATATATGATTTTAGGCCATAATTTTTCATTTGATTACTGCTTTGGCTTTATCTCATAGATTTTTTTATATACCAATTCATTGTTGTCGATTTCTGTATTTTTTTAAATGTTATTTTAAAATTTCTGTTTAGCCCAAATGTAATTTAAAACACTGTTTTAAAATTTCCACTTTAATGAAATGTTTTTCATGATGGTCGTGTGACTATACTTTTGTTTTTAATTTTTTATTTTATTGCATTTGCAGTGGAGGAATGTCTTGCCTATTTCCTACTTCGGGGCGAACTAATGAAATTTTCTTCATGGCTTCATCACTATCAGTTTTTTAACATTCCATTTGCATTTGAGAAAAATGGAGGCTCTCAGTTTTTCCTATCTTACTGTATTAAACAACATCTCATTTATTTTCAATCTACTTGCTTTAAATTTCTGAGATTTATTCTATAGTCTTCCACCTTAATTATGGATTTATAAATTTCTTTGGTATTCATATTTTTAAAATATACCTCAAAGCTATGTTGTAAATAAATATTAGAGGCCCACAAATATTTTATATTTTTGGTGGGCTAGAAGCTTCATCAAAATAAAATGTTCTTTTTTTTCTTTTTCTTTCGCTTTAGATTGGCTTTTAATTGATAATAATGTTGCTATACAAATTTTCTTTTTATAGAAAATATATCTTACATATATTTTATATCTTTTTATTTTCCATTTTCTTTTTTTTATTGTTAGTGGTCTGTTATACACAACATTTAGCTCTACGTTATTTTAGCCTAATGTGACAGCCACTGTATCTTAATTGAAGAATATAATTTGAAAATAAACATAACAAAATAAGTTTACATTTATAGTCATTAAAATTCTTTCCTGTTAATTTTTACAACTCCCAAGTTTTCTTCTTTAATTTTTTCTTTTCTTGGTTTGATCATGTTGCTTTTATTTTTTTTTTGCTGCCTTTTTCCCCATAAAGACATGAAAATTACACACTTTATATTTTTTCTTGTAAAAATTGCTTTCATTTTTAACTCACATATTTGAAAATTATATATTTCTATTAAAGTCTAGAGCTGGTTAGTGTCTGTATTCCCTGACCAAAGTAAAAATGAATCTTAGCGCATTTTTAATCCCCCAATTTCCATTTCTACTCATCTCCTTTACCTTTCATGTGGAGATAAAGATACTTACTCCCTTCTAGATTTTTTTTTTTATTGCATCAACAATTACATAAACATTAGGGTTTATTCTTGTGGACCATACCATTCCTTTTTTACATGTTTTTGTAATTGTGTGGTTATACATCCTTATGTAGTTTTTCAGAAGTCTAGGAGTATACATTTTTAGAATTTTCACATTTTCTATATTGTCTTTATTTTGATCAACTTGTTGAATGCTATTTGGCTAGATATGGAATTCAAGTTCTCAAGTGATGGCATCTCCCTCACCACCACCCTTTTATCTCATTTTTGCCCTGGCTTGTCTGGCAGGTCTAACTAAGTGTGGCGCCTCACTTCAGCACTGATTACTGCATCAGAGCCCCATCCAGCTTCATTTATGTATTGACCCTGGGATTGAAGCACCTTGCACTTGGGTCTTTTTCCTCGTGATTCAGTTTTTTCTTACCGTACCAGTTCCACCTGCTTTTAGCTTTCAAGAACAATTCACAATTTCTAGTCCACTGGAGGTACTCTTTCTTATTTTTCAGCACTTACTGATAATATGTATCTCTTCCCAATCCACGCACGTTTACGTGCCTCTGCACACACGTAAGCGTGTGCACATGATCCTTTATGAGGTGTGAGGTTGGAGAGGGGAGTAGAAGCATATGTTCAATCCATCATCCCAAGTCAGCCTCCCGACACAGAACTTAAAAATATTTTTTTATTATGATAAAAAGCACATAACATGAAGTTTATCATCTTAACCATTTCTATTCGTGCAGTTTAGTAGCATTAAGTATATCCACTTTGTTGGGCAATTAGAACTTTGTCTCCTTGCAAAATTGAACCTCTGCACCCGTGAAACAACAACTCCCCATTCTCCTCTCCTCCCAGGCCCTGGCAACCGTGTTCTACCTTCTGTCTCTATGATTTTTATCACTGTATGTATCTCACATGAGTGGAATCATACCACATTTGTCTTATTTTACTTAGTGTAATGTCCTCAGGTTCATCCATGTTGTAGCATGTATCAGAATCTCCTTTTCAAGGCTGAATAGTATTCCATTGCATGCATATACCACATTTTGTTTATCTGTTCATCCATCGATGAATACTTGGATGTTGCTTTTACTTCTTGGCTATTGTGCTACTATGAACAAAGATATGTCTGCATAGAATCATATGCATTCTAAGTGCTAGTAAATGCATTGTTAAGAAGGGGACACTAATATGATCCTCATTTTATAAATTAGAAAACTAGAACTTAAGAGTCATTTTATTCATTTAATCTTTCATGTATTTATCCATTGATCTAGCTGTTAAATTTGTAGTGACTCTCTGCTGTACATAAGTAGTACTAGGTGCCAAGGGCACAAAGACCCCAACTTCTAGGGCCTTACAGTTGAGCATAGAGGCAGGTGAGGTGGGTAAAAACATAGACTTGAAATTGTAATTTCAGCCCAGGATGATTGTCAGCACCATGCACTCTGAGGCATGTGCTGGGTGCAGCGGAACATGGGAGAGGCAGCTCTGTGTCAGACTCCCTGGAGAGACATTCCCGCTGAAGTGTCGTTTATTAACATTCATGCTGCAAACATAGGCTGACTGCTGTGCTCTCATCATCTAGTATGGTCCCTGGCCTCTGGTTGGCACTTCAAAAAAATTTTAAAAAACAAGACAAATAAACAAGGAAGTATTCTGACTCTCACTGTGGCACTCCTTTTACTCTAATACACTTTCTCAGGGGCTGCATGTGCCTGGCTGTCCATGGGTATAATTCTTGCCTCCATTACACAGACGAAGGGGCGAGGCCTAGGGGAAGTTAAATACCTTCTCTAAGAAGACTCTGACCCTTCATCTGACCCTAGAGGCAAGACCTTTCACAACTTTTCAGCTGACTCTCCCAGATTATTTTGGCTTCTGTTTTTCAAACGATTTCCTGCCCTCTGAACATCCTGTTTCTACCGGAACCAGGTATCCAAAAGTCATGAAGGGAGTAGCTTTCTGCTCCTGGCAGAGATATTATGAAGCACGAGGTAGCCAAAGTGGAAGTTAAAAATAAACCTCAGAACACCTCAATACCAAAATTGTTGGTCACATGCTATATGAATAAGACTTGACACTGCCTTCCTATACAGTTTATTTAATTAGAATAACCTCAGTCATTTTGGTTTGAATCAGGACAGGTAATGTAACTTAAAATGTTTCATTTTATGCAAAGATTCTAAGAAGAAAGAAAAAACATTTTCACCCAAAACAAGTATATAGAATAGTACAGAACATATTTATAAATTATTTGTAAAAGAAAACACATTTTGCAATTTAACCTTTACATACACATTCTTTCTCTTCCTTCTTCAGTTTATAGTCATTAATTTTCTATCTAGTTACTGGCCATTTATTAATATTCTCTTTACCTGATCCACAGCTTTGTAGTTGATCTTCTTTTTCTGCAAATTGGTATATTTTATTCCTGTCTATCAAGACTGTCTCATCCTTTTCTTCACTCTCTGAGGCCTAATTAAATCTCTGAGCTCTAAAGTTTGCTGGACAGTTGTCATTTGCACTAATGTGCACATTCAGAGTGCCCTAAAATGATCTGTATAGTAAGTGGCCAATTCTGAATTAGGAGGGCTTCCTAAGGTGCCAACTGGAGCTCTTTTCAGTTTTGTTCAGTTGATTGAATGTGCCTCTTTCTTAACCTAAAGTTGGGGTAGGGGCTTAAGAATGTGCTTGTTATGAGAAGAGCTGCTTTTTTGAGTAATGTAGCACCCCACTCCCCAAAGCCCCATTCTCCCACAGCTGGGGTCCACAACCCCTGGGCTCCAGACCGGTACTGGTCAGTGGCCTTAAAGGAACCAGTCAACACAGCAGGAGGTGAGTGGTGAGCCAGAAAATGGAGCTTCATCTGTATCTGCAGCCGCTCCCCAGCACTAGCATCACCGCCTCAGCTCCACATCAGATCATCAGGCATTAGAGTCTCATAGGAGCACTGGTTCCTGGTGACAAAAGGTTGGGTATCACTGTCTTACAGGATGCGGAGTGACCAGGATGTGACCTGAGCTCAGTGTGGGAAGCAGCAGCTTCCACTTGATCCGTCACGGGATGCATGAAAAAACTTTGATGTTCTGAAAACTAAAAATGCACAGCTCTTTTCTCCTGCAGATTGACAGTTTGATGTTTGAGCAGTAGCCAAATAACCCAGTTTAGTGAACTGCTCAATTTTGACTTTTATAAACATTTAGCGAATATATTTTTATTTATGTCAGTTTAAAAAAATCCAGCTGCTGGTAGTTGCCCCCCACCTATACCTTTTTTTTTTTTTTTTGCTTTAATGCTAAAATTAGAGTATTTCGATATTTTAAAATTTCACGGTGAGCACCTGTGCAGGTGTGAGGGCGGTGTGGATCCACAGGGAGAGTAGACGAGGTAGGTTGCCGTATGTGCTTGTTGGGAACGTGTGCTTCCTCAGGAGGGCTGCAGTGTTCTGCCTGACGGTTCACGAACCTCAGTCACTTCTGCCTCCGACGTGCCCAGGAATGGAGCATCCTGGCACAGGGGCAGAGGGACAAACATATGAACTGGTCCTTAGGTCAGGTGGGACTTCTGGTACTTTCTCTGACCATCTGTTTGACCTTTAGTCTTGCATCTCCACGGACTTTGTCTCTAAGCCAGTTTTAAAAATTCTGACTCTAAGAAAAAGAAAGAGTATAAATCATAGACAAATATGCAGCTTTTAACCCTACTACTGGTGTTCAGAATATAATTTGAGTCTCAATCACCTTTCTTAAGTTTAAAAATATGTAGAATTTGTTTTATTGTCATGTTAAACTTTTGGAACATTTTTTATGGGAATTTTCAAATAAAAAAAAAAACAGACAGTTGCAAAATGTTCTACCATGTATCCATCATCTGGTTTCAATAGATGTCATCATTTCCCCAATCTTTTTAATAAATCGTCCCTTCTACTTTATGTTTAAAGCCAATCCTAGACAGCATACTATTTCACCTATATAAATATTTCAGGAATATTTCTAACAAATAAGCCTCCTTCTTTGTTTTTCATAGCCACAATGTCAGTATCACAGCCAGCAAAATGATCAATACTATTTTAACAGCTTACTGAGATGTTCCCCAGTTGTCTTGCAAATGTCTTTTTACGGTTGGCATGTTTCAATCAGATTCTAAACAATGTTCACTATCATGGCTCTTAAATCTTTTAAAAATCTATAACTTTCCCCATTCTACCCCCTTTTAATACTATAACTGGATAAATTTTTTCTGTATAATGGCCCAAATCTAGATTTGGCTGATTGCTTTCTTGTGGTATAATTCGACATGGTGTTCTCTGTATTTCCTGTAAACTGATAGTTGGAGCTAAAGTTTTCATAAGATAGAGGTTCCATTTTTTCATGGAGTATCTTGTTTACATCCTTTTGCTTTACATTAAGACATAGATATATCTGGTCATTCTTTTTTCGTGATGCTTAGATTGATTAGTGAATTCATTTGCTGCCAGTCTGCTTCTCCATTATAAAGTTTCTCTTCATCTGTCACTGTTGGTTTGGGATCTATGACTTATGTCATTGGAAGTTACAAAAATACTCAAGACAAGTTCATTCAATTAAGTTTTTTCTCTTTGTTAAATCTTATCTGGAATGTGATCATCTGTAATTCATCCCTTTGGGATATTTTTACAGCTTTTCATTGTATCTTACATTCTCTGTCCAAACATGTAGGATGCCTTGCACACCTGACTCACTTGACCAGATGAGGCAAGTGTGTACCTTGCTCTGCTAACTCGTTTATTTGTTCGTGTTTTCTTGCACGTCCATAAATGAAACTCAAACTGTGTTGTGATTTATCCTGTTCTTAGAACATGATAATGGTATTTATTGAAGGAATAAAATTATGAGTTGTATGTGTTTTCTAAAGACATAGGAGCCTGAAACTTGATTGAACTGTGTGAAAATGTCTTGATATATTATAATTTCCTTAACTCCTTTGGCCAGTATTGGCATTTCAGGCAAAGGATTAGAAGTTGCAAGAGCCATATTGTCTATGTTGGCAGAAGGAGGGAGAATGGCAGATCGGTTTGTGGGTGTTTGGTTGAGGACTATACAAATAAACAAACAAATGTAAATATATAAACTAACAAAACATGTATATACACACAGTGTGTGTACACATGCATGCACACGCACACACATACACACGTATGCACACACGCATTTCTGGTCTGTTTTAGATTGCCCTTACAGTTTTAGAGCTATGTGCTGAAAAACTTTAGCGAAACTCTGCTTTGAACGTGGACACTCATCTCAGAGCAGAGATCACGTTAGGTCTCGAAGGAGGTAGATCGTCACTTCTACTACATGAGTGAAACCTGGATGTTTGACTATTTATTATTTTGAATACATAAAACTTTCTACAAATAGTCATGAACATTACATGTCCAGTTAAGTAGTTTACAAATTAAAACAACCAAAAATGTTAATAGATATGATTAGTAGTTCTGAATATGAAAATGCTCTCCAGAAGAAATAAGATTACCATTGGCAAAGAATAAGGAAAGGCCTCACGCTGTCTCTCCTCTACTAGATTCGGGCAAACTGGACATGTTAGAATATACATTATGCTTCACTTGAGCAGCTACGTGTGAATATTCTAAGGGAATTGAAAACTGCTTTCACTTTAAATAGGTTTAGGTGTTGACAGTGTCCCCAAAAGTAATTAAAAGATGATATAGTAAATTTCCTTTCAGACTGTGTCTTAAGTACTTTATAGGAAAATAACTTTTATAGGCCACAGAATCCTTGGAGCCGTAGATAGTTCAGAATTCAGGAATTCTTTGCATTTTAGGAAGTCAAATATGATGCACGTAACGTGTTCTCTGTAAAGCCCCGTGGAGTCTGATACAGCATCCGGTAATTAAATAGATGACTAATTCTGTAGCAAATATGTGAGTGGTAGTAGGATGAAAAAAGATGATAGATATTCTTACATAGGTTCAGGCCAAGGTCAGGTTCGTCACAAAACTACAGAAGGTTTTCAGAGCTTTTTTAATATCAAAATTGAGAACAAGGGATTGTGAACCTGTAAATGGAATAAAAAATTATTAAATAAATCTGTGCCTTTCCTGGAGAAAAAAAGGTCAAATTCCAAATAAAGAAAATATCATATAAATGACCTGCTTCTTATGTTCACATAGGATTTAGAAATATAAAATAAAGAAGGCCTATCTACATGGCTAAAATATATATATATTTTAACCATGTATAGAAAATAGTAGCTTTCATCTAAAAAAGTTGAGTTCTTCAACCTTTTTGTCTCTCAAAGCCTATTTAGTCGAAAGACTGCTGGGCTCTCTGTGAAAGGCCTGCTGTTTCTTGGGGAGTGTTACAGAGCTAGCTGACTTTTGGTGTATGAGAAAAACAGCATTATCATTGTGTTCTGCCACTGTGCTTTGTGGAGTAGATCGTGGTCCGAAATCGTTTTTACTCCACAGCAGTGCAGGCACTTACTTATCCAACTCTTCGGTAGGAAATTATTTAGGTAAACACAGTAAGGGAACTGCAGCAGGAAGGTGGGAGGCCCTGCATACTTGCTCAATCCAGCCCAACCCTCTCTGCTATATTTTTATAATGAACGTTAGTAAATGACAATAATGACATACTCTACTTATGAAAAAACTGAAATGAAAGTCAGTTTATCTTTTATACTTTTAAAAAGTAGTGAAGTGGTCTAGTCCCTTTTAAATTGACGTTGAAAGGCTTGTTTTTAGTATTTTCTGTAGAAAGCTCTCAAGTGTCTGATAAACCCCTGTGACAGCTTTACCTGGCTGTGTATGCACAAATGTAATCAGATCATTCTTTATCTTGCTATAAACAAAGTTCAAGGACTATTTTTGAAATGAAGATAATCTTTATTCTGCCTTTACAATCTAAAATTGTCTAAGTTATCTTGCAGAATTTTACTCTATAAAGTTACTCAAGTATGCTATTTATAACAAATGTAAGCAATAGAATTTCTCAGAATAAATAGTCTAATAAAACATCATGATTTGAGTAAGGAATTATGGAGGAATTGTAGAGAATGGTTATATCTGCAGATACTTTTTAAATAATCGATCATACTCTATAGATGCTACTTTTTAAAATCATGCTTTGTCATTAAATATAAATTTACCATGTCATTTCATGCTTGTTTATTTAACAAAACCTTTGCTATGATATTTCTAAATTTTCAGAAATACAAAAGTACCATGGTCATTTTTTCACTTATATTTTTGTATACTTGTCCAATTTTATCCTTTGGGCACAATATTAATATTGAAATTTCAAAGTCACGTACTTTTAAACTTTTGTGTACATTTTAAATTGCCTTTCAGAGAGTTTATACCAGTTTATGCTCTCATTAGCTGTGTATGAAAGTAAAATTTCATGCTGGCATCTGAAAATTTGTCTTATCACAATTTACCAAATATCTTTTCATATATTTATTGCCAAATTTCAAATTTATTTTTTCTATAGAAGAATGGTTTATGTTCATCAGTCTATCTGTTTTTTTTCTTATTGTAATCTAAGAGCTTTTTATTTATGAAGGGTATTTATCTTTTTTTCGAACTATTTGTTGTTGAGATTTTTTTCAAACATGTTTTTGTGGCTTGCATAATGTTTTAAAAAAACAAAAACATAGGCTAAGTTTTTATATGTTTCTTTAATTTTTCGACATCTAATGTCATAGCTAAGAAAGGTCTCTACCTTAAAAAAATTAAATTTGCTTCTATTTTATTCTCTTGCTTTTATTTTAACCTTTGCATTTAAATACATTTTAACATAAAGTGTGAAACAAACACCTAACCTTTTTTAATGCCGAAAAAGTCTTTAGTACCATTTATGGAATACTTTCTCATTTCTTCATTGGTTTTTAATGACACCTTCATTCGAAGCCTCTCTGTGCATATTCTCACTGCTACGTCTGGCCCTCTGGCAACGGTACCATATTGTTTTAATTTCCTTTGCTTAAAATATGTATGTGTGTGTGTATACAGATATGTACACATAGCAGTTTTCCCAGCTTCTTTATAGAAAAAATTCTTAGCTGTAATGATCGTGCATTTAGCTTTCCAGTTAAATTTAGAGTCATTTTAGAATTCTGTATTCTCCCTTTCCCCACCCATTTTTCTCTCTTTGGAATTTTGTATTTGTATTGAGTCTAATTTAATTTTGAGTCGATTACTTTTACTCAAGTACTTTTCTACAAAATATTCGTGTAAAAAGATTAAAAGTGTTTGGTTCCTTTAAAAATTGAAGTGTGAGGTTATTTTGGTGTTTTAAAATATTTGTGCTGATGAACCTTGTCATGATTTTTGTTAAGCTGACTTGTGAACTAGTTCAAATAATTAGAATCATATGCTCAATATCTAGATATATTTATGAGTGATTATGAGAAAACTAATAAAATATATGTCTGTCCTACATCCTTGGAGATAGAATATAGATGGATACAGATGCTCTGCAATTACTTTCACAAAACATAAAAATTACAAACCTGATCTAAGTCTATAAAGTTAGGTGGTTGCTTATTTTTAAAATATCTTTCTCAAAAGATCGAGGGTTCCTTATAAAATATGTGTATGACAATTGAGTAAACTGAAAGATTGGAGACAGGTTAGTTTACTTAGGAAAGATTTTCCTGGAGTAACTTCTGAACGGAGTTTTAAAAGAGAGATTGGTCACTGTTTAAGTGGGAAAGCTTCGAAGGTGAAGGCTGAAACTCTGAGGCTGGCAGTGGCTAGGGATGAGCAGGGAGAAAAAGGTATTTGGCGGAGGCTGGGATTCCATGTGACTCTCACTGTATTTAGGCCAAGTTGAAGGAAAGATATGGATGAGGAGGTTCCATATCCCCAGTGAACAGTGGCCGGCTCACAGTAGGTGCTCGGTGCAGCTCAGGGGACTACAAGTGTGGAAGAGGAAAGAGAGGCCTGAGAGGTGGGTTGGAGCTAAATTGTCTGTGGGGTGGAGTTGTGGGGTGTGAGTATTTTTGCAAGCTCTGAAGGTTTTAATGCTGAGAGCAATGGAGCAACTCTGGGCTTTAGAAAGCTAAATCTTATAGCAGTACATGAACATTCAGAGTGGGACTGGTGTGAAGGGGAGAGTAAGGGGTGCAGATGGCGTCCATAAAATTTCATGGCATTTCTTCCATGGCAAAATAATTGAACTTTGGGGATGTGTCCTATAAAAACACTATACCTTCATCTCAAAAAAAAAAAAAAAAAGTCAGCAAACTATGGCACAGAGCCACATCCAGCACACAGACTCTTTTTATAGATAAAGTTTTATTGGAACACAGCTGCACCTGTTCATTTACATATTACACATGGCTGATTTAATGCTACAACAGCAAGAGTTGAGTAATTGCAATATAGAGACCTTATTATGGCTGGAAAAGACTAAAATATTTACTTTCTGGCCTTTTAGAAAATATTTACTGACCTCTGCCTTAGAATTATTCTCAGTGATGCCATTAAGGAAATGTTAGCCTCGTCAGAAAGTTTAGACAAATTGGTACATGAATAGTCTAAGACAGGCTAGGCCATATACATCCCTGTAAAGAAACATACCAAAAATCTGTATTGTGTTGAAGCTCATTTTTTAAGTTGTTACCTTGATTATCTTATATCTATCTCTCGTCTACTATGGCCATTTCTGTGGCCATAAGTCTGCTAAGCTGCATTAAGCACCTTCTGTGTTTGGATCCTATCTGACCTATAGTTGATAAATTAAAAACCCAGTACTAAATATCAAGTTAAGACTCCTTGCTACCTACTAGGGAGAACAGTTTCTCAGCCTGCCATTTTAATTTCTTCTAACCTGTTTTACATGCTGTGTTTCTCAGAATAACTGTTCTCTTCAAAACTCCCAAAATTCATGTTTTTTCTCAATGTGTCTTTTTCCTGCAGTGTCTTTTCTAGCCAGGGGGACATGTGATATCCCTGAATCTGTTACTCTGGGTAGTGCCTACTCTTCCAGATTCTTCCAGATTCTCTCTAGAACCTGGCCTCCTTGAGCAAATGATGACCCATTTGACAATGCAGCATATTTGGGGAAGTCCTCCCAGTTTTCAACCAAAACAATTATAGATGAAAACAAATGTAAACCACCATGTGTGTATTTAGGCAAACACACAACTAATTTCTTTGCAGACTTTACAAATGCTGACTTCTCAAATATAGTTTAAAAGGATGAGAGAACAATTAGGAAAACATAGAAGTTTTAGGGGATGAGGTGTTGGGTCTTCTGCATACTAAATAGCAAATTTTAGTTTTTTAATGAAGTCTTCATGGGTTGGTGTTCTTAAAAACCACTCCAGTGGCACAGGAGAAAAGCTGAAGATCAGACAGAATATATAGGTGTAGGCACTATTCATCTATTAAGCTAGAGATGGAGAAGTTATCTTCATGATGGTAAACATGAAATCATGTAAGTATAATCCATCATTGATTAATTGGTTATTGAGGATATACTGTGTAGCAGGCCTGCTGTGCTAGATGCCCAGAATACAAAGATGACTGAGGCTTATTTTCTGCTGTTGAGGAACTCCCAGACTAGAAGGGAGAAATCAGATGCATAAACACTTACTTCATATGGTACAAGAAATGTCACAGCAGGTGATCTCTTCAAATAAAGTTGAAAGAAAAGTCTAGAAGGAAGAAGACTGAAATGCAAGAGGAATAAAGGGAGAGCAGACTTGGGAGAAAAGTAACAAAAAAAAACTAAGAAAAAGAAAGAAAGAGTGGGGGGAGAGAGGAGGAGGGAGAGAGAGAAAGAAAGGAAAGAAAAGAGAGAGAGAGAGGAAGGAAGGAAGGAAGGAAGGAAGGAAGGAAGGAAGGAAGGAAGGAAGGAAGGAAGGGGGAGAGAGAGAGAGAGAAAGAAAGAAAGGAAGAAAGGAAGAAAGGAAGGAAGGAAGGAAGGAAGGAAGGAAGGAAGGAAGGGGGAGAGAGAGAGAGAGAAAGAAAGAAAGGAAGAAAGGAAGAAAGGAAGAAGGGAGGGAGGGAGGGAGGGAGGGATGGAAGGAGGGAAGAAAGAAAGAAATTGAACCTCATTAGATAAGATAATTGACCACACTATGAAAATCGAAGGTAGAGATGAATAACAAGAGGCTGGAGAGCGGAAGCAAAGGCAGTGGGAGATTTCAGACACAAGACCTGAGATTTCAATTCATGTTGTTTTAGAGCCTAACACTTCCTTTGCCTATTACAAATTTGTGTAACATACAGTATGTGTGATACTTAACATATAATAATATACCGTATTACATTGTTATGTAATAATATGTTGTATAATATTGCATTTCCATATAGTAAGATATTCTATATATACAATATATATAACAATAATTCTTATCAAGTAATCAAGGCTGACTAGGAACTTCGCTAAGCACTTTATATTATCTAAGTTAATTCTTACAGTGGGTAGGTCTAATTGTACCAACATTTCCCAGAAAAGAAACCTGAAACCTGCAAATGGTGGATTGTCCAAGATAATTCAGGAGGTAAATGGCACTCACACTCAGGTCTGTCATACTCTACTGAGTTAGAGATTCCTCCAGAATAAGTCTGATAGATGAGCTTTTAATGCTAAAATAAACTGAAGAGAAAAAGATTGGCTTCTCATGGTTGGGGTTGAGGGCAAGAAAAATGAAGAGTAAGGAGTAGAGGGAGGGAGTATAGTTAGTTGGTAGAGAACGAGCTCAGGCTTTGAAGTCGAGCCTAAGTGAATTCCCATTCTGGGCTCTGCTGCTTGCCAGACACATGGCCTTGGCCAGCCAACATTCCCATGCTGGATGTCTCCTTGTGTACAGTGGGGGTCATATCTTCTGCTTTGTTAGTGTGTAAAGGATCTGCAGCTGTGTCTGGCTCTTAGCATGCAGTTACAATAGCTGCTGCTGCTACTCTACCTCTTTCCCTTCCCACTACTCTTATTGCACATCCTGCCTCCCCCTCTTCTTGCTACAATTACTACTACTGCTGCCACTATTATAAGAGTAACAGTAGTTGGAATGACTAATGGAACAGATTTGTGCTATAGATATCTAGAATAGTTACTTTAGTTCCCGATTTGACTAATAGCGATAATTCTGCATTCATTTCAGTAGTTAGTGAGCATTTGCTATGGTGGGTCTCCATGCTAGGCACAATAGGGAGTTAAACATGAATATGTTATTCGCTCTCTTAACTGGTATATAAACTAGTTTGGCCTTCTTACCACACATTCTTGATAAGCCAACATATTCAGGAAAAAGAACTTTGGGAGGCAAACTGTTAATGAGTATTGAAAGCAGAACCACGTAAAGCCAGAGGCCATACAGAGCCCTGGAAGGATCATCAGAACATAAATAATTTCACGATGATTTGAAGATTACATTATGCATTTCCTGCTTCTCCAGATAACCTCAGTTTTCTCATGTCACGCGGTAGACTGGTCCCCTTACTTACAAGTTCCGATAGTTATCAGGATGCTTTATTTTGGTAAATCTCATAGAGTTGGCCATTAGACTGTAATTGAGCACCTAGGCCAGGTGCTTGGGTGAGCAGAATGAATGAGCTCCTGGTCCCTGTCCTCCAGGAGAACAGCCTCTGTGTGAAAATGGGTTTAAAAGGCCTTTGCTCAGAGGGGAAGGCATTTACAACAACTTCGAAACGGAACCTTTCCACCCAATATGAAGAAGACTGACATGTGACAATTTGCTATTCCTTTATTTCACAAAGATAGCAACCTGACCAAATATACTTTTCTGCACATTTATTGTAGCCACATGTTTATATTTATAAGAGAAGTGGTTCTAATTCCTTAGTATGTTAATAGGTCTTGTTCGAATTGTTCTATTTTTACTTTGGAACAAAATTGCTGAAGGAAAAACATTTTAAGGCAAGTAGTGATTATAGCATACTTATCAAATTATATATTAAATAAACTTCCTGAACTGAGAAGGAGCATATTCTGAAAAGAAGGCAGTTACCTTAAATTCTATACTGTTTATATAAGGTCTCTTCAAATCCACTTTTATTGTAGGTTATTGATTGCTTTTGTGTTTTCTTTTTGCTAAATTTCTATCTTCTCACTAACAAACGTAATCTTCTTTTTAATGTGTATTAGATGACTTGCGATTCCAAAATGGATTTTCAGAAACCACAGAAACCCTCATTTTATTTTGTACAATAAATAATGCATTTTTTTTATATTTGAGAGAGAATCAAATAGGTAAATGCATAAATCTTGCCAACCCTAAGGCAGCTGAAATTTCTATACTAAAATGCATGAGTTTTTACTTGACTATTACTCTGTTGATACATTAAATAATAGTTACTATGATAACCTTTGCATCACATTACAACGTTTAAATATAAGGTGTTATGTTTGTTTATAGGAAAATATAATATTTTTGAATTTTTGAGTGTTTTGGGGAAATATAATAACTATTAAAATAAATACTTTTTTACAAGGTTAATTTAATTCTTTGGGAATTATGTAGATTTCTAACCAAAACTACAAAGTGCATTCATTTACTTTTTGTGATGTAATGGGGGAATAAATACATTTTAAAAAATATTTAATAGTACTTGATAAATATCACATAATATATATTAAATGCCTGTAATTAGCCTTGCAAGAGGAGAAACAAAATTGAACCTATTTGAAGTCATCTATCAGTGGCTAATATAGTAGTAAGAATTTGAATTTATTTAACATCACATGATTGATACATTTCTGTCAGATTCATTTTTTATTTTTTGCATACCTACTGTGCCTAGTTTTGCTCTCACGTATAGTTGAATTAACGATCGCAGTTTGCTCATGCTTACAGAAGCAAAATCAAATGAGCCATTGAAGTAATCCTTGTGGCAGTTACAGGAAAATGGCCACTTGAGCTGAAATTATTGAGATTAATTGTTGGCTAATTTCTTTATTAAATATGGACGAAAATTACCCATTTCTTGTTGCCAGTGTAGCTCTAGACCGTGAGGCTATATCATAATTGGGTATGTAGACCCTCATATTTAATTCTTTTTAATTTTTTATATAGTGACTTTTCGAAATTATCTCAGTATATACTTTTCATCTGAAAGTGGAGTAGCGGATCTGAAAGTCATTCACAGCTCTTGCGGAACCTTTCACACAATCATCAGTGGGTTGTGATGTGGGACTACGAATGGGAAGAACAGAGGAAAGAGGGTGTAATTGTGCTGGACACCGGCTCTGCTGGACATTTTACATGTGTTGTTTCATCTGCTCCTGAGAACACTGTGCTAGAGCGTCCATTATTCCCTTTTGACAGATGAGGGGAAGGTGGTTCCGAGCGGTTGCATAACTAACCCCCAAATCATACTGCTTGTGTGCCTCTGACTAGGGTTCCAGCTGCTTGTCCAACCTCAAAACCCTCCCTCTTTCCTCAGGAGGTGTAGATTCTACTTCTGACTTGTTACAATGTGCATTTCACAGTTAAGGTAGAAATTGAAAACACTGGACAAAAGCCCTGAAAAGAAAATTTTTGCTCAATGATCATTTTAATAATCTGTATTTCTCTGCAGCACGGTAACAGTCTGTTAAGTCTCTGATTATGGAAGTTGTCCTTGCCATCTCCTCTCTCTAAATTTCCCGAGTTCTCTTTTGTTCAAACCAAACATAGGATAGGAATCAAAGTAAACCAAAAAGGTGCAGTCTGGGTTCGGTTTCGTGAGTAAAGGCTGTCCAAAGACTGACCTTCAGTTTTGAGCTCTGAAGTTCAAAAAAAAAAAATGGACAGGTGGAAATATTGTGTTCTTCATTGCCCTTTGGTGCAAGATACATTCTACGTTGCAGAGTAAGTGCCAACAGCAGCAAAATTATCATCCCCTCCTGCTACTGTAGTAAGTCAGCAATGGCCCTTCTGTGGTCAAAATGGCAAATTCAGCAGCAGCTATTCGATAGGGATTTGCAAAAACTTCCCCGTGGCTGTTAGGAATCTTATTCAGCAGTGTCTTTGAAAGCCCAATTCTGTGCAAAATTAACTATGTAGAAATGACCTCAGTTGTGATTTTTTTTTTAAAAGCGCTTTAAACAAATCTAATCAGTAATTTTTTTTCAATGTGTATTTTGCACTTAGCACTGCAAAGTCTATTAGGTACCTGTCCATACATCCAGTATTGCTAAGTTTTATTGTGATTCAGGATTTTCTTTCCATATTAATGTAAAGCCTTCCCAAATTCCTGCCTTTATAGAGTCAGTTCGCCATACAAAGCCACTATACATCACTTAGGTTTGTGATGAAAGAATGGAATTGCAGCTGTGTGAGTACTAGAATACCCACACATGAATTAGACTCACGAGCATTTGGCAATAGTTCAGAAAAGGAGCTTAATCTGGTTTCATCGGAGACTGCTTTTCTCTGTTCTATAACATCCCCCAAGATGTTGTGTCTGATATCGGATCGTAACGTAATGGGAGTGACGCAAAATCAGAGAAAGCCCTAAGAAACCAGGGCCATGTTTCCCTTTCCCCAGAGGCTTTTTTTCTTTCTACTTTTTTTTTTCCCTCTACCAGATTCCAACTCTGAAATTCAAGGTCATCCACCTATTAGATGAATTAATTATAAGCCAAAAAGCAGCATTCGTCGTACTCTGATCTCACTCATATCTGTAATTAAGGATAAATATAATCTTTCTTTTTAGAAATGCACCACCCACCCATTACATTTAAAGTGCTGACTGAAATGAAATAATAGTTCAGAGCAAGATGATTTTAGTTTAAGAAGAAAAAAGTTGATAATTTAAGCTTGAAGCAGTTCTATTTTTGATTACCATTCAGTTATAAATCTAATTTGAGATATATACTGCTTTTCTGTTACTCAAGTTTAATTCATGGTTTGCTTTCTTAGTTGCATAAGCAAAGTTCAGTGGTTGATCAAGGATGTGAAAAAGCTTCCCCCAAAAGAAATGGGGGCAGGGTTGAGAATGTGTTGGAAAGACAGTCTGAGACCCAGATCTGATGTAAAACAAACAAAAATTTTAATTGAAAGGGACCCTCACAGAATGCCGCACACTTGGCATTCGAGTGGCTGTGTTGGGACTGGCTCTCTGCTGAAGAATTGGCCACAGGGGGCGGACTCCAAAATATTTAAACCTGATCAACAAAGTCAGCCCATTTTATTCTTTGGTTAGGGTATTTTGAGTCTTAAAATTGTTTGTCTTTCAAGAAAATAAGGACTGAATAAGGGGAAGGGCTCGTCTCATCACATTGCAGACAGTTAAACAAAATGCTAGACTATGGGTTTAAGATTTACAGGTTAGCTCTTCGAGATGCCACATCTTGCTTCCAGTGTTTCCTGGCAGACTCGGGCAGCTTTCTGCTGGGACCCAGCCTAACCGCAGAGCATGAGCTTGCACAATGTCAAAAACCTGAAACCTTGTAATCCTATTTAAGGCGGAGATGAATTTACCCATTTTGAAAGTAGACTTTAGCTTTTAAACTTAACTTTTATTAACCATAAAACTGTTATATATACATATATTCATGTAGGCAAATGGATATATAAATGAATTCCTTATCCATTTTATGCAATATTTAATTTACCTTATTAAATCAAATGCCATTAACAGTTTTTATATTTGTAAACTCAGGTTTTTCAGCTGGTGGAACATTTTTTGTCTTTCTTATTGCTACAGAGAGTTAAGTGTGTGACGTAAAGGCCAAACAATAGTAAATGGTCATTGTTCATTTCACAAGTATAGTCTACAATAAGAACACATATATTTTTATCTTACTTTTCCCTAGGGCGGTGATTAGGGCCCCCTAAAGTGTTAGGAAATGTTTATTTTTGTTGCATTAGAAGAATGATTCTATTGTCTGAATGAAAATGAAAAAGGAACAAACAGATCTAAAAAGATAAAAACAGGAATATGCTTTGTAAAAAAAAAAAAAAGATTAGCACAAGCCACTAAATGTTTGTAAGCACTGTCGGATCTTCCTTCTAAGTCACTCTACATAGTTCATGTGGCTGGCTGTACATGCTAGAGTTGTATGCATGATTTATTTACAACTGGCCCATGAAATGATTTTTTTTTTTTAACTTAACAACAATAAGGTCAGCCATAGGCAGTTAGCTACCTTCTCTTTATCGTTTTATATTTTTCACAGCTCTATTTTGGATGCTGCTAAAATATGAGATAGCAAGCTTGTTTTGTTTTTATGTTGACCTATTGAATGCATCTACTTTCTTGGGAGTGAAAACCTTTGCCCCCAGGACCAACAATATAAACCAATGGTTAAGCTCATCAAAAAAGACAAGCAAGTATTTCAACATATTTGCTCAGCCCTTTTCTGAATATTTTATGATTTTAGAATAAGGAAAATGAAGAAATGAAGTAATACCTATCTAGAATACAAAGTTATCTGTGGTTACCAGAGGGGAAGGGAGCGGAGGGAGGACAGAAAAGGTAGAGAGGGTCGAATATATGGTGAGGGAAGGAAACTGGACTTCCTGAGCATCCCATGGAGTGTTTAGATGCCACATTATAAAGTTGTACACCTGAAATTTATATAGCACTATTAGCCAGTGGTACCCCAATAAATTTCATTAAAAATAAAGAGTAAAAAGTTATCAGTAATACCATTTTCAAACTCCTTTTTCCAGTGAAATGAAGACTCATTTGTAGATTTACCGTATTACAAGGAGGTTGCGATTTAAAATCATTTACAGTTTTATTGAGGGAAATTTCAAAGAAAATTAAGATTTGAACTTAAATAAGTATAGACTTTGTTAATAAGATCTACCAAGAGTGGAATTTTGGGTTGGGATTCTAAGATTTTTGAATGTCATCCCTAAAATGACAAAGAAATCATTTGATGTTATACTGTTGGATTTCTGATTTATAGAAAACTTTATTATAAAGAGCTCTCTATTTTAGTTTGTCATTGCATATCTTTTTGGCATCCTAAGTTTGGAAGAGGTAGTAATTGAGTAATTGTGGATGTCAGATTTTTATCTGGTAAATAATCTGGTTTTTATTAGGTATATATGTGGTAAATATTAAGATACTTGCAAATTTGAGTTTATTACTCAAAATGTACTTCCAACTTAAAATCTCATTCTTGAAGTTTTATTATTTTAAACTAAGGTTTATTACGTATCCCTTCAAAAAGTCTTAAACTGAAATCAAAGAAGGCAAGCTTGTCAGTAGCTGATTAGTCCTTTATATATTACTCATCTAGCACTCACAAATATCCCTCAGAACGGAGCGATTCTCTTTACGATATTTAGTTATATGGTGGTGGAAAGGGGAGGTTGAATTTTTGATTTTCCAGCTTATGGGTCATATTTGACCAACTGCTTTCACTAGAAGACATGCCACTTTGTTGAGCTATTTAGGAATCAAAAAGACTGTCTTAATTTAAAACAAGGACCCTTTGTTTTAGTTGGTGACTGCCTTGTGAAATTTTTCAGTTCTCAGCGGGTTAACCAGGGAACAGGGGCAGAGTCATAATTGGCCTATTTAGAGTATTTTGCATGTGAATAGTGTGTTAGTGAAGCATCCCTAAGTCTGTTGTGAGTGACATGGTGATTAGAATTTAGATTAGGGAAAACACATTCTGTACTTTATCAAGGACAGTAATTAGTTCAGTCAGTAAAAGTTGATTACAAGTAACGATAAAGTTAGATTTTTAGTACTTAATTTTAAAATTTCTTTATTAAATAGTAAATTTGTTCTTAATATAAATGGTAGCATCTACACTTGTTTTCTTGCAAATCAGAATAATTAAAAGAACAATGTATTCAATGCAGAATATAATCAGGCGATTTATATGTTATGGGTAAGTTTCTATGTAGTTTTTAGAAAATGTAATATTATTATATGATCTTTCATATGTCATCATTTTTGAAGGTTTTGGTAATTTGTCACACCGTGATAAGTTAATGATATTTGTGAAAGTTTTCTAGTGTTCAGGTAAACGTTCAATCTGTGGGGATGCGCTTTAGGCTCTGACAGCCCTCAAGAGGGCATTCTAAAGTCCTTTAATTTGTTCCTGTTAGCTTAGAATGCCTCCTATTTCTATAATTTTGGAAGTTAATGCGAGGATTTGAATTTCCTCCCGGTTCAGTTGGCATTTTCTGTTCTGTGGGTGCCGTGTCAGTTGGTGGAGGATCTCGCTGTGCCGATGCAGATGCAGAGTTCTCAGTGGACTTGAGCATCTACACTCACCCTCAACGTGAGCAGCCGGCGAAGTTGTGTGCGTTCGGAGTATCAGATTCTTCTTGGTTCTTATTAAGGAAAGGCTATGAGCACTTCCCAGATAGGAGCCTAAGCCTATATGAAGAAAACATTAGTCTTACATAAGCGCCCTTTCCTTATATAATTAAAATGTTAGTCGTCTTAAAAGATTAAAAGACTGCTCTAAAGGGGATCACCTTCTATCTCCCTCTCAAATGTAAAGAATTAAACATTCACAAACTTGTGCCAGCTTCTTAGACTGCTATTCTTTTTAGTTTTGTGTTTTAATGGTTTCAGCTTAGCAGATGCTGTTTTCTTTATTGCATTGGTTTAAGTACTAACAATCAGTTGGGGAGTGGCGAATCTGAAAAAATAACCGTCTATGTTTGTTTTCCCTTTTTTTAACCTTTTTAGCAGAGTCTCCTTGGAGGTGACATGGATATGGGCAACCCAGGAACCCTTTCGCCCACCAAACCTGGTTCCCAGTATTATCAGTATTCTAGCAATAACCCCCGAAGAAGGCCTCTTCACAGTAGTGCCATGGGTAAGGTATCTCTGTTTGAATGCCTGAGTGATCATTAGTAGTCTTTTTTCTTTCTTTCTTTCTTTCTTTCTTTCTTTTTTAACAACACCCTCTTACCTTACCCTCACTCTCCACAAAGAAAAAAAAAATTTTTTTTTGCTCAGTTGTCAGGCTCATGACTCCCCCTCAGTAGTACATTGGGTGGGTATGTTAACAATTTATAGCAGCAGGAGAACTATTTTGATATACGCTTATTTCTTGTGTTCTCTTGGCTGTCCTCAGGGGGGAAAAAAAACCCTTTTGAACAATGAAAGCATTAAAAAGTTAAATATCTTCATTTTTATGAAAAAAAGGCAGAATTTCTTTTGTGCCAGAATAAAAGATGATCGTGGTACTGGCATTTGGCTAAGGTAACGATTTAGGAAAATCTGGTCTAATCTAAATGGCTTCGTGGTTTAATCTGCTTTAGTTAGGAAATTGGGCATGCGAGGAGCTCACAGCCTCTTCATTTTCTTTCAGAGGTACAGACAAAGAAAGTTCGCAAAGTTCCTCCAGGTTTGCCATCTTCAGTAAGTACTGCTTGTTTCTGCTTCGTATATTGTGTATTTTGTCCTGTTTGGGGAGATGCGAGGGCGATAGGAGTAAATGAGGTTCCATGCCCCAGAGCAGCATGTTTATCTAGAATGGGGGTGAGGAAGAAAGGACCCGCACGTCCAGCCACCTGACCCATGTTGGAGTGATTAATGAGAGGCGTATCCTGGAGGTCTGCGTGGTTCTGTGGATGCTCAGCAGGTTAAGCTCTGAAGAGAGCCTTGAAAAGGTGCCTGAAGTTCCAGGAGTTTTACCTGTACAGAGCTTTCGAGAGAGAGAATGAGTATTAGTTTCATGTGTTGGTTAAATTCTTTGTCAGTATTATGATGATTTATGGATTTGCATGCGAAAGGAGATTTGTGGAGAGGATTTAGGAAAAAATTTACATGGGTTTCAGCCCGGGAGTGCAGGAAGAATGTCTCTATTTTCTAGAGAGGTTATAAAGACTGTGAGGTAGCTGCATCAGTAGCCATTCGTGTCTGGAATACCAGGTGACAACTAGAAGAATCCAGCTGTAACCAAAAGCATTCTGGGTCTTTTTAATAGCTGGAGCTATATGCTAGAGTGGCTGAGAGCCTCTCAGGTCCCCAACATAGCAAACACTGGTTGTGATTACAACTAAATTCGTATCTTACTTTCGAGTCTTATATGTATATATTTTCAACTTTGAGGTGCTAGATAATTTTACTTAATTTTGTTTAAAACTGGTCTATTTCTAATAATTTTCTTCTTATTTAGAATAAAAATATGAGTTCCTCCCTTTTTTCTTTGTTTTCTCCTTCTTTTCTTCTTTTTTTTTCTGTTCTTCTTTCCTTCCCATGAGATATTTTAATTTAATTTTATTCTGTGTTCTGTAGGGGCACTAGTATTTGAAAAGAATGGGAATGAGCTTTATTATAAGTTCTTATTCTCTAAAATAAAATTTTATTTAGATTTCTGAAAATATATTACTAATTAATTCTTGCTTATTAGTTTTTTTCATTTTTATTTCACTTTTAATAAATTAAAAAATAATAGGTTTTGCAAATGTGCTAAAGTTACGTTAATCCAAACACTAGTGCATTTGACTTAATTTCAGTTTAGCTCATCCAAAAAATTATTGAGCGAATATATTGAAATAAGTCTTATCAGGAAAAAATTCAAATTTTGTATCCTGATTATCATAGACGTGAGAATATTCTAGAGGCATCACAAAATTATCCATAAACATAGAAAAATATTGTGTAAATAAACTTTCAAGGCATATAAAATAGTCACTTTGGACTACCAATAAATGACTTAAAAATGTACTGAGTAATTCATTTTTTGATTTTTTTGTGTTTTATTGAAATTGACACAGGTTTTGATAAGCTTGAAGTTTTTGGTGGATTTAATGTCGACGAAACTTTAGCTTTTAATAGCTTTTACGACAATGTCAAATGATATAGTCCTCACAGCTGTTTAACTTAAACATGCCTGAACCTAATACAGACAGTATTAAATACAATAAGGGAACCTTTGAATGTTCTGAAATGATAGAATAGCTCTGTGTTATAAAAGCCATGTAGAAATTAAAGCTAGAGTACCCTATTATGCCTCATATTCAGATAAATTTAGTTTGTTTCTCCCAGTGCTAAAATAATGCAGAAATATACACAGTTTCTAAGGAGTGCTTTGGTGTGGCACTGGATATTATCTATCTGCTTGATCATTGTTCCCAACAATTTCTCATAATTCATTGTAAATGTTCAAGTATTTCCCTGGAGGGAACTGGCCACTATAGGAAATTACACTGGTATAGTTTTTTTCTCTGCTATTAAAACAATGTACTTGTTGCTGATGTGTTTATAAATATAAAAGTATCTTTTCTTCTTAATAAATATGGAATTAGAAATATAGTTTGTATTATTTAAGTTTTGGTTTTGGGTGGTCAGTTTAGGATTTACTCTTCTTGGAAAATTAATGTTGGCTGAATATTTTAATTGTCCTTCTGGAACATTTTGGTAAATAGAGCCTTTTTCTTGAAAGTTAAGGAGGCGAATTTGATTGAAATGGAAATTTTATCCTTGTTATTTATTTATTTATTTATTTATGGTTTGTTTTTCGGTTTTAATCAAGAGAATAAGATAATTTGATTGATTTTAGAATCTTATCTATTTGTTGTCATTATTTAAAAAATTCTCAGCTCTGTTTAAATAGCAGTTTAGTTTAGTTTATATTAGCTTTGTTTTATGCATTGATTATATGCCTCACCACCACCCAAAATGTATATTTTATTTTGATCCAAAGAGGTGCTTTATATTAGATCCTATGACATTTTGCCCCAGTAGATCTATATTTTTTATGTTTTTAGATCTCTGCTATGCTTTTCCTTTTTTAAAGCTCAAATAAAATTGTGAATATTTACTTGATAAGAGATACCTCTAAAACTTGTGTAAATATGTATGAATAGTTTTATAACAAATAACAAAAAGTTACGGGTAATAAAAGGTTTCTTTTGGAGTGATTATGACTAGATAAAGACATTTATATGTTTTCTTCCATACATATTTACCGTGATAAATAGTAATAAATCTGTCACAATCTGTTGTGTCAACTCATTTTTTTTCTTTTCAAAATGGGCTCTTTTTCTTTCTTAACATAAAACAAAAGAAAATGTAAACTGTAACATCTGTAATCAGATACTATTTATGACACAACTGTGATACAGAGGGTGGACTTCTCTCGCCACCCTTAGGCTGGATCTTCACAGGAAATCAGTAGAGTGAAGGCTTTGCCTGGCCCTGTTTTTGAAAATACTGCAGCATCTGTGGGAGAAAGAAACATAAGCCTGGCCCAACATCATGCCACGGATCTGGCAGGATCCTTGAATGTGTGTTTTACTGTATGTGCTTCTAGAGACCTCAAGTCATGGCAGAAGCATGACAGTGAGTGGGGGCGGGGGGAGCCAGCTCTGTGGCACAGGCGCAGTGGGGGGAGGAAGGAAGTCTGTGCTGCGCCTCTGGAGAGCGGAGGCCTGTGGTTAGGGCGGGCTTGATGACCACTCTCTAATTGCCCACAAGAGCCCTGCTTAATACAGCAGGACATTTTCAAGTTCTCGTTCAAGTTTTAGTGTTGCTCTTTTCAGTCACATCCCAATTTCCTGTAGCCCTTATCTTTCAATGAGACCGAGTTGTAAAGGTTTGTCTTTTGTTGATGCCAGAACTTGTTTTTTTTCCTATCTAATTTTTGGAATCTCCTTGTGGACTTCTCATTTGTTTAATTTCTACATCTTTGGTAAATCATATATCATCTTAAACTTAATAATTTTCAACTTTACTGTTCTTTCAGGCAAATTTCTTATTTTTGTATAACCTAATAGTAAATCATGAATTCATGCAGATAGCAATATACCCTATTAAATCACCTTGTTTCAAAAAATTATCCATCCTTCTTAGAAATTAACATGGAAGCATTAAAATCTGCAAAGCAAAAAAAATGTTCATGTTGTATAGTTTTAAAATATTTTTTCTCAATGCACAGAAAAAACACAAACACAGAGGCTTTGCTTTCAGAAACGTGCCCATCAGTGTGTAAACATGTAAAACTTTCATCGCCTTATAATTTGGAATGTTTCAAAATGATGTTCTTTTTACCAGAAACTATTAACAACAACAGCCATTCCACTTCAAATATTGGTGGACTTTGTCTCCACTTCTAATCTAGTTTTGAAACTTCAGTGATCTCACTATTATTCCCAGCTCAATCCCTGAAATTTTAGAGTTCTCTGGAAATAAGATGTTTTATCCTTAGAAATAGTTTATGACCTCTCCTATCACTAGTGATCTGTTTTTTCAAACAGCACTTTTCAGTGTCAAATTGCATTTTTTTTTTTTTAATTCAGAAGGATCTCCCAAGCTTTTGTATTAAGTGGTTAGAGACAATTTTGGACACATGTATTTTAAGAAAAATAATCTCTACTAATTTAAATATTCTAAAATAAAATCTGGAATTTCCAAGAAATATGAGTTAATTATTAGATGGATTTGAAACATAAAAACTCAATGAGTGTGAGATACCAGGTTTACCAGTTTTCATGAAGGAAAGAATTCTAAATATAATAATATAAAATCTTAAAGTTTGGATTAGATTTTATTTAACAGAAGAGGTTATTAAGAATATCAGAGAAAGACGGATAATGCTGATAACACTGAATTTTCTCAAATACTTGAAATCACAATTTAAAAGGAAGTTGGTAAATTGTGTTTTTTAAATTAGTATTAGAGGCCAAGAAATTATATATGATCAAAAACACCACGCTTAAAATAGATATTTTCCCCAACACTTTTGAAACTGATCATTTAAAAAATCCCAGTGATGCTTTATCATATCTACAAAATATGACTGTCATTAAAATGAATTTTATATTAACTTGAAAATGAACTGTCAGCCACTGGGCTTCATCCGGAATAGGGATGTCTAGAAGTAGCCAGCTGTGTGATGAGAGAGGAGCCTCTTCAAGGTTCATTCCTGGAGAGAAAGATACTTTGTCAAAAAGTATAACTGTAAATGTTTACATAAAATATTAGAATAGCTCACAATATTCAGCTCTAATCTTAGTATGCCCATTTTCCATTTAAAGGTTTTGAAATACAAAGTTTGGACATTAAAACTGTGCTTATTAAATATGAAAATGTATAGGCAGAAAGGAAGTGAAAGATAATGCATTTAAATTTAACTAGTCTATGTAATGTGACCGTGGGAACACCTTGAAAGTTGAGAAATTCTTCATCACCAAGAAATACTTATTTATTATTTTGTGCAGTTAATGCCGCATTCACTAAACCAAAGACTTCAAAAGTTCAGCATATTTATTGTTTCTTTGAAAACCAAATCTTACCGTCTTCATTGCAGTTAGAGGTAATAGGGCTTATTGTTTTTGTGAATGGCTAGTTATGAAACAAATATAGGAGAATCTCTATATTTAAGTTTTCATTGGGGGTTCGTATTCCATTAAAACTACTTCAAAAAGATTACAAAATTTATGTATATTTACAATATATATACTATTAGGTATTCCAGTCTCTCAGAAGTTTGCTAAAAATTTCTATATTTTTAAAATGTTTAGAATTTTGGAAAAATGAGCTTTCTCTGTTCTGCCTTGAAACCCCAGTTCTTGTCTCCCTTAAAAAAGATGTCCTCTGGTGTTTATATTTTAACTAGAGAGTGGGAAGAAATATAGGTGCGTTAAAACATTTACGGAAGTTAACTACACATGAAAGGTTTGTGTTTTTGTGAGTTCTTGTGGATTGTCTTTACAAATGAGAAGGACATGTGCCTCACACACTCAAACAAAACACGTCACTTTGTTTCCTCCACAATAAAGATGCCTTCGCCCAGCTTTGTCTGATGCTTCTCCTCTACTCGGCAGTCTCTTCTAAGGTGGTGTGCATGATGTATCTCCCCCTACCGCCGTGTCTTTTTTTAAAACCAAGTTTTCTATATGCTCTTCCACCTTCTAAGATTTATCAGGAATTCTGTAAAGATTTCAACAACTTAAACAATAGCCTTTAGTATAAGACTACTCATTTGTTGAGAAAGGAAAAATGCATTTTAAGGTACTCTTGTTTTGAACCTTATTTTATCACTTTCACTGAAGAGTATATTTTGGTGTCAAGTCTTAGACTGCATTTGGGTGCTTTAATTATTAGGAAATCTAAGAAGTTGCTGCAAGGCTTCTTTAACTAGAAAGAGAACTGTAACAGGGCTTACATGGATTTTGAAATTGTAAATACTTGTTCTGTATCCTGCTTAACTGTGAATTTATTTTATGTTTGTGGAGTAATATAGATGCTTGGCTTAACATTTGGTTGACTACCATTTTTTAAAACTTTTAATATTTTATTGATTGAAACTTTATTTTCCAACATAGTGTTTTTTTTCCAAAAAAAAGTGTATTTCCTGGTTTCAAACAATTCTAAAGTTTTAGTTTGAAAGTAGTAAGTCAAAATTAGTTAGAGCTTAGAGGACTAACTAAGATTCTATAAGAATATGTAGCAATAACCCTAAAAGGAATGAAGAGTCTCTTCAAAAATAGCAAAGTTGTATTTTATTGAGGCAGATTAAATTCTGTCAGGCTGTTGACAGATACTTGCTTTTTTTTTTTTTTAATAAATTGCACTGAATTCTTAAGCTTAACATAAAGTTAAATTTCAAAGCAATAGCATGAGATTCTCAGCCTTGATCTCAACTGTCCCAGGGGGTGTGTGTGTGTGTGTGTGTGTGTGTGTGTGTGTGTGTGTGTGTACGCCAGGGTGTGTGCTCGTTTTAAAGGAATAAGAGCTTTTATAAAATGCAGTGCAAAACTTGTAGTTTTAAATACTTGATTATTTTATCTCAAAGCAGCAGCATGTGAATGATTCCCATTTTTTTTTTTTTTAAGATGCAGCTGTTGCATAGGTACAGAGCTACTTGAGGAATTTTTGCTTTGCTTGAGCTTATACTCCCTCTTCAGAGAAATTAAGGTAGTGCAGATCTGCATTTTGTAAAATTTCAGGGTTGAAAATATGATGTAAGTTTTGGTGAGAAGTATATATTTCAGTTCTGAAAGAATGTGCAAATAAGATTTTGAAAAGAACATTTTAAGAATTATATTTAAGTGGTTTAGTGACACCCACCATTGTCTCTCTCTCTCTCTCTCTCTCTCTCTCTGAGTCTTTGCCATCTGAGGAATTAATTAATCATAAATATGTTACTAGAGTTGAAACTTGATATATAAGTGCTTACTTCTAGAGTAATCAGGAGAGGATCTGGGTGTATATTAAATTTCACTAAATTTATTTTGAGTATTCAGTGGGACAGAAGACTAGGGACACTTTTTAGTAAAATCCCATTCATATGAAATTGTAGAGAAAATTTTTTGATCTGCCGCTAGAATTCACTTGTGTCTTCAGTAATAGTGATTAAAAGGCATTTCCTTTGTGAAACATGGACTCATATTAGAAAGACTTATATTTTCTCAGAAAAAATGACCCTTGTGGTACATTCTTCACACATACATATGAAAACTGTCACTGTCACCACTTACTGTTACCATTTTAGTAAAATGCTGTTTTGGAACAATTATTTTGATATCATCTGAGAATGAGTGCCTGCCTAGCTGTCTACAGCAGCCTCCTCCTTCCCAGCCCATATCATTCTAAATATGCCTCCTGGATTATAGTTATAATAATATTGTAATGGCTTTCATTCTACCAATTGGCACAGTATATCATTATATCATTAGCTGCTATGAGAAAGCAGTTTCAAGTAGGTGGCTGATTCTTAGTGTTAATGTTTTCAAGTAACCCTGTTCGGGGAATTCGGTTGTTTCACAGGTGCTCAGGTGTATTAACCCAGGCTACAATAATATTTCCTGGCTTGCTCATTATGAAACAAACTCAAAGCACAAAATAATTCAATAATAAGTGAAGTACAAAAACTGAGGCTTTATCATAAGAAAGTCTAATAACTTGGTGTTAGCAGATGGGCTAAAAATAAGATTTGTCTAAGGATGCAGCAGTACTAAACTCATTTCTCATTACTACTGAAGCTGAGATTTTAAAAGAATGTTTATGGCTTAGTGATTAAGATTTGTTAAATCAGTTTAGCTTAAACCATTAAGCTAAATAGAAAATAAACCTATTTCTGTAACTATTGTACTATTTGAAAGTACTATTATGTAATAAAAAGGTACAAATTCTGCCATTTAATACTAAGACATATGCTTCACGAGTGAAATTTTATTACCAAAGCCTATGGTAATAAAGCCTGTTCCTTTATATGAATTTTATCTTTAGATGTATACAAGACATTGCCACATGTAATCTGTAGCTTAATTGTTAGCACTGGGCAAAAGAAAATAGAATTAAGCATATTTATTATGGGCATATATAGTTGGAAGAACAAAATACAAACCCCAATAAGTATTTTACAAATAATGCTCTTTTGTTTTCCCTTTAATACATTACATCAACAGTTTAGCTTTTAGGGGGAACCCTGTAATAAACTGGGTGCATGGAGGTGGGAGGGTGAAAAAGCATCTTCAGAAGTTTTCATTCATTGATTTCTTTCATCTGTACTCATTCAAAGCATGTTGTTCAACTAAGGTAAAAACTGGGCACACCATGTATCATTTAACGCTCCATTCTCTTGCATGTTCTCTTTATTTAAATCATGAAGCTTCACAACTAACGTTCTTCATGTTTAGGGGCATTCTCAATACTGTGCCGTTCATATCCCAGTTTGTAAGAATGGCCTTAGCATTTTAAAGAGCATAAAGTCTGGCATTTTGAGAAAGTTGTGGCAATCAAAAAATAAAATACCACATACGGTATAATACATGGACTTTTTGTCCTTTAGGCTTATTATGGAGACGCTAAGTTCCCTTACTTGTAATAGACTTGAAAGGGTAAGGGTCTTGTTTAACATACATCTCTTTTGTTCCATAGAAGCTAAACTCATTGCCTTACGCATATTCTTTAAAAATATATTTCCAGTGAATGACTATAGCAGTAAAAGTGGTATGATAGGGTAGAAATAACCCTGCACTAGAAATAAAGATATCTTCCTAATTTAACATGTAATGATCTTTATTTATTCACCTAGTGACCTTGGTTAGGTCACACACCGACTTCATGGTCTACAAAATAGGTATAAATAGTGCCTGCTCAATGAGATGATACTGGTAAACTAATGACAAACCCTTAACGTAGTGTTTACTCTGTGCCAGACACTGAGCACTTTGCATCTGTTAAATCATTTAATCATACAGAAATCCTATTATGAGATGGGTACTACTATTTATGTGTGGCTAAGGAAGTGAAGAAGCACATTCGAGGTCACACAGCTAGTAAATGGCAGAGGTGGGATTGAGACCTGGGCAGGTTTCCTCCAAGGTGCCATGCTGCTTATGGCTGTTCAGAATATGTTGTAGACCAGAAAGCTCTCTGCATTCTGGTTGTTCTTCAGTCAACAAGTATTTGACAATCTGGAATAAATAAAACATTCAGAAGTTTCATCTCACTGTAGAATGAGTTTAATACCTCTACGTAGTATACTAGCTGTGATGCACAGTTTTCACCCAGGCACATCCATTAGAAAGACTAGACCACCCAGGATACATTTCTGTGGTAGAGACAGTGTAGTCTAGTGGTTAAGAGCATGGAATCTAATCACCTGGGCTTTTGGTTGGCTGGGTCCCTTAACTAGCTATGTGGCTTTGGGCACGTTCTGTAATATACTTGAATTCTTCCCTGACAAATGAAAAAATATACATACTGCATAAGGATATTGTGATAAATAAATGACTATATATATATACATATATATATATATATAATATTATACATATTTTTATATATATAATATTATATATATTTTTCATATAAGACCAGAGTCTCATGCAGAAGAATTTTTCTACCTAACGAAGGTCATTTACCTTTTATGAAAATTTCAGAAATTATGAAATGTTACCAAGCACTTTATGTGTCTCTCTGTCCTTACAGTAGTGTCTCTACCAGGCCAAGAAACCTAGAGAGCCTTTTTAATCATGACTTTTCACTCTGCATAGTTTGTGTTGAAAATATAAACTCCATCATTTTTTTTTTCTTTTGAAATGGGACATTAGGCCAAGATGGCAAAGCTCTTTGTAATGTGATTCTCTCTGCCAATAGTTGGTTTATGCCTAAATCAGTTCTGTCTCTAAGTGATAAGGAGATATATGTTTCTTCTTTTATATTCTATCAGTGTTAGTCTATAATTGGTCAGAGCCCAGTCCTCCCAAGTGATGCATGAGTCCACCTCTGCAATGCTGGCTTTGGTACCCGTGGAGAGAGTTTAGGCCTAGAGTTTTAATCCACCTGGCAAGATGAAGATGTATTGACTAGGACGGTGGGTGTCGCAGTTTGTTTCTCTTAAAAAGTAAGACAGAGTTCAATTTGTTAAGATTGTTTAGGCAAATTTCTAACATTAAACGGGAATATTTATACAGATGTTTTAAGATAAAGTCAAAGAATTGCTGGATTCTGGCCTTTGCCTCATTGTAATGTGTTTTTTTCTCAGTGCCATTGCCGAATTTGTAAAAGTGTTGTTGCTTGTCAGCTATGAGAAACTTAAAACAATTTTTCCTAAGGACTGATTAGTTAACTTTTGCATTTATGGGGAAAAATAGAAAAAAAAAATACATCTGCTGAGGGGAGTGGGGGAGAGGGAGCATTCTACCAGGAACGTCTTCTCCCAGGCAGTTTTAATTTATAGAAAAACCAGGCACCACGTCGAGTTCCTTGGGAAAGGTCCTCTTGGCCAGACCTCTTCGTCATGGGCCCCAAGCAGGGACCAATGCTCAGTTTCACAGAGATAGAATCTTTCTCTGGAAAGCCATATAGATCCCATGGGGCGACCCCTCATTTGTAGTCATTGCCACCTTGTGGATTACAAAGGATGTTGGTTTTCATCAAACTTCCATTTCAGTTTGGCTTTTTATGGCAAGTACACTTTGGCAATGGATGGTTGTGTTCCTCACCAAAAGGATCCTCGTTTGTTCAGCAACACCTCACTTCTCCACTCACAGTTCATTTATGATTCTGATGAGAGTGTTTTTCCAGGAAACACACATTTCACTTTTTGACCTAGGAGCATCTGTTAGAATTTTTTTTTAATACTACTTTGGCATTCTGAAAGTGTTAATGTCTTTCATATCTGTTTAATGCTATTTAGGGATATTTATGATCACCTCTTGGTTACTCAGGGTAAAGTGTGTCGCAATTTTTTTAAAACAGACAGGAAAGCATTCACATGAGGAAACAGATTGCTTTAAACATGTGCTTCCTGTGACAGTAAAAAGAACAAATTAGATTTAACACTGTGTAATGAATGCATAAATGTGTACATTTAAGCTTTTAAAAGCTTTATGTTCAGTTCTGGTCACAACAAAAATTGAGTCACCTGTAAAAATTAAAGATGCCTCAGTTACTCTCAGATTCCTGAAATGCCCCAAAATTGAGATCTTCAACCGATGATGCCTCTTTGGAATCATAAAAAGCATGATATGTTAATATTGAAAAGAACGAGGATGTTACAGAGAACATTCAGGGGTTAAACCAGGTTAGAGTCTGATTTCCTTGCATTTAGCAAAGAAATCAGAACATGTTGGGGAACCGACGAGGAACGTCGTTTTATTACCACCTTCCTCCCTCTCTGAGGGTCGATGAAAAATATCTGCTCTTCTGAATCCTAAATAATCCCCTTTCTTCCATGAAAGGAAAATTTTTAAAAATCTGATGTTTACTTACTAGCATCTACTAAGATTTAATTACACAAGAAAAAGATGTCTTTCCTTATATAACACAGTTGCTGCTCATGTATCCTGGCTGGCAGGGAGTGACTAGGATAGGTGTTAATATTTCTAGTTAGATGCGCGTGTGGAGCTGGAAGGCACAGACCCTCTCCCCAGCAGAGGCTCGCCCCGCCATTGCTGTCTGGGTCCTGTGGACAGTGCTTTTCCTTCCCCTGTGCTTTCAAAGCTAAGGATTTGTGGCACGCTCACCATCTTTCTGGCCAAGAAAGGCCAGGACAGTGTCCCTCAGGGGAGAGCACGTAGTTTGGGGACATCTGACTCTCTTATATCACATACTGAGGTACTAATATCAAAACAGACTGCTTGTCGTTGCACGGTGGGGCAGTGCTTTTTTTGGCTGCCGTGTTCGAAATGAAATGGGCAAGCTGTAGTCCACTTGGCATCAGAATGGGCTAAGGGAAGCTGGGAGATCAGAGTCAGACTGTGAATGCCAGTAACAGCCAATGGTTAACTTCCTTTTTGTGTGTCACTTGGCAGCGATGAGACTGATGGCAATTTTTTTTTCTTTTTTTTTAACGTGGGTGAGAGTTCAGTGCCCTGGGAAGAGCCGTAGATGCTGTTATTGTGCTTCCTCATACAGTTGACTTCTTGAGGCCACCACAGCTGTTCAAATGCCAGCTCCAGGAGCTGTGTACATGGCCGTTGGACTTCGGATGAAAAAGAGAGCTGATCCACACAGAATCTTGCTGCTGATCATGAGGAAGTCATAGGGAAATCAGATTCTTGCAGAAGGCAACAGAGCCAAAGGATAATATATGCATGTGAATGGATACTCTCTTGTATGCAGACACCCAAAGATATTTATAAAGTATCACTACTGCACATCGCTCATCTCCCATCAAAGATTCAAATCAGTTTTGGACTGTCTGGAAAATTCAGGGCTAACATAGCCAGATTGAATTCAGGTGAAATTGCCTTCTGCTTTTTGGAGGAGGTTGTTGCTCTTGGGTTAGTTGCATTATTTTATTTGAAGATTCACTTGGAAGACAATTTGGAAGAATTTCTAGTCTCCCTCAAGATTTTCCTTCCATTTCTCTGTTTGCAAAGAGCTGTTCCCCAAAGGCAAAAAGAGCGAGTTGCCATCTTGAGGAGTGAATTGTATGTTTAGTGAACACCAAATGGTCTCAGAGTTACCCTAGAATTTTCGATATTTCTATTTGCTTTTAAATAATATTTATTCCCCCAACCATTTGTGCAGGATATCAGTAAGATGACCAACTTCTGGCAACCCTAAAAGCAGGGAAAGAAGCTTAGAAATAGAATACCATTTGTCTGGTAATTAGAGTGTATCTCTTAAGAGTTCGAGAGAATTCTGATTAACCTTTCTGTTCCCACATTCTCACATAAAATTAGCACACCTTTTAAATTATTATCTAGTATTTAAACACATATTTTTGAGTCCTAGTGCAACAGGTTCTGGAGACACTGAAAGTGTGTTATAGGTTTCTAAAAAACTTCATTTTTCTTACATTTTAAATGTTCTGTTTGTGCAAAATTTCGAGAATCACCATAAGGGCTTCTTTGCATTTTTAATTTAGTAACTAACATATGAATAAATTTGCATATTAATTAGTTGCAGATTAAATCATGCATACATAATTGCCTCCTTACTGTGTTTAATGTTTGTCAAAATCTCCAGCCTGGTTTGATGGATGTCGTATGAAAGATTACAATTTGATGTACCCTTGGAAGTATTTACACCAATAATGCAAGATTCTTAATAGCAGAATTCTTTAGTTATATACAGTTACTAATAAACATGTAAGATAGGTACATGTCCCTTTGACTAAAATTTTTTTCTTTGCACCAAATCATTTACTATTCATAATCATTAATGCATCTCCTAATTATACAGCATATGTCTGTTAACCCTTTCATTGCCGGCCTTCAAGTGGTAGCTTCTTGTTTTTTTAACCCTCTAAAGAAAGCAAAATATTTAATAGTGTTCTAAAATTACTGCATTGCCTTTTACTTAGTTCTCTGCTAGTATTTGGGCACATCTCCTTTGCCACTTACTATAACATACAGCTGAGAGTTAATATGATCACTTTGTATTTCCCAATTAAAGACCAAGAAATGACCCATGTTTACACATTTTGTAGCCAAACTCTCTTTTACCAATGCCTAAAATAATTTATATATTTCAGATACTAAATATAATGTGTGTACATATATACATATTTTATATAATATATAATATTATATATATATATATACATACATACACACATTCATTCTATTTAGGAAGGTAATTGTAGGATAAGTAAAATTATTTAAATTGTGTTTTATTCCACTTTTATTATTGTAATGCATTTAATGTGCTATCATCAAATATAGAATAGATATAATTTTTTTTTGCACTAACACTGAGATCTCTGCAGTAGAAACTGATTAGAGAATGAATGCTCTTGATATGACATAGTTAAAAAATACATATGCCAGTAAGTGTTCTTTTTAATTAATTCCTCAGGTATTTAATTTTTTTAAGATTTATTTTACTCTTGTAAAGAGTACACCAACTGGCATATCTTTTTTTCCTATTTTGATGTCTAAGCTGCTTATCACACTGTATTACCCTGCATTAATGAGTATTCCTACTGTGCAAAATTCTATCAAAAATGATGGTGTGAATGTCATTTTTAATTGGAAGTTTATACAGTCAAATTTATAGTATACAACAAAAAATATGTACATAGTTCTGCTCCAAGCCTTTTTTAGGCTATTGATCTTTTTTGGTTTAAGTATACATTTTTATCAATCTGACTTAAAGTTTACTTTGAGAATCTGGACAAGTATTACCAAATTTGTATTAAGACCAGTTTGGTGGGAAGAGGGAAACTAAGGCACAGGACAATTATAATGGTTTTTAATTATAAAAGAGCTAAATATAGAAACTACCAAGGGTCTAATTTCAGGGATCCCTTTTAAACATAAAAACTTGCTGAGCAATTTCTTATGTTCCAGAGAAGTCATAATAGCTGATTTCTGTCTATTTTATTGTTGAATGACTTGCAGTTATATGCCTACTAAAGCGACAAAGGTTAAAATGCATCCAAAGCATAAGAAGCTGATTTCCTTTATTTGATTCTTACGTAGGAGCAATAATATCTCCTGGTCGCCCATCTCAGGATCATTTTTTTCCCCCTAATCACAAGGCACAATGAGGTATTCATTGATTTAGCAAGACAGTTCTTTTGCAGCACCCGATAGTGCATTAAATTATTTCCAAAGAGAAAAATGAAATGAAAGCTGCAAAACTTATAAAAGGAAGCAAACAGTAAGACCCGAAACATCGTATTTATCCACAGCCATTGTGCCTAGGTAATTCAGGGCATATGGTATGTAAATGATGTTTGGAGATCCTTGCCAAATCTACACGCGGCGGGATAAATTAAGGACAGGTTTCCCTGGGTGTGAGTCCCACGGTTGTGGCCACACACTCTGCGCGGATGTGTTTGTTCTGAGCTTGTCTTTCTGCAAGAGCATCACACAGCATTCAATGGCCAGATCTGGTCCTCAGCCAGCTTCTAAGACATTATTTTTAATTCTTAAGAATCGATTTTATAAATAAATTTAAAATACAGTACCAGTCTGCAAAAACTTCCTTCTACCTACACATTTGAAAAGGAAGATCTGAATATTTCATCAGTGTGTATTTGGATATTAACCCATTTAAATGGAAATCTTTGACAATGGAAGTTGAGTGCCACTTAGCCAGTGAAGAAAGGTGTTACTAAGTGGTGACTTTTGTCCAGCTTAGGGTTAAGATTTTTTTTTTTCCTAGAACAAGCAGTGAATCATTTTGAACAGTTAATTTTAGTTCAAAGTTAGCCCAGTCATAATTTTGGAGTTCAACTTGATAACTCAAATTACTATTATCAGTTATTTTATTTTTGAATTATTATTTTGGACTATATGCTCTCCCTTCTAGAAAAGCGAAGACACTGTCGCTTTTTTCCGTTTGAAACTCGTTTTAAGTAGTGAAAAGTTTATACTATTCCATTTTTTTAAAGGAATTCCTTTTCTACACTGTGTCTTAGCCCATAGTTTTTAATACTTTAAATTAAGGTCCATTTCGATTTATCTTGGAACTGTGTAATTTTGACTAGATACCATGGCAGACCTTGTTTTTTCTGTGATAAATCATCAAAATATACTAAAATAGTACATTTACTCTGATGACTGAGTTATGAATACAAGACTTATGTGTTGTTAATAAAGGTTATTTCAGGGTATTTTAAAGTAAATGGAGTATGATATAGGATGTTAGTTACATTGTTTTTTATTGTTAAGAATAATGCTTTTAGTAAACCAAGCTGTTATTTTTTTTAAAGAGAATGCTCTTAATATGATAGTTTTATTTGAATTAGCAGTTTAGGTTCTGTTTCTACTATTACCACTTAATTTATGAAACACAAATAACATGCCAGTCACTCCATGGAAAATGAAATTAGGCCCAATCCTTGCCTATTGCTGTGTAAATTGGGTAAAGTCAAGGAGGAAAATACCCTTGAGATCAATATAAATCAATCCCGCTTGACACAGATCCAGTTGAAAAGCCACGCGAGTGGTCGTGGTTTTGGAGGACTTCATGTAGTTATTATACAGTTTGTAGTTTGCGAACTCAGACAAAGTTTCGAGCTTGTTTATTCTATAACTATACTTTGGTTCAGCGAAACTACTTTGCACAGCTGTCTCCCAACTCAACAGAGAGCAGAAACAATATTCTCTGGAAAATAAGCTTAGTCGGCCTTCCATGCAGTCATGAAAACAACAAAATGGATAATCACAGTTGGGATTACAGAGTTCAGATTAAACGTGTTCCACAGGAGGGTGGCGTGGCTGTTTCTCACATGGTGCCTGCACCGTGATTGCCAACATGTTAATCACTGTAGCCACTTACTGAGATTTTTGGTTTTAAATGTCAGTCATTGGACCACATGTAAAACAAAGCACCTGCACTTTATTCAAAGAAATTAAGGTATATTGGGAGAAGCGGAGGTGAATTGAGGATTTTTTTTTAAGTTCTGCATTTTTTTTGGCAAGAGCCATAGATAATAAAGATAAAACATATCAAGTATTAAAAAGTCTGTTTTCATGCACTGTATAATTCTAAATGACACAGCAGTTTAAAAAATTTTTTAGAAAGAAAAGAATATGAAAAGAGATAAATGAAATTTGCATCTCTACAAAGAACTCTGCATAGCAAGTTTAAAGTTCTGGCAATTTCCTTACAAACATCTGAAAATTGGGAATTTTAAGGGAAACTATAACAGATCCTTAACTATTTCGTTGCTACCAGGTGTCTTTATGATGATATCAATAAGTTAGGAAACATATAAAAAGGTATTAACAATTCAAATGATAACTTATTTTAGTATTGCTTTCAGATAGAATTTCTTCTTAGTAAAGGATATTGACAGTGTATTAACTGTTGGTGTATTATATTTAGTCAATTTTCAGTAAATCTGACACATTAAGCCTGTTTAATGAAAAGATGTGACTTCTGTGTATCAAGATTGCAAGTGTATTTCAAACTAGTCTTTACAAAATGGTAGTAGCCTTTCTCTCAGAATTCTAGTCAACAAAATTCCATTCATCAAATATATATATATATATATATATATATATATATATATATATATACTCACAAAGGTAAGTGGAAACAGATTATAATTTCTGTCAGATTGTCTAAAGGGTTTTATAGTTACACAATGGTTAAAGAACCCTGAAATCAGCCAGAAGTTGTGGGGAAAGATTGATGATCCTATATCATCATATACCATTTAGCACTGAATCAGCTTAAGGCTCAAGTAACAAATTTAAAAACTCCGCAAATATTTATTATACACCTACTACATGCCAAGTTTCCCAGAGTATGCACAGCAGTAGACCAAAGTCCCTGGCACTATGAAAATTTATGTCAACGTATACATGGCTACAAGTAGCTGCCCAGGCAAGAGTTCACTTTATACTGTTCTATAGGGGCCCAGTACCACTGTACCACCTTATTGCCTCACACATGCCTAGTGGCAGAACAGTATCAACTCTCAAAAGTGACAATGCATGTATCTATTGTTATGTCTTTGGCATATTGTTGGTAATATTAATTATTCCATTGAAAAAATAGTCACATTATACAAGAAAAGCGGAGAAAGTTGGATCCTCCATGCCCCCTTATGGGTAAATGAATATGCTCTCTGCCAGCCCAGCGATAGAATGTGGTCTATCTCTAATCTTCAACAGTTTATAATCCAGGTGAGGAAAAGGCCAGGTTCATAAAATCAGAAATAACAATTAGACCATGTGAAAAACTAGGGGAACAAATCATCATAACTTTATATATGTGTGTGAGTGTTTTATCAGTATAAAGTAGGTATAGGTCTGTTTGACAAATTTTGTCTGATGTGCTTATTTTTCCATGTCATGGAGACTTGACTTACTCTCAAAGTTATAGCTGGCTATCATGTGTTTTTCTGACACCTCTGGACTTGATTTCTGTCATTCGCTCAGTGAGCAAAGTGTGATTGAGCTCCTATTATGTATATATTTTATTGTGAGAAGGTGGGGCAAAGAAAGATAAGTCATAACCTCCGCTATTTCAAAATTTATAATTTTGGAGGGGCAACACAGTAGGTGCATGATTTATTTAGCAACAATTCATGGCATTGAACTCTGCTGGAGACTTCTGTATTCTAAAATGGTCCTTATCTGGGAATGGTGGCAGAACTTGATTCTGGGTCACTAAGAGCTGCAGATGTGGCAGATTAAGACAGAGTATGAAACAGATAGGCGATTGAGCTTCTTTCTACAAGCTTCTGTGTATCTCTTCCCTATAGCTGAGCTATTGCTTGTTTGACTGCAAAAATAAGTTTTGATTTTCTTTATATTTTCATGGATTGATTGTCCCAAGATATCTCATTATAAAAAAAGAAATCACAGAATGTCAAAGATTGAAAAAAACTCATGATCACAATTTAACACTTATTTCAAAGAAAGAAAGAAACTGAGATTTGGATAAACACAGAACTTGCCTAAGCATAGAGAGCTAGTTAGAAATTAATCTAGAACTTAAGCCAAAATCTTGGTTTCTGACCTCCACATTTATACCGCTTATCTAATAAGGCCAAGAGGACAGGTCAGAAACTCTTCCTCTTTCAGAAGTCATTAATACAACAGAAAAGATAATTTTTTTTTTACTTTTTACATTTAATAATTACTTATAAAATATACTAATTTGTTTCATAATGACAATGCAGAAATGCTTAACTCAGAAAGTCTAATGGGCACAATAATTTTATTTTTTTAAGTGTACTTATTTTTATTTCAAAAACTAGGTGAAGTTGGTCAGTTAACAATGTTGCTGGCAAGTTGGAAGAGCGCAGCCCATGTACAAAATGGGCGTGGCTTGAGGAACTCTTGTTTACTGTGTTTCTGTACTCTGTCCATGCCCACAACACGTTTTCTATATGGTGGCACTAGGTAAGGAGGTGCCCAAACACCATAAAGAATGTGCTCGCAGGCTCTGAAAAGATGATGGAGAACATGCCACATTCTGCAGTAATGTTCAGCTGCTGATGAGGATGGGAGAGTTGACCTCTCTGGGCTTTTGACTCATAGTAAGCAATTTTTAGGTTGTTTTAAGTTCAGAATGCATTGGATAATTATAGTCAATGAAGACAAAATGTTGATTGACAGTTGGAGAAACAAATACCCTTGTCGCACAGATAAAGACAACTTCATGCCTCTGGTTTGTAAGCACCGTGATTTGGCATTTTGGAAATTGGACACTGTTAACAATAATGCTAGTTATGACTATGAAGACAGCCTTTTAAATCAGTTTTTGCGCAACCATAAATGAATGCAAATAAGACCATTGCTGCTGTATAACTTTTGGGTACTCCTTACCCATACCTGATTTGGTTGGCCTAATATTAGAAACCAAAATTTATCAATATCAGTTTTTTTTGCCAAATAATTCTAATTTTAACACTGTATTCAATGAAATCTTGTGGATTTATTTATTTTTTATTTAGTAGAAGCACAGAATTTTTCTAAATAGTATCTTATTCCTTTTAAAACAATTTATTTTTTAGTTACTCATGGAATTTGCAATAAACCCTTGTCTTTTAATGGATGATGATACAGAACTTGTCTCTCCTGTTCCTTCATTGTTGTCTCTGTAGGGGCAGATAGTTAAGGGCTTATGATTAACAGAAGAGACCATTTATTTCAAAAACTAAGTAGTTAAATTCATGGTCATTTTGAGTTAAAGTATACAACATATAGATGAGGAATGAACCAGTGACCAACTAGAATATTGATCGACCTTGAGGGAGCTTGAATATTCCACTCCTTTTTTCTTAAAATACTACTAATTCTTGCTCAAAGTGCTGGTTTCTAGTTGCACAAAAGAATATCTTGGGCAGAAACTATATAAAACAGGAATTTGAAATAGGTACTTCAATAACAGGTGTGCATAGAATGCTAATTTTGTATGGCCATCCACTTTCATTTAAAATTTTTTATTTATTATTTTCTTCTTTTTACCTGCTTCTTTTATTTGGAATGTTTATCAAAGACAGTTATTAAAGTATTTGAAAATCGTTTGTTCTGTGCCCAGCAATTTGTTATTCTACTTGCTTAAAGATGTCAAACAATTAAATGTAATCAACAGTTGGAAAACTCAGGAAATTGTTAGAATTCTCACCCCAAAGGGGGCTAACAAACCCTAGACAATTATTCTGTTTAGAATGAAAATGATTTTTATTGTGATATCATATTTCCTTTTGATCATCGAGCAATGCTTTGGAAAGCCCAATGTTTATTCACAAAATTTTAAAAATTGTGTACATCCTGTGCCCAAATTCCAATCCGCTTCATCAGTCCATTTTGTCAAAAGCTTCTCAAATGGAATCCTTCATCCAGACAAACAAACATACCCAGGATTTCCCCTTTAATTTTTCGGGAATTCATTTTTACACGTGCATCAATTTGACGGAAAAAAACAGTCATCGTCTTATTTCATTCTATTCAGGTGATTGTGGTGATCCTGCTAGCTCCCTTCATCTAGGAAGTGCTGCAATCTGAGTCAACTTCCTCCACCTCTGTTTTTATATTGTCCAGTGCAAAGCTTCCTCATTGTACCAAAATAGAAATGGTTTGTTTTTGTATCAGACTTGGAGACTGGCTATGGATTACACTGGGTTAGGGTAAAAGAATTTTTTTTTTTTTTTCTAAAGAACATTCCACTTGTCCCAGGGGAAGGAGATTAATGTCCTGGGGAAAAATAAGAAACATAATGAAGTCTTCTCTCCTTAACTGAAATATCTCTTTTAGTTGTCAGAAGTGTCATTTGCATTATTTTTTTCTAATTTTATTTAATATTTGAGAGATTTGGTAATAGAATAAATTTATGACTTTTGCAGTTACAGATCTTTGCATGAAATTGAGGAAGGAAGAGGTGAACTTCGGTTTGAGTCATGCATGAAGTTTTCTTTACAATTAAACACAAACATGTATATAGCTTGGTCTTGCAACTTACTGTTTCACTTTGCCAGTAGATATATATTCCCCAGTGTGTAGGGTAATGCCATTTTCTATCTCTGGCTTGTTGAATTTCATGTTATAGTCATGTGGGCAATGATGTAGTCATTGTATTCTTTACCACAGAAATCAGAAAAATATGTTGAAAAGTGTGAAAATGACTTGAATGAGATCAAACTGGATACAAGAATTTTTTTTGGCATTTATTTTGCATGCTATTCCGTGTCACCAAAACAATATATGTCTGTGAGTTTTTTTAATACCTTGTAAAGCGAAGTGAGAAACCTCCTCTTCTGAAGAGAAATACTGCCACAGAAAGGTAGAAGTGAAATATTTATGGAACAAAAGTCTGGTTAAAGAAATAGGCCACGTTACTTACCTTAATAAACAATATGAATTACATTATAATATATATGACTACAAGCCATCTGACAAGCCAGAAAGAAAATAAATATTCGATTATATGATAAACCATTGGGATGTCTACATATAAACCCAGGGCTTGTAAAAGTAGCCAATTCAAGATAACAATAGGAAATTACTGATAGTCACAACTAAAAATTAGATTTTATAGTCTGTGCTGATATTTTTGATACTTTTCTGTGATGAAAGCATCTTCCAAACTAAGCTTGTGTATATTTGAATCATACAAATAATACTATTTTCCAGATAATTTCTAAATGGTGCCAAGAGACTAAGTTTATGATATTGAGAAGATTGAGGTGATCTGTGCTTTATTTCAATTTATCTGGCAAGTATATTTAAATGAGATAAGTATTTTCTCCAGATATATGTCCATTTTGAAAAAAAAGTTTAAGATAATTAGGATTCCAATTAAAACAAATTTTTTAAAGTAAAAAGCTTGCTCTCTTATTAAGAGAACATATTTTACATTCTAAAGAGCTCAATACGAAGAAATATAGGAATGTACATACAGAAAGTATGTTGGTGTTCACTACCAGAGCAAGGCTGTTCCAGATTATTGTCATCAGAAAAATTATTTTTACCATGTGTGTGTGTGTCTGCATCCTCCTTTTGATAATTAAATCTTTTATGAAGTTATACCTCTTCAGGATTTGTGTCATTGAAGTTTAAGTTGGATATTAAACATAATCCCTCCTTAGGTATAAGCTATTACCATTTATTAAAACAGTTTAAGTATAATAATCCATGTATATGCATTTACTAACTAAACTCCATAGTGAATTTAGCTCAGGAATTAATTTTCTTGTTTATAGTGACTCCTACTGGAGAGTAAAAAACTCCTATTGTTTCGCTTTTGAAAAAATTAAATTCAAACAATACCTTCTTTCTTCAATGGATAAGGGTAGCTTAGATAACCTCTTTCCCCTGACTTGGCAGAATTTACTCTTCATTTAATTTAAATATGAAAGCATAGATTCTGATACTAAAGCATCAACAGAAATTGTATTTTAAGCATCTGAGTGTACATATATGCTTCTCATGCCAGTAGTGGTGAGCACTCCAAAAAGTTGTGTGATTTGATAGCTTTGCTTAGTAGTGAGTTTAGCGTGGTCCCATATTTTTATGCACTTTTTTTCCATTTTAGTAAACTTCTGTTCTCTAAGTCTATTTTGGGTGAATATTGTTTTTTACTGCTCTCTAAAGCACTCGTGCATAGAGGAAACAGAAGAGGAGGGAAAAGGAAATGCACTGTCATTTATAACATGCTGCTGATATGCTGACCTGTGTGTTCTCTCATTTACACCTCAAAAGAAGAGCTTGTGTGAAGAGGAGGGAACCCAAACTCAGACTGTGAGATGACTTACACTGTCACAGTGCTCTGGAGTTGCAAAATTGTGATTCTCATACATATAGGTCTGACCCTCAAGTCTAAGCTCTTGGTTTTTATAACTTTGTTCACATGCTGATTCTACTGTCCTAATAGCTTTGTGATCTATAGAATGTCATCTAAGTCTCTTTGTGCCTTAATTCTCTATCTTTAGAGGAGGATTGATAATACCTATTGAGATTAAACAAGCGTAGACAATTGTATGTTCTTTAAATTATATTTCATTATACATGTATTAATTTAGTTAATGTTTTATTACCAAAATTTTTTGATGGAGTAGATATTAACCTGTTATTTAATTTATAGGGGTTTCTTATTCCCATTTTGTTATGCAGTCACTATATATCGATGAATATCTGTTTTCCTTGGGGTTTGAAGTTTAAACTAACTTATCTATGGTAGGCGAAAGGGAATAGCATTATAGAAATAATCAAGCATTATATTTAAAACACATAGGTGTTAAAAGTTTTTGTTTAAACAAAAACTCATGGAGTTGTTCAATTTCTACCAAGTTATAACATTCCCTCCATATGATCATCATTCATTCATTCAGCTACTTTATCGAGTACTTGACTTATCTGGACAATGTGCAAGGTATGGGGTGTGTGTGTGGACTTTGCAGTAACTGCGTAATGTTGCAGTCATTATTCAGAATAAAGATAGAATTTATTTAAATGAGATCTGAGTTTAGAAGTTCCTTACCCTATAATGGTTTGTTATGCGATTGTTTAATATGTGTATGATTGTTCCCACTTCACAATTAAAACATTAGTCTTTAGTCATATTTTTAAATTTTATTATCTCCTCAGCACGTGGTCAGTGCTCTGAGGGCAGGAAGAGTGTCATACTTGTCTCTGAATCCTGAGCTTGTCCCAGAATAGGGCTCAACCTCAAATTGGGAATTATTAAATAATTGTTTGTGAAATGGTTGAATGAATACAGAAATCAGAGCTCTAGAATTTGAATATTTACTTGTTCTTTAATACAGTCATTCAGCAAGTTTTTATTGTCTGACCTTGGAGGTGACACCGTACACATGCACTGGAGATTCTGGTCAGGTATCCCCCAAATTTCTTACACCAACCCTAGGTATGTGTTCCCAATTCTACTTCACTTCAAATATATCTGTCAAGGACTTTTTGGGAAAAGCACGAAAGAACTATAAACTTTAGATTAGGAAAGAAGGTAAGAATAGCGTGAATGTATTTTAAGTGCCCAGACTTCTAAACAGTTGTTTTACTAGTAAGAATTTTTTTTTTCTCAAAAGTGATAGAAAAACACTTGACCACACTGCCCACCCCTGCAGTCCTCAGTGGTGTTTGTCACTAACCACCAAAAAGCATAGTGGCTTACTATTTTGTGTGGCTAACCTTCCTCCATTCCCCTTTATTTCAGTGACAGTAAGAGACTCTTTGCCTCGCTAATGCTAGTTAGGTAACTTGCCCAATTATTTACTGATGAAACAAACAACCGTCCAGGTCAGCATCCCTTAAAAACGGGCTGCTATGATTAAGATGTCTTTTTAAATTATTATGAAACATATGGATTTATGCACATAGTTTCAGTTGTTCTTACACTTCTGTGATAACTCTCCAACACATCACACCCAAAATTTTATCATGGTTGATATTTCTGTCACAGAGAAAACTTCAAAGGATGAGTTTGCAGAAATTTCTCAGTTTACAAGCCACTGACTCCTGTTCTGTGATTGAACTGTACTCCAAGGTCAGCAAACCAAAACCCGAACAAACATCACTGAATGATACATTTAGTGTCTCACCGCTTATAATGCATAGATCACCTTTCAAAGAAGTGTATCTTTATTACTCATTGTATATTTGTACTTGTGAAATTTTGGACTCATTTTCATTAGTTAATGAATCCCGGAAGCTTAATGTCCTAGACCCATTTTAATTTTTTGAGTCCCATGTGCTGATTTGTCAGGGTTTAAAAATCTCTTTCACCTTATCAGATTAAAAATATGTTTTTATGCATCTTAACAATATATTTAAAAGCAATGAGAACTTCAATTTTTAAAATATCAACTGTAGCTCCTTAAAGTCTGAAAAATTCATTTATACTTACATAATTAATAGAAAGGCATTTATATTTTTGCAAAATATGTTAAGAAAAGACATTTAGTGTAGAGGAAGCAGAATAATTGTGTATAAAAATAGTTATCTTTTTAGATAACTGCTAGAAAGATTTCTATGAAAGGGTTAGGATCTAGAAACAGGCTTCTAAATAAGGGGTTTCCATAAGAAACAACAAAGGAACAGCAACCAAAAAGAAAAAAAAAAACCAAACTTATCTCTCTTTAAATTCTAGCCTGTTTCCTAATTCGTGGTTTTTACTCACTGTCCTCTAGTAGGTGGGTACCCTGGCCTTCTGTATGAAACACTGAGGGTGGTTGAAAGGTTACAAATGTGATCCTGCAAGATTGACAACTAACTGTTCTAATGAGGAAAAAATCCTCAAAGCATGAAATTTGAATGAAATGTGTGATTATAATTCAAGTACTGTTTACACAAACCTCTGGGGACCTTCCGAATAAATGCAGAGCAAGTGAGTTAGACA